>JAVYIG010000004.1:0-677500 GCA_035222895.1 Strongylocentrotus droebachiensis
CCAGAATATTCATAATGCTCACCACCACCAACATCATCATCTTAATCACAATCATAAACATTATCACCATTATCATCATAAACATTATCATCACCATCATCATAAACATTATCATCACCATCATCATAAACATTATCATCACCATCATCATCATCATCATAAACATTATCCTCATCATAATCATCATAAACATCATCATCACCATCATGATCATGATCACCATCACAATTTAATTTCATCATCAATATTATCATCACCATCACCAACATCATCACAACCATCGATCATCATCACCGTTGGTCATCACCATCATTAACATCAAAATCATTATTTCATAATTCATTATCACCAGCATTATCGTTATTATAACAACCAGAATATTCATAATGCTCACCACCACCAACAACACCACCACCATGCACCACCACCACCACAACCACTCACCAGCCATCATCATAATCATCATCATCATCGTCCATTTCAGGTCATTACCATCATGTTCATCACCATGATTACTATGACTTAACTGTCATCATGTTCCAGCGTCTTTTGTCATCGATCATCATTATCATTATCATCATCATCACAATCACCATGTACCATCAGCATCATACATCACTAGGTTATATGAAGGGGGTGACCAAAGTTCGCGGATATTTTTCTTTTCTTGCACATTACAAAAAAATCCAGATCAACATATTCCAAGGCTTTATTTACTTCAAATCAATAATAAGACGAGCATATCGGAAGCCTTACCACTACCGACGTCCGTCAAAAAGTGTGACCTAAGTTCGCGCATGATATTTACTGCCCTCTTGTGATGAGCTTTATATATATAAACATTCCAAAAAGTTATGTAGTTTCAAACTTTCAATCAGAAGCCGAACTTTATATTGAAACTTTGAAAAAGATAATAATTTCTCTCTATCATTGAAATATTGCCCGATAAAAATACCCTTGTTAAATTTTGCACATAAAAGAGAATATTTGTCAATGTTTATGTGTTAATGACAATGTAGTCCCTATCTGCATGTCATTTGTTTGTTTGAAAAAAATATCATGTGTCTCCTTTCAGTCATACACAAGTTCTCGCTCTTTTCTCTGTTTGTCTCTCCACTCTTTCCCCTTTTAAATTTGTATTCTTACGAAACCCATTAGATTCATTGAAATTCACAAACACAGATATGGTGGAAGCAGGCGCGCAGATTCTGGTTTTTTGCGTAAGAAATTGGAATTTTATCATTATTTTTCAGAGTCAATCCCTCTAATAAACTGATTTTCATGTAAAAAAACACAATTTGTTATGATAAAAAGCGTGAAAAAGCTAGCTTATTCACATTTTTTATGTCGTAGACTTCTATTTCACCTTTGGAGTTGTCGACGGTGCTCAAAGATTTTGTTGTCTCAGTCCCACACAGGCATCGCGTATCGTTCTCCTGTTATAAGCGCTTTTAGTGTTAGTACGCGAACTTTGGTCACACCACCATACATCACCATCATCATACATCACCATCTTCTTCATTATCATAACCATCACCACCATCTTAATATGTGTCGTATAATGACTACAACAAATTCTCCTCATCATTATTATTAGTATCATGATGATCATCATATCATCATCACCCCCTATTACTATACCATCACCACAGCATGCAGCACAGCTGAGGTTATTACTAATATTAGACCGAATTCGGTCTAAGCTCAGCTGTGCTCCCAAATGTGATTGACTATTGTCCCACATATTTCAATTCATGTGTTCCAAATTTGAAGCTAGCCATTAAAATCTTTATTTTGCGTGAAATCATGAAATTGAAAGAAATTCCGTATTCTCACCATTTTTAATTCCTCTGCCGCTAATCCTTTACGTAGCTGCATTTCCTTCATATATTTAGAAACCTCAGGAACGTTGGTCAAATCTTTGGTATCCGATTGCATGATTGCTGACACGCGCTTGTGAAGACTTGTGCGGCTACTCCACTCGGCCAGGCCGAGAGCAGCGCAGAGCTAGACCCTAACTGGGTGCCGTAGCGTACTTGCAGCGAAGTGCTTCAATGAGAGCGGCTGCTAGCGTTCCGAGCTGCGGAGCTGCTTGGTGCATGTACTGTACGTCGTCTGCTAGTTCACGCGAACAACTAGCTGTACTGCACTGTAGCTGTACGGGCCAAGGTACGTGCTGATGCTGGGTGAATGTTAAGCATTCGACGCTATTTTTCTCTATTTTTCCTCTAAGAAGTAATTTAGTGATAATGCTAAGATGAATACATTAGCATTTTTTTAGTTATTTTAGAAATGGTTTCATTCTTTCGTTTGGTCGAAAAAGTATTCACATTTCAGGCTGCCATGAACATTTTCTTCAACGTTTCACTGTCTGCTCTTCAGGAGGCGAATTGCGCATCGCAGCCCGGTGGCGTCCCCGGTACTCAACTCAATGGATTGCGCCCATTCCAATGCACAACTCCAGTTTCAGAACTGTTGGGGCTAGATTCATTACATCTGATTTTGTATCTCATATTCAACCAACCAGACCTATTTACGAGTCCTCACGAAATCTGAAGTCAGTAAAACATTTCTCAACTATTTGCTTTCCATGTCACACCCATCAACACCTCAAACTCGATGAACAGAAATTCTTTCCAGTAATTTCATCAGCTAACTTTTGTGTTCATCGTTGGAATTCCAGTTCCAGACCCCCGTTGAATCCTGCCACAAGTTCATCAGACCGCAGTTCTGTTCTTCAACACTTGGAGAAGTTGGAAAACTCATATAGGTTTCATGGGTACTCTACCATCCGCATCGCAGTTGGAGTTTTTATTGCCACAGGTAAAGCAAAGAGCAACTGCACAAGAAAGAAATCTATCAGGTGACTCTGTAGACTTCATGAGAAAAAAAATGTTTATGATGAAACCCTATAGATTTAAACTCATAAGAATCTGGATTTAGCCAGCAGTCTAAGAGTTTAACACAGCTCGCTTTCAACTGATTATGGGAATTTAATTGTACACGTAGTACCAAACTTCTTCTTTTCAATTTACATGAAACTAAAAACTCCTCTTATTGAATGCTCCAATAATGATAGAAAAATTGAACTAAATGTTAGGAGTAATTAAACCTATTACATTGATTACTGATTAAAAATTGCATGTATGTTTTAGAATTTGTTTTTACTCCATTGGCGATGTATTCAAATCATAATTTTCCTTCCTTGTGCAGCTTTGATGGTTTATCTATTGCGGGACCCAATCAGAGAGAATGTTGCTGTAGAAGTTTCACAGGTAGCCTCACGATCTCTGGAACATGAACAAGTGGCCATCAAGGCCGAGGAGTTTGCAAAGTCTCTCCTTCAGACACTACTACACGATGAAAACATGCATCGACTTGCTGCACAATTCATCAAGCAGGTTCGTATATTGTAGATTTCCGGGATCACTTTATCTCATGTTTTTTTTGTGGCCTAGCTGAAAGAGGGTTATTGGTGCAATTCATTCAGTGTTTAGATCTAATTGGGAATGATTTTTCTTGGTATGATGGTGTGCTGTAAAGTATCATCTACAAATACAAATTATTTTTAGTGATTGTGCAAAAAGGACAGCTATGTTTTGATGATGACTCTTATTTTGAACATGAACAGCACCCTCTTTTATCTCTTTACAGGGATCAAAAGCATTGTAAACCCAAACAAATCTGGAAATGTGCAAATAGAATCACCCCCTTAATACCACTCCACATTTTATCTTTACATGCATGCACAATCCAGGTATTGAACAGTCCAGAGACCAGGAAAGCTACCACAGACTACCTCTCTAGCATCCTGGAAGACCCCCAGAACAGACAGCTCCTGGCCTCCACCATCAAACAGGTCCTGCTCCTGGCCATCCATGATCCAGACACCACGGCGGCACTCAAGGCAGCGGTGGTGCTCATCCTGTCCGATCCAGAGTCTCAGGAGGCAGCGAGAGGTCTCATCACCGCCGTCTTCAGGCACGAGGATCTCAAGGCAGCAGCGGCTCTCTTCTTTGCCGATGTGCTTACGTCACAGGTTGTCATCACACAGGCAACCAAACTTGGTAAAACATTTTCAGATATTTTGTGAGGATATGAGGGAAAGCTGCCTTTCCCCCCCCCCCCCCCCTTTAAAAAAAAATCAGATTAGGAACAAATCAGTGTATGCTGGGCTATGTTTACATCTTATGAAGATGGAGTTCCCATAGGAGTAATGTTTTAACCTACTCTTCAAAGGCATTTAGCCAAGGACATTGTGTGAGCATTTTTCATCTCAATGAGATAAAGTCATCAGACTTGGCGTTAGATGGACTAAAGGTCAAAGTTCAAAGGGCTCAGAGGTCACTTTATGTCCTACTGTCCAACATGAAATTGATTACTTGTTTTTGGTATCATGAATAAGTCTTTGTTCACAGGCTGTCTTTGCACCTTGTGTGCCTGCCCCGATGTATTTACTTAGATGAAGAACAAAAAAACGACGCACACGTTCTCTAGTACTGGCTTGTATAGTCTATGCTTCTTGTAGACGTTTATTCTTGTCAAAAGCCGTAAGAACTGAAAATGACAAAGTCAAAACATACAAAAAATAAGTATAACGGCATTTACATTTGGTATCAATCTTTTAGGAATAAAACGCTTCAGTGTTCAACGATTACTTCAATGATCGCTCAATTAACTACTTGATGTACGAAATACATGTATAATAAATTTACATTTAACGTGAACAATGTCTAAACTTCCATTTATGTATCTGTACTGTACTGTATTGTTTCTTTGGAATAACTTTCATGCACATTGTATAAATAATACTGTTATTAAGTGACTTCACCAGAATGCTAATTACACACCGAGAATAACAGGTTTGTGGTTTATAATAAGATTAATTTAACACAGCTCAAAAATATGAACCACACATCATAATGGAATAAACATATTACAGTGAGGCACTTATATATAAGCTTACCACTGTGCCTGCTGAGTGCTGACATCAAAGACAGACCGATTTACTTTCAACTTGATGCACATCTTGTTACAGCCTTATACGGTTCCCATCTGCAAATTGAAGGGAATTATACATGTCTATGTTTATGTCTCAACATCTAGCAATATACATTTATCATTAGCATTATACAGCTTAATTTACATAACTCATCACAGAGAAGATGAATGATTTTGAGTAGCATGAAACGTGCATGTACAATACTCTATAATCGCATTCAACGATGCGCTTTGAATGTATTATGCGTACGTAAGAACACACACAATCATACACACATACACGTGTTCGTTAACAATCAAAGTTCAACAATCAAAGTTTGACAATTAAAGACAACATTTAGCATAAGAATACGTTATAATATCAACCTCCAATGAGTTTAGTCTGATAAGAAAACCATTAATTCAAGATTCTTCATACTCTCATTTCTACTTACATCGTTAAACTGATGAAAAGCTCAAGGTTTGATGGCTTCCTTGGCGAGCATTGTTCGTAAATCATCGAACATTTATGTGCATTACTTGGTTTGTTTTTATGAAGCGCTAGCGCCCCAAAACTATGGAGTGCCGACTGTTAGACCTTGGAAACCAGACTTCATAGTAAATCTAGAGATTCCACATGGTGTTTTATGCAGGAGATAAAATTGTCATATTCCTTTTTTTAATGAAATTAGGATTCACTTGATGATGAAACATGTTTACATCTAATGAAGATGATAATGTGAGTTCTTAGGAACAGACAGGAGCAATGGCGGATCCAGGGGGGTAAAAAGGGGGCACATGCCCCCCCCGGCCAAAAAAAAAATGTGTTAAAATCAGCCCTAAATTCGCCCCAAATTTACTGAAAAACAGGGACGTGCCCCCCCGGCCAATCTCTTTCCCACCGTGTGCCCCCCCCCCCCCCCCCCCCCCCGGCAAGAAATTCCTGGATCCGCCCCTGAGGAGAGTAATGAAATAGTGAAGACTTGGGTTCAGATCAGTATGCAATTTCTCTATAATTGTGTTAAGTAATCTGGATGTCTACATGAATGTTAAATCTATTGTTCTCAATTGTAACAAGATATTGGATTACGTTAAGTTATTGAAGAGATAGAGATTATTGGTCTCTCTCTCTAATATTCATATTCAAGGATATATCTCTTCACCATTCATGAATTCAATAATGTAAAATGAATAAGAGAGTGTTAATACATATGTACAACTTTTATTTTCATTAAAAAAATATGACAGGGCTTTGCCTAAATTCATTTCAGCTTATGATTTGATTCTATTTTTTTAATTCAATAATTATCAGTATTTTATTTTAATTTTTTAACCTCAGGGAAGGATGTGACCCTCAATATCATCACAGACCCTAATCTGAAAGAGGAGACAGGAAAGTCCTTTTGGCAGGCTGTGAAGTACTCAATAACCCCACGTTGGTTCTCCGGAACTCCTTCAGAATCTTCATCTTCTCCATCTCCCTCCGAGCTACCCTCCGATTCCTCCAAGATGCCTCCATCATCACAGGAGTCGTCACCCCCATCATCTTTATCACCGTCCTCACCACAACCACCATCATCTTCTTCTTCTTCATCACCATCACCATCTTCATCACCACCACGAACATCATCATCACCACCATCATCATCATCACTACCATTGCCAATATCATCACTACCATCACCATCTTCACTACCACCACCATTATCACCACCATCACCCTCATCACCACCAATATCATCACCATCTTCATCATCACCACCATCATCACCACCATCATCTCCACCTTCATCATCACTACCACCACCATCATCGCAAACCTCGTCTGTAATACCAGAGGTGATACCAGCCCCATCTGCCCTGACTGAAGGGGAAGTATTTGCAGAAGAAGAATTACTTGATGATGATTCAAATATCCTTACCTAGAAATAGCTTTGCAGAATTCAATTCTTGCAAATGGGCCCTTTTTACGCATGGCAGCATGTGCTCTCAGCATTTTCGCTGACACAGTGACTTTCTGGTTTTATATGTAAAGATTCAGTTTTGCACAATGTTTGATGAAAGATGGTATTTCAAATATAAAAGCTCCAAAATTGATTTGACATTGACAATTTACGAGTTCAATTTATAATGTACCAAAGATTGTGTGCTGGTGGCCATCAAACTTCTGATAATCATGAATTACTGTATTTTAAAGACTTTTAGGCAGTTTTAATATTGAAACTTCTTCTTGTTCACTGGAAAAGGGAAGTCCTATGCTCTCATTACTGTGTGTAACAATATATGATTGCACCACCATAAAAGCCCCAAGTTATTGTAAATTAGAAAGGCAGCCGTAGTTACGCATTAATGTGAATATCTTTCTGTAGGGATATGCAAAATTGAGAAGTGAAAGTGTTTGAGATGGCCAGGTTCCCTTAAAACTGCCGATATTGTTTCATGTTATTTTTGGGGCAATTATTGTGCTAAATATTTATGTTATTTTGAACCAACATTCCAAGGAATGCAAGAGTAGTGCATGGAGTTTATCAAATTAATGAGTTGTTGAATTAAATGAAGAAAATCTAATACTAAGTTGTAACATGTGTTCCTTTTTCTATCAAGTTTTGAAGTGTTACGGCGTTGCAAAATTAAGGTTATTGTATACAGAGACAGGTCGGTATGTACTTATAATATGCACACAATGCAAAATAAAGACATCTCAGAACATATGGAGTATTAATTCAAGCAATATAGTATATTGTTTGAGATTACAACAAAGACAACATTTGTATAAAAAAAGGTTCAGTGAAGGAACTGTGAAAACGTTGACTTCATACTATTGGCTATACAAGACCTAACGTGAGAGAACTAAGAATACAGACAAGTGTTAGCTGTTATTGAAGACAAAACATAAAAATGGGTTTTAAAAAAATCATATTCACAGAATAATTACTATCTCACATGGATGATTGAGCACTGTTGATGCGGTAGACTTAAAAAAAAAATCGTGGCTGCATGCTGGTATTAAGAGCCAGAACTTTTTGATGCTACGCAAATCTTCCATAGCTCATCATAAATGGTAGGAACATCATTTGTTCAGGTTTCAGACAAATGAAAACTTAATGGTAGACAAAAATCCATGTATGGATTGCAGATACACTCAAACAATATTCAATTAATCATTTACAAAAGAATCTCTACATACAAACCCAAAGGGGGAAAGTGACGGAAAGTATAAACTTATGAAGAAAGTCTCGGTTGCATAACAATATCAAATGCAACAGTGTTCTATGAGCCTAAGGCATACCTGTGATAATTAAATCGCCTCGTAATCCTTACTTTTCCCTCAATAAAGGCAATGAATTATTTAACTTTTTTGGCCAAGCAAGATCTACAACTAAACGTGTTCAATATACAGAGGCATGATCTGTTGCGACCAAATGTAAAAAGCAAGTTTTTCCCCACAACTGTTTACAACATGTACGTCATCGTCCATTCAGAGCGTCACTTAGTTAATTTGTTAAGAAAACTCCAAATTGAAAAGTAAAACATGCAAAATTACAAACTGTTGTTCATATTGCATTCATTTCATTTTCATTTAACCTACTAAAGAGACGCATTTAGAATGCATTGTTGAAAGTACATTGGAAATTCAAATTTAAACAAGCATAATCACAATGCGGGAGATGTTCCAATACATAAGCATTCGGACTAAATTGTACACCTCATGATCATTTTCGTTGGCAGAGTAACTTTAAATTCACACGATCTTGATTTACAATCTTAAATTTTGTTTAAATGGCAGGACATTTGAATAAAAAACAAATTGATTAAAAAACATTTACCTAAGTATATACAAACATTTTTTTAAAGGATCAAATGCATGATTTTAAAATGTGAAAGTTTTATTTTCACATATCTGACTAAATCACGTACCAGAGAGTCTGAAATGCACTTGAAGCATTAATTACTGAAATTATGAACATGATTTATCTACACATAAAAAAGGGCTGCAAGCTAATAGGCATGTTCATCACGCAATTCACACTGGTTTTGTTCTGTAAAGCGATAAGAGTTGTGTCAATGACTAATTGTGCTTGGGTAGAAGAGTTGCATTTCATTTTCAATATTTATAAAGTAACCATCTAGCTTACTAGCTTTCACATGTGGTGCATATTCCAGGTTTTTTTCCTTCAAAATGGGAGGTAAAATAGTACAGTTTAGTACAACGCTAGTAGAGTTGAACATCAAAATGAAAATTTTCTCTTCACGCCGACTAGTTGCAATGATATTGAATAATGTTAAGCCTGAAACATGTACATAGTCCACTCAGAAATTTGTTCCAAGAAAAATATAACTATGTACAACCTTTTCTTCTTTCTTTAAAAAAAAAATTGACCTCCCAAAATCTGCAGTATTCATTCTGATTTCAATGCTCTTCTTCTTCCTCTAAACATGTACAAAAAGTGGATAATTCATTGGCAAAACTCAATAATCTACAACAAAACCCACTGCCTGGCTAAAAACAATACAAATTGCTAAAAATTCATGCAAAGCTTATTTACATACATTATCAATCCAAATTCGAGACTCCTAAAAGCATTGAAAAATTGACCATTACATTAATTATGCCGCCTAATTTTAAAATTTCAATAAAATTCTATTGCAAAAACACTACTGCAAAAGTACTACAGCACCATACACTAAAACGCAAGCTATAAATAAGGTCACAACAAGTGAACAATGGCAATTGACTTGGGAAGTTATTTGCCCATGTCCTTGCCCACAGTAAATCTACAAGTAGAAAGCTGAAACAGATTTTCTTCTTTTTCTTTTCAGTACCTAATACTGGCATCTACAAATTAACTCTAATAAACTTTCACATTACTGGCAAAATGTTGAAAGTTGATATATTGAACAAACCATAATTACACTATACAAGTAGTAAAAGTTACCACTGTTCTATACCTTCTACAGTCGTGTCTTGTTTTTTTTCTGATTGAGAACTACATTTTTCTTTTCTTTTGTACTCTTCTCTCACTTTTTCATACTTTTGCAAAAGGAACAGAATGCAATCATTTATTTGATTCCTGTGCTGCTTCCATATTTATTCTTTCCTGTGCCTCCCTATCTCCCAGCCTGGTGGTTAGTCAACAAAATACTATGAGAACTGTTTTAAACTGGAGGTTCCAAAAGTCCTAGCTCTGGTTTATTTCACATTTGTTCTCAACAAATAGCATCGTGTTGTCGTCTTCCAACCATCTAAATATTTCAATTAATGCACTCGATTACATGTATGTTACTGAAAATATTTGTGAATACATGTATTTCATATATCCCCCTAAACACCCTACATTCCCTTTGTGTATGATCATGTTCCCAATTTCTACTGCAGACACAAATCAAGTCAGCCATGTAAGGATCCTTCATTGCTACTCATCAGAAAAACTACATTCAAAAGTATTATTTCACAAGTTTGAATACAGAACCAGTTCAAATACGGGATCAGTTCCCCAAATCGACCTGAAGCAAAACATCCTTCGGTTGAGTAGATACAGTTCCATTGTAGCTTGGTCTAAGCCTTTACCTGGACTAGATATCGAAGACAGACCCGGTTCTCCTTGTAGACCACAAACTCGTTATGACCCCACCCAGGGGACTTAGGAACGCGTTTTGGGGTCCCCAGAGGAAAAACGGCACCTAGAAATCAAAGTAACAATGAAAAACAAACATTATATTAACAACAAAATATATTAAAGAAAGAACGTTAAATATTCATTCTTCTCTCATGTAACTTTTTTTCTCCTAGCATTGGTGGTGGGGGGTGTAGGACAATATTACTGGATACCTGGAAGTTTTATACATAATTCTCAACAAATATGTCAAATACCATGAAATCTTCCATTAAAAAGATCATACAAAAAAAAGCTATTTGTGCGAACCCAATCACTCTCTTACCTGCATACAAACTTAATTTTTTTTTTTTTTAATGCGGTAGTAGCAAACAAGAACTACCCCATGCAAAATATCACAAATCTATGTTAAATATCATGAAATCTTCCAGTCAAAAGATGGTACACAATAAAGCTACTTGTGCAAACCCAATAACTGCCTTATATGCATATGGCAATACTTTTTCATCTTATTCATTGTGGAAGTAGCAAACAAGAACTCTGATTTAAACTAGATGGAAATTCGACTGCGCGCAGTCGAAAATGATGCCTCCGTCATAGAGCAAGTTTACAAACCAAAAAATGAAAGAAATTTTTCAAATTCAAGTTTCATTGTAATCCATTAACAGGTTCTCAGAATATTGTGATTACAAGCAATTTCTCAAATACATATATGACCCTTTCATCTTTGACCTCATGACCCTAAAATCTACTCAGTTCATTGGCTCTGCAAGATGTCCTGCGTTAAATAGTAATCCATCTGTCAGTTCTAATGAGAATGCGTTCACAAGCTATTTTTGCATACATAATGAGCCCATGACATTTGACCTTTGACCTCATGACCCAAGAATCTACTCAGGTCATTGGCTCTGCAAGATACATACATGATCTAAGTTTGGCAGGAATCCATCAATCTGTTCTAATGATAATGCGATCACGAGCTGTTTTTGCATACATAATGAGCCCTGTGACCTTTGACCTCGTGACCCCAAAATCTAATCAGTTCATTGGCTCTGCAAGATACATACATGACCAAAGTTTGGCGGGAATCCATCAATCGGTTCTTGACATAACGCGATCACGAGCTGTTTTTGCATACATAATGAGCCCTGTGACCTTTGACCTTTGACCTCGTGACCCCAAAATTTAATCAGTTCATCGGCTCTGCAAGATACATACATGACCAAAGTTTAGCAGGAATCCATCAATCGGTTCTTCAGATAACGCGATCACGAGAACGGGACGGACGGACGGACAACCCGAAAACATAATGCCTCTGGCTACTTCGTAACGGAGGCATAAAAATGTTAAAATCTTATTGGAAACATGATTTGTGGCATTGTTGAGTGACACAAAGTTGATATTCCTTCTCTTCTCCTACCTGTAGGAAGAAGAAGGTCTTGAGTCGCGTCCGGTTCTTCGTGCCCAGCACTCTTGTAACTGTTGAATCCCTTCTTCAATGCAACCGTCTCCTCCTTCTGCATGGTACCAAGTGCAACCTGTAAACCGAAGAGTGAGGGTGGGAGAGAGTGGGAGTGGGAGAGAGAGAGAGTGGGATAGAGAGGGTGAGAGAGAGGGTGAGAGAGAGAGTGGGATAGAGAGGGTCAGAGTGAAAGAGAGTGGGAGAGAGTGATCGAGAGAGAGAGAAAGAAAGAGAGAGAGAGAGTGGGATAGAGAGAGGAGTGAGAGAGAGAGAAAAGGAGAGTGATACAGAGAGAGAGAGAGAGAGAGAGAGAGAGGTTAAGTTTTCTCACATGTGATTTTGACTGTTTATATATACATATTTATGAGATTTAAATTAGAGTGGATTGATGGCCCATCAAAACAGAAATTTTCAGAAGAACTGTTCGAAAGACCATTTATCTTTTTTTAGACAAGTGAAGAAGAAACGATGAAACAATTGTAGGAGATACAAAATATATACACATTTTCAGCTTTCAGCCTTTGTCAAGTAATGACAATTTATTCAAAACCAGCGTTCTTTGAAACTTGAAAATGGTGCACAGCAGTTGCTAAAACAGTGCAAAAAACAAAGAGGATAAGTCTGTTAGAAAAGATAACAAAAACTTTCTTTACATATGTAAAATTTAAACCGATATTGCTACATGAAAGAGTGAGTGAACATTTGGTTCGAATCTGCAAGTATATGTTCCATTACTACCCGACATAAAGATGAATGTTCGACTAGAAAAAAGACAAACTTACCTCATCGACAAAGAGGAAACGACTTTTAAAGTCTGCACCATAGCTGTCAGAATAATCATAACTCTTGGCAAACATGTCAGCATGGTATATACCCTGAGAATATAAGAAGAGAATGGAGTATAAAAAGTGTATTTAAAACTCCAATCTACATTACAAGTAGTGCAATCATTTTGCACATAAAGAGATAAATAACAAGAAAGAGGAGAGACAAGTAAGAGGGGGAGAAGAAAGAGACAGACAGACTAATTCAGTGGGGTGAGGTGGTGGGGGGGGGGGGGGGGGGGAAGGATTTTAAAAAATATCTGTCCGATCCTTTGGTCATTCATATGTAATGGCATTTATGTAATATTTGCGTAATAATCAAATACTGTACATATAGTGAGATGTTAAAAGAGACAGAGAGAAGGAGAAAGACTAAAGTACAGGTACAAGACACTGGAAATCTAAGTTGCTTACGGATCCATATCGCTGGCCTGTTATAGGTACTCCGATAGGTGTGACCACCAAGCCTCGCCTGAGAATACCGAGGATGTTGAAGGGCTTAGTCCCATGCCATAGCAATTTATGGTTGTCAAGGTTACATGATGCTAGGGTATCTTCTTCTCCTTTCCTCCTCACTCTGTAGATCCTCTGCACATTCACATCATGACATTCCTCTGAAATAGCACAACGCATTTTAAGTAAGTAAACCTCTCGTCCTTTTAAACACCCATGTTTTTATATCAGAATTCTTCATATTCTTTCTCCAGTCTTTCCTATCTTTTGACAACATGTGAACAAAAATCGGACACACCAGTACAGAATCGCTTGACCTTTCGTGACCTTGTGTCAGTCTGAAAATTGAAATTTTGTGATGTTTTGTTTTGTGTGTATATGTGTGTGTGTGTGTGTATAATATGGAAACAAACAATAACATATACATAAAATATAGTAGAAATAAAGCTGATTTCAAACTAATTTCAAACATAATTCTCTATTATATCATACTAATAATGGAACAAGTTGTACTGATCAGGAAATATAAATATTATACATACAGGCTAATGTTACTACCCAACCCTCCGATATTAAGTCTTGATGTAAATTTAATTTCAAAAGTTTTGCAAAACTGGACTGGATCTCTTCAGTGATTTTCATCGTCGTATTCCGAAAGGAGCTTTAATCGAATAGACTTTCATGAACAAACTACTTCAAGATGAGAAGCACTCACTTGTCTTGTGAATCTGCTGAAGAATCAGCTGTGCCATGACATCATCCTCGGCCAGCGGCTCAATCTCACAGTCCAAGCAGCGATAGATGTAGTCCAATGGGTTCACATCTGTAACAATAGACCAGTTCACGGTTAGCACATTACTGCAATGACCTTGAATATCCACAGATCTTCAAGTCATGAAGAGGTCCCACTTTGCCCATTTTAAAATAATCACTCCTACAGCAATGGAGGTGCTACATAAATAGCCTTCGTTTCCCTTTTCATAGAATACTTCCACCATGGAGTGCACTGCTCGTGCATAAATGAATAATGATTACATAACTTTCATGAGCACATATCCAGTATTTTGTCTCCGTGTATTTCACAATTTGGTCTGCGATGACCTTTATCTGCTCATGCTCAGACGGATACTATGAACTGGCTTATTAAGGCAACATGCTTTCACTTAAATGGATAAGAAAAATATGCAGACAGTGACAATTACTTAGCGTTGAATTTTTACTTTCAATACATTGGATAACACAATACCATGGAAAGACAGAGAGACAGAAGTAAGAGATACAGACAGTCAACCTCAATATATATATGTCTCCTTTAACAACCACATGGCACAGAGGTATAACAGTATATCAAAGCAGCTGATAAGAATTGCAGTTTAATCATGGTGCACATGATACAATCGTTAATCTCCAAAAAATATATATGATATAACCATACACAATGCACATTAATAGTCAAACAGATTATATCAAATGGCGAAACATAAACAAGAAATATGAATCTTTAAAATTGATTACATTTTTGACAAGAATACATCCTGAATGAATTTTTAATATTTCTTTATGACCTTTGGCAATAAACTGACCCGAGACTCGATGCTGTGCACCTAGCATGAAGTTGCCGGTCAGCTCCAAGTCTGACATATCGGCTAGATGCTGCATCAAGGTTTCTACAGTGTCGGCATCGTTGATTGGCTCCATGCTCTGATGAGTGAAGGAGTCATTGGGTACCAGCATGTAGAAGTCGGAACTCAACGAAGCCATCTAATGGTAGAATAATAATAATAATAGGCATTTCTATAGCGCCGTCTATATAGAAATTCTATTCCGAGTCGCGTTTATTATTACCCGGCTTTAGCTTAGCTCCCATTACAGCACTCTAGCATTTTAAGGAATTAGTTTAATGAAGATTAATGCTTTGCCATATCGGGGATCGAACCATAGCCTTTGAATTTCAAGTCGAGTGCTTAAACCACTCGACTACGACACTTCGACACTTGGAAAAACAAGAAGATGTAGATAGAAAGGAGCTGAGATGGGAGATGTGACATTTCCCCTCTCTCTCTCTCTCTCTCAAACCATCAATCTATACAGGTAAATAGGCCAATGTCGATTGCATCCTTATGCGTTACAGAAAGCGTCAGCTGACTAAGTTGAGCACACAAAAGATATGCCTTAGAATAAGCAATCAATGCATCTCATTCTATATCTCCTACTACACATACTTTACATAATGGTGATTCAACAATCAAATTTTCAATTCATCAAATCAAGATTTGCATAGATTTATTGATCACAGCTTTCATAAGTTATTACTACTTGACCAATTCCTCTCAAACATTCACAAAACAAATTCTCAAATTTTTCTGCTTGCAAACAACTCGACTTGTTTCACAAATTGAATTGCCCTTCAATGATAACTTGATCATATTTACCTTGTCATATATTTCAATCTTTTGATTAACAGCTGCAGTCTTCTCTAACTTCTTGATGAGTTCCCTAAAGATATGAAAAAGAACAGACAAGAGCAAAAATTAAAGAGATAACATATAGGACAAGATTTCATCATGATTGCCAAAACATTTAATCTCCCTCCCCTTTCTCAAAAAAAAATATCTGAAAGCTCAGCTTTTACATTCATTAAATTGAATTTCCTTATCAATCTTAATTTTATGGCAATTTTTCCTTTTCCTATTAATTCTAATTACAGATTAAAATGTTGTGCATTTGATTTTCATGTTTTCACAGTCATGGAGTTTAGAAAAGGGAGAGATTTCATATCATACATTTTCATATATTTTGTATTAATCTATTATGTATGCATTAATAAGTTTGAATTAAAATACAACTAGTCCCACTCACTGAATTTCTTGTAGTTTTTTAGATGCTTGGTCTAAGACATCCCTTTGTAAGTGGCCAAAGGGAAGGAATTTCTCTGATGCTCCGCAATGCTTCATTGCATGTTTCAACATGCCTGGTGAAGTCTACAACACAAGAATGAAAATACTAAGCATTATTATTCATATCAGGTATTTGAGCTTTGCAATTGAGTATACATATATTGCCTACTCTCTCAGTGACAGCAAGGGGGCGTTTCACAAAGCCTTTTTTCAATGACAAATGACAATCTGCTGATAACCAATCAGAAGCAAGGATTTCAGTAGCTTATAACAAAACCTGTCATTTGTCACTGATGACAAGTTTTGTGAAACGCCCACCATGTGGTAGTCTGCCACGTACTCCTCCTTCAAGACAAAACCTTGGATTTTTCTAAGGATGCTGTGTAAAATGGCCTGAAAAATACTCATGATATATTGTCCTATCTCACACACATGCAGTACAAATTGGGAACACATACAAATACACAAACGCTTCAACAGAAAATGGTAATGTGCAAAACAAGCATTAATAATAATAATAATAATTTAAGATTTGTATAGGACACATATCTGCCTATAATGGCACTCAAGGCGCACACAAAGATTCACTACTAACATTTCAAATACAAACAATAAACAAATTAAAGTTAACAAACTAATAATAAACCATATAACAGATTATAATTGCTCAGATCAGATACTTGGGGTGATATTATGTCTTCTAAAGATATATTAAAATTAGTTGGGGGTGATTGGTTTACCGTAAAACCCCATCCACAGAGAAAGCAGAGTGTACTCACGAGTGTTTGAAGTAACTGCTGTGTCCCTGGGTGCAGTTTGGATGGTTTCTCTGACTTGAGGTTGAACTCTACATTCTTCACTGTTCTCCTATCAAAGTAGGGGTCAGTTCTGACCAGGTTGTATTTCCCAGGATGCTTAGAGAACCTGCGGAGAAAGACAAAGATCTCTTTAATAATTACCACTTAGAATCATATGAAATGTAAAACAGTCTCTATACAGATTCACCACCTGTAGCACCCATGCTTATATTGAGTCTTAATTACTACCACTTTGTTACTGTACATGGGAGTATTTCTTGTAGTGATTTTAATACACTGTATCTTTCTGACTCCAGAAAATCTTTTTTTTCCTCTTCAGTTTACCAGAACTCTTTTCAAATTTTAAGAGCTCAATCACTCTCTGCTCCTGTGTCCTATGTATTTTTTGACTGTATACTACCAACCAGTCTTTTCATAAGTATAGTAGTTCAGGTAATTACTGTGTCAAGTACTGTAAAAAGAATGTTGGAAATGGGAATTATTTGAGGACCTGTGAGGGATTTGAAAAGGAATCAATGGGTAACCTCAAGATAAATTATTGAAGCCTCTTTTTTCCAGTTCCAGTGCACCTATTCCAATCATTCCAGGTTCTTATCAATTGCTATCAATGACATCCGCCATCTCAATTACAAGTACCTGTTATTACCTCGGAGTGACTCCTTAGGTCCTTACTTATTCAACTTGAATTCCATATATTTTCTATCACTCCAGGACCTGACCGACTGCTACAGCCAGTATTTACCCATCTCAGATCCCTAACATCTGCTTAATGAAAGACCAAACCGATACTCACTCTTTGACCTGGGACCATGGATTGCCACTCTTCGCCTTGAAGATCTTGCAGAACTCTGTCACGGCGTCCTCTTTGGTGCCAAAGGGGGTTCGCTGGAACTGGCCCGATTCCCCGATACGCCCCCATCTCGTCAGCAAGATGTACATGTCCTTCCCTTTGGCAAAGATAACCTGAAAAAGGAAATATGGTTGATTCAGCAATTTGTTTAAATCATACAATATAGGCAATCACATCAAATTACTTACAGCTGCAACAATTTTGGTAAATACCACTAGTACCACAATCCCAAATCTATCTTTAAAAGGTGCATGAAAAGGGGTGCATGAAAAGGGCTGCATACATTTAGAAAACTGCTACAGTGGATACACATCATGATAATCCATTACACTCCAACCACACTACCTGTCTTTACGACCATCATCAGAACATGAACACAAGTCAAATACACCTCTGATATCTTTGAGAAATACGGACTTGATCATCATACACGTAATATCATCAACCCTATTGGTACCAAAGGTAGATACAGGAAGTAGGACGTTAACTTTATTTTGGATTGGCGTTTACAAGAGGGTGAGTAGGAGACAAACGAACCTGCATCTTGTAGAAGTTATTCATGCCGTACTGGCCGTATCGAATATCAGTTTTGGTCATCAATAGATCATATGGAATGTCTTGTTCTGTATCCATCAACACCTCGCTGTAAAGAAGGAGAAAAGCATCATTTTTTCAATCATTAAATTATTATTTTATTCACCATTAAGTTAGATACATTTTAGCTTTTTCAGAAGGGATAAATAAACAAAGTTTTTCATTTACTAAGTCAACATAGTATTCCGACCAAACATATTCCCCAAGTTGAGCACATCAACATTACTTTAATCAGGGGTGAAAGTGAGAGTTAATTAGAAATTAGGTTTTAGTGAGAGTTTAGAAAATAAGAGGTTTTAGAAATCCAAGCGAAGCGAGGTGCCGAGCGCTCGCACGTTCACGCAAGTCATGAAATAATAATGCAGTAGAATTTTCCTCAGGGAGTGGAGAATGTGCATACATTGTATGCGGGCAAGCAAGTCTGAATCTGATGACCAGGGTAATAATATATATGCAAAGCGCTTAGAGACATCATTAATGTATTAAATGCTATATAAACCCAGAATATCATTAGAATTATTATTATCAAATTTCATACCCTGCTTCCTTGAGTTGAGCATCTTTGTCAACCTTTGGTTTAGGGTACTTTGGCAGGTCCTCCAAGCTCTTCTCATTCTCCTCTTTGACTTTGGTGAGCAGTGCCTTGGCATCGTCCCTGAAATAGACGGGCTCCCGTGCCCAGTTATAGCCATCTGTCCAAGCACTCTTCTTCAAGGTAGGAGTTTGCTGTATAGAGAATGCAGTATTATTTTTAATATCGGTATTAAAACTTTCAGAAACAATGATTGAAACTATTGCCCCAAGGTAATCTTGGAAGTATGCCATGATCAGATGAAGTCGAGGAGCTAATACAGCCTCAAGATCAATTAGAGCTATAATTTCAACCATGACCTGAAGCAAGCAGTCAGGATTTATTCTACATACCACATACAGTCTGTGAATCTTGAACAGGGAAATGTTGGTAAAAGTATGCCAGTCAAAATGCATTTTGTTGTACAAATATTCCTTTTCCAATCAAAAAGTTTGCACAGTGCATGTGTCTTAGCCGTGTATTTAATGCTATCTTGGCACACATTTCAACTGAAAAAGAGTGAAACAGAGAGGTGTACGGGCCTGTGAACTGGCATCCCTGGCAATACACTCGAGGACATAACATGAGCATACCATCTGAGGTTTCTTGATGCCCTGCAAACTCTGTAACAGCTCTGCCATGATGTATGAGCCCGCTTCCAAAGCATAGTCCAGTGGGGACTTCCCCTCGCTGTCCTTGGTATCAAGGGGAACCCCCAACTCATGGAACAGCTTCAGCATGGCCTCGTTCTGGTAAGTGCCGTATTCACAAGTACGCATCATGTGATGGATGACAGTGCGCCCTCTAGAGTCCTTTGCTGACAGGTCGACATTGCTGGTCTTGTTGAATGGCTCCACCTCTGATATGGAAAAGATGAGAATGGATGATTGTTTAAAAACATGATTTAAAACAAATTTTAAACAAATTGTTACGGTTGTTTTAAATACTAGGTATTGAGGGCTCACTTCACAATAAATATTCAGCATTAAATTGAAAATTTAAGTTTGGTTTGTGTTTATTTTGAGTGTGATCGCCGGGTTAATTCTGTTTGGAGAAACAGTGTGCTCCTGTGTTAAGCATTTTCATTTCATTTCATTTATGGACCATTAAAAGCAATAAAATATACAAACATCAATGCAATTGAAGATTAATATTAAAGAACAACAACATAAATAGCAGCTGTCTCAATCATTCTTACTTGCGGCTGGTTCATCTTTCTTTTTTTTGTCATCCTTTGTGACTTCTCCATTCTCCTGGCTTCCATCATGATCCATGTCCTCCTCCTCCTCATCATCATCCTCTCCATCACCGTTCTCATCCATGTCTGCATCTTCATCCTCATCTTGGTTCTCCTCATCATCATCCTCATCCTCATCCTCATCCTCGTCCTCATCCTCATCGTCCATATCACTGTCATCTCCATTGGTGAGAGCATTACCGCCAGCTGGGGTTAAAGGTCAAAGATGAGGTTAAGTACTGGTCATGCAGTTATTGCTTTAAGAAAGACACCATCTAAAAGCTATTCTGAATGATTGATCTTATATCAAATAGGCATAATTGGCTGACGTGAGGTCTGGACCCCATCTTATAAAGAGTTGATAATAATTGCGACTTATTTGCGAACGATATCAGTCACAAATATTTACATAAGAGATGCCAGACTGCCAACTTGCGATTGATGGGAGGACTTGCAAAAGAAATGTTAATAAATGATTGAAAACGACACACAATGGACAGCACTGGACACTGATGTGGGTAAAGAGGACCATATGAACATGTGGCATCAAAATTTTGTGCAAGGTCTAAAAGCTATGTCTAGCCGTATATGAAATACGAGAGCATTTCTCTAGAAATCTCTTGTCATGGGACACTTGTCACTGTGCTGTTTTCTCACTTGGGGAAAAAAATGAGAGAGCTCACCAAAAATTAATGCACAATGATATCGGACCTTACACGCTTACAAGACAACTTACAATGATACAATAATTTTGTGAAAAATATAATGCAGATCCCAAGTACAGAGAAATTTGAATGCTTACATTTCCACTGCTTGACCCCGAAGGAACCAAGTGTCGTAAAGCCAGTACCTGCAGTAGTCTTCTTAGCTGCTACCGTGTTATCAGGGTTATAGTCATAGTTTAGAAGAAGCTTCACAAGTTTGATGTTGTTCTGAAAGCAATGGAATAAATAAAATACAAACAATTTGTCAGAATGACAAATCGTTATAGAAACATGCGTGAAGATGATCTATGTGTAGATGGAATTCTAAATAGATGAGGCGGAATGATGGCTCAATGATAGACCACTGTTTCATGACTTGAAAGCATCCTATTCAAGACAAAGTTGATGTGCTACAAGGAGTGCCCTCGGTTAAGGTATTAATCCTCATTTCTATGTCCCTAAGATTCAAAGCACATGTGGGTGCTTATGCACTTGTCATTTGTAAGACGCACCTCTTGACCCCCGGGAATGGTGCGTCATTGTACCGATGTGAGTCGTACATTTTGATACCATGACGCACCTTCCGTCACAGAAAGTGACACACCATTACATTCCATCGACGCACATTTGAGTCAAACATATGACACACCATTTCATGAAAATGACTAGCCAATGACGCACATTTGAGAAACAGACAAGCTTGGAGAAAGTGACGGTCCCATTGACACACCAAATGACGCAACGTGGTAAAGTGACTTACTATGACGCACATATGGGTCAGTATTGTGACGGACATTTTGCGGCCATGACGGTACTGTGCGTCGCGATTTTGGGGAACATGACGCAACCATGACGCACCATCCCCGGGGGTCAAAAGGTGCGTCTTACAAATGACACCTGCATTATATTTGCTTTCTTTACAATCAGGGAGTGTTTCACAAAGATCCTAAGTCTAACTTTACTCTAAGATGGACTTAAAAATTATGGAGAGCTATGTGTAGCCTTAACATAAATATATTCAAAAGCGAAAATTCAAGTATTTTAGACTTTTTACACATTCCACGTCAAGAACATGAAATCTCCTTGATAATAAGAAAATATGAATGATTTGAATCAACATTTTATGCCTTTTAAGATAACTTCTACAAAATATTTTCATGGACGTTAACAGCTTTCCATAATTGTTAAACCCAACTTAGAGATAAGTTCAACTTGTCATTAATTGATCAATAGATTTTTTTTAAAATTACAAAAAGGTTGAACTAAACTCACCCTCCTGACAGCACACATGAGAGGTGTGAGCGAGTCCTTTCCAGGGAAGTTAAGGTCTGCTCCTTTGGTGAGTAGGAACTTCACCTGAACAAAGTCTCCCACTCTCAGGGCAGCCAGGAGAGGGGTGAGGTGGCCCACAGGGTGGTCGTCACGGTAATGGAACCACTCCTCCAGCTTGTAGGCTGGGATGCTTTCCGCTCCCGCCCCCTCAATCTCCCACAGGGGGACGGGGAAGGAAACGTTGAGGGAGGCCCCAATCTCCACCAGCCAGCTGTACACGGGAAGAATATAGTGAGAAGCCACAATTAATATATGCAGAGAATGACTATAGTTGCAGTGATTGAGGTGTGGTTTGGTAACCAGGGCATCGTTTTACAATAAGTACAAGTTCAGTAACATCCCATTGCAACATGTGTTAAGTTAAATATTCACCTTTCAATGGTCTGTTGGCAAAGTTGTACTTATGGTGGCTTCATGAACCAAGTCAATGTGCCACTGTGCCAGTGTCTGTTGGTAAGGCATTATCAACCACTTATGAAGTCCCCTTCTGATAGGATTTGTAAGCCTTAGATCAACTACTTGCTTATCTAATAAAAGATACTTGCTATCACAGTAGGGAGATAAAAAAAACCATCAATCCCATTTGGGGGGAACAAATCATTCTAACTCTAATAATCTTCAAATATGCAGAATCAAGTCTTGGAATATTTCATGAAGCAGTCATAATAATAATTATTTATATTTTGTCATGTAGAGCTTAGTAATAACGTCTCTAAGCACTTGAACAGATATTATTAACCGAATGGTCCGATTCATTTCTGCAGACAATGTGCATCATCTCTCCTCTCTGGAGAGTGTTCCTACGACATGAGGGCACAAGGTAACATTATACAATAAGGCTTCATACATAAAACCAGGGGAGTGTTTCACAAAGCCTATTTTCAATGACAAATGACAAAAATCAGTGACAAATCTGCTGATAACCAATCAGAAGCAAGGATTTCAGTAGCTTATAACAAAAACTGTCATTTGTCACTGATGACAAATTTTGTGAAATGCCCCCAGGTTCCCATTCTATCCAGGGTAAAGAGTACCTATCTACGTTATCACTGCGGAATTACTATTCCCCTAACTCACCCGACTAGATCTGTGTCAAACTGATCGCGCCTCCAGAAAGCTGTAGCTAGCAGGCATCGGCCCTTCACATCAGTACTGGTCAGCGCCTGTTTGCTGTCTTGTGGCTTCATATGATCTACAAAACAAACATTGAAAGAAAAAAAAAAATATTCATAAATTAGCAGTTGTACTTCTACAAAAGTTTTTGCTGGTTTCTCAATGGCTTGAGATCACACAATTGGTCTACATATGCAATCTGTCCAAAAAAAAATGGCAAGATTCAATTGGTATGCATCAAAGAAAGTTGCTGTTCTTGGAATAAAATATTTATTCTAAAGAAACTTACCCCACAAGAACTTTGCAACCCCAAGGTTTTCGGAAAGGACGGCATATGTTAGAGGTGTGCATTTGAACTGGTCGTAGCTTAGACCTACTCCCTTTGAAAAGAGCTTCTCTGCAACCTGGTGTAAAGACGAATATGAATACATTTCTGGGATTATATGACAAGATAAGGCATAGAATTGATTGTAAATGAAATCATAAAGAGGGAGTTCTATTTGCAAATTAGCATATTATGTACAATCAGATTTTACATTAGTGTGAAAATATGTTTGAAATTTGTCATCAAAAAGCTGATGTCAATCTGCACTGATCAATGACAGGTCATTAAAATTGTTAATATTCCTAAAGCTAATCTGCAACCTCTAGCAATAAGACTGAATTTCAAAAGAAAGTGCTTGTAATTAATTTTAAAGTTTTATTATTCAGTTAAATTGATGAAAATAAATGGAGAAAATTTGCACAAACAAATACATATGTGGAATACTGGGCGTAATTTAGGAACCTAATTGACTCAAATTCTTCAACTTGCTTTGCTTATTAATCAGGAAATTAACATTCCCTATCCACGAAACCAAAAGAATACGTCTCTCTCACTCTCTTTCTTTCTCTATCCCCTTTCTAATCCAATCTTTGGAGGACTACCCATCTGGTGAAACAGCAAACTTATGAATTTATACACACCAACATGCCAACCCTAACCATTAAAGATCAACTACCTTTCCATCATTACCCAAATTCCAGACCTTTTCTCTTACCTTGGTACACAGCTTAGCCATAGGCTGCATGGCCAGGATGTGGAGGAGGTTCTGTTGCTTAGCAGCCAAACCATCCACTTTGTGTCCCCTAGACTTGGAGACCAGGTTCAGGGCCATCTGAAACCTGTGCTCCTCAATTGCTGCCTAAAATCAAACAAGAAACAGAAAGTATATTCTCAATTTGCCTACCCTTCAATTAGTCATTTGTAAAATACAGTCAAACCTGCTTTAGTGACCACCTGTCTACAAAGACCACATTTTTTGTTTCCCTTGAAAGTGGTACCTCATTGAAACATGTACTAAAGGAACCTGTCTACAAAGACCACTTTTTGATTTTCCCTTGGGCGGTCGCTATAGACAGGTTTGACTGTACGATAACTTGCAGTTTTCATTCAAATATTACAATGATCTGGGCACTGTCTTATAAACAACTGCGGTAAAATCAAATCAACAGAAATTTGAAATTAATTCCAACTCTGTACTAAAGAGACAGGAGTTTGTAGGTTTACAAATGAATGCAGGACTTACAAGCGATACGGACCAATCGCAGATCTTTGTAAGACAGGACTCTGGAGCCTGTCTTGCAAAAGGTTCATATCAACAGCAATATCATAATGTCTTACATATAGGTACAGTGTGGTGATTGATATCAATTGGAATCAATATACAAAAAAGGGCCCTGAATGGTTCCCCACTTCTTTTAACTGATTGTGTTCAACATCATAAATGCACGGTACATTTTTGTTTATATATAACAATCACTGGAGATCTAACCTAGAGGTTAATCTACTGAATATGAAAGTGTAAAACTCATGATGTAAAATAGGAAGGTCAGACCGACCTCGCAATGATTCAGAGGAATGGGTGTAATAATAATAATAATAATACTACAGCATTTGTAATGCGCCATCGATCTAGTAAACTATTCTGAGGCGCAGAGGGAGATTATTACCCTGGCTTTAGCCCGGCTGCCATTACAGCGCTCTAGCATTTCAAGGAATTAATTCCTGCCAGGTACCCATTTACATCACCTGGGTTGAGTGTGGCAAATGTAGATCAATGTCTTGTACAGACATGGAGGACTGTTGGCCTACGTACCTTGATAGGTGTGATGTATGGAACCTTGAACTTCTCCAGTCTACCCATGAGCAGGAAGAGAATCCCCTGCCATCCATTCTTCACCACCCTCCTGAAGAGGGTCTCTGCGATGGTTGGCATCCCCTTCTTGCCCTTCCTCTTATCTTGGAGTGGCTTCCACACCCAGAAGTGCTCCTTCTTCTTCTCCTCCTCTTCCTCTTTCTTCTTCCTGGCCTTCTCCACCTCTTCGTCTTTGAGGGGCTCGAGGGGGGTCACGGTGGCCGAGATGTTGGCTCCTTGCTGCAGGAGAAAGATCACCACACTGTACAAGGGGAAAGTGAGACAAAATCATTAGTGTTCAAAAAGTATCTCTACCACAATAGAGCAATACACAGAAAAATACAATGCAATATGGATGGAAATGTGGATGCCTTGAGAAGAAGATGACATTTTCACAATGAACCACAACATACATGGTATATATCACATTACATTACATAGAGATGTGTATTTTTGGTACTGCATAATAAAACATGTTTGGACCAGGAATCAAATTCTCTTTCTGAAAAGCAAAGCAGGGTAAAATTAGGTCATAATGCAAAGTCTAAATAAATAGAAGATGTTCTTTACCCATTGTGATAATGAAAACATACATTATCAATATGAGAATACTGACTCGTGAAAGCATATTCATGATGGCTTTTGTTCCATCAGAAAAGGAGTTATGGAAGAGATGTATCTCACCTGATGTGCTCTCCCATACATGCCATGGAGAGTGGGGTGTTTCCAACAGAGTCTTTCATGTCCGTGCTGCTAACACACTGCCAAAAAAAAGAGATGAAATGATCTTAGGATCTGCCATTGCATAACAAGTAGCTCAATAGGGTGATACTGTGTTACAATTCCAAAGTTATAATTCCATGAATGATATATCAATGCCTTCTACTCATTTCATGTTAGTCAGATCCATTGATCAACTACCATATTGAAAGTTTGACAAAAGATTTTTATACCTTACAGAATTACAGAATTTATTTACCCATAACTAATCAGAAGAATCAAGAGTGACTTTAAGGTTTCTCATGAAATACAAATGCACCACCTAAGTAACCCTTCATTCCTTGTGATCTACAATCCTACTGGTAGTACGACTTACATCAGCAAGATCCATGAGTGAGATGATAGCCCCTCTGAGTGCTGCAGCATGGATAGGTGTCTGACCTTGCTTGTCTGGGTGTCCTATCTTCTGTTTCTTCATTGAATCTTTCAGCAGACTCGCCGCCTCAATAGGATCAATTTCTGAGTTGTCGTTGGCACTGGAAAAAGAAATGATGGCTGGTAATCAATTTTTATGAACACTGATTCACACTATCTTTTCTTTACTCATTGAATCTTTCAACAGACTCGCGGCCTCAATAAGATCAATTTCTGGGTTGTCGTTGGCACTGGAAAAAGAAATGATTGCTAGTAATCAATGTTTTCTGAACACTGATTCACACTATCTTCTCTTTCCTCATTGAATCTTTCAGCAGACTCGCGGCCTCAATAAGATCAATTTCTGAGTTGTCGTTGGCACTGGAAAAAGAAATGATGGCTAGTAATCAATTTTTATAAACACTGATTCACACTATCTTCTCTTTCCTCATCGAATCTTTCAGCAGACTCGCCGCCTCAATGGGATCAATTTCTGAGTTGTCGTTGGCACTGGAAAAAGAAATGATGGCTGGTAATCAAATTTTATAAACACTGATTCACACCGTTCAATATTTGAAGGGTACTTCTGTTCAAAGATTGATTGTATGAATGAATGCATTGGTTGATTATTTTACATTGTATATACTTTTGCAGTATGGCTACTTGCCATAGATGTACTAACAAAACCTACATTTTCCACTATCAAATTACAGTACAAATATATCCAACCAATTAGTTTGCTTTGAAAGAGGGCAAAACTAAATAGAAATGAGACTCGTAAGGTAAGGGTAAGGGTTAACAAAAATAGTAAAGCTCATCATTGTTTCAATTTTATCATATATCAGACAGACTTTCCATTTGAAGCATTTCTTGTGTTTGGCTTACCTCGAGGCAATCTATATTTCACACAACAAATAATTAACATCTGTAATTCCAGAAATCAGGGTTGTAAGTTAGGAAAAGAGTCGAGATTTAGGTTACACAAAATTTTATTTCTAGGATTAAAGCTGTGAATGCAAATAGAACTATTAATTTACAGTGGAGCAATTGTTGTCTGGACCTGTGTTGTACAACCCTTTAACCCTATTTTAACTGGGCTATTTCAAACCGGGTTTTTACTGGGGGGGGGGGGTAAATTTGACCCCCCTAAGATCTCGGCCGTTTCACTGCCGATCGCCGCGAAAATTTGCATATATGTCAAGTAAAGTGTATAGAATACTATGGTAATTTCAATTTTTTGAATTTTTTTAGTCATTTGCATATTTATGGTAATTTTATGCAAATAAGGTCATAAAATTCACAGTTTTGCCCATAAATCATACATTATTCATATTTAAGCATTCTTTTTCACTACA
The DNA here is from genome assembly GCA_035222895.1 of Strongylocentrotus droebachiensis. Classification (NCBI taxonomy): domain Eukaryota; kingdom Metazoa; phylum Echinodermata; class Echinoidea; order Camarodonta; family Strongylocentrotidae; genus Strongylocentrotus; species Strongylocentrotus droebachiensis. Next base: position 28,117 of record JAVYIG010000004.1, read on the forward strand.
TATATTTGGAATAATAATACAACACAAACAATTGGAAGAGCAAGGTTATTCCTTATGTTATCTCTTGTTTTGATAATTTCTTATGTATTTCATTGTTTTTTTTAACTTATGTATTTTATTGTTTTTGTTTTTTTATTTCATTTACAACTACAATTCAACTATTTTGACCCCAAAACAAACACCTAAACTTTAAACAAGACTAAATAACCAATGTTTTATCTCTTTTTAGCTAAAATGACATTTCTATATGTTTTGTACACAAATCACAAAAATGAGCGATTTTCGAGCTGACATGCAAAGACAAAAGGTCACGTGACTTTGTAACTATACGTCAGATTTTCAAAAAAAATTGTTTTAAAAGATGCATAAGACTCAAAAGAAACTAGATGGAACTTCAACTGTCTAAATGATGCCTCCGTCATAGAGCAATTTTACAAACCAAAACAGAAGAAATTTTTCAAATTCAAGTTCAATTGTAATCCGTTAACAGGTTCTCAGAATATTGTGATTACAAGCAATTTCTCATGTACATATATGACCCTTTGATCTTTGACCTCATGACCCTAAAATCTACTCAGTGCATTGGCTCTGCAAGATGTCCAGAGTTAAATAGTAATCCATCTGTCAGTTCTAATGAAAATGCGTTCACAAGCTATTTTTGCATACATAATGAGCCGCATGACCTTTGTCCTTGACCTCATGACCCCAAAATCTAATCAGTTCATCGGCTCTGCAAGTAACATACATGACCTAAGTTTGGCAGGAATCCATCAATCGGTTCTTTAGATAACGCGATCACAAGCTATTTTTGCATACATAATGAGCCCTGTGACCTTTGACCTTTGACCTCGTGACCCCAAAATCTAATCAGTTCATCGGCTCTGTAAGATACATACATGACCAAAGTTTGGCAGGAATCCATCAATCGGTTCTTCAGATAACGCGATCACGAGCTGTTTTTGCATACATAATGAGCCCTTTGACCTTTGACCTCGTGACCCCAAAATCTAATCAGTTCACCGGCTCTGTAAGATACATACATGACCAAAGTTTGGCAGGAATCCATCACTCGGTTCTTCAGATAACGCGATCACGAGAATGGGACGTACGGACGGACGTACGTACGGGATGGACGGACGGACGGACAACCCGAAAACATAATGCCTCCGGCTACTTCGTAACGGAGGCATAAAAAGTCATGAAACAAAAACTTTATATCTACCAAGGTTTCGGGGTAGTCGCGATATTTCTACAGGGGGGGGGGGGGGGGGGGGGGGGGGTCAAATTGACCCCCCCCCCCCCCCCCCCCAAGTTAACATAGGGTTAAAGCCTCACTGTACTAATTGTAGCTACTTGCTCCCTCTATATAGAAAAAATTGCCTAAGCGGTGCCCGTTGGTCCCCCATGATCCTCTTTTTCTTATGTTAATTGAGAGCTGAGTTGATGAGATAGCCACCTGCCAGTGGGTGGTCTAATCCCTCCTGGCCAAATTAGTACAGACAGGCTTTAAATATACAGCTATCAATGATCAGTATACGTACTTATCCATATCGAAGAAGAGGTAGTGTAGTGGGAGTCTTCCTTCCTTGTCTTCTGCAAAGACATCAGCCTTGTTGTCAAGGAGGAGCTCCAGGAGATCGGTGCTTGGATCCCTGTCATCGATGTAGGTCTTGCATGCGTAGTGCAGGGGTGTCCTACCCTTCCAGTCTCTGGCTTGGATCTTAGCTCCCTTGTCCAGCAGCTTCTTCATGACCTGACAGATCACCAGGCTATTATCTGCACGAGGGGTAGGAAGAGTGTGACAAAGTGTTCTTTTAAAGCCCCACTGCACTACTTATAGCTGCTTGCGCCCTCTCTATATAGCAAACAATGCCTAATCGGTGACCATTGGTCCCCCATGGTCCCCCTTTTCCTGATGTTAATTGAGAGCTGCTTTTATGAGATAACCACTTGTCAGTGACCAGTGACCATGCAGGGAGGTCTAATCCCTCCTGGCCAAACTAGTGCAGTGGTGCTTTAACACTTTTTGTTGGGGATAAGGTGTGGTGAGTTTTACAACTTTTCATGATCAAACCATCACACTATACATGAATGTAGTATTTGAATTAGATTCATGCCTGTAACACATCATATTTGTTTATTAGAAGAAGAAAACGCTCTTCATTTATTAACTGAGAAGCAGTCATACTTGACAAGTCTGGGTAGGAGACCATATATAATTTTCCCAACTGTAAAACTTGTATCGCTGACCAATAATTCAACCAGAATTCAATAATTCATGAGCAGATAAACCGACATTTTACTGATTTATTTTGTCATTCAACAAATAATTCATTTCCTTTGAGTAGTCTTCTTGAATTCATGCTTTTTAATCTATAATCAGAATCATCAGACCATCTATATCATTTATGCACAATACTAAACCAATGAGGGTATACAAAATGGCTACTTACTGCGTTGTGACATGGCAACATAGTGAAGAGGTGTAAGCTTGTTGGGTTCATTGGGAGTATTCACAGTGGATGCGTTGGCTAGGATATCTACCAAATCAAAATAACCATCCCTGCAAAGACAGATATATTGGAATTGAATCTGAATCTTTTGAGCCATATCAAAGCAAAACATACAAAAAGAAAAATACATTCATAAAACATACAAAATAGGAAGCAAATACATGACCAAGGCATCGAAACAACAAATTGCCTGTAATATAATTCAAAGTGCCGTAATGTACCAGGAATCCTAAAATCGCTTACAAAAAGAGATACATTTATCGTACACAGATTCTTTAGGCATACAATATTTGAAAGCCAGATACAAATAGTACATGGAGTGTATTATTTAGAAAAACTTGTTTGAAGTGTTCCTCTCTTTTCTTTTCTTTGTTTGTATGCGTACCCAGGGTAAATAATACTCAATAAGGGGAAGGGGTGTAGTACTAAAAATTAATAACTCAGCTCAACATTTTTGGATAAACAAGAAAAGGTCCTCAGAATTTCAAATTAGCCAGCATAAGGTTAAAAAGAAATTCAATAGCAATAACAATTCGCATCTAAAGCCCAGACCCTGATTGGCCATGAGTATGTGAAATATTTTTATTGTAGCTTGTAGCTGACGTCTCAAACTAATCAGATGGTGGTATTCAGGCATTCTAGGTACATGCATGTATTATGGGCATGAGAAACATTCCACCTGTCACTTTCATCATGTTTGTATGTAACCTTACCTTAAGGCAAGATTCAGGGGCGTGGCCAATTTGTCATTATCTTTCTCCTGGGATTTCAGATTAACATCTGCTCCTTCTTTCACCTGGCATAAACAAATACAACAACTAGTATTGACAATATTGAATAGTAAAAAGGGAATTCATATAACATGCAGAATTAAGATTATGATGTCTATGTGCCTAGGTATAAATATCTTGTGACCTTCATAGCAGCATAAACACTAAGTTTTACTGCCTTTTAGCACATACATTAGTTGAGTGATTATGATACAATTTCATATAATCAATGCAAAATCTATCATGTGACCTTCGGACTAACTCTGTTATAGTATTAATGTTTTGGCTGACTTTGTGCAATGTTTGGTAACAACCATAAACATATATACTGTATGTCTTAAAGTTATTGGTTGTATCAAAAAAAGATTAATTTGATTCAGTGACCATTGGAGATATAACAGGTTTCTCCTCCCTGAATAAGTGAAACATAAATATATTAATGAATAATCTAAGCAGAGCTTTCAAATTTCTTCACCATGCAAAAAAGGTAGAGTCTCCCCAAAAAAATTAGTTTCATCAGATGCTGCTAATTCGAGGACTTACAAGTTTCTGTACAAGCTCGATTCTGCCTATCTTTAGAGCCTGGAGGAGAGGTGTACGTCCTTCTTTATTCCGTACGTTGATGTCAGGTTTGTAGGAAAGGATAATGTCTAGGGCCGGGAATGGGGTATCCCCTTGCCCCTCCATAATGTCACACAGCAGGTGAATCACAGTCTTCTCAGCTGTATATTATTTTGTAAGAATAGAAAACGAGCTAATTTGTGACTTTTTTGTGATGAATATTGCCATTTGAGACATGCAACTAAAATACATTTGTAAATACAATATGCGCTTAAGTACTACTAGATCTTGCAACGTAACAGCTTGCAAACGATTTGTAGTCAAGTTCACATACCATATCATTTCCATAAAAAAAAATCTGAATTTAACAATTAAATTCATTTCATGAAATAGGGCAAAATTCTTAGAGGCATGTTTACTGTCCTGTACGTTATTACATATTGAAAATTTGCCCCCCCCCCCCCCATCCTCTTGAGAGTGAAGCAACAATCGGCTACAACGACAATTACACACAAACGGATTGAAATCTTTACTGCAACAATTACACACTTTCAACAAGATTTGAGCATGACATTTTTGTTAAAATGATAAGCAGGAAGATTAAAACCAGTGGTGATCTCCAGAACTTGTAGGAAAGATCATACTAGCTACATTTACATGTACATACCATGAACATCCTTTCTGTTTTCTATTGTTAGTATTCTGGCATTGATGTCTGAATCAGAGAGTTCAAGCAAAAGCTGCAAGGAACAAAAATATATGAAATCATTACAACCTAACCTCATAAAATATTTAGAAAGTAAGATTGTTGTTTGTGCTAGAAAAAAAAATATCCCCTTATTTCTTGATTAGAAAGAGGTATGTTTTTCAGTTAAAAAAAAAAAAGGCAATTAAAAATGTTTTTATGAAATGAATAAATTATATGTAACTACTAATTTCCATTGTTTAGTCAACACATTAACATTCATTCTTTATATGCATAATAGTTGAAGAGTTCCATTTAATCATAATTCCTTTGCTTTTGTTGATATATTTTTAATCAACAATGATGACACATGAATGTTCAAACATGTACATAAAAAAGCACTGTGTATCCCTTAAACAATGACATGGTGATGTGTACATGGGATTTAAACAACCATGAAAACAGAGAGAGTACTGCAGTTAGGAGTTTTTTTCTTACCTTTAAGAAGGCTCTGCCTCTTTCAAGTTGCTCTTTATTCTGATAAATGAAGAATGTAAATAGTAGAAAATTGATTTAGTGGCTTCTTCCAAAGTGACAAACAAACGTATAGGCAAAGTCCATTTCCTCCAAGTGACTGAATGAACAGCACAGATAGCTACCGTTTCTTTCCATCATACTAGATGAACTGTGATGTAATTTTTTTCAAATTCTATCAAAACACTTCCAAGGAAATTTATGATAAAATCTGGTGAATCTACAATTGATACCACTTTTCAACATCACTATCACCAAAATCATATTGTTGATCATCATCATCGTCACCATCATCCCAATCACCAGCACCATCACCATTATTGCCATCATCACTACTACCACCATTACCACCACCACCACTACCATCAGCATAATAACAAGTCAACGCAAAGCGTAGCATCCCCTCGCAGGGTACAAATGGCCTATATACATCAGAACAAGTTACCTCAATTGGACTATACTATTATATTACTAGGCAAGGAAGTTAACCACATTTTCACATATATAATTAGGTGTTTTTGCATATTTAATGAGCTATGACCTTTCACCTTTGACCTACATACTCAGAAATCGAACTTAGGCTGTACATGTATTTTGATACCATGTACCTTCATATTAAATTTCATTAAAATTCGTCAAACATTACTCAAGTTATCGAATAGAAACCAGATTCGCATATTTAATGAGCTATGACCTTTGACCTACATACTCCGAAATTGAACATAGGCTGTGCTTTGATACCATGAACCTTCATATCAAATTTCATTAAAATCCGTCAAACAATACTAAAGTTATGGATCGAAAACCAGATTCGCATATTTAATGAGCTATGACCTACATTCTCGGAAATTGAACTTAGGCTGTGTTTTGATACCATGTACCTTCATATCAAATTTCATTAAAATCCGTCAAACATTACTAAAGTTATCAATCGGAAACCAGATGTGTATTTGTTCGCATATTTAATGAGCTATGACCTTCGACCTACATACTCCACAATCGAGCTTAGCCTGTATTTTGATATCATGTACCTTTATATCGAATTTCATTAAAATCCGTCAAACATTACTGAAGTTATCGATCGGAAACCAACTTTGTTACGGACGGACGCACACACGGACGGACGCACACACGGAAGGAAGGAAGGACGGACGGCAGTGTTTCTATATCCCCTCCGACTTCGTCGGCGAGGGGATAATAATGACAATCATATTTAATATCATCAGTATAAATCGTAATCATTATCATACCCTAGCATTGACGTAAGTCACTGTCCATCTGAGGAGTGGAGTGTAACCTGACGAGTCTCTGGCTTTGGCAAGCTGCTTGATGAAAGCATTGGGCTGGGCTGCTGCTGCTGGGGTCTGTGCGTCGGTGTCATTTGCAAGTTTGTCCTCAGTAGAAGATACATTTTTCATCTGGAAAAGTTAAGGGTATGCAAGCAAATGAATGAAAATGACTTAAACATTGATGTATTTGGGATGAAAGCATTGTGAAGAAAATTATTTAATTCACCACCCAGAATGTTAACCAGTTTTCAATAAGAGCAGCATGAGTCAAATCAAGATGAGTGAAACAAAAAAGTAGTGTACTTTTTCATAAATGTGACTCTCTATTAAAATACATACATGTAGCCTCTAATCCCTATATTGCCATAACCTGCTAATCCCACCTGAAACATCAGTAGTCTATCGTATGTTGGACTTAGAATCTTTAAATCGTTTTTTTTTACTTAAACGGTAACATTTACATGTATTGTAGAGATGTTGTTTCCCCAGGAAGATATTCTATGCAAACAACAAATCAAACTCAACATTTAACTCTTGATAGATGATTTTGAGGGGTCAGTGACACAAAGATGTAACTCCATTTGGGCCAATTTTAGAGAAAGCGGTCACTGAGCACTTGGGCTTTAAGGAGTTAAGTCTATGTTTCACTAGCCATTGACTTCAATGGGGTGTTTGGTGGAAAGCCCACATTTTTCTGAACATTTTGATATCAAATACTCATTTTGGCAAAATATGGAGTGACGTCTTTGGGTCACTGAACCCTCGATTTATACGTTCATAACAACAGTGGCATGGTCCAAATTAAGATACTTACGTTGTCCACCACAATGTTTAAGAGTTCAAGCTGATCACTGCCGGTGCAGCGTTGGGCCATCAGATGTAGAAGGTTCTCATTCTTATCATTGGTGAAATTGGTCAGCTTGCTGCCTTTCTCCAGCAAGAACTTCACCATCTCAGCATTGATTTGATTCTGAATGACAAATAAAAGGAATTCCAGAAATCAAGAAATGTTGGGATACAGAATCTTTTCTTTTACACTCAGCTCTGGGCCCAGTGTTATAAAGAGTTGATATCAATCGCAACTTATTTACGATTGATATGAATCGCAACTATGTACATAAGAGATAGGAGACTGCAAACTTGCGATTGATTTGGATCTATCGCAACTCTTTGTAAGACGGGGCCCTGGACATGTTAAATCTAAACCTAATAATAAAAACTTGGTGGTTATTAAAGATTTTAAAATATATATATATATAAAGTTCCTTTGCAACAGCCAGTTTATAAATCTACAGAAATGTTCTTTCATTTTATAACATGGTTCATCAAAAATTCCTAGTAAACATTGTTAGTAAACAAACAAAAATCAATGAAAAGAAAACAACCACAACAACAACAACCGTAGTAACCAAAGATATATATCTTCTAACACCCATCCACAATCTTAATTTATCTTCATGTCTTATTTGATCCCCCCCCCCCCCTCCCCCCCCCCCCCCCAAAAAAAAAAAAAAAAAAGATGAGCCTTCTTCTTGTCATTTCCATTTACCCTTTTGATTGCAATATCAAGGGCTGTTTCTCCATCAGCCGTCTTGGCATGGATATCACATCCTTTCGAGATGAGGAAGGTTGCCATGTCGATACTGATTTTCTTCCTCTCATCCCGCTTGGCAGCATTACCCTGGATGATGATAGACAGGTGGAAGGAAATGAGTCAAAGAAATATTAGAGATCTTGTAACTGAGAGAGAAAGAAAAAAAAAATCTTCAGTAGAAATGGAGTTCTTTAATGCTCCTATTAATGTTCTCTGTACACTTTTACCCTTGTTATTTAATTCTTAACTCACACTCTCTCTCTCTCTCTCACTCACTCACTTCCAACTTCATGATCTTAACTTTTCTAATCATACAGAATATCTTGAGGTCACTGTGGATTTTCATATACCGTAAATCTCCGTGTATAAGGCGCACCTGTGTATAAGGGGGAAGGAAGGAAAAAAAAAAAAGGGGGAAAAAAAAAAAAAATTGTTTTGTTGTTGTTGTTTGTTTTGTTGCCGAAAACCCACGCGGGGAAGGACCTTCATTTTACATCGAGGTGCAGTTGAAGTTGTGAACTTGTCAAAAATAATAGTAACAATGTCGTTGTAGAAGAATGTGTAAGATCATTAATGTAAATTAAAAACAGGTCCAGACTCTAAGGCTTCATGATACCAAGTGTCCAACACCAGCCTCATCAAATCACCTAGCAGAAGCACTGTGTTCTATGCCAAACATCAATAGTCATGCATGATATGAATAGCATCCTCTAAATTTCTGACAATGGAGTACCTAGGATAGAACCTTGTGGTACACCATTTGTTATAGAAAAAAAAATTGAGGAATTATTATTATAAACTACATATTGAGATCTATTAGAAAGATTACTTTCAAACCAAGATGACAGACAAATTTGAGTGTTGTTGTAGTTTCCGAGTGGTGAGTCAACACACTGATTACTGAGCTGGGAGACATTGCCAGGCATAGCGCCATAAATCGAAACTAAAAAAGACGCACCCCCGACTTTCAATTTTTTTCGGCGGCAAAAAAGTGCGCCTTATACACGGAGATTTACGGTACACAAAATACAGCTCCATAGAAGAAAACAAACTCATTTCTTGTCAATTATTCAAAATACATTGTTTTATAGGTGGTAATACTGACCTCGTGGAACTGTGCAGCAGCCAGATGATGAAGCTACATGAAAAATAAAATGAGAAAATAGAAAAAAAACTGAACAGACATGTATTCAAGTCCTACTACTTTGTTGATTGTTCCATTCTTGAACTTTGGTGTTGCTTTTTACTTATCACATAGGATACAATACTTTTAATTCATGCATTCAATTAATACTTCAATATTATTTATAAATGATATTCCCCAATAAGTAATAAACATTAATCCTGACAAACTGAGGGTTATTCGTTTTCAATACAGGTCACATAAAGGACTACATCAGATGTCCATAGACATAAATAAGAGTACCGGTAGATCAAGTTTCAGTATTTTCAAATGCATTATAACAAATAACCACTCTAACCCATTCAACAAACATAGTCGTACCACCTGAAAATGAAATTGGAAAGCCTGACAGTGTCATTAATAATAATAATAGGCATTTCTATAGTGCCATCTATCTAGAAATTCTATTCCGAGGCGCATTTACTATTACCCCAGCTTTAGCCTAGCTGGCATTCAGCGCTCCAGCATTTCAAGGAAGTAATTCCTGCCAGGTACCCAGACCTTCATTTCTAGAATTTGGTGGAGCTCTATTAATCCCACTCCTTGTTTTGCCAAGGAGCTCAAATTGAGCTCCTCAAATAACTCTCCTGGAAAGAGTGAGGAGCTCAATTTGAAAATTGATGTTTTTACCTTGTATTATTGTGTGTGGGTTCAAAATGCTGTAATAAAATACATATCAAACAAGTGTTAACTGACTGACAACCGTGTTGTTTCATTTATTGAAGTTTCAAGTTACTGCAGTACACTCAATTATCATCATCATAATCAACTGAATTTGCAACTCAGTTTGCTTGGTCCACTCTACTTTAGCTTAGACTTAGAGGTCAATTATTTCATCTTAATTTTGAGGAGGTGATTATACTGCTGGTTATTACCATTCATGTTCAACTTAAGTAACTTCAGTCTGTCTCACAGTCACCCTGTAAATTAACAGTTCAGTTTTTGGAACAACGTTAAACAATGTCAAACAATTTAAACGTAACAAATGGGGGTCTTTCCGTAACGCAAGACACCGCAGCATAATTTTCGCACAAAACGTACACAAACACCCAATCAGTCTTACTGCATTTCGAACCTACCATTTTTAAGTCCAAAATAAAGATGTGCATAAAAACGTTTTTAAAAATCTGTTTCCAGTCAAAGGATCTCCTCCTCGGGTACTCGCTCTTTTGAGTGAATCCATGATAATATTCAGGAAGAAAACACCTCGTTCAAGCGTCGAATGGCAAATTTGTATCGACAGTCAAATAGCAGAACTCGTATCCTACACACGCACACGTACACTCACCAGTACCACAGACACACCAGCCCAGGCCGCTAGGCCCGGCGTTCATGAACAACAACACACCGTATACCGCACTTCATGACTTGCAATGCGCCCGCTCGCTGAATCACTGAAGTCTTCGCTACTATACTTTGAATGGGTATTGCGGGCGCCGCGCGCACGATCATCTACCACCATGCTCCCCCCAAAAGCACGACCGCACGTAGCATACTAGTATCAAAACAGTAATAACGGCGGCCGTGTTGTTTCGGAATTAAACAAGATGGCGGCGGATGGACCATGTGCGCGAAAGTGCCTATCCAGTGTAGTCAAATTCAGTGAACTGCGTGCGACATGCAGCGCTGTGTACGGAGGCTATGTGATAAGGCGGCATTCGCTATAATGTACTTTTATTTATAGTTTCCCCGTAACCTTTCGATTGTTTACCGTAACGCCGTAACAAGAGCATTAAAACCAAGGAGCGCTGTAAACAACTCTCCTGATTATTTTTTAGGAGCGCTGTAGGAGCGCCGGCGCGATCGCGCTCCTTAGAAATGAAGGTCTGGGTACCCATTTACATCACCTGGGTTGAGTGTGGCAAATTGAATCAATGTCTTGCCAAAGGACATTAGTGCCGCAGCGGGACTCGAACCGCGGACCTTGTGATCGACAGTCCGGCGACGTATCCACTCGATCACGACACCTCTACATTTAAAAAAAGGGAGAACTAAAAAAAAATGGGAGAGAACTACACATGCCTATGATCAAGAAGGTCATTCCAGGGGGAAATAAAAAAAATAGATATTCTTACAGCTGTCCAATCATTGGCATCCTTGAGGGTCACACTTGCGTTCTTCTCCTCCACCAGGTACTTGAGCTGCTCCCACATCTCTGGGGTCAGCTGGCTCACGGTCAGCATCACGATCGTCCAGCCGTCTGCATCGCGGAAGTTCACATCGGCATTGGAGTCTTCCAAGAGAAGATCAGCACATCCAACGTGACCCTTCATGAAGGCAATGGCCAGGGGTGGTACCTTCCAACAGGACGGACAAAGCGATTGTCAGATCAGTTTAGTTCAGTTCAGTGGCGTGTGGTACAATACAGGTCAAGTCAGGTCACTTTGGTTCAGTTCAGTGGCGTGTGGTACAATACAGGTCAAGTCAGGTCAGTTTGGTTCAGTTCAGTTGCGTGTGGTACAATACAGGTCAAGTCAAGTCACTTTGGTTCAGTTCAGTTGCGTGTGGTACAATACAGGTCAAGTCAGGTCACTTTGGTTCAGTTCAGTTGCGTGTGGTACAATACAGGTCAAGTCAGGTCACTTTGGTTCAGTTCAGTTACGTGTGGTACAATAGAGGTCAAATCAGGTCAGTTTGGTTCAGTTCAGTTGCGTGTGGTACAATACAGGTCGAGTCAGGTCATAGATATTTCAAAGCATGGAATAAACAATTTAAGATCAGCCAGAAATATATTTACTCAAGCAGTGGAATGATTTGCTGTAATGAGTCTTCTTATAATTCACTACCTTCATTATTTCATATAAAAGTACACATTTTAATATTTGAAGGAAATTTGAAGAGGCAGTATGGCCTTGTGGATGGAGCAATCATCTAGGAAACAATCTAATCCAGGTTTGAAGGCATTCACATACCTGCCAACATTTGAAAATAAGAAATCTGTACCCTTAACAGGCCATAGCACGGCCTTACCATGGCCATGTATGCAGTGGCAGCGTAACTGACAATACGTGGTAAATCTGTACTAAAAAGTGAATACAAATTCGCTGCTCGATAGTGCAGCCATTCAACACACGCAATACACGAATCTCAAATCTCATATCGCAGCACATGGTTAAACAAATCAAATTTGGCTTTAAATAAAGATTTAAACAAAAATTTAAAACAAAAATTGGTCATTCAGAATTTTGAAAAATCAGAATATTCCAAAATGTTAGGTCCTAAAAATTCAGAAAATCAGAATATTCTGATTAAATCAGGACAGTTGGCAGGTTCAGTGTGTCAAAGCTCAGCATGTCAAAGCTTCGGTGTGTCAAAGCTTAAAAAGCTTATACCCTATATCCTCCAATTTCCTTGAAAGAGTTAAATCTCCTGAAGCATACTTCCAGCAAAACCCTTTTTTTTCCCCCTTCAATAACATGCTTATCATGAACAATCCATCACTCAATCAATCAAGTGAATGGCTCAAGTTTATTTGACTGAACTCACTTTCCAATCGTTGAGTGCGTTAGGGTCTGCACTGGCGGAGAGGAGCAGCCGGAGTACAAACCACCAGCCATAGGCAGAGGAGTAGTGGAGAGGGGTATTCCCCGACGAGTCACTAGCATTGGGGTCACATCCTTTACGGAGCAGGAATGCTGCGACGGGGACGTGCCCATTCATGGCAGCCAGCATCAGAGCTGTCCGCTTCAGTTTATCTGAAAAGGGTATCAGAAAGAAAAAAATATTTGGTAAATTACCATATCGATCCGGCCTGGATAGATGTCGCGAATGCACTTCAACATTTGGGCATATATTTCTCCTTTATTTGCAAATTTAGGTTGAAGTATTGCCATCTAAACCTCTGAAGGCAATATTTGAACAATATTGAATGGATATTTTGCACCCAAAACCCTTGAACCGCAATTTTACCACTACTGGAATATATCTTTAATGATGGTTTTGTTAATGTTGCCCGAGCAGCGTAATTGTATTTTTACTGAAACTGTTTAAAAGTCTCGCTGAATGGTACATTGTGATGTTCAATTTGCATAATTGTGTACTGTGTGTTACGACCATCAGAATATCCTATTTTATACAAAAACCCTACTGAAACATATATATATGGGACCAAACAAATAAGTGACAAAGTTTCTCAGAACAAGTCAACACAGGCTATTATTAGTTATATTTGAAAATATAACAGCTCTCTACTTCGATGTACTCTCCCATGGAAACTCTCTGTTCTCACTTTATGTAATACTATTTTACAAGAATACTGTAAGTAAAGTACATTTGCAATGTTTGCTTGATTATAAATGACTTACCCCTCTGGTCAAGTATGGCCCCGTGGTCAGCCATGATCTTAACGGTCTGGATGTGACCTCGTTCACACGCTATCATGAATGGGGTGAGTTTGTTCTTGCCAGCTGATAAGGGTGCTTGGAGGTTTGCGCCATGCTTGAGGAGTGCCCGTACGGCATCCTAACGACCAAACAGATAAAAGATGAAAATTGAAGTAAACATCATGGAAGTCAAAGCCACTAATGCCCTTCTACACATTCTTTATTGCTCATTTAGGTTTTGAAGGTTTCATTATTATTTTTTTCTTCTGTTTTTAATGATTAAAAGAAAACTATCACACAATAGTAGAATCAAAGTAGAATGAGAGAATAAAAATACAAAAAAAGATAAATAAATAGATGAAAATGCAGTATACACAAAGGATACATATAAAAAGTAGGCAACTTTCAATAGCAGTTATTACAAGTCAAGAAGTCCATTCAAAGGCTTTCAAATCTTGATGATGACACCGTAGACTGGCTTTCAACCAGCAACCCTGTAAGATGGTTTGTGGAAGAAGTTGGCCACAACACATATGAACAATAGGGAGCCAATACGTGGCTTTTTTATTTACAGTTCTACCAGAGCATACAGCATTCCAAAGTTCTTGAGCATACCAAAGCTTTTGGTGCTTCCATCAATTTTGTAGGTGTTCGGAACGTAGAAACCTGGATTCAACATCAGCTTCCATCTATTTTCACCAATATCGTGTATTTACATTTTGAATGTGACTCCATATCTCCTATGATTTGTTAATAGAAATAGGGCCCTACCACAGAGATGTTTTCTAAGCTAGCATTGCACAATACCCATATATATATACTCACGTTGTGTCCTTTCTCTGCAGCATAATGAAGGGGAGTCTGACCACATATGTTTTTACGGAATACTCCACCCTTTTCATCTGAATAAAAAGGATTATTATAGAAGTTGATAGTTCAAAGGTGAAGCTATGAATATATAAATAACAAATCAGCTTTTAAGGCACTAAATCCACATAAAATCTTGAGGCGCCTTTAAGCAAAAAATAAAATGTATGTTAAGTTTAAAGCAGGTTTAACAAATCAGTTTACAGCTATCAAGAAAATGGATGAGCAAATATAAAAGGGCTACAGCATAAACCTAGGGATAATTAGTCCAAGGGTGAAAATATATCACAGGGTTGTTCATAAACGTTACATTTCAAAGCAACAGACTATTTTGAATCACTAAAGTCATTCACACTGACAGGTATAAATATATATATATATATATATGCTTGTGATACCTAGAATTAACATTTACCTCCTTTGAGTTTCTTCACAAGGACCTCAATGTTCTGTGTTCTGTTGAGCGAAGCTGCAACCATGAGAGGTGTGTTCCCTTGGTTATCTGTATCGTCTGCAAACGCCGACCTGGTTGTGTTAGAACATACAAAGAAGTACCAAGTGGTCTTACATTTGTAGAATAATGAGAGCATCATTAGCAAAAAAGTTTATATGGCATTTGCTGTGGGAACTTTTGCCATGGGCTTTATTTCTTACGAAGTTGATACTCTAAGACAATCCCAAATACTGAGATAATGACATAAATAGCAAGCTTTTAACCCCCATAATAACACCAAATGGTGTCCACCTGACAAAACAAGTTTAGAATAATGAATTTATTCGAGTAAACTCTACCAAAATATCTAAGTCTGAAACCCGGAAGTGCACGTAGAGTCGGGCCTCTATCCATGACGTCACGAACGGGACTCATGGGCTCAGTGAGAGTGAATGGCAGTGATATCCCTACGTAAATGCTATCCTGTCAGAGCTTAGATTTGTTGTTGTTAAGGAGTATATTTGATGGATTTTCTGTTTTCATTTGAATGAAGAATAACGAAGCAACATTTTCCAGTCGCTGATTTCTTTTTATATCCTCATATTCACCTATTTGGTAGAGATTTAAGACGAGTTTACTGCTTAGGAATTAAAGTTAAATCGTGCACGTATGAATAGGCGGATGCGTTATATTGTCATCAGATAAGGTACAGGAGCAGTTTTGTAAAACGAATAGGTCTAGAACTATGATAGTACTTATCATAGATGTGTGTGACTGCCTCAAAAAAGGATACAGTACCAGTTAAACATTTTATGTTTTAAAATATCAAACTTGAACGAGATCATGCAAGCGCGCTTCCTCTATAATATTTTGGCGAGTGATGCGGCTCTTGCATGAACGTTCGTGAAGCGAGCAGAATCGGGAGGTAAGACCAAGCCGCTGCTCTAGGCGCTGCTTGCTTGTGATGGAACGTACGTGCGCTATATGTTTATCGGCAATTGCAAGAGAATGAAAGCGACGTTGCCAGCTAAGAAAAACAACTAACAAAGACTTGCTCCTGACTACCAGTGTCAGAATTGGTAGATGAAGGATTTTCAGGGCCAAGGAAGGCGAAAGACATGGGAAAAAGGAAGAAGAAACCATCGGGAGATCGCTGTAGTGTATGGTAATGAACTGTGCATGGGTAGACAGCTACTGTTCACTCCGTGCCTGGGCCGATTTCAACACCAAAACAAAAATTACATGGTGAAAATATCGACTAATAGCACATCGTTGGCATGTATATGTCATAATTTTTAAAAGGGAAATTGATATTAATACTATGAAGTACTAGGGGAAGGTAAAGAATTGTACATAGAATTATGATTTATTAGACTTTTCAGCCTTTGAAACAAAAATATGCAGAAAATCGTATCACTCTGCACATGTTTGCTATGGAACATCCGGGTACGTGAATATACTCTTTCCCGGACGTGAGGTCATAAATAGTAGACCAGCGCCGTGACTGATTTTCTATGCAAAGAGAGGCGGATATTTTCGACATTTCAATTGAGGATTTCGAGTAGACAGAATTTTTTTGTGATATACTAAGTAATTGAAAAACTTAAAAATAACATATACTTGCCGTAGGTAACAAATTAAGGGACATTTATTTGCTTAGAGTATCAACTTTAAGATTGAAAAGAGACACATAACAACAATGAAAAAATATGACAGCATAGAATAAGTATGAACTTCTGAAGGCAGAGGTCTAGAGGTCCAGACCCTGTGCAGGCGGCAGCATAGTGGATGATCTTGCCATTCGTATTGGCAAGGTTCATCCCTGGTGCTGCACCAAGCAGCTCTAAACCATAATCTTATCACTGGAGTTGATAGCTAAATTACCCTCTCCCTCCCTTGGCTGTGAGATCTATCAATATCCCATACCTGCCAACATTTGAAAATAAGAATTAGGAATTTCTGGCACGGTATGCCTTCGAAAATAAGAAATCTGTACCCCTAACAGGTGTTCGCACATGCAGCGGCAGTATAACTGGCAATACGCAGTAAATCTGTACAAAAAGAGAATACAAATTCGCTGCTCGATCATGCAGCCATTCAACGCACGCAATACGTGAACTCTCAAATCGCGGCACATGATAAAACAAGCTTAATTTGGCTTTAGCAACAAAAAAACAGTATTTTGAAAAAATCTGAATATTCCAAATTTTTAGGTCCTAAAAAAAAATTCCAGAAAATCTGAATATTCTGTATTATTTGGAAGGGTTGGCAGGTATGATATCCCCATCCCCTAAAAACTTATAAAGCGACACAAGACTGCAAATTTGTCAATATAGTACTAACCTCTGAATGAGAAGTTCTAGAGGTCCAGATCCTGTACAGGCAGCAGCGTAGTGGATTATCTTCTTGCCCTTGTAATCAGCAAGGTTCAACTCTGGCACAACACTAAGCAGCTTCTCCAGCATCTTAGGGTTAGGGTTGATGGCAGCGCAATGGATTGGCATAATCTTTAGGGGCAGAGAAATAAGAAAATCATCGCACATTATTATCATTAAGTATTTGGCATCACCTGTGCCTGGGAGGCAAAAAGCGAACTGAATCACTGCCCTCTTGGTATAACTGATTGGGGTGTGCAGGGGGACCACTACACCGGGGTTTCACCCTACACTAATACGAATAGTGCAGTGGGTTCTTAACGTGCAAAGGTGGTGACTCTCCTCTACACGGAGCCTCCATTTAACATCCTATCCGAGGGATATTGCTTGCTTTCCTCAAACCAAGCATATAGTAAGCTTTCGATAGACAGAAAAGTCATTACTTAGGCCATGCCACACAAACCAATATGCTAGTACATTCGCATTGTATTATTTAGTTTCATGTTTATATGTTGTTATATGGCTTCCTAAGGCCTTTCATGTTTACATTTATGATTTGAATGAACATGAATAATTTAAAAAAAAAATAATGAGCTAAAACTAAAGACCAAAAGACCAACAGAGGATCATAGTAATAATAATAGTGGTCATTTATACTGCGCTATACACTACGAAGTACCATAGTGATTACAATCTAAATAAACATTAGAAAAAGACAAAAATAGCTCTGTGGAAAAAGATAGGTCTTCAGTTTTTTAATTTGGATAGATTGTAGTCTCTTCTCCATAATCACAGCCTCCTAAATTTCTTTGATTTTTTGGGGGTACGACATCGGTAGGGAATATCATCACATGAGCTTCAAATATGAAGGTCAAGGGCCTTAGGTCATGGGTCAAAGGTCTGAGGTCATGGGTCAAGTTTCATTTTCATCTTACCCTGTCACAATTATGTGGTTTTTTCTTGACAGAGACTGCCTTGAATGGTGTGAGCTCTTCTGGTTTGTCACACAGCAACACCTACACATAAGAATAAAATGAGGTCAAGAAGAAAAACATGTTGAAGAAGCAGAGGAGCAATATTAGCCCTTACTGTACTGGGGGGGGGGGGGGGGGGGGGGGGTCAACCAGTATTTCCCATGCTACAGCCCCTTAACCCTAAAAAAAACCTTGACATTTTTGGAGAGTGCGCCGCACCTGCTTGGAATTTTGAATTGTCGTTTCATGACTTACGCACATTTTGATACCATTTTCGTCAAAATCGGATATACCTGTAAGGTGTTACATAACAATTAGTATGCGCATGTCATCAAAAATATGCTATAATTGCATATATTCATGTACAAGCAGAAATGTGAATACTATGAATTGAGATCAAATTGCTTTTATATGTTTCTCAAAGTAACTTGATGTATTCCAGATCAAAAGGATACATTAGAAATAAAACAATAGATATAAAAGGAAATAAAAAACAATAAAATACAAAAGAAAATAAATATTTTGTGTTAGAAAAGAAGTTTCATATGAATAATGGGTTTCAATTAACATTCAAAAAGTGGAGTCTGACAATTTTTGTAATGATTCTAGTTCCCTGTATATTTCCAGATTTGATATTCATGAATGCGTATTTATAATTTATGCAAATTAACCTATGCATTTTCAAATATCATAAAAATAATGTAACCTCATGAATTTGAGATAAAGGAAACATTTATTCAATACATTTTCAACATTCTTCAAGTCTACAGACAAATATGAAGAATTTTCTGTAAAATGCATAAAATTAGCATTTTGCATAATTAATTAGGCTATAACGACGAAAATTTGCATATTAGGAAAAAACTAATTATACCATCTTGTTCCTTACGTAAATATCTACAAACATGCAAATTTTCTCATTCATCGGACTTTCGACGGCCGAGATCATAGTCTAATATCTAATCTTGATGTTGTATATCAACACTGTATTATGTTTTTATGAACAGAGCCCACACCCTAGTTAAAATAAGGTCCAGGGCCTCTCTCTCGGAGAGGCCCTAAAGCTGTCAATCCTCTAGTTGCTTACTTACAAGCATTTATGCTTTCTTAGCGGTTAGGTAAAAGAACCACTACTACTACAAGAGGGGAATTGACTAAGCTTTGTGTTAGTCTTCAATATGAAGCATCATCAACCAGAATATTGTGCAACATCTTCTCACCTCTGAATGCATTCTATTGAAGCCGCATCCACCTCGTTCTTCACCTCGTTTGAAGAGTTCCCCGGCAACCTTCCTGTTTCCTCTTCCAACCAGCTTCATCAGTTGACCCCCTATAACTCTCTGTGGTTTCAAAAATGAGGGTGAAATGGTTAAAAACATCACATTAATCGTAATTAAAGACAAAGACCAGTTATGGTCATGCGATTGCATTGTGAAAGAAACGTTGTGGAATCTATCAGAAAAGGTTGATCATCTAGCATATAAGTATTGGTGTGTACTGCAAGGTTCTAGAATCATCAAAATGATAAGAAATTTGGCCCTGTCTTCGTAAAGTTACAGGCACTGTACACAGAAAGATGTATATGGGACTATACGCACACGTGCACGACACGTGCGTTTATCTCTCACAGACCATAGATAAACTAATTTAACAAATATATCAATTAGTAGGTGGTTTCCCGGCAAATTTTGTATCATCATGTATTAGTCAAAACATATTCTTTCACATGATTGGTAATAAGAACTTCCATTTCATTTTTTGAAATTGGGGCGTTTCCAATACTGGTCTTTACCTTTAACCAAATCTATAAGAAATATTTTAAAAACAAGCAAACAAACCTGCAGCTACACTTGTTTTTGCAAATGAAACCAATCAGTCAAGATATAATAATTAAGGTGATATAGTAGACACTTAAAGGGATAGTTGAGTTCTTGTTTCAGACCACAAATGCCTTCAAATTGCATGGTAATCGCACTTATTCTTATTTATGACATTTCTAGTGCTTTAAAAAATTGCTTTAAAGGTCATTTTAGACCCCAAAATGTGTGGAATTCAGCCATTACGATAATACCAATTCAGCTCTACTTTTCCAAAATATGGTGACCGTTAATTAATTAATTGATTAATATTAACAATACATGGGCCGGCTGGTTGTGCGTATTATAACCAACACAAAAAAGAAAACAAAAAGCCAATATTGGCATTTGCTCGAATAAAACGTATAAGGAGCTATTTCGTTTTTTCAACGGCTGGTTCAAATTATCTAATATTTTTGGTGGTACACAAATATTAGAAATGGTTATATTTATGGATATTTCAGCCGCCTCTGAACCGATTTTGATCAAACAAAGATGACTTTGTCATATAAATTGTATGTTCTTTCAAATTTGACACCCCGTTTTTCATTATCTCACAAAAAAAAATATTTTGTGTAGCGCCCTCTGTGACAGAACTCAACTATCCCTTTAAAGATATAGTTGAGTTACAGACATGCAATTGCATTGTGAAAGAAACGTTGTGGAATCGATCAGAAAAGGTTGATCATCTTGGATATAAGTATTGGTGTGTACTGCAAGGTTCTGGAATCATCAAAATGATGAGAAATTTGGCCCAGTCTAAGTAAAGATACAAGCACTGTACACAGAAAGATGTATATGGGACTACTCGAAAATGTGGCATACAAATCTGTCCCGCTTTTAATGATGTTATATGCCACATTAAGAATATTCAGGTATTTGTAGAGCCATGCTTTTCAGGGAACATTTTTTATCTGATGTTCTTCCACACTTGCATATTATATTGATAACGCTCACAGATTATTTTTCACCTCTTCCCATAACTCAACCTTCTCTTTAACTTATCAAATGAGTACATATTATTACATCATAGACATTTTGATATCATGATTTTAGACTTTCAAAATAAGCTCTAAAATCTAATTTAATAGACATAATACAGAAATATATAGTGCTGTAAAAAAAATAAAAATGAAGATCTCCATGACTACTTACCTCCACACCCTGCCTCTCTTTACATATAAGATCCATTGTGGCGAGAGTGACATCGCAATCAACCAGTTGATGAGCAATGCTAACATCGCTTTCATTTCTGGCTAAGCTGTCCTGTAATGTATAAGAGCAAGTGACAGAGAGAGAGAGCGGAGGGAGAGATAGTGACATAGAGAGAGAGAGAGAGAGAGAGAGAGAGAGAGGAGGGAAAGATAGTGACAGAGAAAGAGAGAGAGAGAGAGAGAGAGAGATAGAGAGAGAGAGAGAGAGCGGAGGGAGAGATAGCGACATAGAGAGAGAGAGAGAGAGAGAGAGAGAGAGAGAGAGAGAGGAAGGAAAGATAGTGACAGAGAAAGAGAGAGAGAGAGATAGAGAGATAGAGAGATAGAGAGAGAGAGAGAGGGGGAGGAAGAGAATCAGAATAATGATAATGATTAAGTAGGAACAATATCATGTTCAGTAAATTGTATTGTTTGCCTGGTGGAGTAAAAATGGATGTACACTGCAATAGAAATGCATTCCATCCAAAACTTCGTAATTTTTCTCGCTTAATCAACCCAACTAAATTTAGTCGTACATCATTCAATTCATTCCAAGAGCAGCATTCAAAACAAAACAGTTACAAAATATGAAAAAAAATATGTGTTCTTTCGCAGCCTGCTACTGGTCACACTGATATTTCTTTGACTATCTTGTGATACTACTTACAAATTCAATACGACCTGAACTACATGTATACCAAATAACACTTGGCCACATCAGACATACTGTATTTTAATTTATGAATAAGAATATTAATATGTTAATTATTGTACTCTATATTCAATTTATAAATCTCTTTGAATTGGTATAAACTTAAAGGGCAATCTAACCCTTGTAATAAATTTATTTGAATCAAGGCAGAACAATCAGCAAAACAATTAAGGGGATTGGGTATCTTTGCCTCAGATTCTACACAAAATCCTGGATTTAGCTCATGCTGCAATCATAATTATAAACCTTTAGGTCAGTCAGGAATCCCATGACTTCTACAAGCTGATCGCCTGTCTGATTATCAAGATATTTATGATTGGAATTCGAAATTTCAATAACAATTTTCCCCAATGGTTTTTATAACACTTCAGTCTATTGGGGAAAATGAGTATGGTAAAACTGGTCAATCAAAGATTTTTACTTTTTTTGAGACACTTCATGATAATTTTGAAGCGCAATTTTTTTTTAGGGCTTCAATATTACACCATTTCACAGACACTGATATCTGAAATAAATTGGACCAATTATAAGGAAGTTATGAATGTTTGAAATATGAGATCACTACAACTATGTGAATCTCAAATTTGCAATTTTGTCAGTGAATTGTGATTTAGTGACAGACAACTCTCATTTATCGTGTCAAAAGTATCACTTATTTCACTTCCCCCCCCCCCCCCCCCCCCCAGTGCTTTCACCCTTGCATTACTACTCAAACTATATCATTACAGGTCCTCTAAAAAGTCAAACATATGTGTTGGAACAAATACAAAAAGTTGTCCGGCACTCACCACAGTGACATTACCGATTCAACATTTGAAGTTCCCATACGCAAAGTGATTACAACTTTCAAAATTTCATAACTTTATTATTTTTGTCAGATTTCAGTCAACCTTTCATGGACTGCTTCTCTTGCTTTTTTTTTTAGAGTTGCTGTTTGCTATCTAGGTTAGATTTCCCTTTAAAGCCCCACTGCACTACTTATAGCTACTTGCGCCCTCTATAGAGCAAACAATGCCTAATCGATGCATGTTGGTCCCCCATGATCCCCATTTTCTGATGTTAATTGACAGCTGATTTGATGAGATAACCACCTGTCAATGACCTTGCAGGGAGGTCTAATCCCCCTGACACAACTAGTGCAGACAGGCTTTAAGGATCAAATGAAGATTAGATGTTAGCAATATATTTGGAGTATTTACCTTGAGGAATGCATCCTGGCCCTCTCTTCCTCCTCGTGATACATTGATGGCCCGTACGGCATGCCCAAGACTCATGTAGTTGTAACTAGTAGAGAGAAAGAGGGAGGGAGAGGAGAGAGGACAAAATTCATATTATCTGTTATAAACCTCATTTTAAGATTCTTTACTAATCCTGTCTTCTGATTGGTTGAAAATGCAGTCATGTTCTTAACCATGCCCGCTAATTGAAATTCATAGTAATTTTTCCCGGCTCTACCGGTTTATATCCATTTTTCATAGCACGCTTTCCATGGCTGTGAAACGTGACGTCATTTTGCTGCAATCGATCCCCATTTTGGTTTACGTGTTATAAGTTTCTTTTGTGCGACGACTGATGCGCGATACCGTATCGGTGTTTGAGTGCAATTCGATTTTGGTCGCTGCATTCAGGCGACGAATCCACCAGCGCAGAGGACCGATCGCCATTTTGTGTAGGTCTACTAGTACTGTAAATATGTTGCGAATTTGTGAATTTATAAAGTTACTGTTCATGTTCTACTGTTCTACTGGAGCACAGCTTGTTGGTGATATCATCATGTACAAAAGTTACTGTTCGTGTAAATGTTGGATTTCATACTGTAGACTAGGTCTAACTTAACGGTCTAGATCTAGGCTACACAAGTTATTGTTGGTGTTAATATTCATGACTTCAAAGAGATGGAAACCTAAATGGGTGAGTCAACATTTTCCTTTTCTTCGTTATATAAAATATATATTGACTGCTTTTAATATTCGAGGCATAGTTGTTTCTATAGGGTCTCGGGAAACTCACAATCTGCTATGACCCCGCGGCGCAAGCGCCTTGGGGTCATAGCAGATTGTGAGTTGCCCTTGACCCTATAGAAACCACTATGCCTCTCAAAGCAGTCAATATATCCTTAATATGTTGCAAAAATAAATGAAACTATATCTTGCATATATCCTGTGCATCAATATATAGATGTGAAAATGACCACTTGACTTCCTTACAATTAAAGCAGGAACAAATGATAATACAAACTTACAAAGGTAAACTTACAAACCTAGATGAAGAATCAATTGTAACTAAGAAGCTCTCTACCACAGTATATTCACATAATTAAATGAATGATGTGAACTGTTAAAGCCCCACTGCACTACTCATAGCTACTTGCGCCTTCTATATAGCAAACGATGCCTAATCGGTGACCGTTAGTCCCCCATGGTTCCCTTTTCGTATGTTAATTTAGAGCTGATTTGATGAGATAACCACCGTCAGTGACAAACTAGTGCAGATAGGTTTTAAGTGAGTTGCACATTTTCAAATCTACAGAATCTTAAGGTGATCTACATCTGCAGTTGTGTTGGTATACAGCTGAATTTAAAAATTTAGTTAACGTAGGAAATTGAACCAGAGAAATTGTGACCAAAGCATGTAATACACAACCATTGTAACCATGGACAGTTACCTTACATCACTTTATTCAAGTCCAAACAGATAATCAAACTTTTATTTCATTTATCCTGATCTTTGACTGCTCCATCTACAAACTCACCTGCCGGTGTTTTCCTTTCGAAGACTGTGAACAGGCATCTCACAACGATTTGGATTATTCTTCAGCTCAGTCAGGAATGCCCGAATGAATGGTTGACTGTTAGCCTGCACAGAAATGACAATGTTTGTTTTTAATAACAATAAGCGGGATAGTTGTTCCATAAAAAGAATTACATCTTATGATATATTTTCCAAAGTAAAATTAGCACTGCTATATTTCTTTAAATCTGCAGAGGATATTGATAAATCTCACAACATGACACAGCTATGCCTAACAAACTATGTTATGAACTTTACATGGAATGGAGCACTTGAACATCTTTACAATTCAATCAATGGAAATTACAAAATAATGAGAAATCTAAAATGTCAGCTGCATCAAAGAATGATCCTCACCAGACCATGTCGTTGACAAAATTCAGGCGTGCCTTTTAATTACCAGAAACTGCAACAATAACCACATGCAGGAAATCGCTACATCCTGGGGAGTGTTTCAAAGACTAAGATCGACTTTAAGTTGGACTATAGTAGGCCGTTCATGCCACTAGTTCCTCTAACCATTCCTGGCATTGGTTTCTCAAGGGACGTTCAAATCATGGTCACAAATCTACAGAATTCATTTTTTGATAGAAGGGGGAAACAAAATTATCTAAAGATCACAATTCAGAGACCAATGGTGAGAGCAACCAGTGGCATAAATGGCCTGTCATAGTTAAGTCCAACTTAAAGTCGATCTTAGTCTTTGTGAAACACTCCCCTGGACATATTTTAAAAGCAGCAGACAAGAACAAACAACAGCCAGCACATTACCTTGATGGCATATCCTAGAGCAGTCTCCTGCACAGCCACACTTCTCTGAAGGAAGACCGAAGGCACTCGCTTGGTGTCTGTCAGGAGTTGCTTGAGGAGTTGCATGTCGTTGGTGAGGACAGCTCGGATGGCGCGCTTGCACTGGACCACCTTGGACACTTCAGGCATGGTGTTCTCATTTCTGTGAAGAAAAAAAAACAGTTTTAAGAATGTCAAGGATTACATGAAGCACAGTTGACCCTACGTTTACGTTCTAAATTCTGAATTGATGCAACTCACGTTGATCAAGGTCATGGATATAGTGAAAATAAAGGATTCTAGTTGTCATTATATAAGTCCTGCACCACAAAAATAATTTTGATTCTTTTAAATTCAGACTAGACTTCTAATGTATACTTACTTGACCTCAAACATGGGATCTTTGTTGACCAGTTCTATCTTGGTATTGGGGACAAGTTTCCTGTTGGGGTCTAACTTGACCCGTCCTTTGCTGACCTTTTCCTCCTTTTTCTTTGCAGCTCTGCCCTTGGGGGTGGCTTTTTTTTTCGCAGCTGTGGGTTAAATATTTAGAAGAGAAATCATTAACAAAATCACAAAAATTTGAAAGTTTTTAAAAATGTGAATAATAATAATAAAAACAGTGCTTATAAAGCGGTTACCACCAAATTCTCTATGCGCTATAACAAACAAAATACAATGATAACCAATTACATATCAAACAAAACAAAAAGAAATGCAAATAAACCTACAAATTACAATGCATATGAAATATACATCAATGTGAACAGAGTAAGTTAATCCAATCAACAAACACTTGTCAATCATCAATAAAAACTCTGTAGCTCTAATATCTCAGTCATACTGCCAAACTGACTCTGCATCAACATTTTCATGGCCATTTTGGGGAATGCAAATTTCGATGTGACTGGGGTATTACACAATACATTTTTGTCAATCATCAAATATTGTATATATCTACAGTATGTAACCTTGTAAAGCATCAAGAGTATAACAATAATGATATTTTTTTTTTTTTACATCAATGCTGTTCTTCCTGAGAGCTGTGCAATTATTATTAACCCAGCGACTGCCAGATATCCATTTACACCTGGGTGGAGAGTGGCAATTCAGGATTAAAGCCTCGCCAAAAGACGTAAGTGTCCGGTTGGTATTCGAACCCACAACTCTTGGACTGAGAGTCAAGTGCACAAACCACTATACCACGACACTTCCATAATCATCAATAAAGAAAATGTTACCTGTTGCAGAAGCCTTTTTCTTCCCAGAAGATCTATCCCTGGCACTCTTGAGAATCTTGGAAGCGATTGTTCTGGTCTTGGTAGGAACCTTCCTCCTGCGGTTGGGGGTCTGTTTGGGTCTGGTTGGGGTGGTGGTCACATCTTTTTTCTTCCTCCCTTTAGAGTTAGCAATCTGCTCCGAGAGTTCATCTAGAGAGGCACGACCTGAAAGGGTGCAATGGTTTCATATTAGTGTTAGCATATCTGGGCTATCATGTCTCATTTGTTGTTAAATTTTGATCAATAAAGGGACATTAGAAAATATTTACAAAAATTATAAAAGAATCACTGGTAATCCTACATTTAAATGTAGCAGTTTTTATTCATACATGTATAATCATATGCAAGCGAAAATGCCTACCACAGGGAGTTTATAGAGAAAATAATCAGCAACATAGCTAATCTTTAATAATATCTAGTAAAAACTAGGAGAAACAAAATCAAAAGATGACCTACCGTCAGCTTCAGTGAGTTGTCCTTTCTCTTTCTTGACCGAGATATTGACGATCTCATCAATCCTGGTGATCTCAGCGTCTGGCAGCTTCTTGAGTCCCTTCTCTCCAGCCGGCCTGAGCTGGACCTGGGTCAGGACGCTGTCTCGGTCCACAAAGTCAAGGAAGGACATCTTGTAGATGCCCGGCTTGGTTTCCTCGAGCCATTGGATGGCCAGTTTTCGGCTGACATCGTAGACGATCTTCAAGGATTGGCATAAGAAGTAACCACCTGTGCACATGGAGATGGAGATGTAATATTGAGGGCATTATGTAGTTTAAAATTTTGCTAAATTTGTTCATGTCTTTAGTACATGACAACCATATTACTGCATGATTAACAATATGAAACAATGGAGGCATGACCCTTGACCTTCGTATCCCAAAATCTGATCATATCGTCTCACTATGGTCATGCTTGCAATACTAAGTTTTAAGTTGATGTTTAAAAAGTTCTTGAGATATCGCAATAATAGGGCTATAACTGATATTTCATGGAAATAGATCTTTATGACCTCTGACCCTCGACCTACTAACTCCAAAATCTACTCAGATCATCTATCTATGATTATGTACACTATCGCCAAGTTTGAAGTTCATACCTCAAATGTTCTTGAGATATCGCGATAACGAGAAAGCGGGACAGATGGACGGACGGAACAACCCGAATACATATCGACTCCGGCACCACCTTCTGTGGGCGGAGGCATAAACAAAATGTTTTCTTTATTCCATCAGATTCTACCCCCATTCTTTATTATATTCATTTAATTCCCTTACCGTGTGTTCTACATCAAACTTCAGCTATCCAGTCAAGCAAAATACTTTTACATGCACGCATAAAAATGTCAAAGAAATGCCTTCATGAAGAACCATGAAAGGTAAAAAATTGTTCTCTGTCCGTTGACATACATACCTTCGCTTCTGACAGCTAGATAGGCGCCCTTTCCAAAGTAGAGCTCTTTCTTGGCTGATGCAGGGGTCCTAGTCTTGATGGGCTTGGAGAAGGCCTCCACCACATCGGACTGGTAGCGGTCCGCTTGCGTGCGCTTACGCTTCACATTGGGGCTACTGCGCTGCGGACTTTCGGACTTGGTCGGGGAGGAGCGCTTCTGGTGATCACAAAAGAAGAATTGAGAAAAAAAATGTAAGGATATTCAGAATGGTACATGCACACTGCATATGTCTTTGAATTTGACCTTTGATAATGGTGTACATGTACATGTACATGTAATTGAAAATGGTCTACCGGTAATAAAAACAAGCAACTATGAGAAATGCAGCCATAATAAATGTACTTGAACAGATTGAAACTGATCCTTCAATATTCTACTTTGGATTTATCTTCTTCTATAATAAATCTGTTTTAAGAAAGTTAATGTCCACAATCATCAATAGCACCAAGTGCTATATGAATATCTAGCTTTGTGAACAAATATACACTACAGGTAGAAACATACACAAATTCTGACTCAAAGTCTTTGTAGAAACAGACCTAATGTAGAAAACTATATCCAAATTTCTTTATTTTGATGCACATAGTACATGGGACATAATTAATTCATTGTAAGCATTATAAATCCAGCACGATCATCATCATTTTGAGCTACAGTACACGAAGTCTTAATTTTAATGATAGTCGACCCTGGCATGATGACATTGTACAAACATGATCATGCATGGAACCCTTCTGTCCTGCTAGTAGACATGAGTGCTTTAAGTGCTCCATGCAGACTAATTAAAGTGCATACCAAATCAGATGAACATCAGCCACTCACTACATGATGGGTTATAAAGACAAGGTCTCTCTAATTAGCCCCTTATTTTCTCTCCTCTCAAACGTTGCTTTTATACTGTAACCTCTCTTTTCTTTTCTTTTGTTTTTTGGTCGAAAATAGGGTTGGAGGCAGTGAGGTCTATTCATTACATGGACTTTTCTTCTGGGTTAGAATTGTGTTTATTTTGAAATGAAAAAAGATGCAGATACATTTTTTTTCTGCAAATGCAAACTCTCTTCATCATCTTTTGGCATATACATTAAATCTACATTTGGTTATGGCATACATATTCAAAATTTTGTGACTATTGCTCTTTTAAGCAATATCAATGTTAACACCGGAATAAAATCACAATGTAAAATTTGACAAAAATATACAGTCTACTGAAAGCTATTGCAGCACATGGGCATTAGTTCCAAGCTATGTCATCTCTTCTGTTGGTGATGGGTAATTTAATTTAATTGTATAAATGATATCAAAATCAGTCTGACTTTGATGCTGATTTGTGCAGATGACAAGAGACTAACAGGCATTAAATACAGCAAACTTGGTCTCATAGATTCCTCATGGCATCTCTTTTTTCCTACATGAAAGTGTTGTCCTTTATACAAATGTAGACCATGTATTTCATGACCTTGTCAAATTTCCCATAGGTTTGGATACAAAATATCATGGCTCAAACAATTTCTACATGAACTTGTTTATTTTTAAAAAAAAGCAAAATATTCATGATCTATTTATGAAAGAGAAAATACCTTTGGAGGAGCAGCACTACTAGTACTTGCTTCTTGGTCGTCAGCCATCTTCCTCCTCTTCTGCAAAAAGAAAGATAATTTTAGTAGATTTTTTTTTTTTTTAAGTGTAAGTGTGCAGCTCTATTTTTATACAGGTGCATGCATGATAATAAAACAGTTCACTTTGTACAATACACACTCTCAGCTTTAAGCGAAACCAAAACCTGACATTTTAAAAATAATAATTTAAATGTTATTGTCCAGCTTCTCGTATCTTCTATAAATACATTTATGATCAGCTGTGAATATTGATGTGGTTTCTATTTTCTAATCACTGATGATATAAATTATGGATCATAAAACGTCTTTCAGAATTTGCAGATTACATGTACATACAGTACATGTACAAACAACACAAGCAACAACAATACTACTAATAATAATAATACTAAAAATATCAATAAAAATAATGTATCATTATCATTTATGAGTACAACAATAATAACAATTTCAAGGATTAAATAAATGAATAAAAAAACAGCAGTTACACAAGGCAAAGATCACAAAATTTGGGATTCCTATATTCTTAAAATGCATGTATCGTTACTGATAAAAACTCCAGCACAAATTAATAATCATTCATAGGGCATATACATGTGCAGTGTACTAGACGGATTATAACATGAACTTTTGTGGCAAAGGTAAACATGTATAAATTTTGCGATGTCCAAATAGTAAACTGAACGTGTATCAATGTCTAGAATATGTTTACCCAGTATATCATGGTTAAACAGACTTTGCATACCCTTAGATATATAATGCAATCATTAATTTGATAAAAAGATAAGTGCCCTTGCATACAAGGAGTACCTGTATAGTGTAAATAATGCGTACGTGGTCTTAAACATGAGCAATGTACAATGTACATGTACATATAACATGTATACATGCGTGCATCTAGAAAATTCCTTTTTTTTTTAAATCTAACAGAGAAAACATTTCATTCCATTTTTATAAACCTAGCATTAAACATGGAATGGATGTACATGTGGAAGTAACAAAGGGGATATCATTTTTCCTTTCTTTTCTTTTCAATCGTGATGATCAAGCACACACAAACAATCACACCTAAAATTGCATTGTATCCACACACTTGAATGATTTTTCACAATGCACATACGGGGTATGCATCGTATTGATAGAAGTACTGCAATGTAAATATTTTACGCCCCTGAAAACTCTGTTCACGTGCACATTACGTTTACATTAACAAATGCATTAGATATACACGTATGTCTAGAAACACTAGCTCACTTTTAGTTAAAACATATTTCATTGTAACTATACATTCATATGGGCTTTGTTCTGACCATAAAGATACAATCACAATAGATGAATTTGAAAGTCCACGTTACAACTCATAAAGAAGAAAAAGTGAGAACAAAAAACAAAGGTACCCTCCCACCTTAAATTATGAACATGAAACTGTGCAAATCCAGGTATACAAACAAAAAGGACCAGACATACACAGACATGTATAAATCCTTTCTCTCTCTTTCTCTCTCTCTTTTGTGCTGAATTCTTGGGGCATACTGTGTTTCCTGTTATTCTAACATTATTATTTAACCAAAAAAATAATAATAACATATTGGAAGATTACAGTAGATAACAAAATTGTACACTGGTCAAAAAAAAAAAGAAGATTTAATGTGGTATACATGTATGTAATTTTTCAAAGTGATATCTAGACCAGAGGTACCCACAAAAAAAAAGTTCAATGAAAACCACAACATTTATTTTAATCATATTAGACTAAATTAATGAACATCATCTGCACATACCGGTGTCCTGGCTCTGCTTGTAGAGCGGCGTAACCACATACCACGAGTCATGGCGTATCAAATGTGGAAACTAATCTCACTGGGCATTGACAGAAACAATTCAAGAATACAATATCCAGTGCTTTATGAATCCCTTCTCCGTTCCTTCCAGAAAAGAGACAGAGAAATACCCCCAAAGCAAGAATTTTTCCTCAGAACTGCGAATCAAAAGCTGTGAGCAGCCACGGAGACGAAGTCTGCTGCAGTGCATCTACGCGGCTAACAGCTTATGTTTAGAGTCCAACAACCCACCGGCTTTTATACACACATGCCCACATTTCAAATAACAAAGTTCAATATTTCAGAGGAGTCTCTCTCTCTCTCACTCTCTCTGCTTGTCTGAACCTGAACGTCTGACGTAATGACTGGGTATAGTCTAACTATATGTATTGGCCTGGTGCCAATTTCAAGGCTGATGATTCTGTGTAGTGATTGAATGCTTGTTCCTCCTTCGGAACTGATAAACACATGCAATCATGCAAATAATATGGGAAAGTTGAGGAAGGTATCACACGTTACCGACAAAATAATAATATCATTAAAACAGAGACAGGGTATACAATTCTGTAAAGGTTACAAAGATATTACAGAAATAAATCCCATTATTCTTAATCCAAAGTACAATCAAGTGATCCTTATTTACCAATCATAAAGCATCAAATTGGACTCTATACTCCCAGGCACTTGCACGAACATGTCCTCAACTGTTTGCACTCTGTAAGGCTCGCATGACACTTAATATTTTCACTTCTTCTCACTGGAACTTCCATTTTCATTCAGAAATTAAGAATGCTGGTACTACTACATGTACTTACATGCATACCAAACAAATATTGTTTAATGTAACCATGATGTTTGATCTTTTTTTTTCTTCTCTAATTAAATTCATTAAAGGTAGTAGCTTTTCAAGGCATTTGCATTTATCATACAAAAATACCTGGCCAAAACACATGTGACAGTATAATCAAAATCATTTCATATTGATAAATTGAATGACTTATGACTTGCCTCATAAGTGTGTGGGTTCATTTAAAATACCTACCGGTATACACTTTTAACAAATATAATACACTTTAAGAAAATATAAGAACATTTCAATAAATATGCAAAGCTCTGCCCCTTTCTTAAATTACACATGTAGACCATCTCCATAGTGTTTATCAAATAATAAAGCGACTTTATCGTTTAAAAAATATTTATTATTTATTAGGGGTAATCATGAAAAAGTACAAAGTATAAAGTCAGTATCAGATGCTACAGTAACTAAAATTTAACAAAATTCTAAAACAAACATACATGTACTGTACTGTATATAATGCATATGCAGAGTGGAAAGAGAAAGTACAGACTACCGTGTACAAAAATATGTACATGTCCAAAATGTATTTAGGATTAAAGATCATTATAAATGTTCATGTTACACGCCCGAAAGCCCACAATGAACTGATCTTGATTACCCCCTTGGAGGTGGCATGACTTGATTTGGGGTCAAAGGGGTCAAAAGCTACCTCAGTTATGTTCCCCCCCCCCCCCTGCTTGAAGTCACAAAGGAAAAGGGGGCCATGGGGGACCAACGGGTACCGATTAGGCATTGTTTGCTATACAGTGCGTCCCAGAATAAACAGAACCGAGAATTGTCTATATTTTATCACAACTTAATCACAATTATAATTAATAAATGACATATATTTGTAAAGCTTATATCCTTCTCTTTCATTTGATGCAACTCATATGATGCGTATTTTATGCAAGAGTGATTAAAACAATTTGAAGAGAGGGTACCAAAAAGTAATTTGGCGGATGGTATCTGAATTTCAAAGAGAACATCACATTTCCGGACAGTTCATTTTCTGCCCTTTCATATGAAACCTCAATCAGAAAAATAAGCCAGGTACATAACAAAGTTCTGTTTGTAAATTGTATGAAAATTAGGTTGCGCAGGAATTAGCCTTCCAATTTGTGAGAGGTAAATCCTTTGGAGCTTACAAAATTGAGGGTGATATGATACATTCATGATTTGCTGAGTGAATTTCATGGTTTATTAAACCAAACTGTTATGCATGAGTGAACAGGAATTGCATTTGTTATTGTAGCATTGTAACTTTCCCTGGTAGTCTCAGTGGTGTGTTCATGGGAGTCAGATTGGGGGTGATGATACATGTTGTAATTTCCATGTTACAAACTGTTATTTTTTACATCTGTGACTTTGAATAAAAACCTCCACCCCACATTTCAGATTATTGTAAGATTAGTTGAACATCTCATTGATTAACTTAATAGCCAGATGGGGATAATGTAAATTGATATTCCAATACAGTTTGTTGAAAAAAGGAATGTCACAGATGTTGGCTACTTATTCTTCAGGTTACCCAAAGCTCCAAAGGATTTACCTCTCACAAATCGGAAGGCTAATTCCTGCGCAACCTAATTTTCATACCCTTTACAAAAGTGAGCAGTGCTCACCCAAGCATGAATTATTTTCGGACTTTTTGGTGTCATATGAAAGTTGACTTTATGAGCTTTCCATACATATAAAACTTTTCCCCCAGAATTATATATTTTTTATTCGGCAGCCATTTCAAAAGTGTATAGTTTTTGGAGGGACGCACGGTATACCTTATCTAAATTTTTCACCTACATGCATCTTTCTCTACCATTTCTGCTTTCTCCTTTTTTCAAAATAAAAATCCCATTTTTGATCGATAAGAAATTTCTCACCTTAACATTCAGTTTTTTTTTTTTTTTTTTTTTTTGGGGGGGGGGGGTTGTCAATTTGCATAAGTTCCCACATACAGGAAGAAATGTTTTTATGGATCATTGGTTGAATATGCATGATTTAGTCATGACTGGTGTGTTCTATGAACCAATGAACATCTCCAAATTGCCAGTGTGAGATGCTTGTAGGATACTTTACAGAAGAGAATGGGCTATAAAATTGTACTGATTGGCAGCTCTGCAAGTAGCCCTAATTGAACATTTTCAAAAAATTCTATACATCCACTCCTACTCCTAGTATACATGTGCATGTCATGAGGATCTTATTTTTTTAAAGATTCACCAGAGATCATACTTAGACTGTATTTACATGTAGCCTGGTAAATGTTGAACTCTACCGATCCAAAAATGAAATCAAAATATTGTTTTCCTTTATCTTCTAAAGCTTTTTTTATCAATGAAGAGTTCAGATAAAACTTCTTTTTTTTGTGATGATTCTTACACATCAGTCACATGTATTGTTAAAAAAAATCTATATACCATATTTGCCGGCGATAAGGCCGCAGCACCGCATAGGCTGCACCCCCGATTTTGACATTTAAAAAAAAAAAAAATTGTCAGAGGCGGGATATGAACCCTCCCCTGAAAATATAGATGTGACCAAAATCACCGCCTTAGACCGCTCGGCCATCCCGGCCCTGATGCTATCCCACGTAGCTTTCTCTTGTGTATATATTGAAATGGATTCAAAACGGCTGGATGCTTCGCAGCAGCTCCGTTAAACGGCCCCTTCTTTTACTTTTGCAATGCATTGGCATGAACTTAGATCAAGATCTATCGGCAGATGTTGTTTTTGGAAGTTTATTTTCGTCTTCATGTCAACAATGCAAGATAAAAATTGTCAGTAAGATGTGTGGAAATGTCCTGTACCATAGTGGTATAGTTATTGTAGTCCCATATGTGCGAATTTGTGCTGTTTTTACATGGTTTTGACTTGAGTTTTTTTTTTTTTTTACTCCTTCGCCGCAAAGGCTGCACCCCAACTTTTTGATATTTTCTCTTCCAAAAATACTGCGGCCTTTACGCCGGCAAATACGGTATACATAAATGCAACATTGTCCGTTTGGAGTCACAATGGCATTAATCTTCATGTTTATTCCTTCAACATGGTGTTAGCTCCCTTGTGACCCCAAGCAGACTTGTCTGTGAATGTTCTGGTACATTTGTGTATCACATATTTTATCATAAATGATGTGACGTACATGTAATAGCCTTGCATTGTTAATCTTTGTTTTGTATCTATAGAATTGTATAATATTCCATTACTTCCTTTGTTAATAATCATGACTGTTAATAAATTTGTATTTAAATAAACATCAGTATCACTGCATCATATATAATGACTTTGCTTGATTTTACCTGTAAAAAATGTGTAAAGCCACACTTATCCTGTTTGCAAAATATATACATGTACATGTACAAAGGGAAGACTCTCCTTTGTCATCACCTCCATGCATGTACATGTAGGATCATTTAGGCAAAAAATACCTTTGGTGTAATACAGGAGTTATAAGTAGTTGAATCCCCTGCAACTCAACCATATTTTCACAGTACCCATACTAATTTATTATAGGCCTAAGTCATTGTTTTGCTCAAGTTCGACTACACTGTCATCAGCATGTTTTTACTTGTGACATTACAAAGTCCAAACCATCGATGCTCAGGACGTCAGACCATACACACACACCCAAGTCCAGCGCAAACAGTACTGCACGTATAACGGTACGTGGGGCTACAACTCTCCTGCGCGTACCCTTATAGATGGGACTCAGGGATGCCAGTTAGAATTGATCAAAGGGCCTGAAAATCACCTAGAATGAGCTATTTTGTACACAAAAAAGCCTAAACTATGGTCTGAAAATAACTCGCCAGGCCTGAATTCAGGCTATTGCCTGAAAACTGGCATCCCTGGGGACTACACTCACGCTTCCGCAAACGTTTCGACATGGGTTCGTTGATGACATTGCCTTCAATTTTGTCCAGAGATAACTGTGGGATAACCAATTATGAAAAGATATTTTGAGGAGAGCTTTGATATATTTGACTCATCATTTACGAAAGTATCGATCTGGCATAATGACGGAAAATATGAAAAATACTGCAATATTTTCAGGCGAAAAAAAAAAATGGCGCTTCGTTTTGCTCAATTTTCGCACATGTATTAAAACAGGGTTTAACAACCCACTGCAATAATTTTGAGTTAGAACAACTCTTCTCCTTCAATTTGACATTACAATCATTTCATTTGGTGGTTTCTCAAGCGATATTTAACAGTTAAGCTGAGACTCTATTGTAGCGGTTTTAATAGCATAAACAAGTTGTTTACTTTATGCAAATTAGGCTCTCAAGAAAAAATCTGTGGCACAGTTAATTGTACCCTAGAACCGTGCCTGATAAGATACATCTAAAGGTATTGTTTATCCTGATAAGGATGGTTTTAATATTATTCTACAACATGCATATTTCTATTAGGCTTCATCCGACTTTATACAGCACTTGTCTAAAGCTTACTAGTTGAGCGTGTGGTTTGGTAGATCAGGGGAACAGGGAGGGGGGGGGCATAAATTATATTGCAAGTGGATTAAGGCCTTTCTTAAACTTTATATCATTGTAATTTATCATGAAGAAAAAGAAGATTCCTCTTTCCTTGTACTTAAAACTGTCCATTTTCATGAATGCTTCGTGTGAAATTTAACCACTTTCAAAACTGAAAATCTAATGAAGTTTTAAGGTATGGCAAATACAGCGTATGACGAACATTACTTTATTCTGGGGGAGATTCACTTAAAATTAAATACAAAGAATTCTTCTTTCCTGACTAAAAGTCCATGTACATGTAGTATTAAAAGTGCAACCAATCACAAGCACTTGAAAAAAGAAGCTCATAACATCTGCTTGGAGCCAGAAACATATTAACTCATATATTTAAAAACGATTAACACATTTCTAACCTGCGGTAAGAGTGCAAGAAAAGAAATGTATATTTAGAATAGCTACCCTGGATAGCTCGAGTAGGTCCACATGCCATAATACACCAAATGTTCACATAAAAATTACACTTGTAGAGAAATGGTCAAGTGAGGGAGCTGTTTCAGAATCTCAAGCTATCATCATACATGTAGTTATGATTAAATTTATGTGTTTTTTTCCAACAAATTTATATACAGAAAGAAACCTGAAGTGTATTTACAATACAAATCTACAAATCTTCAATCCATGTGATACTTTCGGCTTGATTAGCAATGTTCAGCAAATATTAGAGAAAATTTTTGAATTAAGTCTGAGGAAAACTAAACATGGCATGAGAAACAATATTAATAAGTAAGATCCCCACTCATTTACACAATACAAAAAGAATTTCCTTTTAAATTGGTAATTGGTTTTAAGTTTGATACCTGAGTTTGTATGGAGAACCCTCCCATATAATGGGGAAATATGCTTACTGAAAATAAAAATTAGGGAAGTAGGTCAGCAAGGAATGGTTGAGGAAAATCAGAGAATGGAGAAAAAATAGTGATGGATTTTCAAATTTTCATTTGATCAAATGCAACTGTGTAATTTACTATTTTAGCACCTCTAACATTTGTTTTTAACTCAAAATTTCATACATGTAAATGTAGATATTATTTTGTTTTCAGAAGAACAAATTGTATGTGTCCTTGATAGTTGATCCTCTCTATCGAAAACATTCATTGGAATGGAATGTATACAATTTTCAGTACAAAGCAAAAGGGTTTAGGGAGGTGCTCAATAGGTATTTTACAAGGATGTCAATTACTGTTTATTTGATTACGATTTTGAAAATCAATAACTTTCTTATTCTCTATCAGATTTTTTTTTACACTTTCACTGATCAATTTTTTTCTGCTTTTAGTACAACCAAATTACCTCCAGGGTTAACTTCCTTCTTAAAAAATGAGAACAAATAGATCTAGATCTATATATTGTGATCTGTTTGTTGGAAAACTTGGAATGTGCAAAATTGCACGCCATTTTAAAAAAAATCACTTTCAATATGCCTGAAAAGATAGATAATTATCTAAATCTAATACAAATATTTCACTGCTTTTCTTGGTTTCATCAACAATTGGAAATGTTCTTATTTAGTCACACTAAAACTCAAAGGCAAAGCACTTAAATTTTAACAAGTCTACAGACTACAGTACACCAGGGCAGCGTTTCTCGAAACCGTCACAAGTACAAGTTCACCGACATCCCATTGACACGCGTGTATTAAGTTTAACACGCGTTTCAATGGGATGTCGGTGAACTTGTAGTTATGACGGTTTCGAGAAACTCTGCCCTGTTAACGCATTACTTCCCCATAAGTATTTTTGTTCTTAATTAATCACTCTTAATGTTACAACACCATTTCTTAATACACATCATAGAGTCTACATGGATGACGATAAATCCACTTTTTACATCCAAACATCTCAGACTCAGGCCCATCAACCAACACACTTTTATGGTCATGTTTGTGTTTCTTTGTTCATCATTCATCACGCATGCAGTCGCAGAGAACACTCTCACATAGACAAAAATATTCTGTTTAATGTTACCCACTAATAAATCTATAGTATATAAATCATATCAACTACAGCGGCCTGGCTCTCGGGAGCAAGCTAGTGCTAGCCAGCACAGCACAGCACAGTGCAGGCGATGCACTCAACCCCCCACGCTCACACAACAAACAGAAGCAAAGACAGTGCAATTATTGCATTGGTTCTGTACACTCAGACGGCATCGCGTCCTCACTGAGCACTTCAGCGAGGGACCTCCCCATCAATAATACACATGTGGAACAGATGAAGATCGCAAACACGACACTTACCGAGCCTAAACATGAAATACTGACAATAGAAAGCTTTCAAATTCATCAAGAGCATATCAAATGTAATCATACACACTTCGATATCATGCGATCTCCTTAATAGTGTTTGATTGTGGTCAAAAGATTAAATTAACGTACCTTTAAGTCCTCTATCCGGTAATTTATTGATACCGCTCGCTTCTCGATCAACAACGCTAATGTCAATGCTTGAACGTAGATGGCGACAATCTAGGATAGCTTACGGCGCAGTTGGAAAGTGGCTGTAGACCAAACGCGGCAATATTTAGATTTCTTCTCCAGAGTTGATGTCAGCTCCACTATTGAAAAAACTCGAATTATCTATTTCAAATTCTTGTGAGACTGTTGAGTTGGAGGGAAAGCTGGAAGACGAGGTATGAATGTAAACAAAAAAGGGAAGGCCTCCAGCGTATGATCATAATACTTATAATTGCTCAGGCCCACATCCTGAAGTTTGTGTAGGGTATGGCTCTAACTTTTGTTACAGCTACCTGGCAAGGGATAATTGGTGAAGGCAGTAAACTTGAGTAGACTAGTCCCTTTTGCAGACTTGTGAAAACTCCATTTAACTTGGCGAGTGTTTAAAATATATCCTTCAGATATCGTGTGTTAATTTTTAAAGTCATGGCCATAAATGGGTTTTGAAACTTGTAAAAAATGAAAATCCCCAAAAGTTAATTTTGTTGCAACGATAATTTTGGATAATGATATTTATATTGCTGCAGGAGCATCTATTCTCCTCTGATTAGCTGATAAAACGGTTTGATTTGTTTTGGATTACATACAAATATCTTCATCAAGCACAGGATGTAGGCGTTGGCCTATAATTCCCAAATATTCCAGAAGATTTTTGTACATTTCTTTCAAGAAACTAAATAGGGTCTAGATCTACCTTCATTAATTTATATTTTTCACTTTTCACTCTCTCATTTTCTTTTTTTTAAATTATTAAAACCAAGTTGTTTTCAGGGTGAACTTCCCCACTAACGTTTCCATGCATATTGCTCCTCGCCTAGGTCATGATAGCGGCCAGTGAGCCTCGTGCCTACGTTCCGTTTGGTCGCTCCATCTCCAGCCATCATCCTGGCCAGGACAGCTTGCCCCAGCAGAAGGACATTGTCTCCGACCATGACGTCCCCCTGGCTGCATTCAAGGATGTCTCCATTAGAGAGGGTCCAGAGGTATAGCACCAAGAAGTCTATACCATGATGTGAATACAATGAGGATAGGGATAATAGGATAGGGCCAAAATAATAAGCTTTTCGCCCAAATTGGCAACATTCACATTTCACACACCGTGGTTCATTTACACGACTGTGAAAGAATGACTGTCATCCATGATTTTCTATTTATTGCATTCTTTCAAGGATATCTCAATTGAGGACCCTTAGGTAAAGTGTCTGTCCAAGATATATATAGACATTACACTGAAAGAACGCTGATTTTATGGGAGCACAGTGAGTCTTAAAGCCCCACTGCACTACGTATAGCTACTTGCGCCTTCTATATAGCAAACAATGCCTAATCGGTGCCTAATGGTCCCCCATGACCCCCTTTTTCTTATGTTAAGTGAGAGCTCATTTGATGAGATAACCACCTGTCAGTTAATTTGCAGGGAGGTCTAATCTCCCTGGCCAAACTAGTACAGACAGGATTTAATGTCTTTTTTTTAAGGGAGGGGGGGGGGGGGGAGGGGGTTAGAGGGTGTTATGAAATTGCATTAGTTGCATTGCATTAAGCAATTAATCCTCATTTTGTTTTGTTCATTTCAGAAAGAATTTTGGCAGATAAGAGAGTGTGCCGATGCCGAGGATTGTGATGAAGAGCTTTATTTCAAAGACAGGGTTGTAGTGTGGAGCAAGGGATGTGGATACTCAACAAGCTCTGTTAAAAAAACCTTCACTCTCCAAGAATCAGTACAGCAGGTTTGTTTGCTTACAGGCTCCCTGAATATTATTCAAGGTTTTAATTTTTTAACAAGCTCTGTTAAAAAAAACCTTCACTCTCCAAGAATCAGTACAGCAGGTTTGTTTGCTTACAGGGGGCCGTTTCATGAAACCAACTCCATGACAGTCATAACTTTGTCGGCGACCTACGGAGATGTCATGAAGTGGATAAACCGTTTCACAAAGCCATGACAGACATGATATCGATATATCGCGATACTAGCAGCTCAAGAACATAGTCTTTGTCACGATCCATTTGATTTATCACAAATAACCCAAAACAAGTTTTGGGGCTAAAATTGTTCAAAAAAAAACATATACATATAAATTCTCCTAAAATAAATAAGAAATAGTGTCATTATCAAATGTATATCATCAACCGATTTGCATATTTCTGTAAAGATTCTTAAATTGAAGAAAAACCGGTGAGTATTTTTTTTCTCGACAATCCAATCAAAAGGTAGTTGAAGGATACTGTAATGTGATAGTTTATCGATACGTACTGTTTTTGTTTATTGTGACGAGGAATTTTAGACAAAATACCTTTTCTCAGCCAGTTTTTATTCTAGAGTCTCATAAATACTTGTTATATAATTGATTTGATATTGAAAATATAATTTGGAAGAAGTTATTAGAGATGAAATAATAATGCACATATGCCCCAAAGGTATGATGGTATCCTAATAAAAGACTATGGATCGACTATGGACAACCGTGTGTAACATTCTTATCTCTTTTATTTATATCTTATAGTTTAATGATTTGTGATTTAATATTTATATTCAGCTTTTTAAAATTTCTGTATAATTTGTATTATCACTTCTTTACATTTGCATTTCGCATCCCAGAGAATTACGTACCGAAATCGTCTATATTTTTCTCAAAATGATAGTGAAACTAATCGTACATTTCGCAGCCCATGGAATAGCAATAAACTGACTTGTGATGGCGCTTTACAGCAGTTAAAAAGATATGACGGGTTCGAAGCAGTGACAACTCATTGTCGCGGAAGTTGTCGCTCATCTTGGCAAAGACGGCTTCGTGAAACACTTAGCTGACAAGTTGCGTGACAGTGTCGAGATGTCGTTGATCTTGTAGTTATGACGGTTCCGAGAAACGGCCCCCAAGCTTCCTGAATATTATTTAAGGTTTTAATTGTATTCACACACTAATCAGTTTAAAACATTATGTTTCCCCCTAATTTTATTGTTGTTACCTCATACTTATTTTCAACAGCAATCTTGATGTAAGAGATATAAAAATATTTGTTTATGAATACACTTTTGTGTATACAGTATGTTTGTATGAGATCAAGCACAACTTTCCTATCATTTAGGCGGGTTTTTCTCAAAATTTCACCAACCCCTTTTTTGTCTTCATTGATTTTGCCTTTAATGAAACCAATTATTTTCTTTGTAATCAATTATCTTGTGGTAGGGGTGTCATGGGTTTCTGAATGAATTTGATACCAATGTAGTTAGATGGAGGATTGATAAGATTTCCAGATCTAAATATTACTTTATGTCATAGGTTCAATGGAGTCGGTTTCGAATGCAAAGACTTGAGCCGACAGATGAAGGCAAATCGACCCTTGGTGAGAATGAACAAGGTGAGTTAAGAAAGGAAAAAAAAAGGACTACATGCATGCATACATGTCTGTTTTCCTATTTTCATTTCTTTCTTTTTTTCCTTTTCTCTGTGTGTTTTGTACGTACAAAGTCGCACATCAATTATCAAGAAATCAAGGAATAGCTATATTTGCAGCACGTCTGTGAGGATAGACCCTGTTTGTCATACAACTGAATAAAATGTATCTTACCCTGATCAAAGTCTTAATGAGCTTTACAATGACCTTGTGTGTCAAATTGAACTGTTATGGAATAAGGGATATGTAGAGTCAAACCTGTCTATAATGACCAGCCATGGGAAACAGAAAGGTGGCCACTGTATATTGGTTCCTTTCTTAAAGCCCCTCTGCACTAGTTTGGCCAGGGGGATTAGACCTCCCTGCATAGTCTTTGACAGGTGGTTATCTCATCAAATCGGCTCTCAATTAACATTAGAAAAAGGGGACCACGAGGGACCAATGGTCACAGATTGGGCATTGTTTGCTATATAGAGGGCGCAAGTAGCTATAAGTAGTGCAGTGGGGCCTTAAAGGGGAGCATTTTAGACTACCCCTACAGAACAGTGGCCTTTAAAGAGAGGCGACCTCTATGGTGGGTTGGACTGTAGTTAAACCCCTTCATTTGACCCCTTCATTTGACCCATGTTGTAAATACAACATGAATAAATGGGGATATACTGACGACACAGACACCAACTGCGAGTGTGGAACATCCGTGCAATCCATGTCACACCTATTAAGATGTCCACTCCTAATTGACCAATGCTGCCTGGAAGACCTAGTGGCAGCAAATGAGAAGGCTCTTCAGTGTGCCAAGGCCTGGCAGAGCATTTGAGGACACGAAAGAAGAAAACAAAGTGTATATATCCTTTTCTTGAACATGATATTATTTATTTTTGGTGCTTGATAAATCTTTATAGATATTTATCACAACTATGAAATTTTAGATGGTTACCATTTCGTGTTTTTTCTTTTCTTTTTACTTTCTTCTTTTTTTCTTCATTTTTCATTTTTTTAAATTCAGTTATGAGTTATGATTTTTTGATCGATCGGGTGGGTGGTACATGCACAACATTACTTATTATAGGCTCTGTAGAAGCTTGGCTTGTTAGAACTCTTGTGAGTAATGTGCCGCGGGATTCCATATCCTTAAACTGCTGGCGAACAGAGCAACAAGACCAAGCTCTGTAATTATTAGGATCTCTGTCCAGTAGTGCCGTGTTTGTGCCATCGAACTGGATCGAGCAAATCAATTGATTCATAATAATTTATGCAATTTTTTTCCGTAACAGGAGAGTAATTTTAATAGTTTCATACTATTAATTAAATGTAATGTTAACTGTTATTGTATAATTGTTTTAAATGGGGGCAAGCTACAAGAGTCCTATCTCGCACCCCGGGGCAACGTGTCTGACACGGCCGGTTGTAGCAACTACTCCGAAGATCAAGATTACATTAATCTTGATCTAAGGAGACACGAACGAACGATTTGACCCATTATTATGCTATTTTCATCAGTAATAATAGGATTCTGTTGCTAATTTTTAAATTTTTAA
This sequence comes from Strongylocentrotus droebachiensis, assembly GCA_035222895.1. Classification (NCBI taxonomy): domain Eukaryota; kingdom Metazoa; phylum Echinodermata; class Echinoidea; order Camarodonta; family Strongylocentrotidae; genus Strongylocentrotus; species Strongylocentrotus droebachiensis. The sequence continues at coordinate 72,476 of JAVYIG010000004.1, forward strand.
CAAACCAGAAGAGGATGTTCTTGGTATCAGCATCACACATCCCACTAGCATCACTGTCTTCACAGAAGCTGGGGAGAAGTTTGTTGCCTCGCTCCCATTCCAAGTAAGTTCCTAGATATATCATTAAAAAACTCATCTTACCCACTCTTAATACACTTCCATGCTCTCCTTGATTCTATCACACATGTTTCACAATGACATTTAAAGTTGAAATAGGGATTTTTGAACAACTAGAACAAATGTGACTTTTTATTTTGTTGGAAGTCAGTTATCACTTATCAGATCCTTTTTCTATTTTCAAGAAATAAATAGTGTTGAAGGTTTGTTCCCAGACAGTTTTCATGCTATCAAGTCATCTTTTAATTGTTTTAGTAAATTCTTGATTGGCAAATTGTTAGCCTTGTAACCAGTTGTAGCTCTGTATTTATAGACTGTTAGTCTTCATAATTCCACTGTCATTCTATCGCTACATGTACAGTTTACAAAAGTAAATTATTCATACCCTTACCAAGTTTTGTAATTTGTTTAAGTATGTGAAAATTGTATTTGTCCCAAATTTATTTTACATGAGAATGTGGCCCTAATTCAACCAGTCCACCTTTCATTCTTGACTTACAAGAAACACAAAGAACATCACATTTACAAGGAGTATAAAATAAAAAAAATCTGTATATTTCTTGTGATATTGGCTGATAATTATTTTTCTTTAATTTGCATGATCTTGTTTGTTGACTAGGTCTCAAGAACATGGATAGTGGATGGAGGTATGTTACTGGAACAAGCTGTGTCCCAAACAGAACTAGCCTCGGTCTATGGCAAACGGTATGTTGTTAAATTCTTATATCACTTTCCTTTTCTGTAGTTGGCTGGAAACAATTACTCTTGTGAATTGTTTCAACACTTGATCATGTCCGCAAAATAACAATTTGTACTTGCAATTTCATAACACCCTCTAACCCCCTCCCCCCCCCCCCTCCCTTAAAAAAAAGACATTAAAGCCTGTCTGTACTAGTTTGGCCAGGGGGGATTAGACCTCCATGCAAGGTACCTGACAGGTGGTTATCTCATCAAATCAGCTCTCAATTAACATCAGAAAAAGGGGATGATGGGGTACCAACAGGCACCGATAGGCATTATTTGCTATATAGAGGGCCCAAGTAGCTACAAGTAGTGCAGTAGGGCTTTAAAAGAAACCTATTTAAAGTCTTTTCAATAAATCTTCCAGAGGAGATGACTTTTGAAAGAATGATACTCAGGAGAAAAAATCTTGAATTCTCCCTGAATAGTTATAATACAATATGTTTTCTTATTGATTTAATAATTTGCCTTTTTTGTTACTGGGGAAAATATTCTACTTGGTTAGTCCATTGGAAATAATTATTTTTACATTAATTCTTTATTAGTTTTATTGATTAGAGCTAGAAAGGTGTTAACTAGTTACACTTTACATACAGTTTAATAGTGGCTTTGTGTTTCTCAATAGACAAAATGTGAATATGGATTATTATTCCATTTTGATTTGTAATGGTTTTAAATTCTTAACATTTTCAGGGAGAAAGAGAAGCTTCCAACTTTGTTCAGTCTGTTACATCCTTTAGATGAACCTACCCCAGTGCTGTGCAGAAATGGAAGTAAGTTATACTCTCCTTTTATTTTGTTTCATCATTCCTTTCTTCAGCAAGATGTTGATGAAAAGTACAGATATGCACATGATATCCTCAATTGCTGCACAGGATTTGTAAATGTCATGATGCTAACTGTAAACTTGTTCTAGAAAATATTATGTTTTTTAGAAAAATTAGACTGACATTTTCTTAAATTAAATGTATTTGCATTCTTTCTTTTCTCTTTCCTCCTTAGGCAGTGGAAACACAAGAGTCAGTTTTGTGACAGACCCTATGCAACAGATTGTCTTCACTAGTCAGAAGCCCTCCCTGGTCATGACCTTTGACCGGTCAATCGGAGTTCACTCAGTCTGGGCATTGAGAAAAGTGAAAGAAGAGGTCTGAACCTTTTGCAATTTATTTCTAGCAAACTTCATTAAGGGTCAATACTTTTTTTCTTTTTTTTTTTTTCTCGGACTATTTATCATGTTCACATATATCTTGGCAAGAAGTTGCAGAAATACGCCAAATCCTGTTATGTTGATATTTATGCTGCATGTTTCCGGTACAATTCAAATGTTGACTTAAAAAGATCTAATATTTTCATGAAATCCGTCATCGTCAACTTATGATATGTATTGCAATTGCTTATATTTAAATTCTGAGATATATATTTAATATTTCACAATTCATCCAGTCGCTGTGACGGAACTATAATAAAATCTTCAATTAAATTTAAGAAATAAAAAGAAGTACCGGTATAGTGATGTGTATGCTGTTCTATTTGTTGTTGGGGTGTCTGTAGATATGAGGATTATTGTCATGAATACCATTGTCTGCCTATAACATTCAGGAAGCAAACACAGCTGTCAAGCTGCTAGATGTCCTCAGTGGATCTCTCTCCCTCCACTCCTCCATGGCCAACACCACCGGTCTTGGTGCCACGCCCAAGCACCACAGCACCAGCTCCACAGCCAGCCTTCTGGCGGGTCTCAGCATGAGTGCCCAGTCACGCCTCAGCATGTGCAGCGTATCGCCGGCCATGTCGCCCGCACCGGGGTTCAGAGGTTACGCCCGTACCCTGGCCTCGCCTCACCTGGCCTCCAGAGGGCAGAGTCCTGCTTTGTCTCATTCAGGAGTGAAGTGAGTGTCATGAAGACAATTTTGAATGTTCCAAAATCAGCTCTTTAGGGTTTACAACTGAGTCTTTTGTCGAATGTCTCTGAGTCGAATGTAATGAAAGATAGTTTGCGTAGTGTAGAGATATATGTCTGCTGGTTTGATATGCAGATATAGTCAGACTTTTCATGGTTTAAAGTAGCAGCATCTTCCAAAACTAATATCAGAATTTATTGTTTGACCTGAGTGTATTCTTCAACCTAAGAACATGTGTATTTGCATTGCTGCATCCATTCCAAGAATTTACCTCAAATTCATTTGGGGTAAATGCATATTAAACTCAAAAGGCTTTGACTGTCAATCAGGGTTGACATTTGCAGTATTGAATGTGATCTCATCTCCGTCATATTTTTCATATTCTCTCTCTCCTTCTTTCTCTAACAGTCGATCCTACTCTCCTGGACACAGTCTGCCTTTCTCGTCACCAGGAGTTAGCCAGACCCCCAGATCATCTTACCCCTGGACACCGGTGACAGGTAACACCACCAACATGACCACTATGTGTGAGGACATTGATGAACCACTGCTTCCTGAGCTGTGTCTTGAACACTGCTGGACAGAGCCTTTCACATCTAACAGGTAAATTGAACAACCCGTCTCTACCTCTCAAGGAGAAAAGAGGATTCGAGGAGGGGGCAGAATTTTTTTTTTTTTTTTTTTTTAAACATGACATGCAGCTCAAGGATGATATTGTATATTTTACAAAGTAATCAGATATTTACAATATAATAATACCAGCATCAAACTACAAAAGCAATATAATAAAATAACATTGGTAACTCACACAGCAATGTTATACAAGATTTAGAAAAATGTAACGAAGATGGTCTAAGTAGCCATGGCCTGTCTTATCCTAAGGTTATTTGGTCTGTTTTACTGTCACATAAGGAGTAATGATTGATAGCATCTCCCCTAAATTGACGTTTCTCCTTCAATCACTCATATACCTTACGATAAATAGTCAACTAAAACTAACTCTTTGTTTAATACAGATATATACAGTGCATGGTAAGCTACACTTAATTGCAGCAAGATTGGAGATCCAAAAGATTTTTCTGATTGATTGTAAAAGTCATTTATTTGATGTCACAGAGCCAGTGGTATGAAGCTTTGTATATGAGTGAGTGTGTACATCTCTGGAGACATGTAGGCACTCGGGGGATTCTTTGGGGTGTGCTGTAAAAACAGACACTTTCGCGTGCATGAAACTTCTGTTACTTTAGTGAATAGTTGAGACTCGCAAAACTTTCATGCCATAAATTGATTAGCAACATTGCCCCACATTTTATGAAAGTCCGTCAATTATGAAAGTTTTATTTCGTGAAAGTGTTTTGTTTTACAGTAGTACAGATATGATCTTATCCTTACATCAGGAATGGAATGGTAATGACTGCTGAACCTTTCAGAATTAGTCACTTGTAATTTCTCTTCTTCTCATTCAGGGAAGGCATTCTTGGTCAGGCTACCAAGGCCTTCCTGACCTCTGACCTGTCAGGTCAGGACTTCCTCTGCTTCCTGCTGCCTCGTACCCGTCAGCTCAGGTGCCTCAAGTTCAACTCCAGCAATGACTGCACACAGCTCATCTTCGGTAGCCTCACAACACTCCATGTTAGAGATGCAATACAGCTAGAGGTAGGCCTACTGACTGTCCATTTGATCCTGCAGTTACTGCTTGAGTGGACTGTCTTTGATTTGAATTCCAAGATTCCAAGAGTTATTATGACTGCATGCCTTTTTTTAGCCTTATTGATTGCCTTGCATCAAATCAACAACATGCTTTTCCATTGTTAACCCATTGCCGACGGCACCCAGATGATTCCTTTTATTAAGCTACAGGGAAGAGAGAAATAAGTTGTCAATCCTAATTTTTTCAAACCCATACAAACACAAAATGACACTTAGGCGCCGGTCGATGTAATGTCATGTCCTAAATAAAATCCTGCGCTGTCCTCTTCTAACTGAGCTCATAGAATAAAACACATTGATTCTTTCCCCTGTATGATGTAACCCCAGGATCTGAAGATGATGGTCGTGGTGGAAGCCAATGGAAGCCTGGCCCTCTATACCGGTATCAACAAGGTCGGTAACATCCTGATCCCGGGTGTCGCTCCTACCATCATGAGCAGCAGTGTGGGACCAGGGGGTGTCATGCCACGCCCTAGTACACCCCTGGATAGCCCCTATCTGACTTCATCTCAACGTGCAGGTGTCTCACTCTCCCTAACCGATCAGGTAATTGGGTCATGTCAAGGGTTAACGTAGAATCTCAATTGATTTTCTCAAATCACCCTTGTTAAAAATAAATGAATAATTAGAACATACTTCAACAAGGATATGCCAAGGACAAATAAGCCAGCAGAAAGAGGTTTATCTTTAGCAGGTGAAACCTTAAGTGAAGTTTGCATGCTGTCTCATGTCCAATAGGCAAAAAATATATACACTTGTGTTAGTCCACTGTTGAGGCTTTAAACCAGGGTTAAGATTAATGTAATCTAAACTTCCTTCATGAATTTGGGCCATTGTATATATCATATTGATTAATTCCAAACTTGTTGATTGAGTGAAAGTGCAATGAAATTTGATATTCTCTTCAACGTCATGTGTTTGTGTACCATCAAAGGATGACTATTTCGTATTGATATGAGCTTTTATTTCATAGTGCTCGAGTGTTAAGTAGACAATCGGTTAAACAATTTGACTTCGCAAATGGAGTCCTGTTGATTGCTTGCATCTAACTCTGTTACATTGAAGAGGATAATGCAGTAACAATGCATTCAAATCAAGCTCTTACCCTCTTTTTAACAACCTGTTTACCAACTTAGGTGGTCCTGCTGTCCCCTGTACCCGGTGAGGTCGGTCACACCAAGCTTCAAGATTCCACCTGCAGTGAAGACTTGACCCTGTCTCACAGCGCCACCAGTGGTCAACATGTCATCCGTCTTCAGGATTCGGTCAAGAACAGATTCACTGTGGTACGGTCATTTCTCTTTAAAGATTTTATGCGTGCAGGGATGTCACACTTTACTTTGATTTCCTGTTCAATTCTGCAGATCCTCCTTGTTTTTCTTTTTTTAGGAAGAGGGGATTTATCTTTTATCACTTATTTTTAGTAGAGCTTGTCACATTCTTCCAAATGCAGTGCTGTTGATTGATGTAGAATGTTATGATAGCTTGTTGATTCAGTACATACAAAGGGTATGTTAAATCTAAGAATCTATAATTTCATTAAGCCTACCAGGTATTTATATTTTTCAAAAACTCCCTCTCAATAGGCTACATTTCAAGGAACTCGTGTTAGTTACAACTACTGGTATATAGAATTATTATTATTTGAAGTATGTATGGTAGTATTTTTAAAACAACTTACGATGGTATTACGTGAAAATTTGACATATTTTTTATATTTTCTTGCACCGTCATCAATCTGCAGGTCCTATCAAATGACACCATGATACGAACATCACTACCCAAAATATCAGTGTCTAATACAGGTTTGTAAACAGTTACAGCTTCTTTTTATAGGGATCTGTTCTAGTAACTTCAGTTCAATGGTTCTTATGATGAAGACATAGAGAAGTGTTATCGATCTGCCACTCACTATGAATGAAACAAAATATTTTAATATTTTTTGCATCAAATTGTTATTACCATTTAACTATTTAGTGAAAGAATCAAAATGACTTGAATCAAGTGCCATGAATTACATCATACAGCAGAACCTGCTTTAGTGACCACCTGTCTACAAAGACCACATTTTTAGTTTCCCTTTAAAATGGTTTCTCATTGAAACGTGTACTAAAGGCCACCTGCCTATAAAGACCACTTTTCTTGTCTCCCTCGGGTGGTCTTTATAGACAGGTTTCACTGTATTTGCAAATTATGCAAGTTTCCTCTTTGCTATTCCTTAAGGTTAATTCGTATTGATAAATAATTTGTATGTGGAGCATGAAGACCTCTTTTTCTATTCTCTGCCAAGGTGCTAGATGGGTAGCAGGATTTAAAGGAATTCCTTGAATTCTGTTAGCACCAAAAATCAGTACCCTGGCTGTAAGCTGAACAGAACAGATACTTTTCTTTAAATTTTATTCATATCATGCATTTTCACAGATAATCTCAATATACAATATTTACAATGACATTATATGAGTAAAAGAACATGTACAAACATTTTTACAAAGTCACTCGTATAAAAAGAAATATACTGTATTTTATTATACAACTGAATTAATAACATACAACAACAAAAAGAACTTAGCATATTAATTCTTCAAACCCGGTAAATTGAGCTGAATATTTTCTCCCACCACCAAAATAAAACTTTTCCCATTAATCCAAACTTTATCAAACTTATGTCTGGACCATCTTTTCCGGTCTACAACCAAACGTAAACGAAATTCATCCCTAATTCTTAATAACAAAATATCCTCAGAAACAAAAACTTTCTCAAACATATATGAACAACGTCGATTACACACTACTTTGCGTGTAACAACAAATAAATATCAAACTCGTGACCATAAACATGCATTAATAGTAGCCGAGGATCCATACAAAAAACAATCCTTATTAAATAAAACATGCCCACCCAGCACTTTCCTTGCGACCTCCGATACCCAGCAAATAACTTTGTAAATTGATGGACACTCCCAAAACACATGAACCAAAGTTTCAAACTTTAAACAAAATGGACATTTGCCATCACTTACCCCCCACCGAGACAACTTTTCCCGTGTATATAAGGCTCCATGGGCAATTTTCCAACTAAACGATTTTAACGTGTTACATAAAATTGAACGATTCACTAGCTTCCTAAAGGGTACCCAATCCCGCTCAGGATAACGTAAAACAACTCCTGGTACATGTTTTAACCTGAGTAAAGATATTATATCCTTAACACATTTACATTCATTGACGAAATTAGAAATTTGTGCATACAAACTTGCCATAATTGCCCATGCCTGCTCGTAAGAGGGCGACATTACATCACAATGAGGTACAGAGTTTAACCACAGAAATGGAAATATTTTCCACAATTTACTAGCCATAAAATATCGGATAAACAGAAAATTGCAAGAACTAGTATCATCACCACATAGCTGTGGAAACATACCACAAATAAATAATGCTTTCATTTTCAATTCTAAACTATTCTAAGTTATTGTGTCTCGCAAAACTAATTCTGTTTTTCCCTGCCAAATAAACTTGAAAATTGACTTCTGGACATCAGCAAAAACCTCAATCTTTGGCAAATAAACCTTTGCTGCATAATAAAACATCGAAAAAATACATATATTAACAATATCTTACCTTCCCAACAAAGTAAGATTTCGATTTTCCCATAATTTTAATTTCTTCTTAACATTACAACTTAATAACTTCCAAAAGGAATGTATACAATGATCAGTTCCAAACCAAATAGCATTAACTACAATTTTGTCTTCTGCCCACTTAAATTCAGCTCTTAATTTCCGTCCAACAAAATCACCTAATTTCAACCCTTGTGTCTTGTTTAAATTCAATGACGCTCCTGTAGCTCTTTCGAAAAGAGCAAATGCCTTAAAAAAATTAATAACATCATTCTGCGACGTCGCAACACATGTTGCATCATCTGCATATTGTAGAAACTTAATAGCCTTCCCACCTTCACCACCTGGGATACGGAACCCCCTTATCCCTTTGTGTAACATAATATATTGTGCCAGAGGTTCGACAAATAATACATATAATGCCGGCGATAACGGGCAGCCCTGTCTTACTCCCCTTCCGATTACCACTTCATCACTTAACTGTCCATTCACCAAAATACGACTAGTGATTTCATTATACAAAATTTGTATCCATTTGATGAAGTTTTTACCAAAATTCAATGTATGCAATACTCTCCACAAAAAATCCCAATTAACTTTATCAAAGGCTTTGTGTTGATCAATAGAAATGAGGGAACAAGGATATCCCCTCAATTTTGTGTAATCTACAATATCCCTCAACAAACATAAATTTGAATGGATATTTCTGCCTGGCACCGAACATGCCTGGTGAACACCCACAATGTCCGACAAAACAGTCGAAAGGCGCAATTGTATAACTTTCGAAATTATTTTATAGTCACAGGTTAACAAACTGGGTCCAGACAATCCCCCTTCTTTGGAAGCAGAGTTATAACAGCAGTTCGTTGAGATTTTGTAAGAACTTCTTTCTCAAAAATTTCATTGTATATCAATAACAAATCATTCCCAACAATATAAAAAAACTGGTGATAAAACTCAACTGGCAAACCATCAATACCTGGTGACTTTTTTCTCGACATACATGTCAATACCTGCCTAATTTCATCCAACTGAATAGGCCTGTCTAACAACTCCGAGTCTTCTTAACCAACACGTGACTCAGATGAATTTAAGAAAACATCTTGAATTGACAAGTCAACATTAGAATCACAAATTTGTGAAAAACCGACTTTATATTTTCTCCTGATTCCAATATTCCTTCTTTATTTCGAATTTCTTTGATATATTTCTGTCTCGCATTATCCCGTTCACATTTGTGAAAGTATCCCGGTTTTTCTCCACCCTCTCTAAATTTCTCCCTTGAACGAATAAATGCCCCTTTTTCTTCTGCTTGTAAAAGTTGGCAAACGGTATCTTTATCCGCCATAATACATGAATCTTGTAACTCCTTCAATCGGAGGCGTCTATCCCTTGACTGCCTCACCCCATGTATAATACACAATTCTTTAATTCGCTCTTTAACATTTTCCCACCAATCCCCAATCGACTCAAACCCCGGTTTAAACGTTTGCCACAGAGAATATTGAAACGCGAGATCATGAATAAACACCTCATCTTTACAAAACGAAACATTGAATTTCCAGTATGACTTAAAAACAAATCGTTCATGAGGCACCGTAATAACAGTATGAACAGCTTCGTGATCTGACAAAGGAAACGTGATTTTGGACGATTTAATTATGCTGAAACCTTCGTGTACATAAATCCTATCAAGTCTCGAACTCTGACCCTTCCCGGCATGAAACCATGTGTGACCATTATCAAACTCTATCGAGTTGACTCTCAACCAAGAATCCACCAACGAAAGAGACTGTATAACAGCACACAACTCCCTACGTCCAGCAAAACAGGTTGTATTCTGCGAATCACTGGACTGATCTATGTAAAATAACACGCAGTTAAAATCTCCTCCTAAAATTACCGGTGTATTTCCCCTTGTCACTGATACTAAATTGTTGAAGAACAAAATACGATTTCTCGGATTACATGGTGCATAAATATTACATATACGAACAGAAAATTCTGGAAATGAACATAAAACTGAGATTGAGCGTCCTTCAGAATCGGACCTCACCTGAGAAAATGAACATGTTAACTTAGTAGAAAAATCAATTGCGACTCTGCACGAATGGTTCGAAAAAGCTGAAGAAAAGAACACAGGTCCATTCCAAAGAGATTTGAACATTTGGAAATCAGATAGACATAAATATGTTTCTTGTAATAAAATAACATCAAAAGCAAAAATTTGTAACCAAGTTAAAACACCACCTTGAGCACTTTGCTTGGTGAGCATTATAGAAGCATCCAATTTTAGTGTCATTCCAATTAATCCGACCAATTCTGACATCTCGTTTTAAAATTGTATTGTATAGTCAATCTCTGTCTTGAGGCCATCAAGTACGTGTTGCCGCGGGATACAGCCATCCAGTTTCAGGCCAGATGGTACGCAACCAATCATGCACCGGGAGAGCTTCGTGACCAATCGGAGCTCATGACCTTTGCTTCCTGTTTGTTGGGTATGATGGGATACAACACTGCACAGCTCAACTTATTTAGTCAGGTGGGTTAAAAGAACTTAAATAAACAATAATTTAGAAAATGAGTGTTAGAATATTGTTATATAGCTGTATTGAAATGTTTCAAGAAAGTAAGATATTGGAAAATTTCAAATACAATTGTTTTCATTCTTGATGTGTAAACAAACAAACAAATCCTATGCTTATTCCTTGGTTTACTTGCTGTCTGTGAGAATTTGGATTGGAAAGCCATCGTAACCCCTCTCAGTCTCTATAAGATGTCCCTCAAGAGAGAGAGAGTGAGAGAGAGAGAGAGAGAAAGAGGGAGGGGAGAGAGAAAAAGATGAAAGATGTACCAGCCATTTGTATATTAGGACATTTTTAGAGATCCTTGATCTTGTACTGTAAAGCTATTGTTTCAATTATTTTTCAGGACACTGAATCAGCAGGTTCTCCTGTGGTAGCAGCCAAGAAACACAAGCCATCGGGCTGGGATGAGGTGAGCTAACAACAGAACAAATGAGAAATAGGTCATCAAAAGCATTTGTTGTCATTCTATGCATTTTTTTTTTATTTCTCACTGATGAAAGAGAAATTTTTCCTTTAAATATGCAGTTATCTTTTCCTCTCTTGATACTGTATTTCTTTTTTCTAGGATCCATTAGACTAATTGTGGAGTTGTTTCATTTTCAATATTCAGAAAATGTTCTCAGTGTTAATTTCCTCAAAAAAGTAGGTCGATGGCATCAAGTTTGAAATATGCATGGCAGAAATAGTGCTTGTATTATAGCCATTTCTGTATTATATATGGACAATAAAATTTTGAATCTTGATTTGATATTTCCCCCTTACCTTGTCAGGACTGGGAGTATCTCTTCTCCTCGGACTATCACAATAAGGTGAAGGATACTCTACCAGTGTTCAACCACCCCGATACGGCGCCCTCAACCACTTCAATGAATCCAGGCTCTTCTAATGACGATTCAACGAAGCGTAAACCCCTGGAAACCTCGGCACTTCTCTTCCCCCACATACCTGGGCTGGCATTTGTCCTTCATCTGGTATATGAGGTAAACTGCTGCTACTTTTATCATCTTGAGAAAAAGCAACATGTTTCTGATTTTAGTCAGTAATGAGTTACATTGGCTTATTTAAACAATTTTTTGACTGGTTTGTCAAAGATTATGAATGTATTTTTGTCTATTCCATTCAAGGTAAACTCAATTTCTTCATATTTTACAAGATATTTTACAAAATATTCAAATATGTATTGTTATTTTTTATTATTATTAATTATTTGGCGTCAACTGTGCCTGGGAGGCAAAGAAGCAAACTGTATCACTCTAACCCTCGGGTCTCACTTCCCAGTATATCATGACTGGCTTTACATATCTCTTAGTATCTGGTATGATGTGAAGTAATCAATGTCCCTTCTTCATGATTATCATCAACAACAACATCTAAGATTGACGATGATGAAATGTTTGATTTCGTGAATTTTTCATTTATGTATTGTACACTATTATCATCACTTCAGCCTTCCCAATACTCTTGCTATGTGTGAATTAGAAATGATTTTATAAACCAGCAGGCCTAGGTACCGAAGTGATGTATCCTATGTATGTCGGTGATGTTTAGAAGAAGAAAAATGTGTTGATACATTTTTTCTTTTTTTTTTTCTTTTTTTTTTCTAGGAGCTGATGTTGAACAAGTATCTGAGACAGGATGTGAGAGAATTGGTAGTGGTTCTCAATCATCTAGCATGGTAAATATTTCTCTGTACCATTCCAAGTTTATTCAAAAACTTTGATGGCTTTACATGCAGCCTGTGACTTGTAAATGTGAAAGACAGGCATGATATTGGCAGGAACCATAGCCATTAGCCATTGTCTTTTTAACATTTTATTATAAACTTGTATTGATTTATTAGATTGGACTTAATTATATACAGTCAAACCTGCTTTAGTGACCACCTGTCTACAACAAGCACATTTTTTGTTTCCCTTGAAAATGGTTTCTCAATGAAACATGTACTAAAGGAACCTGTCTACAAAGACCACTTTTTGTGTTTCCCTTTGGCAGTCGCTATAGACAAGTTTGACTGTATGTAGTATTTTGTAATTTGTTCTTTGTGTATACCATCTATGATCTTGATATGTTTTAACAAGTCTACACAGTGATAAATTGGACAACCAAGCTCTTTTTATGCAACTGTTTGGCGTGAATATTTCTTAAGATTTCTTTTGTTGGATCCTCACAACGTTCATCCTTCCAAAAAAATAATTTGCAGTGAATTGGACTGGTCCCAGTACAAGGACTACTACCTCAGGAACCACCCCACCCTGTTCAGTTCAACTCCAGAGAAAAGCTTGACACCAGGTACATGGTTCTTCTGCATCTTCTTAAGCTCTCATCATCACTGTCATTACCAACATCTTCATTATTGCTCATTTGTTATCTTCACGAAGATCATCATAATTGTCATCAGAATTATCATTGTTACTTATGTTGCAATCATAATCATCATTAGTATCATTGTTCCCTAAGTTATCTTTATAAAATGTTGATCATCATTATCATTACTGTAATAGCCAGCATCATCATAGACAGAAATTACATTTATTTTTTTCAATATAAGGTCGATACATCCTGAAATATTTGAATATTATCATAGCACTAAAGATTTAAACACTTTCATATACTTCAAATTTTATCAAAGAGATACCATTAGGTAAAAAGATTACCACGAAGTAAAATTATATACTTATTTCATTATTATTAAACCGTTTCAAAAACATATAGAATATACAATGCCATTGAATAATTCTTTAACAATTATAAAGTTCCTGGTATATATTTATTTATCTAAATATTTCTCTCTTTTCTGTAATACAGAAATGAAGAAGGATCTACAAGTCCCAGCCTTCTGGACTCCTCTTCCACCCAGCATCGATCGCTACCTCTACAACTACATCAGGGGGGCAAAACAGGACCCCTTCCCAGTCTTGTCTGGTCTCTGCTCCAAAACTAGTGAGATGGTTTCAGTAAGTATGATAGCAATCTCACATTCTGAGCAGTCTTTCCTGTTCATTATTTTGCTGATATTTTTTTTAATGATGTCTTGCCTTTTACTTATTAATAGCAGATGTGTTTAGAATGTGTAGGCTACATGAGATGATTGGATCTTCAAATTGGCTACAAATAATCATTCACATGCAAAAGCGAGTAACTGTTTCTCCTTGACATTTTTTAAAAATCACTTTTTGTGCAACCTATCCTGTTGGAGCGTACCTTCATGTTAAGATTAAGAGTAATTTATGTTGGTTTTATGTCTTTGCAGCTTTACATGCTTTGCATGACTGAAGGTATACCCGACCTAGCAGGCACACATCGACTCAGGAGGAGACAGTCTGTCAGTGGTAAGAAATTTATCCAGTTTTCATGTATTTGAAAAGGAATAGTTGATGTGTGATGTACTGTGATGTAGTAGGTATAGTATGGTACAAGTTACAACAGAATATTTATTTTTGTTTGTCAAGGTTTTGAAATGCTTATAGTACTACTAGCTACATTATATGTGGTACATGGAGTAGAAGTATTATTAGTAACAGCAGCAGCAGCAGTAGTAGTAAAGATAGTAGCAGAAGTAGCAGGAGTAGTAGTAGTAGTAGTAGTAGTAGAATAGTAGTAGCAGTTTTAGTAATATACATGTAGTAACAGTAGCAGAGCATTGGAACTTGTGTAAAGTTATCCAATTAAGGCTAGTACTGCAGTAGCTAAAGACATTGATGTAACAGTTAAGTCGTACAGTGCTAAAACTTTCATCCCTTCTCTTCCCATGCCAGCTTTCCCGTCAGACTTCACCTCCATGGACAGCCTGAACACTTTCCTGCTGCGATACCCTGACCTCCCGTCCTCCCACCGGACAGTCCTCTACATGGCTCACCTTGGCTACACCCTGGCCACCCTTGCCTCCCTGCCAGTGGGCGTGGCTCTACCCCTGATGGAGGCCATCTCACAGTGTCAGGACGCCCCGCACTCTGGCTGGCCCAAGGGAGCGTATGACCTCCTGGGCAGGCAGGACCTGTCCAACCAGGTCCAGTGGCTTTCATCGTCTAGTAAGAAGCATCGCAGGTCAAAGGTGAGATGTTTGAGGCATTCGTTAAGAAAGCAGTCATTTTAAGTGTACATGTGATACACTGCTCAGAGTGTGTTCAGTGATCTCAGCACATGGAATGGCTTATGACAATGTTATTTTTTTTTTAGTTGTTTTTAATCATTCCATGATATCGCTTAAGTTGTTATTCAATGAATTAAGGTACAATTATCTGTAAATATCCATTTCTTCTTGTGAAATTTGAGCCTTGTGTATCCTTTCAACTCTGCCTTTCCATCAAGCACTACATCAAGCTCTACATATCACAAGTACCGGTAGACATTTTTGTTAGTTTCAAACTTAAACATCACTTAAATTCTTTGCTCTGCTAATATTTTCGTGCTAATATTCCGGAGCGTGGGGGGTGGGGGTTTAGAGCTGTTGAAACAAGAAAGTAACTCCAAGATGAAGGGGCGGGACAGAAAGGAAGAGAGAGAGGGAGAGAGAGAAAGGAAGTAGCCAGCTTTGGCTGTAATGGACTATCTATCAGCATCCAATTTGCACGTCTATTGAATTGGCATGTATGGGATTCCAATATAACTTCTGAGATGATTTCTTCCCCCCCCCCCCCACCCCCTTCCTCAGACCCACTGTGGTTCACCAGGGAGTGGTCCTAGCACCATGGCAACCAAACAAGATGAACGAGATGGGATGGAGCATCTGGACCAGGAGCTCCTTCGGCTCCGGTTCCCTGATGATCTCCGTGTCCAGGAGGTCCGGCGTCTCCTCCAGTCCTCTAAGCCTGTCACCATCGCTCTCACTCAGAAACCAGAAACAAGGTCAGCAAAGGTCGCATAATTATTATATTTGAAATACATGAACATCTAAAGGAAGGCAGACAGGTTAATACTAGAGTAAAATGATTTACATTATTTGTGGTATGATATTGAATTCCATGTTTTTTTATAATGGCTGTATAAATGACATAAGATTGTTTATTTTAAAAAAATCTTTTATCTAGTCTCTATCCTGTTATTTACTGTTCAGTTTTTCTTCATGAAAGGTCTCAATTCACATGTCTATCTCTTGATCTATCTGTGTCTCTCTTTCTCTTTATCTTACTCTTATTTCTCTCACTCTTTCTTTATTTTTCTGTTTTAGTGACCATGAGTTCATTGAAGAACAGGAACTACATCTGTTACTTGTCTCTCAGCGTACAATGGCCCTCCCAGTTGGCAGGTAAAGCAAAACTCTTCAATAAACATGACGTATATCATTTTTTATTTTTTAAAGACACCACTGAAAAAATTACATTCATACCTTTCTCTAATTCCAATACAACATGTGGTTTAGGCTTCTACCAACCTTAACATTTAGCAGACAAGCTTTCATTCATTCTTGTGTCCTTTCTCAAGCCATGTGATTCTTCACACAGTGTCTCTGTATCTGCTGCCTTGAGATGGCTTCAACGAAGAGAGGTCATAGAGAGTAACCAGAGTCTCTATTCAATGAAGGAAAAAGTATTGTTTAAAGCCTAAGCAGTGACCGTTGGTCCCTCATGATACCCTTTTTCTTATGTTAATTGAGAGCTGGTTTAATGAGATAACAACCTGTCAGTGACCTTGCAGGAAGGTCTAAATCCCCCCTAGCCAAACTAATACAGACAGCCTTTAAATGTATACTTCTCTAGGGCATCTTGTCACTATTTTTGGGGTTACCAGGTTTTCAGTACTAACTTATTGACATCCATCATTAATGTCAATATTATGTTGCAGAGGCATCTTCACACTCGGCACTTCCAATGCTGTCATCACAGAACCACTTCACGT
Source organism: Strongylocentrotus droebachiensis (assembly GCA_035222895.1). Classification (NCBI taxonomy): domain Eukaryota; kingdom Metazoa; phylum Echinodermata; class Echinoidea; order Camarodonta; family Strongylocentrotidae; genus Strongylocentrotus; species Strongylocentrotus droebachiensis. Next base: position 88,988 of record JAVYIG010000004.1, read on the forward strand.
TCCAAAGTTAAACCTGACCGGCAAGGCCCCACCAAGGTAAGCTGTCACGATCCAGTTAAAGTCAATGTGTAAATGTGATCTAAATCTACTCATTGTTGATCAGATTATCCCTCCATGACTGTAGATAGTAGCAATAATGAACAACTATGCAATTAGATAATGATTAAGAATGAAGGAATTACAGGCCAAATGTCATGAAAGTTGCATTCAAGTGCAGATTGAAATCAAATGGATCGTACTGGAGATATTACATATTTTGCATGTCTTTGTTTTGGTATTTTTTTCAGGAGATTTTTTTTCTTCTTTCTTTCTTGTTTTTTGTTGTTGCTGACATAGCAGATTTATTATTGAAGGTATTAAAGTAGCCAGGGGTCCTCATCACCAAAAATGTCATATATTCTCTATTATATCTCTCTTCAGGAACAACACCATCAACTTTGTGAACATAGACGTACCAACCAACATGAACTCCTGGCCTCTCTTTCACAACGGTGTCGCAGCAGGACTCAAGATCACCAGAGGAGACAACCAGGTAATCATTCCTTGTCACTACACCATTCATACATACACACTTAATGTATGAAGAGTTCCCTCTTTCCTTCATTTTGGGGAAGTTGTAACCTGTGTCATGTTCAAACAAAAATCTTGATGCCGCCTGCTTTATTTTTCTTTTTGAATGAAAAAACATGAATGACATATTGCTAAAATGATCTTTTTCTGAATTTTAAAAGGAAAAAACAAGAATGCTGGCAGCCATCTTGAAAAATAGCCCAACTGGCTGGACGTCAGGGAAAATTTACAGAGCGGCCATTTTGAAAAGAAAAAAGGAAATAAAGGCCTACTCCTTCCTATTTTTCAAAAAGGCAGGATCTTGAACATTTTTTTTTAAATGGCCTAACTTTTGATCGATTCATATATGCTGAAAAGAGTGTAAGTAGATAAATGGAAATACATATGTACACTGTGTGTACCAAATACTTGAACAACTGAATTTTTCTCCCCTTTGATATAAAAGATAGTGGTTTAAAAAAAAGATGCTGTAAAAGGCTACCTATTTTATGCTCTTTAGTAAATGTGACTTCTAGTAAATTTCAGTATTTTTTTAGTTTGCTGGTCCAAACAACACATGAAGTGCATGATAACAAAAATTGAGCAAGATTCTGTCTAATGAAAATCTATTAGGAGAACCCAAGATAAGCTGAAAGTCATTTGCAAACTGAGTGCTCATATATACCACATTTCTCTTGCATTGATTCGTTCCTGTACAGATTGATTCTGCATGGATTGTGTACAACAGACCTCAGACGACTGAATTACACAATGAGCACGCAGGATTCCTGATGGCCCTAGGTCTCAATGGCCATCTATCCAACCTTGATAAACTCAATATACACAATTATCTCTGCTCTGTAAGTTGGATGAAATAGATACTGGTAGATGAATTAAGACCAAATCAGTTTATTTTTTTGTACAAGTTTATTTTGTCTCTTCATTCTTTACATTTGTTGCCAATTGTTATCTTTTATACATCATGTTATTATGTGAAGATATGAGTATGATTTTAAGAAGTTTCCTTTTAAGAAAAAATAATGAAGGTTGAATTTGGTTAAGTTGAGTAGTACATCACATATGTAATTTTATTAATTTTTTTAATGAATTTCATGTTCTTAAATCAGTTAACATTAGTTCGCATTGATAAGAATTTGTTGCATGTTTTTAGATTGAATTTTGATTTAATTCAACTAGTTGGAAATTAATTAGAATGATATCATTAACTAAGAATTGACTTTGACAAGTCATATGCAATATGTTGCTTGATTCCTTCCTTTGCAATATTCAATGTTAGTCTGAAATTATAAACTATGGTAAAGAATTGTTGCAATTTTGCTTCAAATTTCCTTCAGTTCAATTCAATTCAGTGAAATGATTCTTTTCTTGCCACAAACAGGGACACGAGATGACTAGTGTGGGATTACTTCTTGGACTTGCGGCTGCAAAGTAAGCTTTTATATAACTTTTACCATTGGGGGGGGGGGGGGGCACTGTGACCAAAATATCAGTCAAAAATGTTATAATAACTTGTGAGACTCGGCACAAAGGGATTCGTTTATGGAAAATTAGATTTATCAATAATTATGTCTATCTTTTGTTTTCTATATTTTCTAAATGCCTTTAGAAAACAAGGAAGTACGAAAGATGTAAATTTCTCTTACAACTCCTTGGCCATGAATTATAAAGCCTTTAGATTGATTGTAAGGTTAATATTGAGCCTAAGTCTATGGCTCATCGTGTATTGATCAAACTTAAGATCAATCATTACTCTTTATAATACGTGGCCCTTAACTTATAATAATTTGTCTTGAACTTTCCAGTTTGAATTTTCATGCATTGAAGGATAGATTTATGCACCATTCAAACACATGAATTTTAATTAGAAAATGATTTGTAAATGGTAAATATTGTTGCTTGCAGGCGTGGTACCATGGATGTTACTACCACCAAGATCCTGTGTATCCACATCAGTTCCTTGCTGCCACCCACATCCACTGAGCTGGACGTACCACACAGCGTCCAGGTGGCGGCCATCTTGGGAACAGGTCTCGTCTACCAGAAGACCGCTCACAGACACGTAGCTGAAGTACTGCTCGGGGAAATCGGTGCGTAGCTGGGCTATTCTAGTCTCGTATGTTCTTGATCCCAGCATAGATGATCTGATCAGAGATCAAACATCACAAATTTTATCTTTGAAAATGCTTTGTTCAGCAAATGTTTCACCAACAAGGAAAACATGATACAAGATTCCGCTAAAATCACTGGCTGATGTGCTCTCGATTCAGAAGAAGAAGAAAAAAATGATGTTGAGCGACAATCTTGGAATTTCACATCTTGCATCAACGTATGAGAATCCTCTCCCATAGGCAATATAGATTGCAACATTGCATAAGAAGAGAATCTACTCTTTCTGATAGTGCTATGCATGTCTTAAATGTGCGACATACAACTGTATATACCATAGATTATTAATAAGCCTATTGTACTATCTCTCTGTGACCATTTAAATATCTATTTTTAAACAATACTGTTATTTCAGATGCTACTTTGGATATAAGAGATTGATCTTAGTAACTATATGTGAAATTGAATGTTAACATTGTATTGATTATCTTATGTGATATAACAGGCCGACCTCCAGGACCAGAGCTCAATAACTGTACCAACCGTGAGTCATACTCCCTAGCAGCAGGGTTAGCTCTCGGTATGGTCACACTGGGGGTAAGGGTGATATGCTGTTTATCCCTCTCTGTGACTCTCCCTACCTCCCTCGCCCTCCCTTCCTTCCTCTCTCTCTCTCTCTCTCTCCTTCCCTACCTCCCTCCCCCTTCCTCCCTCTCTCTCCCTTCCTCCCTCTCTCTCTCTCTCTCCTTCCCTACCTCCCTCCCCCTCCCTTCCTCCCTCTCTCTCCCTTCCTCCCTCTCTCTCCCTTCCTCCCTCTCTCTCCCTTCCTCCCTCTCACTCCCTTCCTCTGGTATGGTCACACTAGGGGTAAGGACGATATGTTGTTTATCCCTCTCTGTGTCTCTCCCTACCTCCCTTGCCCTCCCTTTCTCCCTCTCTCTCCCTTTCTCCCTCTCTCTCCCTTCTTCCCTGTCTCTCCCTTTCTCCCTCTCTCTCCCTTCCTCCCTCTCTCTCCCTTCCTCCCTCTCTCTCCCTTCCTCCCTCTCTCTCCCTTCCTCCCTCTCTCTCCCTTCCTCCCTCTCTCTCCCTACCTCCCTTGCCCTCCCTTTCTCCCTCTCTCTCCCTCCCTTTCTTCTTCACGTGTTCCATACCTCTCTCTCTCACTCCATTTCATTTTCCTCTCATCATCACCTCTATATTTCTTTGTCTGTATGCCTCTCTCCATAATGCTATTCTCTCGATCCCTGTCTCTCCCTCCTTAAAAAAAATTATGCATAAAATATTAAAAGCTGAAAAGAAAAAAAGAAAAAAAGCAAGATGAAAAATGCTCATGATAGTTTCAATGTCTAGAATTGGGCTCTCTTGGTATCTGTGTATCTAAGGGAATGGAGAAAGGACCTGCGTAGGCAAGAACCAAGTCAAATAACACACAGGAACATGAGGAAGAAGCTCAGTGAGGAAAGAAAATTTGTTATTAAAGGGAGATATTCCATCTAGCAATTACGAGGTCTTTACCAACATGTTATTGATGTTCACTCGTTGGGTTTGACAATTCTTTTCTCACAGCGTGGTAGCGGAGCTGTGGGACTGTCAGACCTGAATATCCCAGACCAGCTGTATCACTACATGGCAGGAGGACACAAGAAACATGTGGTAAGGAGAACCCAAATCACTAGACAGTGATAAAATATGCACATTGCTCTCTTATGTTACATTTGATCTTATGACAAATGAATTTGCTCTTTGAAATTGCAAATGCCATGAAGAATCTTGAATGTTGAATTGTTTTTTACTCCCAAACACACTAACTCGAATGCCAATGATTCTTGCCTTTGATTGTTTTTTCATGCTCAAGCCATGTGTAAAATGTTAATTGCTGCATGTATTTCTTCCCCTTCTCTGTTGTTATGTTAAGAGTGGGAATAGCAGAGAGAAGAAGAGGTTACCAGGTCAATGTGGATGTACCTCACCTTAACAGGGGGGGGGGGGATGACCTAGCTCCTTTGAAAGATTTTATACCTAAAACTTTGTTTTCAATATTGTCTCTTTTGTTATGTTTAGAGTGGAAGCAGCAGGGAGAAGAAATCACCTTGTTATCAGATACGAGAAGGTGACCAGGTCAATCTAGACGTGACCTCACCAGGGGCGACCCTTGCCCTGGGTCTTATGTTCCTTCAAACAGGCAATAGGTAAGTCAGAAGATAAAAGAGATTGGAAATTGGTTGATTGACAGAGTTGCAATGTTAGTCTCATTTATACAGTGAAACCTGTCTATAAAGACCACCCAAGGGAGACAAGAAAAATGGTCTTTAAAGGCAGGTTCCTTTAGTACATGTTTCAGTGAGAAACCATTTTCAAGGGAAACAAAAAATGTGGTCTTTGTAGACAGGTGGTCACTAAAGCAGGTTTGACTGTTCATATATCTACATATCCATTGATTGTTAACCTTTCATCATGTTCTAGTTTTGCATGTACCAGAGGCTGGCAAGAAGTATGAAAATGACCTTGCGTTTCTCAATTTAACAATAGTAATCGGATTGAAATATTTGTCCAATGTACTTTGATTATTTTGCTAGGATTCACTTAGCCGTTTTATGAAATAAGTTTGTACTTGTTGTTATTTGTTTGTAGAGCTGTAGCCGATTGGTTAGCTGCTCCCGATACCCAGTCACTGCTAGACATGGTCAAACCGGACTTCTTACTACTCAGGGTAAGATTATCTATTCCACTTCTCCCTCCCCTACCCCCCCCCCCCCCCCACCTCTTTCTGCCTTTCTCTGTCACTGTCACCACTAGCACCCCCACAAACTTTCTCTGACTCTCTACATGCTTTTTAGCTCTTTCTCTTGACCCACCCAGCCACTTCTAATCTTACTTGACTAAAAAGATACAGGGTCCATTAAACTCAATATATCAAACCTAATAACAAAAAGTAAGTTTGCCAAACATGGCAACATCTAATGCATACATGCAGAGTGCCAACTTAACCCTATGTTAACTGGGGGGGGGGTCAATTTGACCCCCCCTGTAGAAATTTTGCGACTTCTCCGAAACCGCGGCAGATATAAAATTTTCCTTTCACGACTTTTTACTTTCGAGTCTTACGCATCTTTTAAAACAATTTTTTCGAAAATCGGACCTACGGTTACAAGTAGGGATGTTAGACTAAAAATTGAAGTCCATTAAATCATGACAATTTTGCACTGTATTTGGAGAACACAATTTATCATTCAATATGGAAAAAAAATGGAGTCAAAATATAAATCGATTCTCGAGATATTAATTTTTTAATATTTTTATTTAGGGGTATTTCCTGAAGTTTTTGCATAGGAATTTACAATGTAAGCATGGCACCGAGTGTAATTTAAGTACATAGTAAAGAGTACATACCTCAACATTGCAAGCATTGTTTGATGTGCCATATCTCAAAAAGTATATCTTGTTTCTCATTGAAATTGAGAACTTTTCTTCATTATATTCTTTTATTCACATTTTTAAGAGAAACCTTGAAATTAAATATATATTGTTGCCATGGAAACAAAACAAAGAAAATAAAAGAAAATATTTAAAAAGTAATATACCGGTATTTACTTTCCAGATCAAATTGCTACTCAAAACACTTTGCATTCCAAGATAATAACAGGGACATCTTTCCACAACATTTTGAAAATTAAAATATAAGGTTGCCATGGCAACAAACAAAGAAAAAACAAAGAAAAACAAAGATTTAAAAAAAAAAAAAAAATATTTCAGGAAAAATGTTTCCTGATAAAATTTGAGGATCGATTTGAGGATCTGGAGGATCGATGATTTTCAAGTAAAGATTTTCAAATAATCAGCGATACAAATATAAGATGATATTTCAATGTAAACTTGGATTAAAATTCTGGCAGTCATGGTGGAAAAATATATATCAATTCCAAGTACATTTAAAATTGCTTTTTGATAAAGGAAAACAAATATGGTAAATGTCCAGAAAACCTCTTGTAATGTTACAAATGTATCCGGAGAATAACACCTGTATATTTACAATTACAGCTGAGTCACTAGAATTGCTCATTTCTACGTAATTTCCCTCGAAACAGTGTTTAGTTTCCCTTGAAACATTGTTTTAATAATTTCTTGCATTTCATCTTTTTTAAAGAGGGAGTTTGTACACTTAGAAGAAGAGCCACATGCCGGCGCTTACAATGGAAATTTCCACGTGCGCGCACGTGGCCATTGCGGCTTGATGATAACATCACGCTCTTCTTTCATTTATACTTCCTCCCGGCATTTCACACGTACACACATTCAACATTTCAACTTCTTTTTCTATAATAAATACCGAGTTATTGCTTTAATAATGAAGTCTTTAATTGTGAAAAACTTATATTCAACGTTTGTAGTCGATCAAAATTCTCAATTTATCCATGGAAAGTAGTTTCTAGCTGCAAATATTTCGTTCGGTCCGTACGTGTTCAGCACAGAATCACCAGGGGTTGAGGGCGAGTGTCAAGACTTACGGTTGTTCAGTCTTGGGTAGTATACATCGGAAGTTTGTGATTATCTATAGGTGATCCTGAATGAATTTCCCTTAGATTTTTGGCTCAAAGATAGCTTGAATATCACTTATAAATATACTAACATTGACTTTTGCAAAAAATTAATTTTTATAAGAAAAAGATCGCTATAAATTGGAACTTTTTTTTACCGCTCAAATATATTAAAAGTACGGGGTAGGCAACAAAGTCAACGCGCATGGATTCTTTTTCTCAGTTTCATGAATGGCATGTCCAAATTTGGGCATTGTGTGACCCCGGGATCACCTCCAGATTTTGATGTAAACATGCACAGTTTTTCAGAGAGTCACAGAAAAGCAGTGCCATGGCTGCCACAATGCGTTTCAAACGCTTGCAAAGGGCCAATGGCCGAATTAGAGCTCATCTTTACTGCCATATTTTGATTGATTCTACGATTCTACTTGTGAATAAAATGCTTCCAATATTGGAATACAACTTTAATCTACGGTAATTCTTAATCAATTAGTTCTTTCCTGCTAATTTTGATTTTTAATGAATTTTTAAAGATTGCATGTTTTTATTTCGACTACAATCACCGTTGGCTCGTACGCACATTGATGGCTCGATTTCAGGATTGCAGCGCGAGCGTCTGACATCCCTATTACAAGGTCACGTGACCTTTTGTCTTTGCATGTCAGCCCGAAAATCGCTCATTTTCATGATTTGTGTACAAAACATATATGTAAAAGTCATTTTTCCTAAAAATAGATAAAACATTGGTTATTGAGTCTTGTTTAAAGTTTAGATGTTTGTTTTGGGGTCAAAATAGTTGAATTGTAGTTATAAATGAAATAAAACAACAAAAACAATAAAACATATAAGTTAAAAAAACAATGAAATACATAAGAAATTATCAAAACAAGAGATAACATAAGGAATAACCTGGCTCTTTCAATTTTTTGTGTTGTATTATTATTCCAAATGGTCTAATAAATATATGTAGTGAAAAAGAATACTTAAATATGAATAATCTATGATTTATGGGCAGAAATGTGAATTTTATGACCTTATTTGCATAAATTAGCATAAATATGCAAATGAGTGAATTTTTCAAAAATTTGAAATTACCATAGTATTCTTTACACTTCACTTGACATGCATGCAAATTTTCGCGGCGATCGGCGGTGAAACGGCCGAGATCTTAGGGGGGGGTCAAATTGACCCCCCCCCCCCCCCCCCCCCCAGTAAAAACCTGGTCTGAAATAGCCCAGTTAAGATAGGGTTAAATGCTTTGTCACTAACATTTAGTGAGAGATAATCGAAACTGATCTTGAGCTCTTCAAGAAGGAACATCATTGACTGACAATTTCAAGCAAATGCTTGTTTGTGTGGTTATTAGTTTTTTTGTTTGTTTCCTTTCTATTATGTACATTATGTTTCTAGGCTCTGAGCAGAGGACTTGTGTTGTGGGATGACATCAGACCTACGTCTGAATGGATTGATAGCAACATTCCTCCTGTAAGTATAACATGTAGTCCTACTATTTTAACGGATACTTAATTAGATAATACATATTTTCAATTATTACATTAATATTGTATTGGGGGAATCAAGTTGATGTAAATGTTTTCAAGCCCGACTTAATATTAGCTACTTTGTAACCTTGATATTTGCAGCTGTTATCCTTTTCTGTTTTGTTCTTCTTTTTTCTTCTTTTGTAATAGTGTATTTTTTTGGGAAATTGGAGGCTAAGCTGTGAGAGCAATTCTAGACATTTTCCCCTTATAATGTGCAAATAATGGCATGACTCAATTCTTTTTTTTTTAAATGTATTATTATGTAAAAAAATTAAAAACTATTTCAAATTCTACATGTCTTCAGTATTTATATCAAATCTTGAAAAGAAGAAGCTGAAGATGAAGTCAAAGCAGAATGAACCGGCTATGTAAATCATATTCTACTTCTCCAAGTATATTTGATAGAATGAAACAAAACATAAATTATACCATCAAAGAATATATCAGGAAAGAAGTTATTACATCATGTATCTCTATTGTTTATAGATTGTGAAGAAATATGCTTTCAAGGCAAACACAGCAGAGAACAATGGTGATGAGGAGATAGACTACCAGACAATGAGGTAAGTAAGACTCTTTCAATTCAATTTCAAATTCAATTTATTGTCCAATATTGGAATTTTGTGTTGCTCACATTTAACGAACGTACAAAGAATCAAAATAAGTTTACATACATAATATATATCATATACTTTGACATAGAAATCCTTCAGAATATTGCTATAAGGCAAAAGTTTTCTTACGTTATTATAAAATAAATAAGTGAATTATTTTAAGTGTTTGATTGAACGGGATGGCCCGGAAAGGTTACAAAAATAACATTACATGTTCTTATCTATGCTCTCTACTTGATTCCCTTCATCATTGGTTTGGTAGCATAAGGTAGCTGGGAGGGGGAGGGGGGGGGGGGGGGGCAAAGAATGTGACCCTATCCTGCAGACTTCAGCTTTTTGCTATGTGTGAAAACTTTGGGCAGGATTTCATTACATTGTAAAACTGCATGATACAGATATCTGGTATATATTGAAGTCTCTTATCACAACAATATGAAGTTGGTTTAACAAAATGCAAGGACAGGGACACAAGATGCAGGTCATGATCAAATATATGAAATGTTCATGTCATAGTTATAACAGTATAATTACAATTATTATTAGGGTATTCCACAATGAAGCCAGGTTATTGGGCAAGAAATGTATGATTATGAGTAAACTTTAGCATGATCTTCTTTTTGTCTTACCAGTCAAGCTATCTGTAACATAGGAGCAGGAGCTTGCTTTGTCTTGGGTTTAAGGTTTGCTGGTACTGCCAACAAGTGTGCCTATGACTGTCTGGTGAGTAGACTACAAGGTGCAGATTAAGTTAGCCAGTTTTTTTTTAGTTTTTTTTAAATACTTTAGAAGTGGTGATGATTATTGAAACTTTTTTCTCTTCTCTCTTCCTTTTTTTTTTTTAGGAGAAAAGTATTCACACTAGGATAACAAAAATGTGTATATGCATAGTTTTGTCTATCTAAACTTGTAGTTACCATGATTATATTGTTTTATTGTTATATTTCTTGAAAGTGTCTAATAAATAATACAATACAATACAACAAAATGAAAATATAACTACCAGAAATTCTCCAATGATAAGTATGTAATATTGCTGAATATGTTGATATTTTTGTTTCCCCATCTAGAATTTTAGTTTCATTTTCTGTTTTTCCAGCTCTCCTACTTGAAGAAGCTGATGAACAGAGCTTCTCAGCCTTTAGTGGATGTTGTGAGTAGGCTGACCAATTCTCAAATGATATCAGTATTTCTATAGATGTTTTATACATGAAAAAAAACGTTATCACTAAACCAAGGAGTATTAATGAAATTGTGCATATTAAAGCAATATTTGTCTTCTCTATACATCTGTGTTCTCTCTGCTCATGAGCTTATTGATTTATGTTGTCATATTTATTCTTTCTTTTTTTCTTCAAGTAATGTTGCTTTCCATTTCAAGAGTGAAGTCAATTGAGAGAGATGAAGAACCGTTGTACATATCAGAGTTGTAGATTTACAAAAACTTATCCAAAATATGTTAGCAAAATTAGTTTTTAAAGGATTATGAAAATCGTCTTTGTAAACCATATGATTAAAAGATTTTCATTCATTTTATTGTTTTCCCAAACTTATTTTGAAGCTACAATCTCTCATTTGACTTTCTTCTCCTCTCTTTTCTTTCAGGCTGGAAGGACAACCTTCAAGACATGCCTCTATACGATCCTGCTTGCTCTAGCCATGGTAAGACTGTCATCTTATTATCTGTTTAAAAAAAAATAGATTTCCTAGAGGATATTATAACCTCTTTCTTCAGCTTTGTATAAGTATTGATTTTAAAAATTAAACAAATATTTGTAGTTTGTTTCTTTTTACGCTTCCATCACATGTTTCTGTAGAATGTCACGTATTGAAGTGCAAAAATAAAGGACAATAGAATAAAATTGTGTTCATATTACTGAACTACAAAAAAGGCTTGGATTCTGTAATCATTATGATTGGGTAATGTTAATAAGTTTCCTCATAAAAGTTTACATTTGTGATATTTTAGAATTATATTTGAAGACAGACACAGAAATTGTACTTTACATAATTTCTTATTTTAGTATGCTTTATCGCTTTAACTGCGCATTTAGTTTAGTAATCCAATAGAAAATATTGAATTAAAAATACTTTAGAAGACATTAGATGTACCCCAACAACCTAGCAACACCCAGTGATATGGCTGTGCATTCGTTGGTTCCAGGTAATGGCTGGCACAGGTGATGTGGAACTGCTGCGTGTTGCCCGTGGTCTCCGCAGCAGGGTGCACAACGACATCTCATACGGCAACCACATGGCGTGCTCCATGGCGATCGGACTCCTGTTCATGGGAGGAGGGCGCTATACACTCAGCACGTCCCAGGAATCTGTGGCTGCTCTCATTACAAGTCTCTTCCCATGCTTCCCAGGAAACAGCAAAGGCAACAGGTCAGGGTTTATTTTACTGTAGTTGTTCTTAAATGGTGGCCTACAAACCATTCTAGTATTGCCCAATGATTCGATCTGGCTTATCAAAACAAAACAATTGAACAAAACATACTCAAATGAAGAAGGGGAAGGGTATTTTACTGATAGCCATTTCAAAGACTCTCTGTGTATTCTTAAACTTTCTGTTGAGGAAAATTTGCCTTAGTCACTATTCTTTTCTGCTGAGAAGTAACTTCCCTTACTTTATGATTGTGCTGTGGACAGCTTGAAGCTAGAGTAGGTTTCTAGCTACACTCATTCACATTGTAGTTATATCAACATACATCATGTAGGTATCACTTGTATAGATGAACAAATTGTTGTGCTTTATTCTCAGGTACCACCTGCAAGCTCTGAGGCACCTGTATGTGTTAGCAGCAGAACCCAGGTTGATCCTTCCTAAAGATGTAGAGACTGGGAAACCTTGCTATGTGCCTCTTGAAGTCACCCTCAAGGTAAGCTTATTGTTAACCCATTGACTACTGAAGTCTCTCAGTCCGATAGACTTAATATAGGATCCACCCAGTTCCCAGGCAATGGGTTAAAGCCCATCTGTACTAGTGTACAGGAGGGATTAGACCACCCTGCAAGGTCACTGGACAGGGGGTTATCTCATCAAATCAGCTCTCAATTAACATAAGAATAAGAGGATCATGGGGGACCAATGGTCACCGATTAGGCATTGTTTGATATATAGAGGGCGCAAGTAGCTATAAGTAGTGCAGTGGGCCTTTAAGATGATGTATGGCTAAGGGGAAGAAGTGGAAACTGAGTTACTCTGGATTGTATCGAGTCAGTGCGCAATTTCTCTTAAAAAAGGCATTTATCCTCAGCTACGTAATCCCCGGGGTAGGACTAAAAACATCCCCAGAAGCTTGCTTCCTTATTCTTCAAGTAATTTTTCTTTATATTAAAGATCAAATAGTTTTACACTGAAGCTCTGTTAGTGTGATTTCATGGCATATGTTCCTGGACACAGTTTTCATGAGAGCAAATGTCAGCTTAACTAGGAAACAACTTCTTTCATATGAAATGATGGTTGTATTGTTCCCTTCATCATGTTTCTATTTCTAGGAATCTGAGTGGCATGATGAGACGATACTGAAGCTGATGGCGCCATGCATCATTGGTGAACTCCGTAGCCTCAAAAGTGTAAGCTTAAAACCACTTCTAAAACTTGTAGACAAGAAAGTGATGTACCACACAAGACATTAGACAAGTTAGATTAGGCTCCAGGGGAGTGTTTCACAAAGATCCTAAGTTGAACTTATCTCTAAATTATAAAAAGTCATTAGCATCTATGAAAATATTTTGTAAAAGTTATTTTAAAAAGCATAAAATGTTGATTCAAATCCTTCATGTTTTCTATTATCAAGGAGATTTCATGTTCTTGATGTTTAATTTATAAAAAATCTAAAATACTTCAATTTTCGCTTTTGATATACTTTATTGTAAGGCTACAAATGGCTCTCCATAATTTTTAAGTCCAACATAGAGTCGACTTAGGATCTTTGTGAAAAAAAAACCTGGTATAGCTGATAATGATCGCAACTCATTTATTGTTATATAATGTTAATTGCATTTTATAGCAATCCAATACTTGACAGGTTAAGACAAAAAGAATTCTTCTGACCAATGTTTCTTGCATGATGTTGATACTCATACTTCCTATGCTGTGTGAAATCCTCTAACTGAAGGAAGTACAATGTCCTTTGTTTCATTCTTTTTACTTTGAGCATTAATTCTTGTTTGAAAACCAATCCATATTATTGGTTGATTAGAACAAAGAAGTTTGGTATATATCCATATATGGCCTCCATTAATTACTTCTTCATTTTATGCTGTCTCTTTACAGGTACGGATACTTGGTCCAAGGTACCTTGGTGTGACCCTCAACCTAGAGCGTGACCTTGATACCCTGAAGGGACTCCTGACGTCTGGAGGAACCCTGTTTGTCAAGCCGAGGGCTGGACACCTCTCTTATGCCGAGGATCCAAAGGTAGAAAGTCAATATATGTCGCGTTTAAACTTTATTCACCAGATAAACTATGTGTGTGTTGTCTGAACCTCTTCCCCACTCAGGGCAGTGAAGTCGCTGTTTGCTTAGCAATTAATTGTGACTATATCGATGGTCCATTTCACACAAATAAACAGAAGTGGTCCTCTTTATTCTGGCAAAAGCAAATTAACAGTTCATGAGAAGAAAACAAACATATATGAGACTGATTTACGTTTCGCTTCTTGATCCAGGGTTACCGCAGCCTGCTCGCTCAGCTCCTTACCCACGAGACCTCTAGCCATTCGACCTCTGACCTCAAGCTCATCGAGTCTTTCACCTCTGACCCTCGCATCCTCAACTTTGTGAAGCAGTTCTGCTGGTGGAACTCTGACAAGCCTAAAAAGGTAAACATTTCCTATTATTATCTGTATGCATCTCTCATTATCTGACTAGAACACCATGTAATTTTCTTTATTCATGCAGCATAATTATTTGCATAGTTGTAAAAAAATTGAATATTTGAAATAGGAAAGCATCACAAACTGAATAAACACCCATGTACACAAAATTGTGTAGAGTTCAGACAATAACCTCAAAAACTGATAAACCAGTATGTATTTTTTTGTTTAAACATATACATTGGATGGTTTTTGTTTTGTTTTTAATGTTTGTTTTGTGTTTTGGGTGTGTTTATTTTTTACCTCCTTTTTTTCTTATTTTCCATAATTTTTGCTTTCGAATTTAATTTTAGGAAGATGAGAAGTCATTGATGATGGGAAGCTTGCTCTTTGAGAGTGTTACCAAGGAAAAATTGGCTGTACTCCCAGTGCTTCTTGAAGTCCACCAGGTAACAGAATGTCACTTAACAATATCTTTCATCTCGTACTGTTTGTTTAGGGTCTTTTGCTCGCTCATGTTTTTTAAAGTCCCCCCCCCCCCCCCACATCTGTATTTGTAACTCTTTATTATAAAAATGTCAAAAGTATAATATTCAACATATTACAACAACATGTCAGCTTTAATTACTGATTTCAGATACTTGTCAAATGGGCTTGTAAATGTAGTGTGATGCTTTTGATTTCTTATTGAACGAAAGAGGTGTCACTTAAGACGGATAAGTGCAATTTCCTATATCCTACTTTCTCTACTCTATAGTCTTTGGACCAGCCACTTGAGAGCTTGAATGCTTCCGATCTATGGCAACTCAAGCTAGTACTAGCATACTACAGCCATCATCCTGCAGTGAAAACGCCTGTGGATGAGTCTAACCAGGCACCTATGCAGAGGAGGAGGCTAGTCCATGCTGAGGCCTGTGCACACTTCAAGTCAAGACTGGACTCAATTCTTGACACATGGCTGCAAGGTGAGCTCTTGTTTGTTTAACCTAGCAGTTGTTACAAGAACCAGTCTTTTCCAAGTTTTTGATGATGTGAGAACCACATTGGTTGCATGTAAGAAGTATTCATTTCATTACATCTTTTCATGTGAAACTTCTCTAAAACCCTCTTTTATTAGCTAGCCTCATAGAGGCTCTATAAAAGGCCACTTTATGTTGAGGAAGTAAAGTGTATCATCTTATTTTATCTATGTGTTGAATTTTTATTTTAGTTTAGTTTTCTTGATAGCTAGCTCAAAAGAAATATTACTGGAATGTCAATCCTGTTTGAATTGGGGCAGTTGCCTTTCCTTTGCCCAAAAAAGGAGTGCACAAACTTTGTATCTTGTTCAATGTATAATAATATGAATAATAATAGTCCTTTCTTGTATAGCGTATACAAAATTAGAACTAAAGTCTCTGTGCGTTCCAAAGAGCTTTTGGAAATTATTACCCTAGCTTTAGCTCAGGCAGCCGTTATCAGCACACAGTGCATTTCAAGGAATAATCCTACCAGGTACCCATTTACCTCACCTGGCTTGAGTGTGGCAAATGTAAATTAATGTCTTGCCAAAGGACATTACTGCCGCCGCGGGACTCGAACCGCGTACCTTGTGATCCACAGTCCGGTGACATATCCACTTGACCACGAGAACAACAAACAAGCAAGAAAAGAGAATCTTGAAAATTAATAAACCCTCCAGAAAAATTCATATCTATTTTAATATATCTTTCGTGTGTAGCCCATAGCAGTGATGTCCTTGGCTACCTCCAGTCAGGAGCGTTCCCAAGCAACGACCAGGACAGGGCCATCCTCTTCGTCTTCCTCCACGTCTATGACATCACACATTCTAGTATGACCAGTCAGACCACCCTTCAAGGTTTGTAAAGATCAACATTAACCCCCTCCTCTTCCCCCTCCCCATGTCTATGACATCACACATTCTAGTATGACCAGTCAGACCACCCTTCAAGGTTTGTAAAGATCACCATTAACCCCTCCTCTTCCCCACCCCATGACATCACACATTCTAGTATGACCAGTCAGACAACCCTTCAAGGTTTGTAACCCACAGAGCTAGTAAAGATCAACATTAACCCCTCCTCTTCCCCACCCCATGACATCACACATTCTAGTATGACCAGTCAGACAACCCTTCAAGGTTTGTAACCCACAGAGCTAGTAAAGATCACCATTAACCCCTCCTCTTCCCCACCCCATGACATCACACATTCTAGTATGACCAGTCAGACAACCCTTCAAGGTTTGTAACTCACAGAGCTAGTAAAGATCACCATTAACCCCTCCTCTTCCCCACCCCATAACATCACACATTCTAGTATGACCAGTCAGACAACCCTTCAAGGTTTGTAACCCACAGAGCTAGTTAAGATCAACATTAACCCCTCCTCTTCCCCACCCCATGACATCACACATTCTAGTATGACCAGTCAGACAACCCTTCAAGGTTTGTAACCCACAGAGCTAGTAAAGATCAACATTAACCCCTCCTCTTCCCCACCCCATAACATCACACATTCTAGTATGACCAGTCAGACAACCCTTCAAGGTTTGTAACCCACAGAGCTAGTTAAGATCAACATTAACCCCTCCTCTTCCCCACCCCATAACATCACACATTCTAGTATGACCAGTCAGACAACCCTTCAAGGTTTGTAACCCACAGAGCTAGTTAAGATCAACATTAACCCCTCCTCTTCCCCACCCCATGACATCACACATTCTAGTATGACCAGTCAGACAACCCTTCAAGGTTTGTAATCCACAGAGCTAGTAAAGATCAACATTAACCCCTCCTCTTCCCCACCCCATAACATCACACATTCTAGTATGACCAGTCAGACAACCCTTCAAGGTTTGTAACTCACAGAGCTAGTAAAGATCAACATTAACCCCTCCTCTTCCCCACCCCATGACATCACACATTCTAGTATGACCAGTCAGACAACCCTTCAAGGTTTGTAATCCACAGAGCTAGTAAAGATCAACATTAACCCCTCCTCTTCCCCACCCCATAACATCACACATTCTAGTATGACCAGTCAGACAACCCTTCAAGGTTTGTAACTCACAGAGCTAGTAAAGATCAACATTAACCCCTCCTCTTCCCCACCCCATGACATCACACATTCTAGTATGACCAGTCAGACAACCCTTCAAGGTTTGTAACCCACAGAGCTAGTAAAGATCAACATTAACCCCTCCTCTTCCCCACCCCATGACATCACACATTCTAGTATGACCAGTCAGACAACCCTTCAAGGTTTGTAACCCACAGAGCTAGTTAAGATCAACATTAACCCCTCCTCTTCCCCACCCCATGCTAAAACCATTCTAGTATGACCAGTCAGACGACCCTTCAAGGTTTGTAACTCACAGAGCTAGTAAAGATCAACATTAACCACCCCCACCCTCCTCCCCCCCCCCCCCCTCTCTCTCTATCTCTCTCTCTCTCTCTCTCTCTCTCTCTCTCTCTCTCTCTCTCTCTCCTCTTCCCCAACCCATGCTAATACACAGAATACTGAACTTATGGTAACAGATGTCCTTTCATTTCTGTTGTTTGGTGTGGTTTTTCTTTTACTCCGTGTTCCACAGCAGATGTTCACATTTTCATCAAATCCATTACCATGACAAACACAGTGTTTTAATCTAATAGCCTTGAACAAATTAGCATATGAGGAAAACCAGTGCAACAGTTATTTGTATAAGCTTGGTCCTATGAAAAATATCTGTGAAAGTCATGGAGATTCTAATAAATGCAGAGTAGAAATCGTTGAATACTTGTTATATCCAATGTGACTGTTACTTTCCCGTAATATCTTACACTTGTATTTTTCAATTGTAGTTACAGGTGACAGCTCACTCCCAGAAGTCTTTGCAGCTCTCCAAGATTACCTTCTCCCAGTGTCAGCTGTTCTTAGGATATATCAGTGTTTACAGAGGACCAGATAGCAGTAGAATCCAAGTGGAACTGTACATTGATCAGGATTCTTCTCTGATCATAGCGACTACCATACTTCTAATGAGGAAGCGCGATAGCTCAGTCGGTAGAGCAGTGGTCTCGTAACCCGGCGACCAGGACTCGAAACCAAGGCGATGCGCTAGTGCCCTTTGGTAAGACATTAAGCCTCATTACCAGGTCTCTTGGAGAAGACCTAAAGCCTTTGGTCCTCTGGTTGTTTACTGACAAGAATTTATGCTTTCTTAGCAGTCAGGTAAAATAACCACCACCACTACACCACTAATGTTTACAGGGAGCAGGATACATGTAGCGGTCAAGTACAGGGTGTTGCCCATGAGGGATCTTCTAGGCTGTCAAAGACCTTCCAGTGTTAGCTGTTCTCAGGAGAACACAATATTTTCAGGGGATCAGGTAGCAGTTGAATCCATGTGGAACCTTGTAATATGCAAGGGCCTTCTTGGCTCTGCAAGACTACCATATCAAAGAGTTGGCTTTTCATAGAATATGAACCAGTGTTTGATGGGACTAGATGGAATCCACATGAAACCTTAAAATGTTGAAGGGCCCCTGTCAAATTGAACAGTGATCAATGGTATATCTGGCTCTCCAGGATTACCACCTACGGACGTCCGCCATACTCAGGAGATAATGTTGCAGGACCTAGGGAACAGATAACAATAGTACATATGAAACCAGACAACCAGGGATCTTCTCTGCTTTTTAAAGGAGTACCATCTACGAGTATTAGGTCATGATATATCAGTGTTTTGCAGGGGGCAGATAGCAGTAGACTCCTGTGTACGACCTGACCTGACAGGGCTTTAGTTACTTCTCTGCTCTCAAAGACTACTATCTTTCAGGGTAAATCAGTGTTTGCAGGACCCAGCTAGCATTAGAGTCCCTGTAGGACCTGACAAACCTTGAGGATCCTCTAGGCCCTCCAGGACTTCTGTCTTTCGATTTCAGCCGTTTTCAGAATACATTAGACTAGTGTTTGAAGGGGACCAGGTAGTATTGGAGTCAGTCTGTGGGACCCGACTAAGATCACGGATCTTCTGAGCTCCCATTGACTTCCACCTACCAGTGTTGGCTGCTCCCTGTCTTTAGAGGAACTTGGATAGTAGTGGACTCCATTTTGGATGCTGCTAATCGGGGATCTCCTGGGCTTTCCAAGACTACCTTTTGCCTCTGTGAGCTGTTATCAGGATGCACTGGTGTTCGCAATAGTGCAGGCACTGGATTCTTTTTAGGACTTGATAATGATCAGGGTTCTTTGAGTGCTCCAAGATTACAGTCTCTTGCTGTCAGCTACTCTCAATATATGTTTTCCCTGATTAAGCTGTATAAACCCCCCCCCCCCCCCCCCTCCGCCAAAAAAAAAAGAGACTTATGACTACTCCAAAATGAAAGGAAAATTATTTCTAATTTTTGTCTCCATGTTTCTCACAATGTTTTTAATTTCAAATCAGTTCTGAACTATAACACTTTACTAAACTACAGTCCATGTACTATTTTGCAATTTTTTAGTACATATTCTTGCAGAAAATCTTGTATGGGCAAGTCCAAGAAGATTGTATTAAGCTTATAACCTTAGTGAATTATAGACACATTTCAAAATATGATTTTGATATATTTTTTTAATTATCCGATTGAACTCTTACGTACAGGACATAGAAATATTCTTCTTGAACTTGAAGCTGTATGCAGTAATGTAAAATGTAAACTATGGGAGATCACCTCATGATGATTGTTTGGTCATCATGTGCTCAGTAATTTGCCAATAGAGACAAGAGTAAATGTTAAATATGTATGTTAAATATTCCTTCTTGCTTACTTCTGTTTGTATTGCAATCGTACAAAGAAGTTATTACATATTTTGCAAATAAATCTTGAATATAACTGAATGTGTCTTCCTTTGTTTTATTTTGCTTTCTTTCTTTTAGTGTACCTTTCCAAATTCGTGATATTTAGCTTGATTTCTGAACTTTGATGAGAAATTCAGACTAATTTATTTTTTGTGTGTGAAATTCTGTTCATGATCCAAATATCACTATTTGCGCGCCTTCTAGTGACAGACCTTGATTATTTGCTGTTCGCTCAGTTTCCCAATGAAGGTCAGTGGAGTAATCGATGCAACAACTAAGATCAGCCAACAGTGTATATGAAAACAGATTTAACAAGCAAAAACTGCAAGAAAAAAGAAGGACACAGAGAGCTTGGATCAAATGTGATTTTAAAAACAGTAATTTTTATTCATGTGAAAAAATACCTTTATAATGATACAGCATATTCCTTATGATATTGCCACCAATGTATAAATTATAACATAATAATGAGCAATAAAATCTTTTTCTTCCAAGTAAAGCTCCAAACAGAAAAAAAAAAAAAAAGTTTGACCTACCCTTTAACAATGTCACCACATCTGCTTCTAGTATAAATCATGACAAATATAGATGGGTGCAAAACATACATAATAAATTGGTAGTACTAAAAAGTTTACTTATTGAATATGAAAACCTTTCAAATATAATTCCATATTACTATCTTCTGCAAATATAACTCCAATTAAAACATTAAATATATCGTAACCATACAACCTAAGGTTAAATTCCATGTCATGTCAGGAATACAATAGTGTCAATAAAAGATAGATTTTTGCGGTAGACTACAAATGGGCCTTTAAAAATTAAAACTGGGCAACTTACATGCACCTTTAAAAAAAAAAAGTTAAAGATGAAAAATTAATATTGGTTACCGGTAATTCAATCCCCATTCAAAATCAAACATACATGTAAACCTTAATTTCATCTGATGATGAAAATATATAACCTGGAATTATGTATATAGACATCCCTATCTATGTTAATGCCAAAACATGTATACAATGTTCCATAGCAGGTAACTTTATCCATTATGTTTGTTTTACTGAATGCCATCTTCTCACGATGTCCTGTGGAAATGAAAGTGCAAGCCTGTTTATTTTTGTGCTGCTGCATGTCCAATTACTCTATGACTGTGCAATATTCCTCATCATGAATTTCAATATTCTAGTGATTTTATAAAGATTAAATTGCACAGAGTACAAGTAGTAAAGCTTTGTATGGATTATTTTTTTCAATTAAGCAGAAAATGCTGTTTGGTTTAGAGGAGTATTTGAATTTTTGTTGTGTTTATAAATTTACTCCAACACATGTCAGGGAGGGATTCAGCAAAGCCAGACATAGTCTCAGCGGAGCATAGTCCAAACATAATTTTTTCGATCCATGCTCACACATGTATGAGCATAATGTGCAAATAAACACACTGCATGTCTGCTTGGCTGCTCTAAAAGGTGTTAGGTATGGTAAGCATGCATGAGTGCCTCTTGAATACAGACATAAAACCCATCTTTTCGCTGCCCCGGGAAATTCATGAGCTGAACATAAAGGTAATGAATTGATAAACGCGCTGCAGGTGCTCATTAAAGGTACAGTCATGAGGACATTTTGGTATTGTATCACTTGACACAACGTACTGTAAAGCAGCATCATACATGTATTTCAGGACAAAAAAAAGATGGAAATTCATAATGCAACATAGCAAAAGTGTGCAATTTGTAATCTGAAAAATATTATTCATAGTCAATCACATTTTAAAGTGGAAAGAGACACACAATTTCAATGCACTTCTTGCAAACAATTAATATAGCAAAGTGGGCAAAATTATTGTTCTTCTTAATATCTTTCATGATACCCAGTCCAATTCTTAAGTAGAATAAAATGCTAATTTATTATTTATTTACTGCCAAAATTACAGCAAAAATTCGCCAAGCCTAGATGATTACTAAAATTAAGTGAAAATTTGGTTCTTTTAGCAAAATGCTGTATTTGCAAAGCAAACCATGCCATGCAGTTGAAGGAGAAATATTTTGTTAGTCTTATTGCACATAGTGCTAGCTGTTCTTGGCTTCATTTTGCTACATGTAATATTCTGTAAGGAATGTCAGTGCCGTTCTATCAATATTTGATCGAGAGATAATTCTACCCAAAATAAAAATCAATATATGCACACATTGGTAGACTTCAAACTCAATAAATCCCTCCTCTAAACAACCACTAGAATATACATCCCAAAGTTGCAGGTACAACAAAGTCAATTTTTATTTTTCCTTGGCAAATATATGCATTTTCTCCATATCGCTCAAATGCAACCCTTCTTAGTCATGCAGAACGTAAATTGAAGGCTTGTATACACAATGACGTACCATCATATTCCCCTCTTCCTTATGCTTGTGCTGTCAAGCTGAAGCAAGCAATAATGGCCTTGTTTGTTCTGTATCATAATTCATTTTCTTTGTGTTTTCATTATGAATTTCATGCCATACCCCTGAGGCATATATTGATAAAATGCATCAGTGCAGAAAGCATTTTGATTTATGTCAAAGTAGCAGGCCACTGTAGTCTTTACACAGAGTATGAAGGCATATGTACTTGCTTACTTTGCAACCCATCTTTAAATAAACAGCTTTCAACTCTAATATACTGTACAACTACATTTGTATCTCCCAAGTAACAAAGTATGCTGTGAATTATCTGATGGTAAATATATTGATTTTCTTTAATGTAGAAAAGCTTTTAACTTGAAAAACCCATAATCCCCCAAAACCAATCTATTTTGAATATATTTAAAAAAAACACTATATCACTAAAGACTATATTCCAACATGGCACAAATCCAATAATCTTTCAAAGAAAAAGATTTTGTATTTTTTTAATAACAAAGTTTATGCAAAATTACGATAAGTTTACTAGAAAGCTTCATTCTGTTCCCCTGGGGCAGATATTGATCAAAATCCATCAGTGCAGAGAGCTGTTTGATCAGTAGCATTTCTACAGGGAAGCCTGGTTGGCTCAAGCCTCCTAATGTTTCTGCTTATAAACAAATTAATGTGAGGCACATGTAGGAAATGACAGCAAGAACCCCAAAGCCACCACCTCCCCCCATATACAAAAAAAACTCTTCTTCTAGAACTGCACCAGGCTTTGATTCATGTCGAAGTGGCAGGCCACTATAACCATTACATGTATATGAAAGCATATATCTCCTTTCCCTGCAACCTACACTGTAGGTTCGATTTACACATAGAATACGGTACCTGACCCAAATATATCTTTCAAGAGACAACATATGATGATGACACCTGATGGAAAAATATGGAAACTTGATATTGATTTTTATCAACATATGGTGCATTTTCACCTTGTTTACAGATCCATCAGTGACAGTTCCAATTAATTTATTTCAGATTAAAAATGCATTGATTTTAAAAACAAGGAATGAAGTTGAGGTTTTAACAATAAGGGGATGAATCAAAGTTTACTTGTTTTTACGAAACGAAATGGGAGAGCCGTTTGGGGTTTTTAAGTAGAGATTCAGCTTTATAATACATGATATATTGAAGGGAACCGCAATATGAATACATATCATTATTAATCCCCAATTTTACAAAATACATTTTAAAGAGAAGAGCAAATTCAGAATAATTGTTACTTTCACTGGTATGTATAATACATTAACATAGATGTGTATACCGGTAGTACAGTAATAATTTCTTTCTTTTTTTAAATCAAAAATTGAACAACATATGTGTAAGATATCTATTCCTACATTAGGCCAAGGAGGATATTACAGCTGGTATCTCTTTGATTAGGCTTGTAAATAGCTTCATACACAAAGCACATATTATGACAACAAATGGAAATAAGTGTGATGAATACATTCAATAAGAAGCACTTTCGTATACATGCACATAACCTGTTTCCTTGAAACTTTTACGCAGTATGACAGAGACAAATCATGAGGTCATCAAGAAACAGATTTTACCTGGTTGTTTATCCCAAATCTTATAAGACTTCCAAAAGTCTGAATATGCTTAACAGTACGGCATGACAAGAGCATTATAAAAAGCATTTACATTCTAAGATAAAAAAATCCCCATCACAGACCAACAAAGTTTGTAGTAATCTAAAGCCTTGTTCCCTTCCTTTAATAATCCTTTTCTCCTTATGGTTGACATTATCTATAATGCAGAAGGAAAACAAATTCAGGCACACAATTTATTCACATCAAGAACTCATTTTAAAACTTAACACATTCCCCTTCCTAAATATAATTATGAAAAAACATGGTAGTCTACATCTTGCTTAATGCACAGAGTAATAACGGGTTTAATCTAATTTTATCGACATGATCAAGGAATCGACCTTTAACCTTTAGGTAGTTGAGCTGTGCTCACTAACTGATGTTCTAAGAGTATCAATGTCGTAATTGCACTTCATGTAAAACTTCATTTAGAATATACTCAACATCATAAATAAAAGACCATTACCGGTAATGGAAAATCTTAATATTGCTCACACTGTTACATTGTATATGTGTAAGACTATTAGTACTTTTCATATGCAATTTTTTGTTGTTAAGAATGTGGTCTCGATTGTCTGCATCTGAGATTTGGCATGATGAAGAAATTTAATGATTACTCTTTCTTGAAAAACTTCACCATAAATAACTGCATAACGCTTCATTTCTGTACATGTAGACTTTTTTTCTACGTAATTTTGCTCTTTTAAAAAAAAATCAGAAATGCCTACCAATAAGTCAAGCAAATTGGGGAAAACTCGATAAAAAAATAATCTGATGAAAATCCAAACATATCTTTAAAAACCAATCAAGTGAACTTTAAGTACTTTGAATATAAAATTGGTTTCAATAAAAGTTTTCAATAATGATTCAATTTAGTCCAAATCTCAGATTGGATATTTTATTTTGAATGCACAAGATTATAAGGCAATTTACAAAGATAACGTTCATCCATTCAAATATTTTGACTAATCATAGGCGTACCATTCTTTCACAGGCTTTCACATGTAAAATAAGCACACACAAAAAAAAAATGTTTAATGATTACATAGAAACAACTTTGTTGTGCATGCAAATATCATCAAGTACTGATTTAATGAAGATTTTGACAGACGAAAAGAAAAAATGCAGTGTAGGAAAAATAGAAGATATTAAATGTACGGTATATGCATATACTCGGGCAGCAAGCCAGGATCTTATAGCTGTTCTGTTTATGTCTGCTTTTGAACTTTGGAAATAAAATACATCCTTTATTTCCATTGTACTACAGCTTGAATGTAATACATGTATAAGTGGACATTATTACTGTTCAAGCCAAAAACTGTATCATACACATAGTACAATGATCCTTGACATAATATTTCCTAAACCTTCACCATAAACATATTTTTGAGAGTACATTGGCACCAACCAACAACAGCAGGGGACATTCATTACCCATCACCGGTAGTTAATTTTTTTAATGTGCACCTTTTGTATCTGTTGTATCTGCATTTAGCTACATATACATGTTTTTAGATGTATTGAATGTGTCTCTTGTGACCAATTTGTACATAGCAGAACATGTATGAAAACATTTCTTTTGTATCTGTTGTACCGGTACCTGCATTTACCTACATACAGTGTATACATGTTTTTAGATGTCTCTTGTGACCAATTTGTATACAGCAGAACATGTATGAAGACATTTCTTGGAACAGAATTCTAATGAATAAATGCACTCAGTGTCTGTTTACCATCTCCTCATATCTGAACGGACAGACCAGCTGATGAAATATTGTCTCCACCCCCAGCCGTCTTGTGGACCTGCGTACAGACCAAGACAGGCGCAACGCAAATCTCGTAATCGTCCTCTTTCCAACACGAAACCGGTTTATCCACATCCAATGGGATCTTGCGACTGCCGTCTTCCATCGAAACCGAAAAAGAGTCATCCATGATGAGCCGTGACTTGGCCATGTCAACTTCGGAGCTGGCGCAGACGTGCCTGTGTGCCGTCAATGATGCCTTTGCCGTTGCTGACATGGTGTTCTTCCACGCTGAGCCTTCGGTTGTCAAGATCGCCTGGAAGGCTAGGGTGTGGATGTGGAGCCGTGTGACCCTCCGCAGTCCTTCCCTCTGCGGTATATTCTTGAGAATGCTGTAGACTGACCGAATCTGGTCCAGGACTGTGGCTACTCTAGGATAGGCATCTGAAGCCAGACTGACATTGCCATAGTTGAGGAGACTGTAGAGGTTTGGTAGCTCCTGTTCGTTCATGCCCAAGGAGTCGCTGTAAGGAATGACGTACTCCAGGAGCTGGTGAAGCAGAGCCTCCTCAGCGAATGAGGCCAGCTCCAGGTGAACCGGGGTGGAGCTGGGGAGACCCAGGATCATGGTTCTTTGCTTCTCAAGTCTGGCCTCCCTCTCACCTGTTAAAGCAATCACATAATTCATTATTATGTCATCTCCTTGAAACCAGAGTGTAGCAATTTAATCACAATTATCTTCATACTCTATATTCTAATGTTATTCTAACCCTCTTTACTACTATCCCCACATCATAGACGTAAATAAAAAATAAGAATTTTATTAAATATTATTTTATACAATTTACTTATTTACCTTCAGTTCATTAATTTTGATGTCATTTGCTATGAATGTTTTTATATATTGTATTTCACATTTGTAGAACAATGCCCAATTCAGCCGTTTAGGCCGTGATGCATTGTTATTCTTTTATTCTCAATAAAACCATTATCAATTCAATACTACCTGCATATCAACCAATTGGAATATGATACAAATTTGTATAATCCATTCAAAGTCGAATTATGACCTTCAGAGACAGCTGGTAAGCATGTTTGTGACTACAGATAGGTATGTAATGTTATCCACTATTTGTTCTGACCTGTAATATGTGATAACATGATGTGACTGTATCAAGACAATAGAAAAATATGGCTACCTTCTGCAAAAGGAAAGTTATCCATCATTTGAAGACCGCCCAGGACTACAACCTGAGGCTTGAAAACTTTAAGCTCCTCTTGAAATTCCTCTAATCCACTCAAGTAAGGGTTGTGTACATCACTGTGTATGATAAACCTGAGGGGAAAGAGTTAATAGGGAGAGGATAAAATCACAAGTGGTTAATTTTGCTTCAAAAATAAATTCAATTGATTTTTTTTTTTAAATACATTTGTCATGTAATGGAATGCATGTGCAATTAGTTAATATGAATACAGAATCCTCATTTTGTGTACCAATGCCTCTTGTCCGTGTTAAGAAAAAAAAGTGTTGTTTTCTATTAAAATAGTCTTAACAAAAAATTTGTCTTCATTATCAAAATGTACCTTAAATCTATGTCATAAAGTACTATGAAAAGTTCTTGACAATACATTGCACAAAATATCTCATCTGTCTGTATTGTGTTTTGTGTATGTTTGACGTGAAAAGCTGTATTTCCTCAAAGTAGAGTTGCATATTTCTTCCTAATTGGTTTATGTGAGAAATTAATTTCCTTAATGAAATTCATAACGAGGGGTAATTATTGAATAGTTTTTAAGCTGATGAGTAATTACATTTGTTTTACCTGTTTGCCCTAGGTGACGTATATTTGCCAAACTTCTCCCCCGTTTTATACTCCAAAATAACATGTACATCATCTTCTTCTACGGGCTCACCAACAACTGCAATCAAAAGAGAGAAAGAGGAGCAAAATTAATAGCATAAACAAGAGAAAATGAGGTTGCAAAGATGTTCAATGGAAAATAATAGAAAGAATGATAACAATAAGAAAAATAGAAACAATAATAAGATAGAGGTAGCATATGAACATGTACATGTACATTGTAATATTGAAATTGGTGAAGAAAGTCATTAGAGTAATTAAGCAACACTATAAATGTAAATAAACAAGTTAAAATCTTATTAACAAAATTAACCAGGTAAATATGTGAAATAAACAAATATTTGACAGAGAGCTGTGAAAAATTAAGTAAAACATGAAAGAGGACTAAAGGATATCGGAGATTAAGAATAGGAAAATGGTCGATTGTATCATCTAGGAAAGAGAGTATTAAAGAAGCTAGGCGAAGAAATTTTACATAATCACTCAAAATGGGCAAATTATGCATGTCCGGATAGCGTAGACCAATTTGAACACACACATTCTGCTCTAAAGTCTTGTAAATATAAATGAAACGCGGTAATAAGCTTTTTCCAAGAACCTCCTCAAACTTCTATTCCTGGCTTGAACAGTTTGTTCGCGCAGTAGGCCGATTATGACGCCACTGGTTGGGCACGATCGCAATTCTAGGCCTCAAGCTCGCCTCTCGCACAGCTCGCGTGCGGTATTTTGCATAGGCCTATACGTATACATTATCCAGACTTTGAATGCTTCATATCCTGACCAGAAAGTGGAATAACAATCTCTAGAAATCATGTAATTACATATAATATTAAGCAAATTTAGGTTATATAATACGAGGGGTGAATCGTGCAATTCGATTTGTCCAAATACCCTTCCGTTTTGTGTAATTTGCTGAGATGTTCATCATGCCTTGCCCTTGGCGTGATAGCGATTGCTGTTGATTATAAACGGAGACCATAATGATGAGTGAATCGCGAGCTTCCCTTTGCATGTTTATGTCCTGCAGCTGCAGTTCTATTTATGAATGGTGCATATTTGTAATTGATTTTCGCCAAATATAACCTCACATCTGATCGCCTTTGTTTTGTTATCCGTGAAATTTGCTAAAGAGCCCTACACATCCCGACAAATTCGAAAATCTCTCGCCCAGTCACCCCAGTGACAAGGTGCATGACAGATCGATCGCCAGTTGAGCGGGGCCGGGGGAGCTGAGCGGCAGCTGGCAGCTCAGCCAGCTCCCGCTGATATATCACTGGACTTGCACCAGCATCGACGCCGTCTTCTCCGAATTGTTCTCTTTTTTCCATCTCTCCTACACCCCCATCATCATCATCGTCACTATCAGTACCACTGTCACTAGTTGTGGAGCTGTGCTCATCAACTTCGAATTCTAAATCGAGTAAAACCTCTTCCTCGAGCTCGGACATTTTGATCAGATATTTAGCGTTCGAGTGGCGTTTGTATACGTATAATGCATGCAGGCGAGAGTTGTGTGAGAGCTCTTAGGAGCACTCTCGCGCTCATGTGCCCAACCTCCTACGTCACAAATCGTACGTCACAATAGCGGGCCGATCGAGGGCGGAATAATCGGGTAGTAATTTCACCACTTTTAATAGCAGATAAGTCAACTCTGTAACAATTTTTGATAACTAAATATGAACCATTAGAAAGATTGTAACATTAACTTTGCAATGATACCAACATTATTAAGGTTAAAAGCCTTTTGAAACCTTCGCTCAGCTTCTTTAAGGATACCATCACAAATAGCATCTTTTATCAATGGTCATATGGACGGGGAAAATGAGATCTAAATATTTATGCCATCTGAGCAGGCTTAAACAGCTTTCAGCATTCATTAGGTTTAGCTAAGAGCAGCCGACATCCTAAAACTATGAGATGATCATTCATTACGCATTGCATTGATATATCATTTACATGTCATCAAATGGATGATGAGGGCAATGCATTCTGGCAGGGGCTCAAGGAGTCGTCGTTTCATTTGGGATAGATTTGGAGGTCTACTCAGATTCAAAATGTCATTGAACTGAAGTATGATCTCTCATGAGACCACACCTAAAATTGCTTTTTGATAGAACCAAAATAATGACCACATTCACACTAAACAGTTTAAAGATGAAGTTGAGTTCTGGTCATGCGATTGCTGGCTGATTGCAAAAGAAACCTTGTGGAATCAATCAGAAATGGTTGATCATCTAGCATATAAGTATTGGTGATTCCTGCACGGTTCTGGAATCATCGAAATGATAACAAATTTGGCCCACAGTCTTGGTACAGTTAGAAGTACTGTACACAGAAAGATGTACATGTATATGGGAATACACGAACATGTGGCATAAAAATCTGTCCCAATTTTTATGATGTTACATGCCTTGTTTAGAAATTAAGGCATTTAAAGAGCCATGCTTTTCAGGGTAAAATGTTTATCTGATGTCCTTTCACACTTGCAAAATACAATGATAACACTCACAAATTATTTTTCACCTTTCCCAGAACTCAACCTTCTCTTTAAAATGGAAAATAAAAAAGACTAGAACCATTAGGATGCTAAATAATGCAGAAGTGATCTAATAATTTGTTGGTTGTTAACTGTATATTTTAAATTGAAGAGTACTGACAATATGAGAAGAAATGTTAAATCAAGCCAAAATATTGAGTGAAAGTGACAAAACAACATGGATGTAAAATGAATTCTTAAAAAAACATTACAATCAAAGAAATCAAGTAGATCAATTAAATCAATGAAATAAATAGAAACTTATTCCTTTAAGCATATTATCAGGGAATGTGATGGGTGAGAGGGGATTATGCTTTGCATTCTGAGAGGGACTCTTCAGAATCATCAATTATTTTCTACAGTTAGAGGGGTTTCCTCCAAACTCCAAATGTCAGGGAATAAAGTAGCATCTCTCAAACGACTGAAGCCTGGGTGTCTGCTTGTTAATACCAAAATAATGACCGCAATCACAACAAAATGTTTCAAATAAAAAACAGACAGGACCTTATCGATAAGGAATGCCACACACAAAAGGATATAAAGGCTTTCCGATGGGAGCCATTAAAGTCATCATTTATTCTCTCGTATCTGTCCCCCTCCCCTCCCGCTTTCAAATGCCAGGGAGCTCTCAAGAGACAAGAGCTTTAATGGCTGCTGGGACTTTCCAGGATTGCATAAATATTTAAATGGTTTGGGGGCATTTCACTGCTCTTCACAAGGGAAACGAGGGATGGTGATTGATGTCGTGTTACATCTGCTTTAATCACCCCCCTCATCCCATTCTGACAGGCGAAAACATAGTTTACGCTTTTACTCTTTAGGAAAGGGGTCCAGACTAATAGATCTTGGGCGTCCATGAGTCCCGGGCACCAGTTAGTGGCGTGCCTTGGTTTACGGTTTATTCTGAAAACTGTATACGCTTTATGATAAGAAATCAAATTTTTCTTGTCTGAAATTCAAAAGCTGAAAGAATTTATAATGAAAAGGTAGAGCAAAACGAGGATCTCATCATCATTCCACATACAAATATATATGACATGTCAGACTAATCATGAGTATGATGAGTGTGAACCGATGTGACTGGCCAGAAGTAGTCTTGTATGCTCTAGCGATTGCTCAGTTAACCTCTCCTATCCTTAATTTTCCTTCAAAGTTCAAATAACAAAATTCTTATCCCAAGTATATGCCCCTTTTGCTTTTCAGTGATGTTTTATGGTTCTTTATCCAAGTTCATGTAATGTTCGTCTTGTGTGAAAGAGCTGTCCATCTCCTATCCCTTGAGGTAATCATGGCTTAACCCAGATAGAAACCCACTCTCTGGTATTCATGAAAGGGGTGCTTTTTGATTGGCTTAATTGCACATTCTGCTCCAGGGATAAGAAACAGTGAAGAAGAAGCTCTATTATGCATTGGCATGTAAGGGCGTAGCCCCAAACTTGATACCGCGCTCTCAGCAGATGCTCAAAACATTCTCTCATGATGGAATGGTTTAAACCATCTGTTTGGAGACAGAAGAGCATTAACTCACATGCTTGAACACAGGATTAATGCCTTTCTGGCTCTACATAGATAAAATATACTTGTAGGATGAGGAAAAGGGAAATCGTCTTGATTTTCCTCAAACTTTTTGTTTTGTTCTGTTTTGTTTTGTGTGATGTTTCTGCCTCTATTGATTGAAGGCAAGTTACAATTGGGCTTAAATAACAATTATAATTAAAGTTACACAAATTTATTCAAGTGTGGATTTTTCTCCAAATAATGATAATCAAATCAGTAGACTTTGCCAAGTACCAACTCTGCCATTAGACCTTTCAACGCGACTGTAAGATGATGATGATGAAATGCAATGCTATTTTCTGTCCTACTTGCTCACTTGATTTGACATTTCGAGCCTCCTCGGGTACGGAAGTATTCTTCCTTCTTAATATTACATACGATGCGCCATTCAAATCAGGTTTTATCTCTGTCTGACCAACAAAACAATACAAAGCAGCTCTAGGGAAACTTCTGATCTGACAATTAAAGTCTACTCAATCACTGATGCTTTTTTCCTTATGAATATTTTGTCTGTTTAGAGCCAGAAGGGCTTTAGATGTTAAAGTGTATAATGGAATAATGCCCTTCTGGTTCATTCAAATCATGTTATGCATTCATGAATGAAGTACATCCGTCTGACCAACAGAGCAGTACGATTCGGCTCTAGGGCATATTTCAATCTGAAAAATCTCCTAGATTAATCCAGCATTTCGGCATTCAAAGCCTACTCAAGCACTGATGCATTCTTCCTCAGTAATATCACATTTCATGCTTAAATCCAATCATGCCCTTTCTGCTCATTCTGACCAACTGAACATTACAAAGAAGTTACAGGGTATTCCTTTGATTTGAAGAAAACAAATCTCCTAGATTAACCTAGTTACTTGACATTTAAAGCCATGTCAAATTGTCAATCACCATTTTCTTCTTCCTTATGAATATTTCATCTGCTGCCTCATTCTAATCATATTCTTTCTGTCTGATCACTAGAACAGTTTAAATAAAAAGAAGAGCTCCAGGGAACCTTTCAATCTGGAAAATCTCTTAGTTCAATCAACTTATTTCACAATTCAATCCTTCTCAATCTCTGATATCTTCTTCCTTATTAATAATAAATCTCCTTCCTCATTCAAGTCATGTTATATCTCTGACCAAGAGAACAGTACAATTCAGCTCTGGGCAATTTTTTCTGAAAAAAAATCTCTAGATCAATCCAGGTATGTGACTTTTAAAGCCTCCTCAATCTCTGATGTATTCTCCCTTGTCAAATATTACATTTAATTTGATACCCCCCATTCAAATCAAGCTTACAATGAATCTCTGTCCAGTCTTTCAGCAACAGAAAAGATGCAAGCAGCATCAGGCATCTTGGAACGTTTAGATCGAATAGAACTTTACCTTGATACCAAAGAGAAGCATCAGAGAATTCAGAGCAAACAAAGGTGTATGGTTCCACCGGTAGATGGGGTCTATACTAGGAATCTGGCCATCGACACCACTGCTGCTATAATGTGGTTTTAGACTTTTGATCAAATGACAGAGTTAAATTGAAGTCTCTGCATACACGTTCAACTGGGTGAAGTTTTCCTATCATTCATTTCATCTGCTTTATACTAGCTTCACTAGATTCTAGAACAGAATCATTTTCAGAAAGAGAGCCATGTGGGTGAGCTTTTATTGTTGGAAATCATCAAAACTCTTTATTGCTCACAAAATTCTACACCTTTGATTCCTTTCCTGTCCCTTCTCCCGTATACTCGCACTCTTGTCAGCGATCAAGGCATCCAATTTGCCACCCATTTTCTTTGTGTCAGGGAATTAATCACAGTCTGACAAACAATCTAGCTAACAAATGTGCTGCCAAATCCACCCTCCATGAACAATCAAAGCAACCAATTTGGCAGCTTATTCTCGGTGCCAACACGCCATAGGTCAAGGTTACTTGTTTATCAATCTTTTGTCCTAGATTGAAATAAAGTTTACCAAATCAATTCAAGTCCAATCAACTCATATTGACCTCACTGGTTTGGCAAATCAAATACATGTACAATGAAACAAAGATAAACAAAAAGATCAATGAAAGAAAAATGAAAGATAGACATACATAGCCTCTATAGGACATGCTGTTATCATGAAAACCTCATATTCCATTGCCAGACAACATGAACAAAGAACCAAGTTGAATTTTAATTCATAAATTTTAAGTAAGAGGCACTGTGACTATATCACCATTAAAAAACAAGCGAAAAGGAAACAAAGCAGAAAATAGAGCACAGATACATGTAAGCATATAAGTACAGGTAATTTTTGGAAAATATTTAAAGCATTTAAAACAACTTTACACAAAACCATGAAGAAGTCATATACCACGAAAGTGGAAACATCAACAGGTTTTGAATTTTTATTAAAAAACTTGTGAGAGTTTTTTAACAAAGTGTCCTTCCTAAAAAGGCTCCATGCATTTTATGAGTCAAGGACAATCTAAAGTTGGCTTTAATCCAAAGGTTTAATCATGAAAATATCTCTAAGAGTATATTCACCCATCAGTTCAGAATAAGTAAGAGTTTCAACTAAATTGGCAACCCTGCATCAAGATCACATGCTCATCAGTGTTCATTTCCTACTTTAGATAGAGACAGGAAGGGAAGCTACCAACATGCATTGTGGCCTGTCCTAAAAACGATCCACCTACCCTTCCAATAATCAGCCAAGTATAAATACCATTCTGAAGCGGATGGAACCCTAATGACATAGATTAAGGGAAGGGCGCATCATCGTAATGGTCAGCATGTTGATGGAAAGAGTTTCGATCAAGGCTTCTTTCATCTAAGTCGATCAATCAGTGGTAAACAAATGGGTCCCTGGGGCATGATGATGTTCCATTTATCGCTTGAGTTGGTCATCTTTGTTTTGATCACTCAAGCAACAAATGATGATATGAATTTTACATGATCATCAGTGGTAATACCATGTAATTAAATCAATCATCGCTGTATAAATAACCTATAAAAAAATTCTTAACAAACTAAGGCAAAATAAAACAGTATACTATAATACTAGATTATCTTTGTTTAACTTATACATTATATGCACTCATGCAGAATGAAAATAGATTGTCGACTTCAATAAGTTTATAAATAAATTTATTTTCCTTATCTATCAAATTAGTCTTATCAAATCAAATAATCAATATGAGATAGGAAAATCCTCTACAATTCTTGCAACAGTGTTCATCAATACTCACAGAATAAATTTAGATGCCTCCATCTTAAAGAATTTGTATGATTATAATGCACTATAATTATATATTGGTCTCAGGAAGTATTATAATACCCAGTTTTTTTAACCACAAAATAATTGCACCAATATTCATCCATTTTTACAGTTTGAATCAAATCACATTTCCTCTAAATATATTTTCAAAGAAACGATCGTGTTCAATCATCATAAGATATCAACACATTATCTGGGATCAGTATTCATCACTCACACAGATCCAATTTTGAATGCCGCCAACAGCAATCTTCAATCAATGAAAACATTCTTGAGAAACATTATCACCATGAGATGCGGGTCCTTTCGAATTCTTGCATGAACCTTTATCAATGCTTACAAATAAATTCAATTTAGAATGCCTCCACCTCTCAAATTCGTAATGAAATACTAAATATGTCCCTATAATAATATAAAATTATATCATCATTAGATATGAAGACATTGCACAATATTTGCACCAATATTCATGAATGCCTTCATAGACTCAATTAAAAATACCAAAAATAATATATAAATAATAAAAAATATTATTCCTCATCAAATACAAAAGTCCCGCGGTCACTTCACACAGAAATATACTAAAAATCGATTTTGAAAGAAAGTGAAAAATACCATTAGATACAAGTAGACAGAACTGCAGTACTTCAAAATGCAACTTCTTTTCTTCATTTCATTTTTCATTTCATTTATTAATCATCAATCTGGAAGCATATTTTTGTTTTCCACTGCGAGACTTAAAAACTATCAAGCAATTTTAAT
The DNA here is from genome assembly GCA_035222895.1 of Strongylocentrotus droebachiensis. Classification (NCBI taxonomy): domain Eukaryota; kingdom Metazoa; phylum Echinodermata; class Echinoidea; order Camarodonta; family Strongylocentrotidae; genus Strongylocentrotus; species Strongylocentrotus droebachiensis. Next base: position 124,754 of record JAVYIG010000004.1, read on the forward strand.
ATTAATAATCATATGACCATCCAAGACCTCTGTTATTTACAAGTTCTACCTTTTATTAAGTATATAATTGTATCTAATCCTATTGCAATTCTTTCTAAAGCAATCAAAGTCGGGTTGGAAGGCAAGTGATGGCATCTAAAAAAATAATCATCATCAGAAGATGTGAAAACACTTTAAAGCCTTTTGCTCCACTAGTAATAATTCTCTCACAGATTCAATTTAGAATACCTCAAATAACTATATTTTTTCCTTCTGATGAAAAAAATCAAATATCATTTGTGGACCACTAGTAATAATTCTCTCACAGATTCAATTTAGAATACCTCAAATAACAGTATTTTTTTCTTCTGATGAAAAATCAAATATCATCTGTGGACCCACAAGATTACAATCAAATCTAAAGGAATCCCTGCATAAAGCCTGGTACATCCACAAAAGGAATGATCAATAAAGTCTTCTTATGAGATTCATGGGGATAAACAGACTGAGAGATTCCAATAACACTGCGGTCTGGGAGTTTTCTCGGATTAATAATAAATCTCTCTCGAATCTTCTCCTCATCATTTTGCAATTAATTTTCAATTGGGTGTCATAAAAAGCTGGCACAAACACTCCTTGGTATATACAAACTCAGATGTTGGCAAGAGATATTAAAGGATAAATCACTCAGTGGCCTAGCCGTCAGTGTTGGATAATAGGAAGAAAAAGGAACAAAGAGATGGAATTCAAGAAGAAATAGTAATATGGAAAGAAAACTGAAGCAAAGAAATACAGCATGAGCACCTCTCCTATCGCCTCCCCAACCATTTTTCTTTTAACTACCGGTAATACTTCTTGATCCTCTGGGTTACTAACTCTTTTATCACATTGATATTATACCTCCAACCCAAAAAGTAGTCCTAGAATGTATAGGGAGGAATGCAGAATCATTCCAATTGCACATGAATTTGATCTACATATACATCATGGGAGAAAACCAATAATCCACATCCATACAAAAATTCTGATTTGAATTTCATTGCTATAATCTAGGTGTACCTCTAAAATAATAGATATAGTTTGGAAAATAAGAACAAATATCATAACAAATACCCTATAATGTACAGTACTATTAAAAATCATAGCAATACTAATCCAATTCACTACAATTGTTGTCTAGACAAATTGGGATGTCGATTTGAATTCTTAAATATTTTCCATTTTGAACGAACATTACACTCTTCCCAGTTTCCTTTGAATGCGTTACCCTTCATGCTTATTTAGTCTTTAAAAGTTTCAAGGACCCTTTAAAACTTATAAAGTATTCAAACTGAATGTAAGCACATCCTAGAAACCCAGAAGGATCCATGCTAATCTGTACACGTTCCACATAAAACCAGGTTAATGATGCAATCTCAAATTCCCAAGATGCAATATTCATGGTTTATAACGGAAGAGTGCTCAGAATGGATTAGAATTACAAAGAGCTACACTAGAATCCAATCTGCATGATCTAGTTACAACTAATAAGATGACTCCAATATCTATCAAATGCTTTGCTGAAATGACATCCCTATTTGATACTTACCGGTATACAAGACAATTTTCTACAAGATTTTACATTCTCTACATATTTAAAAGAAAACCAGATATGGATGGTTTTACCCAAGTGGCCTACAAAAAGAAACCCAGGCATACTGTACATTGGGACATTTATATTCTGCCTGAAAACGATGAAAGTCAAGGGGGCCTGAAATCAGCCAAAAACTGACGAAGTTTACAAGAAATTCAGACATTGAGTACCGGTATACTGTAAGTTCCTATTTCAAGTTCCTATCTATATTTGAAAGGTTCCCTTTTTTTTAAGCAGTACATTTATTAAAAGCGACACCCTAACTGGCTGAATCACAAACGTCCCCCCCTATGCACTGTTGGTTTATCTTATTAAAATACAACACTGTAAATGTAGGAAAAATCATAACAGCTGAACAGAAGAAACAAAAAATGAAATATAAAAGTTCTGCTAGTTAGTTCCTTTTGGCTATCAAAATCTTCGCTCTTTTTTGTGCAAAAATTTATGGAAAAAAGAGCAAAAATTACCTTTGACACGTTCATGAAACTGTTGAAGGGTACTTGGAGTAGCCCTTCCACCAAGCAGTACATCACACCCTTCTATTGCCAGCCTGTTAGCGATGACCGCTGCATTGCCACCAACAACACTCCAATGTCCAGTCTGCTGTTGGGAAAGCCTAACGATCTCACGAAACAACTCCCTGCCATGAACGTACCTCCTGCAGGAGATAATAAAAGAAGAAATTAGGAGAGAGAGAAATGAGTCCACAGTTTTTTAATCTTGTTAAAAAGGTCCAAGTACAGTCATGGAGATGGTTGATTACATTTATTTTTATGATATAAGATCTTCACAAAACACATGCTTTACACTAGGTTATAACTTTTGGAATCCTGTTGCTATAAATCACACCATATACCGGTAATTATATTCATAAAGTTAAACTAATATTTTTAGATTTACAAAAGAAAAGTCATTCAATATACAAATGTACAAGCATTTCTATTCTACTACAATAATCATTAAGCCAATTACTAAATCTTTTTAATATAAATAAAGATTAAAAGCACATCATTATATACATTGTACAAGTTCATCCTTCATTCACCATAAACAATTATCAGTCTAGAAAATCGATGTGGTAGAAAACATCACATGCTGTTAAAGAAATAGTCTTTCTTCCTTTATAGTTTTTGTTTTAACTTAAAATGTGAAAAATAAGGTGTGTCTGTGCGTCTGCCTATGGGACTGACAGGATTAGTTCAAGCCAACCAGAAAATTATAAGTCTAACTTTTTTATATCATGGACGCAACCTCGGGAGGCTGCCACCAGCTCCCTCCATCTCGCGTCTCGTTAAATCAGCCCTCAGACTGATGCAATAATCATTGTAAACCAAAGCAGTAATATAAACCAGCCGGTATTATTAACATGGACAACCGACGCCAAACGATGCCCAATTTCCATTTCCTAAGCCATTACAAGTCTTGACACATTCTGGGGAAGTATATACAAGGCTGTGGAAGGTCCATTTCATACAGGAAAATAAGGAAGATGAGAGGAGATTCACACTAGCAAAACTTGTGCCAAAAGATGCACAATTCTAAATCTTGACACCACCTGAGGAAGTATTGAAGGCTCTGAATGGAAGGTCAATTTTTTACAGCAAAATAAGGAAAAGGCACATTGGACCCATTCACCTTCAATATGATCATGAACAAGTCATGCCCACGCAAGCACACTAGCACAATATACGTGTACATTGTACATCCTTACCAGATAATCAACTCATTACATATCCCAACAAAACTATACTATTTATCCCCCCAAAATAAAGAAAAATATGAATTTCAACCGAACCGCTAAAAGAAACTGTCCTTTAATATTTGAAATTAAATTTAACGCTGTTGAGTACTACTGTATCACATGAAAACAGAACATTTTCATGAAATGCATCTCTTGGCAATGTGGGGGGGGGGGTCAAGAAAAAGTTGTCTGCTGTGAATCTAATGGAGTAAGTGGCAAAAACAACTTCAATCTTCATGGTGATATAAATCATGTGAATGGAAACAATCTAGTCCTTGATTGGAGCTTTATCAATACAGGCATTCTGAGTGTGTGTGAAAGGGGTCACACTCAGAGTTGTGCCGTTGCATCTCAAATTGGTGTCATTTATCTATGCTTGGAAAGTATTTACACCCTTGGGAGGTACCGAGAGTAATGACCAGAGAGAGATTCCACCTCCAAAACACATCCTAGTTATCAGTATAAGATTACACTGCTCTTCTCATTGTTGTTTTCTTGCGCAACAGACTGGTCACAGGCTACCGGTAGTGTACATTCTGAAGGACAAGGATTCCTTCAAAGAGTGTTTTATAAACACATTAAAACAAAATCTAGAATGTATATATGTGTAAATCCCTAATCTCATTGCACGTAGCATCAAATAACAGAAGAGAATCGCAGTGATGTTGCCTCTATAAAGTTTTTTTTTTCCAATCCCCTTTTCTTCAAGATTACAAAAACAAAACATCTTCTTCCCTTTTTTTTTTTTACTGCTATCTACCAATCAACTTTTTACATGCTAGTGCCATTTAAAGATTCGCTCTAAAGCTTTGATAGATTTTCTATCTATCTTTTAGATAGAGTTACACAATATCAGACTTAAGGCTTCTGCAGGCTCACCAATTATGCAAGATAAATCTAATTTCTTCTTCTACTAAGACAGGATATTGCCAGCAAATGTCACTAACAAGCTCATGATTTAATAACCCTGGATCTGGTTTAGGGGTATTAACTGCAGCTGATTTTCTTAGATGTGCTGCTTTCACAAATTCATATATTCATGGGTATATAAGACCAATCAGCAGCACAGGCGGAAAGGATTAGGCGAAACAAAGACTATGAGGAAACATGAGAACATTAGCTCAAATATTAATATAATCTTGCAAATTATAGTATGCTGTATACAGTTTGGCAAAGCTGAAAAGGGAAAGGAGAATAGAAAAAGAGAGATCAAGATTATGGCACAAGAAAAGGAGAAAGCACGATGGATATTATAATGAGGGAGGCTGGTGATAGATGAGAGGGAGAGGAGGAGAGGAAGAGACAGACAACAATAGCAAGTGAGAGAGAAGCAATCAGAATTGCAAAACTTAAGAAAATGTAATTAGGAGCAATGAAATGCATACATGAGGCCTACAGTATTATGATAAGCCATTCATGCATGCATTATTTCAACAAGATATTGCAATTTGGAGATAACTGTAGTTCCTATTAAAGTTACATGTACCTGTATTACTAAAGAAAAGAAGATCTTTATTGAATTGTACAAAAGGATATGAGTTGAAATTCTCACAGTATTCTAGCTAACAATGAGATTGTTGTCTACTATACACAATAAACATATTACAGTCTTTTCTCATAAAAATCTAAAACGAGTAGTAAAAAAAAAGAAATCCTAACAAAACTTAAAGGGATCCGGTAACTTTGTCTCAGATTCTGAAACAAAATTCTGGATTTAGCTAATGATGCAATGATAATTATAAACCTTTAGGTCAGTCGGGAACCCCATGACTTTTACAAGCCGATCGCCTGTCTGAATATCAAGATATTTATGATTGGAATTACACATTTTGAAAACCGTTCGCCTGACGGTTTTCATAACACTACAGTCTATTGGGGAAAACGAGTATGGTAAAACCGGTCACTCAAAGGTTTTTACTTTTTTGAGGCACTTCTTGATCATTTTGAAGCGCGATTTTTTTAGGGCTTCAATATTTCACCATATTACAGAGACTGATAACACGTAGGGTCGTGTATCTCCGATTTAACATTGTTAAACGATCCCTTTAAGAAACAAAATATATTGCACTTCACAAGATTTTGCCAAACTACAAAAAATATTGTATGCTCTCAAGAGTCAACCCCGAATAAAAGACTCGCCCTATTTGCTGTTGTGAACGACACTTTGGTCTCATCAAGAGATTGTACCTTGCCCTTCAAGCATTTTTGTCACCAAGTTCTAACATTTATCACATCTGTGATGACATCGAGATTGTAGAAGATCACCCCCATGTGAATATGTTATCACATAATCCATCAAGGTGACAGGGCATTTTCTCTTGGATGATCACTGTGATGAGTGTGATCAGTCAAACTAACAGAAGAGAGAAGTGCCCTCCTGAATTCTGCTTCTCTATACAATGCATGTGCAAATTTCTTCTTGTTATTTTCAAATACAGTATATTTTTATAATCTTGACTGGATTTGTCTGACTCTGTACATTACTAATAAAACTAACAGCTAAAATGTTCTAATGGAATTGATTGATAAGTACATGTCTGCTGATGTAATGGGCAGTATTTTTTAAAATCAATACCAACAGAGAATAAAATAACTTTAAAATTAATTTGTGAATACGAAGTGTACACATTTATGCTGCTGTATTAAATTCCTATTTTCAAATGTCATCATTGTTTCCCACATTAAACCGGCATAGGAAACCCATCTTGAACAACAACAAAATTGATAATTTTTGAAGGGCTACATTGTAGCTATCTGATATATCACTATGGAGGGAGCACATCTACCTTGGTGTACTTTACTGTACCTCCCTCTGGGGTGTTCAGCCACACAACATGCATAGAGATAGGGTCCTTTTCACACAATACATCTATCAGGTTGTAGATTCCCTTGACCAGACTTACAGTCTTAGACCAGAGGCATTCAAACTTTCTTTTTTGCTCCCCCAATGATAGCCATCCTCTGAAGGGTCTCATACTGTAATCCCCTTCCCAAGACTACATTGTAGGCATTACATATGTATCTGAGAGATACATCCCATAATGTGCAAATGTTCTACAATGTACAAGGACTTTCTAAATGAAACCAGGACCACTGGTATTACATGCATTCACACACGCATTTCTATTTGACTTTCTTTTAGGATTTGATGATGCATAAGTGCGATTTCTCAGGATGATATTTAAGTATTAATTGTTCTTTCAAAGGTACTATGTCCCATTTGCAGGCCAACAAAATGAAAAGGTAAAATTCCAACGGCATTTGAAAGATAATACTTATTGAGAACTTCCCTAGAAAAAGGGGGGCTTGAAATGTCTTTAAGTGGGAAATAACAACTATTAGTTGTCGAATCAACTTAAGAGCTATAGAGCCAGTAAGTAATAGTCTGATTTTCAGACCATTGTACCGAATGGTCTTACATTTTATACTGCGCAAAGATTCAATCAGTTTAATTTTGGCCATTACAAGAAGTGGGTTATTGATGTAGACAAATGCGTATGTACTATTTAGAGCTCATTTTATGTATGTTATTACCAAAGAAGAAAAAAAGCTAGTCAGTCAATCAATAGTGTCTGACAGTGAAGTCTAGCAAGTAAACAGGTTTCCTTGCATAATTTGAATATTAGGACACTGCTAACGTTTAAATTTCAGATAGGACATACATGACATATTCATAATTCCTGCAAAGTTCTACAGAATTTGATGTTGGCTGCAAAAGGGACATAGTATGTTCAACAGAGCTCTTTTAGAGCTCACCAGATTTAAATTGCTCATCGCTCCCATGTATTTTTTTCGCCGACTCATTCACTCATCTATTTGTGTTTCTGTATAATAGCTGGACAACTGGCTCGACAGCTCGTGGTACCAGAAACCATCATGACTCTACACTCTCTCTTTGTGACTCACTCACTCTCTCTCTGTCTCTCCTTCTCTTCTCCTTTTCTTTCTCTCTTCTCTTTTATTCTCTTCCTCTTCTACTTTTGTTTACTTGATTTATTTCTTTTTTATTTTGAGATTACGGTAATAAGTAGACTTTTCTAACATAAACTCTATGCCTTCTATCTGATACTCAGTTGACAGTTACACATTAATCCCTTCACAGCCATTAGGTTTGTGAACACAATTTTGTGTACCTGCTTGATTCTGTTTTAAGGAAGGAAAGACTAAAGAAATAGCTTTTTTGGGTCAAAATATGTATTTTTTTTTTTGCACAGGATATATACCAGAAATTAATTAATGTTTACCATACATGTATATACATTTTTTTTTTCAATTACAGATCGATCAATCGATCTTATTTACTGGGTGTAATGCACTTGTCATTTGTAAGACGCACCTCTTGACCCCCGGGAATGGTGCGTCATTGTACCGATGTGAGTCGTACATTTTGATACCATGACGCACCTTCCGTCACAGAAAGTGACACACCATTACATTCCATCGACGCACATTTGAGTCAAACATATGACACACCATTTCATGAAAATGACTAGCCAATGACGCACATTTGAGAAACACTTCTGCTTGGAGAAAGTGACGGTCCCATTGACACACCAAATGACGCAACGTGGTAAAGTGACTTACTATGACGCACATAAGGGTCAGTATTGTGACGGACATTTTGCGGCCATGACGGTACTGTGCGTCGCGATTTTGGGGAACATGACGCAACCATGACGCACCATTCCCGGGGGTCAAGAGGTGCGTCTTACAAATGACAAGTGCATAAGCCACAAATATGTTTAAACTATGTACAATGTACATGTAATATATACAGGTTCAATCAAGAAATAAAGAACTTTTCTTGGCTAAAAGAAAAATCAGCTCAGTTCACTTGACTTCAAAAATTGATCATACATCTTTAAAAATCTAGATGGAACCACATACCGGTAAGTCCTTTTCCAATTTGATGATGATCACATTTGGCCGGCTATTTATTTTTTTCTTTTCTCAAAAATTTCAAGCCATCTCTTCCTCCGCTCCCCGTCCTTGATCTGCCCCCTTCCTCCGCCCCCTTCCTCCGCTCCCCCCTCCTCCCTGTCAAGGCCCAAGTTTAACAGCTCATGTTGAACAATATGACATTATAAGTCTTAAAATGAATAGCATCTTACAACTCTCACTTGCTGACTTAATTGGCAAGAAACTGACAAATTGTTACCATGGTTACTTAGGACAGCCATTCTTCTATGTTCAGTAAAATGTGGTTCATCTTGCATCATGAAAATTTCACAAATCTGAACCAACCAGCAAGATAATTCATAAACATTTTACGTACACTGTACATGCAAGTTTCTAATTTTACATTTTACAGTAAATACATGTTTACAAGCCTTTCTTAGTCAGCCTTGCTTGACGTTGACCAAGAAATATGTGATGACTTTGCATTTTTTACTTTTACGTTTTAGAGTCTAACGTTAGATCTAGATCTAGTCACACTTGAACAAATACTGAAATAAACAACTCACGACATCTTTGTTAAACTTTAGAGTCGACATAAACTTACTCTGCTGCTGCTCCAATAGAAAAGAAATAGGCAAAGATCTCGGCCAAATCTTGAGAGGTTCGAATTTCATCAATATGTCGCTTTTGTTCCGGCCCTTCTTGCTCCAGTTGTCGAAACAACTCCACGCCACCGGCGAAGGTATCGCTACACAAGCTGAAGCCGACAGCTACCCGTGTGCGAGGATGGACGCTGACCTTACTCTCTGCTCGAAGAAGACTGTCTAAAACATCCTGCAATCTCGAATCCAGCTCATTACCCAAACGCTTTTTGTAGATAATAGCCAAGATAATGATTGCAATTGAAAATATACCACCTAACGTTAGGATATTACGAGCCATTTTGGCGACTTCAGGAAAGAGAAGATTCCAGCCGAACAGATAGTTTCACGATAAAGCAAGCAGCATTATAACAATGTGTTCGAACGCAATCCGCGCGCCAGTCTTCGTGTTCGATCCGTAGTATAGTACCTGCATGCAGGCCCTGCGCTTAGCCGTCACTAACGCGCCAACTCTCGTTCGGCCGCCGTGATATTTCTGACGTGGCACATTCATCAACAGCTGATGCAATGGTTGTTTACATCCGAAACTAGGCATGTTATCCTATAGCTAGCTGCTGTACTGAGGGTTTCGGTTGCCTGCTAAAATCGGTGGAGCTAAAGAAAACACTTGAAGAATGAAGATCAAGTGGATCGGGATTGTACGGTCCAAATCACAGGGGGGGGGGGGGGGGGTACTCACATAATTATCAAGAAATACAAGGGAGTGCCGCTCTAATGGGTCACTTTTTTCACACAAAAATCCCTAAACATGCAGGGTCCACTTTTTTCAAAGTCCAAAATTTTCGAAATTGTGAAAAAAAAAGGGGGGGGGGGCCGTGATGGTGGTGCGTTGAGTACAAATGAAAACCAAGAAAACTGTTACAGTTATAAAATCACGATGATGATAAGTTTGACCGAAGTTGGCATGGACTAAAGGCCAACCCACAATGATCTCGATACTCGGGTAGAGGTGGAAGTAAGAGAACGGAAAATTATTAAAAATGAAATATCATTTATAGATCTGGAACCAAACAATTAAATCCCCGTGCTCTCCGGCATTACCCAAAACACACCCCCCCCCCCCCCCCACATGATGAGACACGGGCTAGTGACTGGAAACGTTCCACAATCGACAGCCCATGATGAGACCGACACTAGTTAAGAAATATATAAGAAAATATATAAAAGAAAATGTCAACGATGATCGAAACCGACAGCCCACTAGATTGACAGCCCATTGTGACCAACAAGACAAAGAAATAAAAGTAAGGAATACATGACTTGTGGGCTGTCCGTCAGTATCGTGGGACATCTGCTTAGTAAATCCGAGAAGAAAAAAATTTCAGAAGGACTATAATTTTTCTTTGTCACGGTTGAGTGTATAGGAAAACTTAGGCAAATACACTAAAAAAAAAGCTAGGCCTATAGGATAACAGCGTATATAGCGGGCAAACTCTTTGTAACATGTTCAACTTGACAAAGAGTGAAAGGAAGCTTCTTCAAATTACATTAACCAATTGGGTAAATTGCGAATATTCCAAAAATGGGCCCAAGGAAGCTCTATCTATTCCTCCCTGCACCCATGCTCACTAATCACTATGTGACTAAGGATGATATTTTTTTCTTGCAATGAGAAACATTGAATTAAAGGCCAAATTACTGCGATAACGTCTTCTTCTTATATCAAAATATTTATGAATGAACGTCAAAGCTTCTGCGCTTCGCGCGGGAGGTCCAAGCACGCACCTCCTCCCCTGCTTATCTGCTCAACATATTATTTCACGTAACTTATTCAAGTTTCTACATCATCAAAATCCGGCATTAAATAAAATCGTAAATATACTATGAGACCGTCTTTGAGCTAACCCCTTGCCATTTTTATCAAAAAAGTGGCGATTTTCGAATTGATCCCAAATTTGCCCTACCGCCGTTTTGGGGAAACGAATGGGGATCGACACAACTCTGAGGGCATATTGAAACGTTCGTGATGAGAAAACAATGAAAATAGACAATTTTCATTTTTAGCAAAAATTATGAATTAACCCTTTGCCATTTTTGCAAAAAAGTGGCAATTTTCGAAAATTCGTCTATTTGCCCTAAAGCCCTTTTTGGAATAAAAGGGAGTCATAATAATTCTGGGTGCATATTGAAACATTCATGGTGAGAAAACAAAGAAGATTGACAATTTTCATTTTGGGTTAAAATAAATGATGAAAATAACCCCTTGCCATATTTACCAAAAAGTGGCGACTTTCGAATTGATCCCAAATTTGCCCTACCGCCGCTTTAGGGAAACAAACTGGGAATCAGCACAACTCTGTAGGCATATCAGAACGTTTATGATGAAAAAAACAAGAAGATAGAAAATGTTCACTTTTGGCAAAAATGATAAACTAACCCTTTGCCATTTTCGGCAAAAAGTGGCAATTTTCGAAAATTCGTCTATTAGCCCTAACGCCCTTTTTTGGAATAAAAGGGAGAGTTGCTTACTTACAAGCATTTATGCTTTCTTAGCAGTCAGGTAAAATAACCACCATCAACCAACCACCAACATAATAATTCTGAGGGCATATTGAAACGTTCATGATGAAAAAACAAAGAAGGTGAACATATTCATTTTTTGGCAAAAATGATAAACCAACCACTTACATATTTTACCAAAAAGTGGCGATTTTCGAATTGATCCCAAATTTGCCCTAAGGGGAAAAGGTCAAGTGATGCATTGAAAATATATTTTGTTTTACAACTACATTAATGCCGGATCAATTTATTGTCTACAAAACTTTGTAATAACTGTCAATCACAATCTGGGACGCAAGTGGGCTAATATTACCAATATTATCAGTATTATCCACAAGATATATGAAATAAAATTGATTGTACATAGACCGGTGGAATGTCTTATTAATGTATTTAAATGCACCCCCCCCCCCCCCCCCCCCCCCCGCGCCAGCCTTTCCTCTTAGTACGTTATGTCCTGTAGCTAGCTAGCTGGCGCTTTTTATGTCTAGCAACATCTAGAGTTGATTAGGAGATGCAATAAAGTGATAATGGAAGAGAATATCTATATACAATGTAACATGTATATTTTTTTCCCCTGGAAACAATCATTTGAAGTTTATTAATATGTTGTGTCGAACTTCACGCCCATTTATCATCGATGAATTTTTCTGATAATTTATAATTGCTTGACTTGAAAAATTGTCTTTCATTTTCAATGAAATTTAGAGCAGAACGTTGATGTAAGGTAAGGGATATTAACCAAACATATGAGTTGTGCAGGTTTTCTGACTTTTTTAATTCACTTTTCTTTTTCTTTAGCAGGGATTTAGAGAAGGCCATCAAGCTACCTTTGATATTAGATACGTGACAATAGTATGTGTTTGCTCTCTACTACACAAGTTCTGAGTGTAGTTGGAATACCGAGCCTCATGACTTTCCGGAAAAAAGGGTTGTCAGGCAACTACACTTGTTTTTATCTTACTAGTAATTGAATAGTTATTTAAATAGCTTACACGAAAATATCACAGTTTTTTAGTATTTAGCATAAAACTTGTCAAAACTACGTTGATTGATTATGATTGTGTTTGCTCAATATGGGGAGCTGAGCGAGACTCGACAGCCAACACCCACATTGTGCATCCAAGATGCGCCGTATCAAAATGCATGCGCATGTATTGCATTGCATTTACCGGTACATAATTCTGCTACCGTGAACTGAAAAGTGCCGTATCACTGCACTATCAACTTAATACATTTGCAATTGTCGTGTTTTCCAGATGTAGTGAATCCATTCTGACTAAAATGGCACAAGCATCGGTGAGTATTCTAAAAAAAACAATCATTCCCAACTTGCGGTATTATACAAGATGAAAGAGGGAGTGACCGTCTGATTTTGTTATTATTTTGTGCTCGGTCCCATCCCATGATTTTCATGCTGTATCTGAATAAGGATGATATTCCGGTATTCCCATCTAATCTTAATCTTGGTCTTCATCGCAATGATAGAATTGTTTTAACAGACTTTTAGAGATAAGAAGCTTGTACATTTTCTAGTATATGATAAAAAAATTGTGTAAAATGAAGGAAAAAATCAGTCTCATTGATAAAAACTTGTCAAAATACAACTTAGTTTCTTGAAAAAGTTGAATTCAAAATAGAAATAAAAAGTCAACTATAAAAAAGTATCTTCCTCTCATGTACATATTTTGATTTGTGTTGAAGTAAAATTGGGTGGTGAGTGAAATATGTACTTACGCGTCCATGAAAGGGTAAAAGAAATTGGCATACTAAATGCCATTTTACAACAGTGTGATAAATAGAGTAGAGTCTCCTGTGTGCGGCATAGCCCGGTGGGCGGCCAGGCGTATAGATCAATGAAAAAAAATATATGCGACTCAATAAAATGCGATTGAAACCTACCATGGATTCCCATGGTACAGAGTATCTGTCAGCGATGTCGGAAAACTGCGGCACCAGTCGCCGATGAAAATTCCAGCAGGTGCTAACTTTTAAGTTAAGAGATCGAGGCATGACAAGTTCAATATTGTAGCTCTATTTGTCCGATTGGAGGTGAAATTTGATGTTGTCGTGGGAGTATGATGGCTGTGGTCTGTCTCCTATCGCAGACATTTTGATTGTGCCACCGCAGGGCCAGTTGCATGGGGTGGCTGCTTACCGATGCCGTAATTGCATGCCTACCCCATGTGCGGCCGGGGGTGTCAATACACACATAACATGCGGGTTCGTGTATAACGGTATGTGTGCTGATGTGTGTACGCGCTATGACCCGCTAGTTTCTAGTAGTACGTACCCCCGTTCCTCCCTAGTTGGGATGATCCATTCGAGGAAAAGGTGAAATTGTTTAAAACCTGACAAATTTACCGTAGCAACAGATAAACATGAGAATTTGGGTTACCCGTAGTAATTTGGTACATGCTTTGATTGAGACGTTGCGCATAAAGCTTTATGACGTAACGCGTGCCAGCCATGCCGCCCACTGGGAAATGCATGGCCGCACACCGGGGAACTCGAAGCATTTCAAAACGTGGTCAATGCTGACCACGCTGTGGGTCAGTTAGGTTATTTGTGACTTCTATTTAATAAGTAAGTATATGGAATCTATATTGAGGGTATTGAAGTATTCTGTGAGTATTTGCTTAAAAATAGAATCGGCAGTTCCCGCGGATCGGCCGCACACCGGAGCCACTACTCTAGACAATATTAAAATGCTGTTTTTTACTTGCATGCCCAGATTAAAGGTACTACTATGTCCCATTTGCAGGCCAAAAAATGAAAAGGTTAAATTCATCATGTGCATTAAATGAGAATGAATTCATGACTGAATGTTTTTTTCCCTCAAATAACGGTTGATTATTTTTATCTTCTCGATTTCTGTGAACAGAAGGGAAAGGATATGACTGATGAAATGGAAGATGATTACTGGAATGAAAAACCTGGGAAAAGAAGAAATTTCTTTGACGATAAACCATTGTCTCCACCACCTGTAAGTACTCTGCAAATCATGTGATTGCTCTCACTTGAACTTTGCCTTGCAGATCATGTTAAGATCTATTGAATTAGTTTTCACATGTGATAATGATGACCCAGGTCATTGAATTTACTATTTTGTGTGTATATACATTGTACATTGTACCCTCTTGACTCCTCCGTCTTTGTCTGTTTCTTTTTCTATCTCTTTTTTTCTCTCTCTCTCTCTCTCTCTCTTTTGCTGTCTCTCTCTCTCTCTCTCTCTCTCTCTTGCTGTGTGTGTGTCTTTCTCTGTATCTTAGTATCTACTTATGTATTCTGTTTCTAATTTGTATTTCTTCATCTCTCTTTTTAATTATCTCTTCCTGTTTCTCCCTCATTCCTTCTGTATCTCTAAACATGTATAAAACTATACACTCTCTCTCCTCTTTGTCACTTCTTGTCACTTCTTGCCAATATAATGTACAGCACCTTCAACGAAAGACTACTTTTCACTTTGTGTATTACATTGAACCTTGCTGGCTGTCTTCGTTTTTTAAAACAATTTTACCGTTCTCTTGTAGGGCTCAACTGATGGAGGCAAAAAAGAGCCCCCCTCCTTCGAGCAATCTATGAAGGATGCTGGCTTGGACATTGACAATGAGAGGACAAACTCTCTCAGCATGGATGGAGGAATAACAAGTTAGTACATCGGGGGGGGGGGGGGGGGGATGTTCACAAAGATCCTAAGTTGAACTTATCTCTAAGTTGGACTTAAACATTATGGATAGCCATTTTAGCTTTAAAATATAATATATTCAAAAGCGAAAATTCAAGTATTTTAGACTTTTTTGAAATTCCACATCTAACGAACATGAAATCTCCTTAATAATTGAAAATATGAATGATTTGTATTAACATTTTATGCCTTTTAAAAATACTTTTACATAATATTTTCATAGATACTAACAGCTTTCCATAATTATTAAGTTCAACTTGGGATCTTTGTGAAACACCCCCAGGTGTCTGCCACAAAAGTCTATTTATTGTAATGCGGTGCCAGTTTATACTCTTCTCAATTCTTCTCATCGATCCTTCTGAAATGAGGGTGTTTAGAAGGTGATGTAGGAAGCAGATGGAATTGAATTATACTTACTATGAGAGATTACATATTTTTACAATTTGGGGTTTAAAGAAAACCAGTGGCGTTGTCATCCTAGTCCACTGCTGGTTCAATAAAGAAAAGAATAGATGCGTAAGTATCTAAGGATTTAAGTTTTTAATCAAAATGGTCCCATGAATGATATGAATTTGTATCCAAAAATGCAGAATGATGAATCACTCAAATCATTTGTTTGTTTCTGGTGGAGAACTAGCATTTGATTGATACGGACTGTAGCACTAGTAAACTTTCTAGTCATATGACTTTGACTATAATAGCTCACATTTATGATGCGCCTAATACTTTGTTTCTAGACACAGTACGTAATATTACACCGGTCACCGGATTCAGGCTTACCCGCACACAATGTATGCACATTCTTCACTCCCTGGGGAGCATTCCGACCAATCACCATTTTACAATATGACTGGTAAGCACCCCATTCTGAAGACATTCCTTTCATTCAAATTTTTATTGTATTTTTGTCAGGATTCAGCACTGGGAGAAGCCATGCAGCCAGCTTCAGCAGTGGATCATCCAATACCAGCCGTCCAAACACCCTCCAGTCAGCTCGAGGCACATCATCAACGCCCAAGTCCTCGTCAGGATCCAACTCTGTTCCTGTGGTGTTAAAGACCTCAAGGAGCAGTAGTGTGGTGATAGACGGGAGTGGAAAGAGTTCCAGTGCCACGTCATCGACCACCAGTAGCCCAGCAGCTACGGGCCCGGGAACCGAGGGACTGTATGTCCATCGCAGATCAGCCAGTGCATCGCTAGGTAACTTGGGAACTTGTGATCGTGTCGATTATATAAAAAAAAAAATTGATGAAGAGAGAGGTCGGAAGAGCAATTTACATATGAGATTTTAGGTGTGTTCAGCATGGACAGTGTTGAGATGTTGTTAATGGTGATTTCTTTGATATCTAGGTGTCTGATTAGATGAGATTAAGCCTCTTTTTTTAGGGGGGTGTGGGGGAGTTTAGAAACTATTATTCCATTAGCATGATAGCTTATGACACCTAAACATTATACAAATGTTTTTTGTTTGTTTTTTCTTGTTTTTTTTCTTTACTTCTTCTTTTGGTAATGAGTTTAAGCTTCTTTGGGTAGAAAGCTGCATTATTATTTTTCATGTTCATTTGTTTTTCAAGTGGAATAGCTATAATTGTCAAAGATCATGAAAAGTATTTAGGTGTGGCAATTAAGTTTAATCAGATTACTCAACAATTAATTAAATAAACAACTTGATTAAGTCTTTTGGTGAAAGGCGTAGGCTAGTTGGAAAATGGATGTATAAATGGGAGGGAAATACCTAATTTCCTTGTTTATACCTGCACTCACAGGAAGTGTTTGATAAGGCTGGAGAGGGTTACCATCCTATATGCATACCCTGATACACATCAGTAGGGATACTGATAGTAAGAGGTTCATATTCATAGTGAGGAGCTAACCTTTGTTGGAAGTATAATGCCGATTTCACATATGTTACTTGTTGCTCGCTTGAAAGGTAGAGTTGTTTGTACATATTGTGTTGTACATGGAGGTAGTTTGATATTGTACAATTCTTTGTCATCATTGAATAGAAGAAAATCCAATAATAGCTCTTATGATGTCTCTTGAGACCGTTTGGTCATTCTTGAAATCTTTCTTTTCACCATTTGCCATATTGACTAATTTGTTTCAGTTATTTGTATGGGAATGTTGGACAACTTGTCAAGAAAACTCTCATCACTAAGACATAAACAATTGATGCAAACAAGCATTCCAGCTTTTTGTCTCTACTCAAATAAGCCTTGGTAAACCAGACTCGGCTTAATATGTACCGGTATGTGTAAATGTTGCTGTATCTTATTGATGCTTCAATACATGTCTTATTTCTTTTTGGTAGGTGATAAGAAGAATACATCTCAGTCTTCTTCTCCTGGCTCATCCCATGGGAGTCACCATGGTAGCACTGCATCAATTGATGAAGGTAAGGAACAGTAAATACCTGGGGGTGTTTCACAATACTTGTCATCAGTGAAAAATGGCAGTTTTTGTTAGAAGCTACTGAAATCCTTGCTTCTGATTGGTTATCAGCAGATTTGTCACTGATTTTTGTCATTTGTCTTTGAAAAAATGCTTTGTGAAACGGGTTCCTGGTGTAGTGACTAGACTGTACTATTTGAAGAGTGAGAAGGAAAAAATGAGAGAATTGGTCGGTGATTTCCTAAAACTAAATGTATATGAATTAAAGAATGTTTGTCATTCATTTTTTCATCATCTTCTCCCTTTAATCTTCTGTATTAGGTATCTTTAACCAGCCAATGCATTTTTAACTTTGATACACATAACTCTGTGGCAAGAAATGTATGTGTAACTTGTCATGGTCTCCTGTGTTATAATACACATTCACAAAATATTCTGTTATATTTTGTCAATATTCATATTCCTTTTAAAGTTGAATACACAAAAAAAAATTGTTTTGTTTTGATTATAGCTACCAAGAAAGATAATAGACCATCCGTGACAGAGGTTGCTAAGCTTCAAGCCGAGATTATTGCCTTGCATAGGAAAATCAAGGTAAAGTATTTATGCAGTATCTTTGGTCTATATAACCCATCCATGCCTTGGGCAAGGAATTCCATTGTATTTTCTTCTTCTGACCCCTGGTTGTAAGTCATTTTGGAATATGTAGTTGTATTTTGAGATATAGCAACAGTATCATTAATCCAAAGTATATATTTAGGAATGAAGATCTATATGAACATAGATGAAATATCATGCAATAAGAAGACCTGTTTTACAGTCAGCACTTTATACAGTGGTGTATGCTATTACATTTATTGTGCTTGTATATTTTGCATCTAGAGTCTTGAGAAATCTCGCTGGTCAGCTCTTCCAGTAGCGGACACCGTCAGTCGAATCATCACCGGTGAGAGATACTCACTGGAACCTTACAAGTCACTCAAGGACAAGATGTCTCTACTAGATGCTGCCATTGGGTTCCATGATGGAAATGCTATCGTTGCAGTGAGTCATTCTTGGCATGATGTTTGTGGTATTGTGTGGAGATAATTATGCAGTAGAATGATGAGGAGGACGAGAATGGTGATAGTGGAGATTATGGTTGAGCTATATAAAAACAGAATGATAATGGAAATGTGATGATGATGAGGTGATAGTAAACTTGTTTAGGATATTATTATGTAATATATCATATATTTATGATGATGAAGATAATCTTGAAAGGAGCAATGATGATGATGATGATGATGATGATGATGATTATGATGGCGATGATGATGATGTTGATATTAGTATTCATCCCCATGTCTTTAATTGCCATCAATGCAAAATATCATGCTAGAAGATAATCATTGATGTGCTGGACTGCTGTTACTTCTATACTTTCTTCATGATGATGATGTTCATGATGGTAAAGGTGATAATGGTGGTGATGGCAGTTGTTGATGTGATGATGTTGTTATAAATACTGTCATTAAGATTGGTGATAATTATGATGGAGATGATAATTGTGATGATGAGGAGGATGATGATGATGATGATGGTGGTGATGATTATGATGAGGATAACCATGTTCATAGATAGCTGTCTTTTTCTGTACATTAAAATACTGGTCCTCGTATACTCTCTTCACAGGTTGTGATGTTCTTGAAGAAAACTCTTAGTAAAACTTTATTTCACAAGGAGCTGAGCAAAAGACCAGCAGCTGTCAACCAATACATATCATTCCTTAAGTCTTACCATACTAAGGAGGAATCAGTTGCAGCTGAATTAGGGTGAGTAGTGAGTATGTTCACATTGTCCAATGTTGATGCTGATATATCTCAATCATTTCGCCTGACGGTAGTGAAGTAAGAGAAGATGACAAAACAGGCACTGAAAATGTGTGAGATGTCATGAGACATCGTCTGCTTGTGCAAATCATGCCCAACCTGTGATGTCACACATCTCAGCAGTGTTCGGAGAGCTCTTTAGGTGCTATGCCGGGGCTGTATTTAAGCGTTTTGTAATTGATAATAATCATTACTTTGAATGTTTTCCAAGCATTGAATTTTGATAAAATTGTCCAATCAAAGTGTCACCTTTGCATTAATGAAAATAAAGTTAGTGTTTTTCTGAAATGTTCGCGCAGCTACTTTAACATACCTAAACATTCATGGATTAGCAATTATGCAGTGCTGCAGTGTAGATATAAACAGATATTATGAAACAGTCAGAACTAACATTTATGGCATAATAAATTGTCCTTTCATGAAGAAAAAAAGACTAAAACAAAAACTATAAAAGCGATGTTTTACATGCAGAAAATCATCGGTGCAATATTGTTGAAATGTTGAAAAATGTTCATGTTTCATCTAATTTTGTTACAGAGCACTGGGAAGAGTTGAAGACGCTGCGGTGAGTTATTCTTGCTCTATGTTTAACCGATGTTGTTATTACTTGCATAATGAGAAATATGCCTCCATTTCAACTGGTTTCTTGTAGACATGCAGTGACTATCTATCTATCTAAGTATCTTCTCCCGGTTCGGAGGTTGATTGCAACATCTCTCCATTTCACTCTATCTTCTGCCATTCTGGTGCACTCTTGCAGTTTTAGTCCACTCCAGTTCTTGACATTCTCTTCCCAGTTGATTCTGGCAGTGACATATTAAACTATATTTGGTTATGTTTTGATACATTTCTATACATTAAATATGTATGATATTAGCATGTGGTTTAGAAACTGTACATTGCAGGGCAAGAATGTAAACAAACAAAAGTTAATTTGCACGATTCTCTGGGAGACTTTATTACCTGTAACATTGTGGTTGAGGCAGTTTACTCCAAGTTAACAAATTTGCTCTTTTCCTGAACAGTATACTGTACATGCTGTAATGACATGGTTGTATCTTTCTGTTGATCACACACAAGCTGTGTAAATAATCATATATATATATATAACTTATACATGTACTTTTTGTTTTTAGCTGTGGAGGTACAAGTTAGCCAACCAGTCTGATAACCCACAACAAAGGCTCACCAGAATAATGGATTGCAATTCGTAAGTAGCCATGTGTGACATGAGAGAGAAAAAAAAATTGTTTTTCATTCTCAAAGAAAAGTGCATAATAGCATTTTTATCATGGTCTCATGGAATTATGAAAAAACAATTACAGGTTCCTGTTTAGTGCAGGATTATATTAGTAAGTGCCCTGAACATGTTTTGTAGATGGATGCGCAATATACAAATGCTATGTGTGATATTAGTATTACTATCATCATCATCATCATACTTTCAATATCATTGTCATCAACTTGACCATGACCATGACCATTACCATTACCATTACCATCATCATCACTACCACTGCCACAATCATCACCTCCACCACTACAACCAGCACCAGCACCAGCATCATCATCACCAAGCCAACACCAACACCACCACTTCCACTACCACCATCATCTCATCAATGTCATCATCACTAGCTGTATCAGTCCAGTAGTCAAAAGATTGAATGAATTATGCAGAATATATTACCCTACATTTTGGTGATAATTGTATTTTTACCCTGTACAGGCAGTGGTTCCAGCGATCAGAATCTTTGACCGCAGAACATGATATAATCAAAGAACAGGTTCTACTTCTCAACAAACAACTCCAGATTGAGGTAATTAAGTCACATGATTTATTGTAGCAACCCATGATGTAGCTGAGACCAGTCTTGCTCACTAACTCTTATTGGGGGTTGCAAGACAGTTGAAATCAATAGCAAATTTCCAAAATCAAGCGTAACTCTTGCGATTAATTGCAAATTTGCAATGGATCGCAACTCAACTTTCTTGCAACGTCCCATTAGTAAGAGAGAGAGAGAGGGAGAATAAAAGCTAGATCTAGTTAACTTAATTTAATTGTTAAAACTTAAATCCCAACAAAATCCTAGGAAATTTAAGAGACTAGTGGGGCGTTGCAAGAAAGATTATTTGCAATCGATTGCATTCTTGCAATGCCCCATTAGTTTCATTGAATTGACCCTGCAAGATATTCCTTTTTATTTATCAGCTTTTGTACCCTGCAGAGAAATAGAAATCTTAATTTGAGTTTGACAGTACACTGAATTATCCATGTGGACTGTGCATAGACAAGAGTCCATCCTTGTATGGAATTGAAGTGAATTCTACAACAGGGGTTACACTGATGTTTCGAAGCACCTTGATCAATCCTATGAAGTGGAAATTGCATTTTATTAGGGGCAACTCATATCAAATCCAATCCAAAACCAAAAACCAATATCAAAACCAATATCAAAACCAATATTAAAACTAATATCAAAACCAATATCAAAACAATATCAAAATCAATATCAAAACCATCCCATTATCCTCTCTTGATTCTGCAGCCGAGAGATCAGAGGTATCAACTGGAGGGGAAGTTTCCATTCCGAGAGCTCCCCAGGAAGACATCGTTATACTTTCAACCGGTCATCACAACTCTCTTCTACTGCTGCCTCTATCATTACGCTAGTTCTGAGGTAAGATGGAATGGAAAGCGATTTAATTGTTTATCAAGTTATCTTCCCCCAGCTCGGAAGGTTGATTGCAACATTTTGTCCACACATCTCTGTTTTCTGCCATCCTAGTTCACTCTTGTACCTTGTCAATGTGTAAATTATATGTGGATTAACATACTGTAAGTATTTTAATCACCTTAATTATGTTGTTTGTTTTATCCCTGAACATTCAGATAGGAGTAATGGATTGAATAATATGAATGAATAGTTCTGAAATCATGATGAATGCATAATTTGTTGTCAAGAACCAAAAGAGAGAGAGTCACCTTGTAGTATTTCCTATAGAGGTAATACCTATCTGGAGTTCTGATCTGACTGTGTGTGAACTGATCGATGTAACCTGATGGATATCAAAAGGAAATGTAGTGATTTGTGATAGAATTGCACCATTTACAGTCGGTAGGAATATAAGTTACTGAGTACCTCAATAAATATCAAAGGGGTATGCTGTAGGATTTTGTTCAATACCATTCGTTTTATCCTTACATATACAGTTATTTGATAAACGTGATGAACAAATCAAATGGTTTCAGTTTGATGCACAGTTACCAACTAAATTACACATACCCTTACCAAATTTTGTAGTTTTTTAAATTGAATTATGAACAAAATTGATTTGTCCCTATTTATGTTTCTTAAGAATGTGACATATCAAAGCTTACATCCTAAAGTAATCAACCAGTCCACCTTTCATTCTTAAGTTACTAAAAAAAACTAAAAAAACATAACATTTGCAAGGTGTATGAATAATTTGGTTATTAACTGTACTTTAATTCATTGTGTACTTCATCCCTCTATAGTCCGACATGAGTAATCCACAGACCCTCAAGAGAGAATTCAACCTCTCTGATAAACAGTACTTATTCCAAGCCCTGCTGGCAAGGTCAAAACTCAAGGACTGGAATCAGGTGGAATCATTATTAACATCCAAAGTAAGTGGAATTATTTTTTAACATCTTCACAACTAAGTGGACAAATTTATTCTGAAAGTATTTCAAATAATATCAATAATGGGATGAAAGAAGAGATTTATTATGAGCAAGATACATGTTCAAGATTTTTACCAAATTTCTGCTGTATTATTGCACGAGCTTGTTCAGATTTGAAACCATGTCTTATTATCAATGCCATATTATAAACATAACACAAAGTATTGAAACAGAAATATAACTGCATCAAATAATTTCAAAGAAATAAGAAGTGAGAGATAAAGGCATATTTCTGTTGCAATGTGTCACAATGATAATACACAAACACATGTCAAACTCTATCAATTTTACTGAATTTAAAATGCTTTGTCTGTTAGCCAAGTGTTAACAACTACTGGACAGTTACTCCTATGCTGCCATGGTCTCTGTCACTGATTCCTTGTTCTTTTCTTCTTCCATAGAACTGGCTAGGTAAAGCCAGGATAAAAGCACCAGTTAATTTTAGCCAGGTTGTCTACATCCTTATTACTGTGAAGGCACCTACAGAGGTAAGTCTTATTATTGTTGTGTTGTTGTTGTTGTTTTTTTTTTTTTGGGGGGGGGTGTGTTTATTTGTTTTTGTTTGTATTTTATTTGTGTGTCTTGTTAAACAAGAAAAATCAAAATTCATATGTGACATCTACAATTATTTTATGTCTGCTGAATTTAAGATTTTGATTTCATTAATACTTATTTTGAAAACTAAGGTTGGGATTAATTACTCATGTTTAGAATTTTTCGGAGCCAGATTAATTCTTCTCAATTCCGACACCTTTATCACAGAAAACTCAATCCCAAATGCGACGCATTCCAGACCAAATTTTTTGCCTCTTCTGAGGTAGTTTTGAGTAAATTTGATTTTCTTACAAACATCTGTAACCCTTGTACATTTTAATTGAGACTGGTTGTTGCATGCCAAATTCAGAATATGATGTTACTTTTTTACAAAGATTTGTTCATAAGACTTTAGGCTTAGGGAAATGCCTTTGTTTGTCTTCCAGATCATTGCCAAGTACATGATGTTCATTGAAGATAAAGAGTCGAGAATTGCCATGGCAACCAAATTCAAGATTCATGCAGTCGTGATAGACACATGTGCTCAGCTCAAAGATCGACAGCGTCTTGTAGCGTACAGACCTCAAGTCATCAACACACCAGCAGATACACACTTTGAAATCGTCCTAAGAAACACGGTGAGTCGACTTTCTCTCTGAAGATTATAACACATAGATTGAAGTATACTTAGGATATTGGATGGTATAGTCCATAGTTAGATAAGTATTGGAATACAAGCCGTTGCATGAAAGCCCCTTTAAATGAATAATAATAATGGGTTCTTGAATAGCGCTCATGTTTGTCAGACTTGACACTCCTGGCGCTCCCGATTAAATCATAAGAAATGTAACATTACATAATAATGAACCTGTAACATAATAAATATTATATGTTTTCTCATCAAAGTAGGAATTGTTAATTACAGAACCCTGTGATTAAATATGTAGTTGAAGAAAAGTAGGGAACTGATTTTTCTATTGTTTATAATCTAACCAAATTTAAATTATCATCTCATTTTATATTCATTTGAAAGTGTGAATTATCCCTTCTGGGACTGGATTTGTGTAAGTTTTACATTATTTGGATTACATTCAACCATATACATGCAACGCTGAAGTGAGATTCTTGTCCTCTTTATAATGCTTCAAAATCAGGTTTTTGTACATATCGTAAACTCTGTCATTTCTGTTTCAACAGGATCACAAATGGAAGAATTGATCCCGGAGTATTATGATCTGCAACAAAGCGAGCTCTTTTCCATGAAAAGAAGTATGCAGCATGACTTATCAAAATGTTTTTTATGAGAAGGTACTATTTAATTAAGAGAGAAATTTAAATTAACTATAATTATAAAGAATGTAAGACATCTCGTGTCATTTCTGTTTCAACAGGATCACAAATGGAAGAATTGATCCCGGAGTATTATGATCTGCAACAAAGCGAGCTCTTTTCCATGAAAAGAAGTATGCAGCATGACTTATCAAAATGTTTTTTATGAGAAGGTACTATTTAATTAAGAGAGAAATTTAAATTAACTATAATTATAAAGAATGTAAGACATCTCGTGAAACCTTTCTATAAATCTTGCAATTTGTTGATAATTCATGTGTGTATTGTCCTTATAGATATAAGGATGTTCTAGAATGTTCTGTAGAGTTTCAAAGGTTATCAAATGTAAGAAAATTTCTTCTGAAACACACCAAACACACCAAAGAATAATAATTTTTGTACATGAATTTTCAAATGTGTTCTTATATATTTTAGAAGATTTATGCACTATTCCCCCACAGAATATTCTTTTTTTTAAACAAGGAAATGTTAAATAGTTTGTTTCTACATTTTACTCAAAGAAATTATCAATATGATTTTTAAGACTGATGAAGTAGCATGTACATGGAATTGAAAATTTCTATCAGAAACGTTTACAGTATACAGTACATTCCCATAGATGTATGGTTGTGTCCAGACTCTGAACATTTGCAATTATGTCTGTTGATTTGAGTGGTATGAAATAAGTTGCAAATGTTTTGATGCTGCATGTGATCTGCCATTACCAGAGTATTTGTATTCTGCTTTTGTTCATGTGTTGTCAAACAGTAAACATTCATTGTGATTAAAGCATTATCCAACATAGATCATAATGTAAGAAAACATGCAGAAGCTGAAATGTGAAATCCATCCAACATGTTTGAAAGTGCTCAGAGCAAAGATTTTATTTTTAGTAAGGTTTTGCTTCAACAGTATATTATTGGTATCCAGTTTTGTGATTTAACGACAATTTAGCTCCTAGAATGCCAAATGATGTAATATAGGTCTGATAAAATTAAACAATTATGTATTTTTGCAGTAACACCTTCTTTCATCAAACTTTTGATAATGTATATGACAAAGAAATCAGAAATCCAAATTTGATAAGCTACATTATTTCACTGCTGTAGAAAATAAAAATTCTCATCTGTTTAGGTATGTGTTTGAAATGAAAAAAAGTAAAATTCATTCAACAAAAGTAGAGATACATGTCTATAATGCATAGTACACAAAAAATGAATGAAGATCACATGGCAATCTGGGCACCTTTTGCACCGTATCAAATACAGAGTTATAGAATTAGAGGGTTGACTCAAATCTTCTTTATTGTTGTTATAAAATATTGATTGAAGATTCCACTGTGATATTACAGAAGTATAACATTATAGAAATGGAGTAGAGCCTAATAATTGCATGTATTGGATGGCATTTAGATGCCTATTTCTGTTTATAAAACAGAATTTAGGGAGCAGAGTGCTTTGTTTGTAATATTATCTAGGGACTTTTTCTACATCATGTTGTTTGAAGGGTGGTTAGTGGGAAGAGGGAGTTGTAAGCCATTTTGTTTGTATTGATATTGATATGATCATAGTTTCAAAATTGTCTTTCAGTACTAATTTGTCTGAGTGCTCGGATTCCAATGAAGGAGCAGAGAAATGTATGAATGTTGTGGAAGTAGACATATGGAATATGTTATTTGGAATCATGTAGAGGATATAGCTATATAAATTCCATGCTTTTTTTTATATAGAGTTGATATTTGGTTAGCTAGCCATGTGAAAAAGTCACAAGGAATTAATGTACTTTTAATACATGTAAGATGAAAGATAATCATGCATTGAATTTCCCTTTGCTTAAAATTGAATATTGTGTTTGATTCCATTTACAAGCCCTTGGTACATTATGAAAACCTACATCAATTTATTAAACCATGCTTGCTGCGCGAGATATACATGTAAGTCAAGAGCCACATAAAAGATAGCAATCTTCTTGCAGGAAAGATCTGTATGGGTTTTTTGTAAGAACCCAAAAAGCAAAAGTAGTTTGTTTCCTTTCAAGACAAAAAGAGCATTCTTTTATTTCATGTGTACAAAGCATACATGAACATATATATACCAATATATATGTGGCCATTGCCTTGTATTAGAAAATGTACTGGATGAATGTTTTCTTTACAACTCATTTTATATTATTGATCTGACTTTAGTCTATTACATTTGTCATTATTGTTAACTGTTACTGTAAAAGTGATGCAAGACATCTTTGTACTCTTAATAGCTCGATTATCTTACGTTACCTGCCACAACAAGGAAGACGAAAATTAAAGTACACAATGTAAAAAGATGTGATTGTTAACACATTTCAACTGCAAATGACAAAAATCAGTGACAAATCTGCTGATAACCAATCAGAAGCAAGGATTTCACTAGCTTATAACAAAAACTGTCATTTGTCACTGATGACATGTTTTGTGAAATGGGGCCCAGATGTAAAGAATGTATAGAAATACCACCTGCCTATAAAGACCACTTTCCATGTTTCCCTTGAGCTTTTTGTATGTTAAGTTTTCACTGTAGTTTGTTATGTTTAAAAACATTTCATTGGTCCAATTCAATGCATAATCAGGTGTGTTTAAGGATATGCCGATATGCAGATGAAATATGGAATATTATACATTCCAGCTTAAAAGTTCACATGAGAAGACTGTGTACATAGCAGATTAGAGGGACATTATCAGGGGTGTATATACTGGTACACTAAACTATTATGCTCTTCTTCATGATACACAATTTTGCTCATCAAGACAGGTCAATTTTACAAGGAGTTTGGGAGTTTCTTGACTTGGATAAACTGATTTGATGTAGTTATGTAAAAGATTCAGCAGGGTTTATTTCCCCCTGTTGAATATTCGTCAGAATACCCCGGTAGGTAGACTATTAATATCTTATAGAAAACTGAAATAATATAAATACATATGTATTTGCAAATGTGCAGAGAATCGATGCATACAAAACTTTAGTAGTTCGCAATATTTTCTGATTTTACCGAGTGCCACATGGCAACCACTACTAAATTACTGTAAGTTTGTAGCAAAATAATGTAATAAATCATGTCAGGAATTGTTGAGAAATTGATTCCATGTCGGCATGATTTATATTTATTCATCTATATATTTAAAATGAAGCAATGGGATGAAGAGGTTAACACTTGGTGCTCCATAAAAATGGATGTCATCCATAAAGTAGGGGTTTTAAATTGGCAAAACAAGTCTGTTTATTAGTGAAATGAATACCAGAAATGAATACCGTACGTGTAGGCATTTCAAACCTGCCTTCCGTTACAAACAGGTTTTAGGAATAATTTAATGCAGACCTGTAGCATTGTTATATTATCCAATATTCACATGTATAAACATTTTCATTCCAATATGTATGTGTTGTATGTGGTGTGTATGGCTGTGTCAAATTTTGCTTGTTTTTTATTGTTTACCCAAAGTGCTATATTGAGATGAATTGATTATCCAATTAATGCATTAATTTTTTCAGCTCAAAGTGATTTTACTGTATGAATTTAAATACACATATATGGTTATGAGAAAATTAATATGAAATAATAAAGATTTTATATGATCCAAACCAAAGTTGTATTGTTTACTGGCATTTTTGTGATAGCTTTAAATAAGTGAGACGAGTTTAATTTAATCCTGAAATAGAAAATGCCTGCAGTTCAATTAAGACGCAAGAAGGTCGTCTAAGATTATAGTAATTAGGATGATTGTTCTCCAGAGTGATATTGACTATATTGATGAAAAATCTTGAACTCTTTATGCTTGGGGTTTATCTTAACATTTTGGATCTGTGCTCAATTTTACATAACTGAGAGACATAATCTTCTTATGTTGTCTGCATTCAAATTTCAAAAAGCTGACAATTTTTTATTTTTTTTAATCATTGCATCCCTTTTCACACATTATCTCTGTAACATTTCAATTAAAAGAAAATAAATTAACATTCTGCATTTAAAAAAAAATCTCTACTCTTCTACTTTATGAGATGTTTTGCAAGTCTATCTGTTGTTCAGATAATGCTGGTCCTACATTACTTTGTAATTGTTGAGTAACATCAATATCTTCAGAGGACCAATTTTATAGTTGTTATTGTCAGGGACTATGAAACAAGCCCCTAACACCCCCCCCCCCCCCCCCCCCCCCCCCCCTCTCCCACAAAAAAAAACTCTTTTTAAGCATATGACTGTTTACATGTGTTGTTAATCATAATGGCTCATGAGCAAAAATGAAAGCTAGATGTCTTATTACTTTAAATGTAATACAGGTATGAATACACACAAAAAGAATGAAATGACTCTTCTAAATAAAAGTTAACAATTTTACATCTTTATTCTCAAACAAGAAATATGCTATAAGGTATCTCTAGGCAAACACCTGGAATAAATAAATAACACTTTAGTTTAATTGATGCCAGGCACCATAGAAGACAAACTGAAACAGCTGCTAGCTTTTACAATAGCACATTTGATAATATGTATTTCAAAGTACCTTGTTTCTTATTCTTTCTCTTCATAAAGATGAGTTTGCACATGTTAGAGTACCGTATATTACACTAAACAAAACATCAAAAGGCAATTATAAATTAAACATGAACATGTTGAATATTTATCACTACTCAAGAGTGAAAATAATATAAGTAAAGGCCACATGACCACTGAAAAACAAATAACTTTAAATACAGAGATCAAATTGCAATCACTTCACATCTCTTTCCTGCATTTCCATTTTTTACTTGAAAGACATCTAGAAAACAAAATAGTATTGGTTGGTTCTTTATCAGAAAGACAGAAATACATGTACCATCATGTACAAACCAGAAAACAAAATAGTATTGGGGGAATTCTTTATAAGAATGACATAAATATATGTACTATTATGTATCACTCATAACAACACAACAAAATAGTATTGCGCAAGTTCTTTATCATAATGATATAAATACATGTACATGCAATGCAGCACAAGATAATTCCTGAAATGATCAAGGTGGCATCATTTAGCTCAAATTCCACAGTACCAGAAAACAAAACAGATGGCCTAAGAGGCAAGTCTACAAATGACATGAATCCATGTAAAGCACAAGATAATTCCTGAATCAAGGTGGTGCATGTCATTTAGCCCAAATTCCACAGTACCAGAAGAAGAAAAAAAAACAGATGGCCTCAGAGACAACTCTACAATATTTATAAGAATGAATTAGATCCATGTACACTGTACAGCACAAGATATTTTGTTCAATTGTAAAAAAACTTTCCAAGCACAACAAGACTAGCATGATAGCTTTGTTGCGGTATTATCTTGAACATTATTTAAACTAAATGATGATCGATATTTAGACTTAATGATGATGTGCATTATTGCATCGTTTCATTGCAATCAAAAATCCAGTTTCCTTCAAATTCAATACACTGTCTGATGAAAACACCAAATCTCTTTGAAAGACATCATATTAGAAAAAAGAAATACTTGTTTCTATTCATGATAGAGTCAAATGTTTCACTGAGATTGTATAAATTAACATACACTTTTTAAGCTGAATGATGAAAGACTAACATTGTGTATACAGTCAGTTACAGTTAGAACAGTCAATGAATAACTTACGCCTGAACCAATGTATTTTCCATTTTGATGTGAAAACCACTCATTTTAGCACAAGCATTCAGGTGACAACTGAGTCCAATTTTTACTCCGACATAAATGGAATTGAAATACCTCCCCAAGAGGCATGAGTACTGTTGTAAAGAATGTATCCCTGAAAATTGTTGCCTAAATCCTTACCCAAAGTTCATAAACATAAACTTTCTATGTACACAATTATGCTTACTAGAATATTTGTTTCATAATAATCATATATACAAACACGAAACACTAACAACATTTTCTTTCAGAAAATTACATTTTTTCTAACCTTAATGGCAAGATATATTTGTTAATGCTTTCTTTGATATTAGGCACATCTTGATTCAATATTGTTTTTTTCTTCATTTCAATCACACTAGCTTTGACATCTGATAAATTACATAAAATTTACCAATTGCCTAATATTGCAGAAAGACCATGTGAACATCACACACCCACACCATTCTCATATAATATAGGTATTGTATAGTGTTGTTACCTAAAACATCCTAGCCTAAGCAATCTTTAGCTAAGATAAGGCACAGAAAGACCTCAATTAATTCATCCTACTTAGCCAAATAATTTTAGACACAAACCTAAACCCCATCTTATAAAGACATGCAACTGATTCGAATCAGTCTTCCAATCAACTACTTACAAAGTTATAATTGTCAATCTTTGATGAAGGCACTTGATGTCTAACTAATGTTAATTGCAATCACTTTGGATCCTTACATTCACAACACAATACCATGGGTCTCTAGGTCCAAAGAGACGACTTTAGAGATAAAATGCATTGGTGAGGAGCATAAGAAATGAGTCAGGTTCTAAAACCCAGCTCTCAATAAACAGTATAAAACACTATGCTACAGTGCTTTCTAAAATAAGTTGTCTCGAGGAAATGAGCAGAAGTTAGGTGCCCCTAAGGTGCTCTTTACGTAGCCCTTTCATCACCTCTTCAGCATGGGCGTGGCTCACCCCATGTACATCCATGTAGATCTTAGAAATCAGGTGCCCCTTGGGTGCTCTTTACGTAGTCCTTTCATGACCTCTTCAGCATGGGCGTGGCTCACCCCATGAACATCCATGTAGATCTTAGAAATCAGGTGCCCCTAGGGTGCTCTTTACGTAGTCCTTTCATGACCTCTTCAGCATGGGCGTGGCTCACCCCATGTACATCCATGTAGATCTTAGAAATCAGGTGCCCCTAGGGTGCTCTTTACGTAGTCCTTTCATGACCTCTTCAGCATGGGCGTGGCTCACCCCATGTACATCCATGTAGATCTTAGAAGTTAGGTGCCCCTTGGGCGCTCTTTACGTAGTCCTTTCATGACCTCTTCAGCATGGGCGTGGCTCACCCCATGCACATCCATGTAAATCTTAGAAATCAGGTGCCCCTAGGGTGCTCTTTACGTAGTCCTTTCATGACCTCTTCAGCATGGGCGTGGCTCACCCCATGTACATCCATGTAGATCTTAGAAGTTAGGTGCCCCTTGGGCGCTCTTTACGTAGTCCTTTCATGACCTCTTCAGCATGGGCGTGGCTCACCCCATGCACATCCATGTAAATCTTACTCATAGCCTCTGGTAGAAGCACTTTAGACAGGTAATCCATGTACTGTACAGCAAAACAATGAAAGACATCATTTTTAACAGTGGACCTTCTCTCATTTTGAGGTCCATATTCTACTAATTCAGTTATACCCTATCCTGGGTCTAAGTTGTTTAACAAAGGAAAACTTAGACATAGGACTAACTTCCTTTGTTAAGCCTAAGTTTTCAACAAAAGCATCAAGTTTAAATTTAATATAACAGGGCCTAGATGTTAAAGTCGATGCTTGGCACTTGGAGGATCATTCTGACTTGCAGTATTTGTTACTACTTTTCACTTCTCCTTAAACATAAATGTGTTCAAATATTTGTTAATTCTGGATAAAATCCCAAGATTAATTTGTTTGAAGTAGAAGTATAAACTACTTTGTCAGTGATACAGTCCAACTAATTTCTACATAAAGCTGTTATCACGAGTTCAGTAATAACATCAAATGACAAACACTGGAGGCCTATAGAGTAGGAAAATTATGGATCTTTTCAGAATGTTGAGTAGAACAAAGTAAATTATCAATTAGTTACTCCTGATTAAGAATGAATCTCCTTCAACGTCTAGTTATACAGTTAACAACTAAATATATTCATTCCCTTACCAAGTTTTGTGAAAATTGATTTGTCCTGCTTTATTTTCTTCAGAATGTGACATATAAAGCTTAAATATATTAGTATTCAACGCAGGGCCCAATTAAAACAGTCTGCCTTTCATACTTGAGTTACAAAAAACACCCCAAAACCCATCGAATTTACAAGGGGTAAGAAAGTTTAGTTGTTGAATTTATTTACCTTAAAGTGTCTGGCGCAGTATGTTTTGACTAATTCCCCCATCACTGCATCCATCTGCTCCTCGCTGAATGGTCCTAACCTCACATTGCTAGCCATGCCAACTGAAAAAAATGTATATAATTAACATCATTTTGTATATAAATATGCCTGATGAATACAAAACCTGTAATGATAGATCACTTATGATTCAATGGCAAAGTGATTAACAATGACTTCAATCGTGGTAGAAGTGACTTTGAATGTTAAAATATTCAAATTTTACAGTAAGCACCAGTATAAATGTTTAGTGCTTACTTTGAATACCGAATTGTTTTGTTCAAATAAGCACCCATCATTGTTAATCCTCCCTTAAATAAATTAGAAATATAGACGTTCATTTTACCAGAAGCATTAGTTAGCTAACTTTCACATCTTATTTACAATACCATGAGACAAGATCCGAAATGACTTTTTCACTTACTTCTATGAGGTCCCTTTTTCTTGTAGCACTGGTGTCTTTCACAGGCCCTCTGATTAAACAAAACAATTAACAAATAAATATCAGGTAAAAATGAATTCATAGCTACAAATTGGGATGTCACTGTAGGCCTCTATCCCATTGGACCCACATTCTATGCGGGTTGTCACCGGGACCAATATCATGTATGATTTATAATAGAGCCTCACCCATCAAAAACTACAAATGTATGAATTTATTTTTCTGACTTATATTACATACTACATGGAAGTGGCGAGACCTCTGTGCACCTGTCAATTGACTGTACACTTTGTGGAAGTATGACAAGTGCTCTCCGTCATAATTGCCTAATATTGAATACAAATAAACATCTTAGAATTTCAAAGAAATGAAACAAAGGACATTCTCTTTGAACTTATTTGCCAGCAAAGGGGTACATGAATTACATACCATGTACCGACTACTACTTTTAAACCATTCTAAAAGGCAGTGGGCCAGTTATTAAGCTTGAAAGAGGGTAGAACAATGGTGCCAATCAAAAGTTAATTACATAAAATCCTATATCAAAAGAGTTGCCCACTGACCAATTTAACTGACCCCCACCTAGTTCCCTAAAAGTGATATCTACCTTTCCTTGGAAGATATTGTGTAGGTATCTCTTGTTCCTTTGTGTCAGATACACAATATCTGCTGTTTTCAACTCGGTCACCAATCTACAGAGAAGTAGAAATATCATGCTTTACAGAAACTTCTGATTAGCTGAATAGTGATCTATATGTCATAAAAGGAATAACCTGTTATCTTCTTCTTTTAAACCAGGTCATATTGTAGGTCTCTCCCTCTTTCTTTTTCTCTCTCCTACCATTAATTAACCCAAGGAGTTAACATCTCCTTGATTAACCCAAAAGAAGAAGCAAATTTTGTCAAACACAGTGGCCAATGTAAAGCCAGTTGTTTACGTGGCTACTTTTACAATTTCCTTCCCAGACAAAATACAACACAAAACAACGACAAACATACAAACATGAGAATTTAGTAAGATGCGTACTTAAGATGTCAGATAAATACTATTTCACTTATACTCATGACTGAAAAAACACTTCTGTGGAAAGGCCTTTTCTCATTCTGTAATGATGGTATTATTTAAAAAGGTGATTTGTTGATGTGACCAGGAAGAAAATACTAAATGACAGGGGCACTAATAATCAAACTAACTGGCTATTAGTTCAACTACTTCAAGAAAATTTAAGGCAAGAAAAATATGTAATTATGGATATAAATCTTTAAAAAATATACAAGGAAAAAAAAAGAACAGAATTTTCTAACATACCTATAACATGATTAGAGAAGGGAAACAGAAGAAACATAAACATTGATGTTATGAACAAAACAACAACAAAAAAGGAAAAAAAGGAAAATAAAGTCTTTAAAATTTAAAATTGATAATTTATTGAGTGCGAAAAATTATAATCAAGTAGAAAAATACATACAATGTAATTGTAAATCTTTTCTTTTTTAAATGAGTGTCAAAGATATTTTTGTGATTACAATTGCGATTGTTTTATTATTTTAATTCTCAAAAAAATGAGAAAAATGATTAAATAATTGTTTTTTTAATAACTTGATGTGATATGAATTAAATCTTTATCATTATCAACTACATGTATATAGCCTGTTGTATTAAATCTTATAATCTTAAGTTGTAAATTCTTATTTGAGAATTTAAAAAGTTTTAAATAAATGTAAGATTTGTAAGTTATCCCTGATCATTCAGAAATGTGCCAAATATGTACTTCCTTTTTTCTCAAAGATATTTATTTTAGTATATAGACTTCTATTTGCTTTACTAAATTCCTGCTACTGTTGTATTCATTTGACAAATACTTCTTTACAATATTCTATGACTCCATAAAAGAAGACAATAATTCAAGTATTGTTTCCAGTGATATATATTAAGTTGGGATTATATTCTTTTAGAAGTGTAAGGATCTTATGAAAATACTGTAAAGAATCTTATGAAAATACCGTAAAAAATGAATTCACCTTAATGAAATATGAATATATACTAGGCCTTACTACATATACATATAAAAAGATTTCCATTATTAAATCACATTCCATTAAAATAAATATATGTTTTGTGGAAAACCTTTTAATCAGAATAGATTATGCAAATCAGGGAATACCTTGATTATGTATGAAAAAATACCCCAAAATATATTTTGATATACAAAGATATCCATTATTAATATGTCTGATTTGTCACTGTTTGATGTTACTTTGCTTTTGACATTCACAAGTGTGTTGTAAAATAATCAATAACTTTATAACCTTGCTCGTACAAAAATTAAGCATTGCATGATATGATCAACTTTATTCAGAGGTGAAATGTTTAAAATGAAATTGAATTGAATTGAATTTATTTCCACATTTGTATAAAAAATACAGAAACACAGTTTTATACAAAAGTAAAAGTATAATAAAAAGTAAACAAACATCAAATACGTGCGAATTAAGAAGATAAAAGGACAAATTTACACGACTAGAAAGAGATACGATGTAAATGCTACATCACTTGACAAATGTGTTGAAAGAGTTTACCTGACATTCCCAAAGATGTTGTCAAACCAGCTGTCACTTTCATCATCATCTTTCCCCTGGCTGAGATCAATGACCTCATCTTCGAGGTCACCAAGTTTTCCTTCTCGACCTGCACCCATTAGTGCGTTCTCATCCTCTTCTACTTGTATATCATCCATGACATCCCCGTTGCAGCTATCATCCGAGATGTGCACAGGATCGTCCCGTTTCAGCTCAGGTGGACTTGGGCCGTCTTGATAATCATCAAGATTGTAACGGTCCGATGGCAATGCCTCCACCTCATCAAAGGCACACCCTACATCCTCTATAGGAGTGAGCTTTGGCAATTCATCTTCAACATCCATAGGTTCATCTTCTTCACTACGTCTTAGTTTGTCCTCAATCTTGCGACTGTGAATCACTTCAGATGTTCTTTGATTTTCATTTGTCCCTTGGCTGTCACTATCCCAGTCAAGATCCTCCATCAACTGCCCTATATTGGTTTTCTGTTTTCTCTTCTTTTCACCATGTAATGCTTTAGGTATATTATGGAGGCTGTCTTTGTCTCTCTTGTTCTGTCTAAGGAACAAAGCTAGTTTACTTAGTTTTGGCCTCTTATTTTGTTTGGTATTCTCATTGTCTTCTACATTTTGCACAGATTTATTTGTAGTTGAATGAAAACTATCCCTCTGCTCACAACCACTTGAAGCAGTATCCACTTCGCTCACACCGTTCACTTTTCTCTCTCCATACTGTGTTGTCTGTAAAGATAATTGTTGCCTCGACTCTTTCACCTCCTTGGCTGGATTTAGAGGTCTGTTCTCAGCATGGAGGAAGCTGGCCGACATCAGCTCATCGTCGTCAGAGGATGAATTTCGAGTGGTTTCCTTTTCAGGAGATGGTGAGATATCTTGCTGGTTTTTCATGGGTCTCTTCAGTGAAGATGTCGTTGACCTCAGATGTTCACCCAATCTTTCATCATGTTTAAGCTTGATGTCTGTTAGCAAAACAGAACAATTACCAGTAGGATGTCTAACAGATTCTGAAATATTATTGCTTCTCTTGTTTACTGATACTCTATCTTTCTCTGGTACTGTATCATTGTGAAGTTTTTGCTTCTTTGATCCATGCATTTCCTGACCCATTAATGCCTCTTCAACAGATTCCTTTTTCACATCTTCATGGAGCACTTTTTCCTTGGAAGACCCAAATTTACTTGCACTTCCCCTTTTAGCCTCATTTCTTTTTAGTGATAATTTGTTCCTGCTTCTTGTATTTTCCCTCCTCTTTATTCTATGATCAAATTCTCCTGATGATGATGGTGAGCTTCCCGTCACCTCTGAGGAACATGTCAGCCTAGTCACTCCTGATTCTTGCTTTACCGATGAAGATTGCAAAGTTGCCTCCGATTTTATTGAGTTCAGAGAACCTTTCAATCGGCTCTCATATGTAGATGGTGAAGAAGTTCTTTCTGACGATGACAAATCTGCCTTTTGGGGTAAATCTACCAAAGCATCCTCTATTTTCTCAAGTTTACATGTAAAAGGTTTGCTGACATCAGAAAATTGAGGATGTTCGTTTCCCTCCACTTTGATAGGATCTTCATCAGGTTTCACTGTAGTCTTCCAAGATCTTTCTTCCTGAGGAGGGGATAGGGGAAGACTTCTTCTTGAATGATCACCATGTCTCAATGACAAACCATCTTTGCACTCAGCAGGGGATCTGTGATCACCATCAAGTCTCTCATTCAACTCCTCTGGATCAGGCATCCCATCCGAGTCGCAGTCCATGTCAGAGACAGAAGGGAATGACAAGACTTCTGGCTTGATTTCATCTTCAGGCTCTGTATCCATGTTTCCTGATGCTTTCTCAAAGAACCCACCTCCCTTCAGTCCACCTCCGACCTCGATACTCTCTTTCGTTCCAGCAGTTGCTGCTGCTGTGTTCATTCCTTTGACTCTGTGTGGGATATAAAAGAGAAAGCTCATCAGCTCTATTGGTATAGAAAATCCACATTAGAATCAGATAATTTCACTGCTTACAAATAATCTTTATATGATAGTTATACATGCATATATAGTTTTAGGTGTAAATCATCACATACTTCTTGCAAACCCTCAATATATACTACCGGTACTCCGCTTGAAGTGTATAGGCAGGCTTTATTCAGGTCACCTTAAGTTATACATACCAAACTTAAAACAAGAATTAACAAACCAACTTACAATTTCTTTAACTTATTCCTTTTCCTGTGGGCTGACTGGATTGCAGGTGGGCCAACAAAGTCGGCATCTGCTTTGGGAGCGAAGTAGCTGCTGATAGCTATGTGTTTTGAAGGAGGCGTAGCACACAAGGACTTCATCAGCTGGGAGGTGGTCTGACCAATGGTTGCTGTGTGGTACTTGCAGACAAACACCACAAGCTTCTTGGCAAAGAGTCTGACAGGACTGAATCCTCCACCTGTCACGGATCAAACCAACAATATTTATATTAATTGTCGACCCTACATTGTCAAATCAATCTATATACATTTGCTACACTCAACTCAGATGAGGAAAATTGGTACCTGGTAGGATCATGCCATTCAAAACATTCAATGCCTAAAACCTTCAAGAACATGTTAAAACAATTTTTTGTTTTCTACTCAGAGTTACTAATGATATTATGTTGTTAAAATTCTGGAGAGAGATTTGCGTATTTTGTGTATTTTGTTTTGTATAGCGCCTTGAGTACCGGTAAGTTATTAGATAAATGCGCTTTATAAGTATTTATCATTATCATTATTATTATTGTTATTATTATTCCTTAAATGCACTGTATACTGATAGCAGCTGTCAGAGCTAAAGCGGGGGTAATAATATCTTGAGCTCTATTGAAGCACAGAGAGATGGTATATCATAATGTCATATGCGCAACACAATAACAGAATCCAATCATCATTTTATTAACCCTAGGAGCACAATAAAGTAAAAACTATCAGGAATACCAGTTTGTTTTACCTATGTGACATGATTAGAGATTACAAAATATTGGAGTCATATAGATATGTTTTGTACAAAGAAAGCCTAAAAGAGCCTGAAAATGAGATTAGACAGGGCCTGCAATGACTCTAAATGGCATCAAGGTGATCAATTTTACTGTCCTGTTCAACAAGATGGAACATAAAATGATTGATTTATCTAAGGACAATAGCTATCTTATAATATGGCATAACAGATTTATCAAAAGACAACAACTATCTTGATGATATGTATTCAATTATAATAGGGTAGATAAACATCAGATAAATGTACATCCATTAAGATGAATTGCTTAGTCAGGTTAAAAAGAAAGAGAATATCAAAGCAATTCTTAAAATTTCATTCGCTGTATAAAAATGACAAAATGTTTACCTGCATGTCTTGAGTTATCATCCTTCCAGACTGGTGTTCCCATCTTAGTTGGCATCAAACATGAGGGGTGATGCAAGTTAGAATCCACAAACTTATAACCAATCTTTACAGACTGACCTGAAATAGGATTTGAAGCATTATTTTGTATCAAAATACATACATACATTTTAAAGACGCATAGTAGTGGACACTCATGGGTATTTTAACACCATTCAGGTGTTTACCCAATAACAGGTGATATCCATCACCAGGACTATGACCAACAGGCCTTATGTAATGCTCTGCATTTCCCACCAATCGCCCCATATTTAAAAGTCATTATCTTACATTTCCCTCACCCAAAGACTCTCTGAGAGACTAGAGGGGACCACTGGTTTGCTGTGTGCAAGACTTGAATTATGAATCGGTGAATTGTGACCTACTGGCTACTGCACATGAAAATTGACTACACACAGCTTTATAATTTCCCATTTAATCTGCCTAGATTGAACTTATTTATTCCAATACTGCAACTACAGAAAGTGATTGTATAACAAAATGAGCAGAAATGAGTAGAAACTATTAATAATTGTTTGGGCAGTCAGAATGAATACATGATGAACACATAAATAGGCAAGGACATAATTTAATATGCTGTTCTTATATATTGCATCACATTATGATTTAACATCTCTATGCACTTCCAAAGGACTTTTGATATTATTACCCTGGCTTTGAGGTAGACATAGAAAATTAGACATAAATACAGGAAAAAACGTACCTTATTCATAAATTGATGGCACTTCTATTTGCTTGAGTAAATTTGGGGCTAAATTAATGGTAATTTGGTCTGATAATATGCTCTCCCAATGAAAAACAAATAGCAATGCCCCTGTTCACAGAATAAAAGGTTGTATTTTCTGTTTGCAGTTGAACTTCATACCTGTTGTTATCTGATGTTCATCTGGGATTGGTTTCTTCTTGGAGTCGTTTCCTTCTTTGATTCCAGACCATTTCTTCCTCCTGTTAGTCCTGTATTGCTCATAATAAGACACCACCTTGGACTTGATAGGGTCCCGAAGAAGAATGATGATCTCCTGCAAACCAAGACCAATTAAAGGGAGACAAAAACAATCAAAAACAATTCTGGGGCCCCATCTTATAAAAGAGCTGCGAATGATTACAAATAATTTGCAACTGATATCAATCTAACTCCTATATCTCATTAGTAAAGAGTTGGGATTGATATTACTTGCAAACAAATTGTATTCAATGGCAATTCTTTTATTAGACGGGGCCCTGGTAACTGAATTGTATTTTAAGATAATATGACTTAAAGTAATCCCAAATTTTCTATCAAAGTATGCAATGCAGATCAATTTTGGATCACAAATTATGAATAAAACAATTAAAATCTGATTGGAAATCATATGCACTGAAAAGCACAACTCAATGCATGTAACACTCCAATTATGACAATCCTGATATGACCCAGCAAGCATGATACAGATGTAAAAAGACCATGGTACAAGAACCGGAAACTGGGACACCCCCCCCCCCCCCCCCCCTTGAAGTTAGACCTGGAAGCTTGGCAGCTGGAGACGGCTTTCTTCCAGAAGCTTTGGTATTCAAGGTATTCAATGTATAAAATATCTTAAACAATCTTCAGACATCATAAAAATAATTCATGAATTTACAAGTGGTCCAATGGCACAAAGTTATCTTGTTCCAAAAACGCTAGCCAGATAGCTTTTTCAAAAATAACACACTATGAAATCAAAACACTTGTGAACTTTTTCTTTTTGAAAGCTTCAAAATAAAGTCATCTCACCTGTAAATGTCTGTCCTCAAACCAGCTCTGTTGGTGATTGACTTCATCCGGAACAACATAGAGCTCCGTCAAGAGTTTACAGTTCTCACTCACCTGTATTCAATTTAAAAACACACTGTGCATGTTTTATCAGAGTAAACATACTAAGACATTGCCTCACATTGCCTGGTGAAAATCATCCAATGACGATGGAAACGCCATAGAGTACCGAGGCTGAGACGTCATAAAAATCTATTTTTATAATTTCTCAATTTTTTCTTCATTTTCCGAAAGAGCATCAAAAATAATGTCCAAATGTCGAAAACCAATTGAATATGTTAAGTATTGGCTGAGATATGACCATCTGAATAAATATATGTCCTATGGGAACTCAGTGTATGCTCTGGCTCCTAGTGGTTAGGAGCCAGAGCATATAACACTGAGCTCCTATGGACATTATTTTTTATGCTCTTTCGAAAAAATGAAGAAAAAGTTGAGAAATTCTAAAATTAGATTTTTGATGACGTGACACTTCGCCACTCTATTAATCTCAACAACAACTTTATCTTAAGATTTAAAGGAACATCCATTTATACAGCCAAGACGCCTGTCTACCCCAACGAGTAAACAAAAATTGCTAAATTTATTGGGGTGGCCAAAAATTAAGAACAAAAAGAAGGAAAAAAACATAACAGGTGGACCAAATGTGAACAGTTGCATGTAATCAAGGAGTGATGGGTCACAAAAGGGGATGGTGGCCTAAACTGATATATTCATAAATTGTCTCCATGTGCCCCCCCCCCCCCCCCCCCTCCCATGCATTTCTCACAAGTGGCTTGTTTACAAGTTTACAATTTGATTTGATTTGACAAATTTAATAAAAGAATGTTAAAAAAAAAAAAACACACGCAACTAGAGTGAAATGAAAGAGGA
Organism: Strongylocentrotus droebachiensis; assembly: GCA_035222895.1. NCBI lineage: Eukaryota > Metazoa > Echinodermata > Echinoidea > Camarodonta > Strongylocentrotidae > Strongylocentrotus > Strongylocentrotus droebachiensis. Next base: position 166,898 of record JAVYIG010000004.1, read on the forward strand.
GAAAGAGATAGATTGAGAAAGGGAGGAGAATTAAGCAATAGAAATTAAAAGGGAAAAAAGATTTAAAAAGCGAGACTTTCAGATCTTGGGGGGGGGGGGGGCGGTACTCAGATTTTGTTTGTAAAAGGTAGTTGGCAAATATTAGCGACTGTAAGCAAATGTGAGCGACAGTTTTTGCGAAGATTAGCAACTATTTGCCAATCCTTTGCCACTATTTGTGAATGTTTGGGACCTTTTGCTAACTCCTGGTACTCAATGGGTTAATTTTATATAGGAACCATATGGTCAAGTAGTCGCTAGCGTTGATGAATTAAAAAGAACTTCAGCGACACCATCTTGCAACCGTTTGCAAAATCTTATGACTGTTTTGCAAATGCTTGCAACTGTTTGCAGAAAAATAAATTTGCAAAGAAATTTTGAACATGTTCAAAAATCAAAATTTCTTTGCGACAAGACAAACTGTTAGCGACAATGAAAACTGTTTGCAAACTATCTTCAGTTTCTTGCAACCTTTTATGAACCTTCGACTAACCCTTGCGAAACCCCAAATTCGTCGTGCCGTTCAGTGACGCGAGTCTACCCTCTTTGGCTTTTGCCTAGCCCCCAATTCCCTCATAAAATACGGGAAGTAGATTCTAGGACTAGTAAAAGAATGAGAAGCTACATGTAGGAGTCGGACTTAGGAGTAGATCTAGGAATAGACCGAAAGCTTCAGTCCCTATAATCATCGGTTGTTCCACTGAGACTACGTCTGGCTCCACTAGACCTCGGTTATAGGGACTGAATGACTGCCTATGCCAGCCTGTGTTGAAGATATTCGGCTAGATTTTAGCCGTTAGGCCCCTCCCACAAACATGACAAACTTGCCACGGCCGTATTGTTATGCCCCCAAAATCCCCCGAAATGTCATTTTACCTCGTGAATATCCAATTTTGAATTAGGCCTAGGCTATAATACATCGGTTCCACTTACTAACTTGATTGATATAATCCGTTTAATGGTCCCTTTTAAGGAAATTATGGGTCAAAATCGACCTCCATGTTGAAAATCTTGCAAGCCGTTTTAAACTCTCGCTGCCGTCAATCTCATCCCTTCTAGTCTACGCCGAAGGCAAAATGATTATGAAGGAAAAACTGTGATAACGCCATTACGAACGTGTAGATGGCGCACAGTTATCACAGTTTTTCCTTCATAATCATTTTGCCTTCGGCGTAGACTAGAAGGGATGAGATTGACGGCAGCGAGAGTTTAAAACGGCTTGCAAGATTTTCAACATGGAGGTCGATTTTGACCCATAATTTCCTTAAAAGGGACCATTAAACGGATTATATCAATCAAGTTAGTAAGTGGAACCGATGTATTATAGCCTAGGCCTAGTTCAAATTTGGATATCCACGAGGTAAAATGAAATTTCGGGGGATTTTGGGGGCATAACAATACGGCCGTGGCAAGTTTGTCATGTTTGTGGGAGGGGCCTAACGGCTAAAATCTAGCCGAATATCTTCAACACAGGCTGGCATAGGCAGTCATTCAGTCCCTATAACCGAGGTCTAGTGGAGCCAGACGTAGTCTCAGTGGAACAACCGATGATTATAGGGACTGAAGCTTTCGGTCTAATCTAGGAATAGACCGAAAGCTTCAGTCCCTATAATCATCGGTTGTTCCACTGAGACTACGTCTGGCTCCACTAGACCTCGGTTATAGGGACTGAATGACTGCCTATGCCAGCCTGTGTTGAAGATATTCGGCTAGATTTTAGCCGTTAGGCCCCTCCCACAAACATGACAAACTTGCCACGGCCGTATTGTTATGCCCCCCAAAATCCCCCGAAATGTCATTTTACCTCGTGAATATCCAATTTTGAATTAGGCCTAGGCTATAATACATCGGTTCCACTTACTTACTTGATTGATATAATCCGTTTAATGGTCCCTTTTAAGGAAATTATGGGTCAAAATCGACCTCCATGTTGAAAATCTTGCAAGCCGTGTTAAACTCTCGCTGCCGTCAATCTCATCCCTTCTAGTCTACGCCGAAGTCAAAATGATTATGAAGGAAACGCCATTACGAACGTGTAGATGGCGCACAGTTTTTCCTTCATAATCATTTTGCCTTCGGCGTAGACTAGAAGGGATGAGATTGACGGCAGCGAGAGTTTAACACGGCTTGCAAGATTTTCAACATGGAGGTCGATTTTGACCCATAATTTCCTTAAAAGGGACCATTAAACGGATTATATCAATCAAGTAAGTAAGTGGAACCGATGTATTATAGCCTAGGCCTAATTCAAAATTGGATATTCACGAGGTAAAATGACATTTCGGGGGATTTTGGGGGGCATAACAATACGGCCGTGGCAAGTTTGTCATGTTTGTGGGAGGGGCCTAACGGCTAAAATCTAGCCGAATATCTTCAACACAGGCTGGCATAGGCAGTCATTCAGTCCCTATAACCGAGGTCTAGTGGAGCCAGACGTAGTCTCAGTGGAACAACCGATGATTATAGGGACTGAAGCTTTCGGTCTAATCTAGGAATAGAGTAGGAGAAGGTAGGAGAAGGGGAAGCTAGAAGAAAGAGAAGGGGAAGCTTGAAGAAAGAGGAGGAGGAGGCCGAGGAGGAGGTGGAGGAGGAGGAGGAGGAGGAGGAGAAGGAAGAGGAAGAGGCCGAGGAGGAGGAGGGGGAGAAGGAGAAGCTAGAAGAAAGAGGAAGAGGAAGAGGAAGAGGAGGTGGAGGTGGAGGTGGAGGTGGAGGTGGAGGAGGGGGAGGAGGAAGAGGAAGAGGAAGAGGAGGAGGAGGCCGAGGAGGAGGAGGAGAAGAAGGAGAACTAGAAGAAAGAGAAAGAGGAGGAGGAGGAGGAGGAGGAGGAGGAGGAGGAAGAGGAAGAGGAAGAGGAGGCCGAGGAGGAGGAGGAGGCCGAGGAGGAGGTGGAGGTGGAGGAGGAGGAGGAGGAGGAGGAGGAGGAGGAAGAGGAGGAGGAAAAGGAGACTGAGAATGAGAAGGAGAAGAAAAGAAGAAAAAGAAGAAGATGAACCTGATGAAGAAGAAGAAAGAAAGAAAAGGATAAGCAGTAGACTAGCCTAGGCTTAACTCGCTCCGCTCGCTCCGACGCCGCGCCGCCGCGACCCTGAGCGTGGCTCCCTGGAGTTAGCCTAGGCTAGACTAGTCTACTGCCGGCTGACTAGGCTAGGCTTAGTCTGCCTTAGAGTTAGACGTAGACCTTACCCTCATAAAATACAAGTGCTTCTGTTTGCCAGTCTTTTCCATGGTTTAGGCCTTTAGGATCTCATTCTTGATTTGATCTCTTCAGCGGTTTGTTGTCAGATTCGGATGCCAGCATAGCAATCACTGCACTAATCAGCTGTCCATTTAAAATAAGCCGCGCGTCGCGTCGCATAAGTTGTAACACGATCCGACCAACATCAACCGATCAGTACTGCATGCTGTACACGTAATACGATCAGAGTTTCCTTGTTTTGGGCATAAACAATCAGCATGTTTTTAAAATGAGTAAAATATAGTTAAATAAAAATTAAAAAATGAAATATTACATTAAAATAAGTAAATTTAAAGAATAATAACAAATCAATTCGACAAAATTTATTTTTAAGTCATTGTTAAGTGCTCATTTAACAGATTGGCAACAATACATACCCGTCACTTACATGTTATGGTCGACATCTTCAAAGTGCTTACACTTATCACGTGATAGCTTATGTTTACTTCTCGATCATCTCCGGTTTATATCACTGTTCCATGTATTTTTTAAAGTTATATAATTCGGGAGCAGGAAGTTTAGGGGGGAATTTTTTTTTTTTTAAGTAGTGCGGTGGGCCGGAAGCCGCATTGGAACAGTTTGGAGAAGTTCAGAGCGCACACTGTACGCTAATCGACAAAATGTCCCTTTTTTTTTATATACGAAAGGAGAATTACGAAAGGAGAATTTGAAATATCATCATATAAGGCTACTGAAGGGGAATATAGGCCTACAATTAAAGTGAGAAGGTTTAATTTTCTTACATAATTTTCTCCCTTGATTTGTGTGTCTCATGCTTCCAGAAAAAGTACCCTGGATCCACCACTCCGAGCATATATCATGGTCTAGATATTATATATAAAATGAAAAGTTTTTTGTTTGCATAAATATAGATCTACTGACATTTAATTAATTACTCAGAAGTGTTTAATAATTAAGTTCGATCCAGTTCACATTTTAACTTTGAACTGAGTCAAACACTTCTGAGTTATCTTGGTCAGAATGTAAAAAAGCTAGGGCTTTTTCTTAACCCATCCCATTCGGGGGCAGAAGGGCACTTTAATTTAATGTCTAATTTCCCAGGGGAGTGATACACGTAGGCCTACGGCCTCTTCCCGATTTACGATTTTGTTAAGTTTAACAAAATATTTTGTAATGTACAGCCAGTAGCGTACGCAGGATTTTTCCAAGGGGGGGGGGTTAACATTTTTTAATCTGGCCGAAAATTTTGCAACGACTCAGCCAGCCGGTGAATAAGCGGGGGCGGGGGGAGGAGTGAGAGGATACTTTTTTTTTGGGGGGGGAGGGGGGTCTCGGAATTTGACAATTTGACTTTTTGTTCCGTTGGGGGGGGGGGGTAAGGTCACCTTTTTTAGGTCAGCCATTGATATTCTTTCTTTTTTTTAATTTAAAAAAAAAATCTAAAGGGGGGGGGGGGTTTGCTCCGAAATACACACATAAAAAATAGCTCTTCCCTCGATCTGACAAAATGAGGTCTATGAGGGTAAAAAATAAGTTACCCAAATTACTAGTAGGCAACATGGAAGTGATTGGTATGGGCCCGTCTATAGTATTCTGTCCATACTGACGTTGAGTTATTTTTTTCCTCATTTTTTCTTGATATGTAAGGCCCTTGAAAATAGGGCCCCTCAAATGTTGTATACATTATAATTGTCTTGTTATCATCGTCACATATTTTACATCAGTATCTTTAAAAGTTTGCATACTCTTCACTGCTTGCTGCTATGTAGTGCAGAAACCCAACTCCTGTTTCCAAGAAGAGGTGACTCAAATTGTGCCCTCTTCCAAAAATGAGACTATAAAAACGAAGGTATTGGTCAGTGGTTCCTGCCTGATCGCATCAGTTCTATACACAATGATGCTTTATATACAGTGAACACACATTCTGACCAGCCTCTTCATTTCATTTCATTTCAAGTAAGAAAATACAACTTTTAATCTCTTTTGTTTCTGTATGTTATTAAGTTAATTATTATTATTCCATTGATATATTACATTGTTGTGCTCATGAAGTGAATTCCATTAGTGATATCAGAAACAATTTATGTGTTTTCTATAAAACCAGATTTACCATATAGGGATGCAGGCTTAACATATTTATCTATACGTGACACGTATTCATAATACGGTGTTAGTTATGTTTATGAAGCATTTAGATGATATTAGTGCCGTATTATTATGTAGAATAGAAGTATTAAATCTTTATATTCATATCAGGTCAGGTTAGACCAACCATTGTAAACACACCCATAATCTGTTATGCTTAATGTGAGGTGTATAATTCATAAGTTCATAAGCCTACCCCACTATACACCAGCGGCCGGCCGGAGCAAAAAAAGGTAGAAGTAAAGTTAATCCTGATACCACAGTTCAATGACCCGTACTTTGTTTTATCAGATGTTTGTAAAGGATCACCTAAACAATTCAATTGTCTCTGCATTGGGAGAAGTTTTTCTGTTTTTTTATATCTGAGATAACTGGTGACATGGCTTTTCAGCTGTAGTCCACCAACTGTATGAGAAAATATTGAGAAAAAGGGAGAATTTGGTTTTGCATTACAAGGTCTGATTTACATGAGTTTGTTATGAATTTGTAGTTTCTCTCTCTCTCTCTCTCTATCTATCTCTTTCTCTTTCTCCGAATCTCTTTTACTCCCTTTCATTTCTGCTTTCCCTCTTTGACTGGTTAATAATATATTTGATTTTGTTAGAATATATTCATTGTATCTTTTATTATACTTTTTTCACTGCATATAGAGAAGAGGTTTGCTAGAACTTAGAAAGTAATTTTGTATTATGTCATAAAAGGATTTAAAGGTTACTCCGACTATAAACAGGTCGGGAAATTAGAGAAAGTTGGGTAATTGTGTAAAAAAAAAGGGGCGGATCTAGCTTTTTGCTAGGGGGGGGGGGTTGACCCAGTGGCGGATCCATGATTTTCCAAGAGGAGGGGGCCGAAATTTGAAAATCGCGCCGACCAAAATTTCGCTCAGTGGGGGGGGGGGGGGGGGGGGGGGGGGGTAGTGAGCACTATTTTTTGTCTTCTTCATTTTGCCCCCTGAAATTTGACAAAAGTGCCGACCAATATTTCGGGGGGGGGGTGTAGAAAGCACTACAAAAAAAAATATAATTTTGCCCCAGACATTAAAAAAAAAAAAAAAAAAAAAAAAAAAAAAATCCTTTTTGTTGGGGGGGGGGCAGCCCAAAGGGGGTTGGGGTTAAACCCCTAACCCCCCCGTTAAACGACACAAAACGACTTTTATTTAGCTAGTGAAGGAGAGCTAGTCCACCTTGGTCTATATAATCCTTGTTCAGACTAGAAGTTACAGGTCAGATGCCTATATATGCCAATGTTGTTTTTTAATTTAGAGTTTGACGGTGTTCAGTCTCATTATTTAGTCATTATTGGGTTTATCGTTTATGTTATTAAAGATCAGTCTACACAATTATTGATGCTTCACAGTGAACACATATTCTGACCAGCCTCTTCATTTCGTAAACCACTGATACCCCCGGACCGGGGTAATATCTTTACATACATTTAATGATCAACTTGAAGAATCATAGAGATTGATTAAAGTTTTGAGAAGAACAAACCCTAATATTTTCACAAGCACTGTGGCAATTGAGGTTCCAGGTTTTGGCGCGATAATTGAAAAAAGTCCTATCCCCTATGCCCCGAGTTGACAATGATGCTCCGCCCTTGCATGGGCCCGAGAATTAAACAAACCGAAAGAAAATAATATTAAAACAAAATAATTAAACAAAACCATATAATGTAATTGCCACCCGAGAATGCAAACTAAGTTCAACGGGGCTATTGTACCAAGTTGATTTGCAATTATCTAAAAGAAAAATGAGTAGGCCTAGGGCCTATACGGAGCCAGTTACAATTTGGGGGAAATGCGTGCCTGAGACTTTTGAATATGCTAATTCAATCCTTCTTGGGTGTCGAGAAGAAGTACTATAATTTAAAGAAGGCTTCTCTTCTCGACACCCCCCCCCCCCCCCCCCCCCCCCACCCAGGGCTCTCTCGATCTTAGTCTGTATTCTAAATGGGCAAAACTTTGGCAGGCTCTTTGGCCGGTGAAACAAAAGGAATATGTAATTGTTTATTGTTGTCTTTGTTATTATTGTTGTTGTAGTTCGAAACGTTCGACTTGATTGAGTTTATTCTGCACAAAACCGGCTTGAATTATATGATAGTATATTATATTATGTCAACTTTATCTTAAATTATTCTGCATGTCTTCCCGGGGTTCGAAGCAGCCAATCTTTAAAAGTAATTAAGTTATTATTTTTTTGTAAAATGTGAAAGGCAATTGGCTATCTTCTGTTTATTCTTAGAAATACGATTGAGTGAAAATAGAACGAATTTAAACTTGCCGCAGCTATACTTTTTGGAGTATAGTGTTGACCTTTGACCAAGTGCTGAGATTAGAGCGGGAAACCCGTCAGGCTATGTAAAAAGCCTATCAAGATGGCTGCCGTATGAAGTGTTTACTGTCATTTGTACGCTGTACAACGACATGAAAAAGTCCCCTGTTGATTCAAAAATTTTGTCGGATCTGTGATGTATTTGTCGTCCAAAATGTCAGATACCCGAAGGAGAGTTAAGCTTTATGTTCTAAATGATGAGCGACAATGGGATGACAGGGGGACTGGCCATGTATCATCATGTTTGGTGGAACGACTGAATGGGATGTGTTTGCTGGTTTGTTCGGAAACGGATGGTACGTAAACGTCCCAATCGCGTATCGCAGACCCAGAGCGATAGCACTGCCCTGCCACTCGCGCTGGGTCATTACTGCGAAGCTTGAGGTCGAGGGTCGGGTGGAGGCTGGCAACCACCAAAATTTGTCGATTTTTTTTTTTCTTTGAATAATCTTGACCTTTTCCCTAAAGTATGCATGATGCTATAATTAATCAAGTTGATGCTATGATTATGAATGACTGTTTTTGACAAAGTTTGATTTTGACTGACTGAAATTTGAAAATGTAAAAATTGCAAATGGGACGTCTGCACACCTAACATTTCACCTGAAATTTACACAAAAATTCTATCGTATTCCCCTAATGTCTGATCTCATCTTAATCCTTACATTCAAGAGAAAAAAATTCCCAAAACCATCAAAATCTGTGTAACTGTCTGTAAGAACAATGTTTCATATTAATTTCACAAGACACAAAAAAAATGCAGTTGTGTCAATTTGACATTGTAAAATAATAGTTCTGCTGTGCACTCATTCATTTCAGAACCGAATGGCATTTCGATTTCGAGACTTATGGAAACAATTATTTAAAATTAGACTTTCCTCACCAGTTTTTACTTCTTGTTTGCACGAATTTGTATCACTTAAAAAGTTAAATGAATGTCTGTTGCCTGTTTTGTTATGCTAGAATTTAGAAATGCGCAATTACGTGTATGCACAGGCAAGGTCAAGTCTAGACCGAAAGCTTCAGTCCCTATAATCATCGGTTGTTCCACTGAGACTACGTCTGGCTCCACTAGACCTCGGTTATAGGGACTGAATGACTGCCTATGCCAGCCTGTGTTGAAGATATTCGGCTAGATTTTAGCTGTTAGGCCCCTCCCACAAACATGACAAACTTGCCACGGCCGTATTGTTATGCCCCCAAAATCCCCCGAAATGTCATTTTACCTCGTGAATATCCAATTTTGAATTAGGCCTAGGCTATAATACATCGGTTCCACTTACTAACTTGATTGATATAATCCGTTTAATGGTCCCTTTTAAGGAAATTATGGGTCAAAATCGACCTCCATGTTGAAAATCTTGCAAGCCGTTTTAAACTCTCGCTGCCGTCAATCTCATCCCTTCTAGTCTACGCCGAAGGCAAAATGATTATGAAGGAAAAACTGTGATAACGCTATTACGAACGTGTAGATGGCGCACAGTTTTTCCTTCATAATCATTTTGCCTTCGGCGTAGACTAGAAGAAATGAGATTGACGGCAGCGAGAGTTTAAAACGGCTTGCAAGATTTTCAACATGGAGGTCGATTTTGACCCATAATTTCCTTAAAAGGGACCATTAAACGGATTATATCAATCAAGTTAGTAAGTGGAACCGATGTATTATAGCCTAGGCCTAATTCAAAATTGGATATTCACGAGGTAAAATGACATTTCGGGGGATTTTGGGGGCATAACAATACGGCCGTGGCAAGTTTGTCATGTTTGTGGGAGGGGCCTAACGGCTAAAATCTAGCCGAATATCTTCAACACAGGCTGGCATAGGCAGTCATTCAGTCCCTATAACCGAGGTCTAGTGGAGCCAGACGTAGTCTCAGTGGAACAACCGATGATTATAGGGACTGAAGCTTTCGGTCTAGGTCAAGTCAAGTGCCCTGCGCAAAAGTGTTCTTTGGCCATAAAACCAGGCAAGAGTTTTTATTAGTTTTAAACATGTTGATGACTGTTATTTCAACAAAAAAATCAGAATTCATTTAAAAACTTGATCAGAAAGCAACTTGTTTGTTTTCATCCTGCCAACAACAGTGTAAGTAAACCTGTAGGCCAGGGTCGGTAAACGGGAACCAAAAGTCTGAAAATATGAGGTTTTGTGCGGGTGTCTTTTGTTTAAAAATCGCAAGCCACGGTACTGATGCAGGCACTGAACAAGTGCGGTGACACATATCGCATGACATAGATCTGTACCGTATGTGTCAAGTGTCCTCCCAATTTTTTTTCTTCATGGTATGCTTGTTAATGCGCAGGCTTTTTGTCCCGATCTATCACCTCTCGGTGTAGAGATGTTGCATGTTTAGTTTTCTGGGTTGCTGAATTCAGCCAACACCCTACTACATGTAATTGCTATTGTATTACTCAGCATCATATTAGCAACACAAAATCAGCCTTGTTTGTGCATCTGAAAGTAACTAACATTTTCAGCCATTTTTAACATCGTGATCTCTCGGCACAGGTGGACATTTTTGCCATGTTAATCGCAATCAAGGCCGGGTGATATCAATATCATATTTTATAGATCACCAAGCCCCTATGGATGGATTTTTGAGGGTGACAAGATAAGATGAAAATTGTGAGCTCCCTACATGTTTGTACATGTACTGTTAGACAGGATTATCGCTTTAGTCTTGTAGACCCTATCACCCAAAATCACAGGCGTGCTTGCGTTTGAATTATATTCATGCTGTACTGCAGCTATTGCAGAACGCTCATTGGTTCATTGAACCGATTACATAATTTTCAAATGTTACCACACTCGCCCTCTCTGCAGCAGTGAACAATATAGACCTATCAAATCCACATACGATCAAAAGGTGAGAAGCCCACAGAATGCATGTATTACAGATCATTATAGATTGAAAACAGTAGTAAATATTTACATAACGATCTGTGATACCATGTCATATACATGTGTGCACTTTATATACAGTATGTACATGTATAGTACATGTACATACAGTACACAAAAAGAAACTTTGAACACGGTCTGACCGTGACACTATTTCATAAATTTCCGGGAAAGATACATTAACTTACCAAAATCAGCATACATGTGTGGTTTCGTTAATAGCTATGGAACTTTCAAATATTTCTTTTGTAATTCATGCCAAAGTGAAAAACTATGATGATACACACTGTATATGGGTTAAAGGTCATAGATAATCGCTAGCCTGTTTTGGTGCAATGCAGTTGAAAGCAGCGGGAGGTTCCACATGTGCATGATCAGGGATTTCATTCATAAATATATGATGTCATTTAATTAGAGGTCCTCCTGCGTAGCTTGTACATGTAGGTATTTAATATAGAATGATGTTAAATTCACAAGAACACATTTTGTTAGCTGTTCTGATCAACTGTTGCCCTGTTATATTTTTTTTCACCAAATATTATTTTTTTCCCTACTTCTCAGCTATGATTTTCCTTCATTGAAAAGTGCATAAGCGTGTATTTTAGTAATGTCTGGACATACGGTCAGATACACGTGTACACGGTCATGTTTTGCAGATCATCATGACTAAAAAGTTATATGTAAGAAAGAATGAAACGCCCCTTTTCGATCACATATCGTACGTTTAGGGACCCGTACAAAGTTATGACGTAGTTGCTCTGTGCTCTATATGTACATGTAGCTCTAGCTCTGCAGCTGGCATATATATGCATCATGGTTTGTAGTACATTGTAGGTCCATGCACTATGGCACGCATGCACGCGAAATATGCCCAGCACATACATGCAGCTAGTACGTGCGATTGCAATCTTCACAATTTCTCTTGCTTGTCATGCGCTTGCGTTTGCTGTTGCAACTTTAGCGTACCCCTTATTGCTAGTGTTGACCTCGGACTAAAGTAGGGGAAGAAGCCCGTCGCTACCAAGGTTTATAACTTTTTGGAATGATTTTAAGAAAGCGTGGTGTGTCTTGTAACCCTGTAACTGATCATTGGATCGGGGGCCGATCAGGTAAAATCAGATAACAATTCTGATCACCAATCGATGAAAATGATCGAGGGAAAATCGGTCGAATTTTTTTCTTCTAAATGCCATCTTGGATTATAATGTAGGGACACATTTTTTTTCATTGTCATTAAAATCCAAGATGACAGCTCGTATGTTTTGTCTCTTCTCTTAGACCAATATCATTAATTTAAAAGTCATGAAAGGACAATTAATATTAACAAACATGGTTTACAACAACTCCAAATGACAAAATAATCCCAGCTATGCATTTTTTCAGTATTTTAAAGCCCAATACTTAAATTTGGCATTTAAACAACAAAAATTGAACAGATACTGTTTGCCGTTACCGATCAAAGGTGCGAGGGTGTTGCTCCGATCTTCCGATCCGATCAAAGCCCCAACTTACAGGGTATCGTCTTGCTTCAAGTATCTTTGTAAACTTTGTAGGTAAAGACTAATATTCACATCCTTTATCTCATACATGTACACAAGTCACTGCGTGTGTGAGAAATAGCACAAGTTTAGGTGTTGAATGGACGAGTACCGGTACACGAAACGTCTGTGTACACTTTGCAGCCTTAGTAATTTTATGTCAAATCTCATGGAGAATGGGAAAATTCACTTTGCAAATTAGATCAATTACATGTTCAAACCCTGGCACCTTGTATGCTAAGTAGTGTGTGTAGATCTGTGATTTTTCAACTGTATTCACAGTAGGCTTGAGTCGGTACGGTCGATCACACCGGGACCCGACCGTTGCCGTCGGGTCCCGGTTTCGTTTTTTGAGAACCGACGCTCCGAAAAAAATAATGAAATATGTAAGAAATTGCAGTTTTGCACAACACTAAAATCATTCCACCTTGAAACTTAAGTATTTAATTGTTACCAATCATATTCTAGCTCATCCTGAATCAATCCGAACTGCTGATATAATTATAAATATGGGTTGCAAAGCATTTCGCCCCATGGGGTTGTTGCTGCCAGCTGCTAGCTAGCTACTGTACTGGCCGGGTCTCTCGGCAGGATTAATACATCAGGTTGAAAGAAACATTAATGTTTGAATAATAAAACGGCTTTCTAAAAAGTACTTCTTTCCAACATACCGATCGAATAATTTTTAAAAGACAAAATGGATATTATTTCTTTGATTTTGAACACCGCATGCTTCTTTTAAAAGCTGAAAATTACTTGGTAATCACAAGAAGTTTCGATACGGATAGCTGTTGCAAGGCAAGTTCAGACTAGTCTCGGAAAAATGCGCAGTGCTCCTCGTAGTTAGCTGTAATCCGTGCCAGAACGAACCCAAACAAAGACGTGATCGTAGCGAGAAAAAATCATTAAAAACTACGAGAGCACAATTGGAAAGACAACTACTCAAAATTATCGTAAGCAGATACATAACTTGGAGGAATAATACAATAGTTGTCCAAGAAAAGCCACAGAAATAGTGATATTTAAGGAGTTACTATAGGTACAATCATTATCGGAATGGGCCTGCTGATATGTCCGAATTACACGTTATTTGGTTTCTAGCCTCGTGTTCTAACACGAGGCTAGAAACCAAATAACGCCCTCTACGGTAAAAAGCAGTATAACAAAGGATTCAAGTAATTGCAGCAAGCCCCTTGCGATAAAAATGTACCCAGTTACTCCTCGATTATCACAATTTCTTTGGCATTTCTTGGGCGATTATTGAATTCTTTGTCCAAGTTATTTATCTGATTATCGTAATTTTGAGCAGTAGTTGTCTTTCCAATTGTGCTCTCGTCATTTTTAATGATTTTTTTCTCGTTACGATCACGTCTTTGTTTGGGTTCGTTCTGGCACGCATTACAGCTAACAAGGAGCACTGCGCATTTTTCCGAGACTAGTCTGAACTTGCCTTGCAACAGCTATCCGTATCGAAACTTCTTGTGATTACCAAGTAATTTTCAGCTTTTAAAAGAAGCATGCGGTGTTCAAAATCAAAGAAAAAATATCTATTTTGTTTTTAAAAATTATTCGATCGGTATGTTGTAAAGGAGTACTTTTTAGAAAGCCGTTTTATTATTCAAACATTAATGTTTTATGACCCGATTTATTCAACCTGCATGAATCAAAATGGCGGCTCGATCGTTGTCTTTCTATTTTTGCTCCAGTTTTTTTACTTTAGAGGCACGATAATGGCACTAAACATCGCCAATCATGGCTAAAAAATAATGTCAAATGGAAGAATATACCGTTCTGTGCCGAGGTATATATGTGTTGATTTATTTGACTGATAAAAAAGGTCACTTTTAAGGGACATACTGATGATATGCGCTTTTTATAGAGGCAAGTGACAAATCCTGCGAGCTGATTTCGGGACACCGGGTCCCGATCGGTGCAAGGCCGTCGGGACCCGGTTTATGAAAATCCCGACATGACTCAGGCCTAATTCACAGTTTTCAGTGTTCTGAGCCGTATTCAATTTAGTACATGGATCTTCTTCTTCTCGAGCCACTTACGCCACAGTGTTTACTGCCTGCCAATCAAAGAAAGCTGTTGCTAAAATTTTCAACAAAATACCAAAGTAGGCTATAAAGTCGAAAATTTAGTAAAACACCTGTACTTCCGACATACATGTACATGTAGGTATTGAATTTAATACCGGCCCAAGTCTCTAACTCTCTCAAATTCCTAGGAAAAATTAGATTGAATCCTACTTTCACATCCATTGTGCTTTTGATTTTTTGTTATGACGAGTAGCCCCATCATTCTACCGGTATGTTATTGAACAATTGATATTTCTCCCACACACACAAATTCTATGAGGTCAATTTCAATACAAATTTTCATATGAACATTTTTGGGGCTAGTGCAGTCCAAAGGTTTAAAACAAGGTGACATTGCACAATTCATTTAATTTTGTTTACGGCTGTATAAATTTGTTTTCGGCTGTATAAATTTGTTTTCTATTAAAAGCTGACGTTTATGTTTATTTATATATAAAAAATAAACATGTAGGCATAGTACACTGAGTACATGTAGGTGTGCAGATGCATGTAAGGTATACATGTACATGTATAGATGTTTAATGACAGTTAAAATTTCCACATTATCCAGATGAAGACATGTCAAGATGAATTAACTACAAGCTCTACATTTGAGCTAAATGTTCATCGGCAATTTCACTTTTGTTCATTGCGCACCCATATGAACGTTTTTGGCAATATGTATTGTGTGCTGCTGGAGAAATAGTACATGAGCGAGCGCAATTCGCCTCTAATAAGAAAATTATCATTCACTCTAATTCACTTATGTAAAATAGCTGTAAAGTGCTGCTCTGTTGTTCATCAATATAAGTTATTACCAAATCTTGTTATTTCTTGCAATAATACTAAACTATTGTTGATATTGACTTATACTATTTTTTTTCTATTGTGTAGGTTCTATCCTGTTGGAATCCAAAATTCAGCCAGACACGGCATACCAGAAACAACAGGTAAGCCATGGATCCCACTATACCTTTATCATTCACAAATTTCTTGCTCGTAAAGTATAAATTTCTGCCATGCACAATCATAGTACACATCGGGTTGTAAATTGCTTCACCCTTTATTGTTTGGAAAGGAGACCATGGACTTTGGACTCGTGTAGCTCTGTGAATGAAGCCATTTCATAAATATTTGTTTGTCGTAGCCAGGGTTCGTCATGTCCTTACTTGCTCTATCTATCAACAGCTCTAAGAACAGCTTTAACCTGCTCAGCATGCCCAGGTGAATGTTTATTTATGCTCTGGCATCACATAGCAAACATGTACATGTTATTAGCTTCTCAGTTTTGATCACCTGTGTTGTTCATATACTTCAACATTAATTTAGTGTAGGGAATATGATTCACAGCATTTTGTTATGATTATAGAAGAGCCAAATTGTTACAATGCATATGAAACATTCGTAAAAGGATTATGGATAACAAAATAATAAGGGTATTTTCATTGGAATTGTACTCTTAATAAAAAGGAAAGAAAATTACAAATTTCTTTGTTTAATTCATTGACTTACCCTTTTCCTCTCATTTGTGTATGGTTTGATTGCTTGATTAAAATATTATCTGTTGCCATTTGCTATTATGAATTGCAGGAGACTCTGATTGTTTGGTCTGAAAATGACAATTATGACTTGGCTCTTAGTTTCCAAGAGAGAGCAGGCTGTGACGACATCTGGGAGATCATATGCCAGGTAAATATTTCAGGGCTAGAAAATCAATGTATTTACATGTCTTTTGGTTGAAATTGGGAGTAAGTGTGTTCGTTGATTTCCTCCTTTGACATTTGTGTGGGGAACATTACTTCTACAAAAAATGCACGTCATGAACATCTAGGGAAATATATTCCAAGCCTTCCTTCAGGCAGTTGATGATCTTTTGCTTACCGGTACTTGATTTTTTCTATCATTGTCACTCTTACATTGTAAACCTACAAGATGGTCAGAAGATATAACTATTGAGACTTTCAAGGAAATGATGTGCAATAGTTACTATGGTAATGTTATGAGTATAAGAGTATTGTCATCTTGACAGCAGACATATTGTGAAAGATCTGCAAGATGTCAAACAAGTTGACTTTTAATCAACAGGGTTTTTTTTTAATCATCAAAAAATGTTCTTCAGTAGGCCGTTTTCATATAATGTAATCAAATTTAATGCATAAATATTTGTTACCGGTAAGTGCCATGTTACAAAGTAATTCATTCACCTGTTACAAATAATTGTATTTCAACAGTCAGGATGCAGATTACATATATTAATTGTTGCTAGGTAGAACAAATATTATGGCTTGTCCTACCTAACAACAAGGAATATATGCAATTCACATTCTGAACATTGAAATATGATTATCCGTAACAGGTAAATGAAATAATTTGTAACAGCACTTAACAAGGATTTGTGCATTAAATTTGATTACATTACGAACATGGTCTACATGTATTAACACTCGATATTCATGCAATAGTTTTGGACATGTATGTACATTTACATGTACTGATACTATAGGCATACAGTTGTGCTTGACTACATGTAATGCAACAATTACGCAAGCACAAAGGTTTAACAACTAACAAATCATGCACATTTAGAAAGACATCTACTAGGATGTGCTTCCACAGTGAAACTTAAAGGGAGTGTTGGTTGGCAAATACTGGTTTTCGCCATTTACGTCTTCTTTTGGAAACTGCACGTAAACGAATGGACCTGATTAACGGTAGTCAGCGACTTAATCTCTACATTGTCAGCACGCTAGCGTTCGGGAAACAGACTGAAGATCTCCTCATGCTTCGGTTTTGCGTATATTGCATGCAGATGATTGCTGCAGTCGCGTCGTTCATATTTGTATTATACCTGATTAGCCCCCCGAGTCAGGCCACGGGAAAGACACATAATCTTGTCATGCTACACTCCCTTTAAAAGACACTGTATTGTTATGCATGTTTGAGACAACTTCTCTCTCTACTTTTATATTATAATCTTGATGTCTTGGTTGTGTTTAATAAATGTGTAGGACAGACTATGCAAATGCAGTTTTATGATAACAACAGGTGTATGGAATTCTGACAGCAGCTGCAAGCAAGTCATTGCAGTTGGAGTAAACAAAGCAAAAAAAGATGGGAAAAGAGCAAAGAATAGTACATTGAAAAATAATGAAATTGAATTTAGAGTAAACAGGAGGCAGTGAATAGGCAAACTTAATTTATATGATTGGAAAAGGCAAAACCAGTTTAGGTAATTGAAAAGGTAAACTTGAATTAAATTACTGATAGGCATATTAAATTCTTAATAAAAGATTGATTTTTTTTTCTCCCTCAGTTGATTGACCTTTGCATACAGTGATGATATATTTTAATTTCTTAAGCCTACATTGGACTTGAGTGACATTTTTAATGGGGAAATATTTGAATGGAGATGAAACTTGTTTTAGATGAAGACAACAATGTAAGAGTATAAATTGTTACCCCAGTTCTAAGTTAAAACGTTCAAACTGTATTTTCTTGTTGAGGTACATGTACATTTGTACATGTAGGTCCGTCATGTTGTTAAATATACCAAGATGTTTTAAAATGCAGATTTTTCACACTTATTTTCTACAGGTTCAAGGCAAAGATCCGTCGGTTGATATCACCCAAGATGTTGTGGATGAATCAGAAGAAGACCGCTTTGAGGAACTCCCTGAAGCAGCCACACCTATCGAACTACCTCCGTGTGAAATTAGCAAACTGGAGGAAATAACAGAGCTCTTCTGCAGTGCATTGCAGTCCCCCATCAAACGGGAAAAGCTTGCCATAGCAATAGAGAAGGAGAATTACATTCGGAAACTCATTGAACTATTTTGTATTTGTGAGGACCTTGAGAACACAGAAAGCTTACATTACTTGTACGAGATAATGAAGAACACCATCCTTCTCAATAAGACATCACTTCTTGAGATTCTGTTTTCAGATGAACTCATCTACGATGTGGTGGGCTGTCTAGAGCACGATCCCAGTGCCACGGACTGTCGGCGGCATCGGGAGTATTTGAACTCAAAGGCGAACTTCCATGAAGTGATCCCTATCACAAACACAAACCTTTTGAATAAAATCCACCAGACTTATAGAGTTCAGTACATTCAGGATGTCATTCTGCCCACACCTTCTGTCTTTGAAGAGAACATGTTGTCAACACTTAGCTCATTTGTCTTCTTCAACAAGGTGGACATTGTAGATATGATTCAGGTAAGGTTTTCCGTTTTATTTTATGTTATTTTGTTTGTGCACTGTTGGGCATGTATTCTCCTGTATTTACATTTCTTTTCAATTTATTGTTGAGTATTTTGTTTTGTTGAAGAGATAAAACCATCAGTCAGAAACAAACTAAATGTAGATGTGCATTGATGACATGAAATTTTATTAAATATTGATGTGTATTCTGGGCAAATTATTTGCATAATTTTGTTTATGTAGACCGTTGGAAGTGTGGGAGGTAAGTCAATTATCTGTTATTGTTGCACCAGCAATAATGGCTGCCTTGGAATTGAAAGATTAACTGTTAAAATACAATCAAAGAAATATTAACGATAAACAATGGAAGTAATACACATCATATTAAAATAAATTATGATTATTCACCCTTGTCAGATTTATTTAAATTTACATTCTGTGGATAAAATTCTAAAACTTGCAAATTAAATGATAGTGAGATCATTGGCTTGATAGTAAAGTGTTATTTATTTTTAAGTGGTACTTTAATAAGGTTGATTATAGACACATTATTCTTTTACTTTGCATAAACACTATAGAAAAATTTCCCAAAAGGTTTTGGGGGACATTGCTAATTTACAAACATGTACACTTGTACATGTAGCACAAATATTGCTGTATCTTAATTTCAACGAAAGTAAAGGTGAAAAAAGGAGAAAACATAATTGAAACCTTAAAGATATAAGATATATTTATTATAGCAAATAAAGAATAACAAGCACAGAATGTGGGGCAAATTAGTTACTTTTTATTATGTGAACTGCAGTGTGCGGACCTGGTAGTGTGTGCTCAGTATATCTAGAGAGCTGTTTTCATTCATATTTAATATATTAATTCTGTAGAAGATTTGCAAGGGGCCATGCTTTCATTCCGTTACCTGTATCGTTATTGACTTAACAGCGATCGATATCATAAGGGTGGAAGAATATGAGTCAAAAATTACTTCCTTGTACCAAGTATTTGTATAACCTTATAATTTGTTTTCATCTTTTCAAAAAATGAAATGGCTCACGGAAATTAGGAAAAAGATTTGTATACATGTCTTGTGTTTTGAAGGTTAATTTGAAAGGCTGTTTCCAGTTGAATTGTAGAAATTATGATAGAAAGTGCATTGCTTTAAATAATGGTTGTCTTCTTTGCTATTTTCATTTGCGGTTCTTCATTGAATTTTTAAACCACTTCTGGGTATGGGTAGGGGATTGTGCAATCCTGTGCAGATTGTGAAGGAAGTGTGTTACTGGAGGTACCGTTCTACCTAGCCTAGTTCTCCAAAGGAACCTGGCAAAGAGTGCCTTAATTTCCATGCCTTTCCTGAATTGATTGCAAAGAGAAGAAAGGCAGTAATATCCTGACCAGAAAGCAGTTATTAATGGGAGCATATTTTTGTCAGTGCATGATGCCCAATTATCATCATGTTTTCTACATGTAATAATATGTTGACATGTACATGTAGCAGAAGTTGCAGGACAATATGGTATTGCATCGTGAACATACATGCAGGTGTCTGTTTGAACGTTTGATATATGCAGATTTTAAAGATGTGCAGGTTAGCAATGTTTAATCTTTTAATAATTTGGTTAATAATAATAATAATAATAATAATAATAATAATAATAACTAGAGTTTTGTAGCTGAAAAATAATTGAAAAAACTTTTCATCAAACACAATGTCTGCATGAACAACTTGTTGCCATCCAGGTATTACACTATGCGGTCACTATTACAATGAATAATGATTTTTCTTTGTTTTTCTTGTATAGATTAAGAAACAGTAACATGTAGTTTCAGGGCGAAAAAGAGTATAGTATGTGGGAGGTGTGTATCCGGTACATGTAGATATTTATTTCTTTATCTACCTTTGTGTAATCATGATATTAGAGACAGAATAGAAATGAAGTGACTTGAAAACTGACTACAGTAAACACTTTCAAAGCTTATATGGTGAGGTTTATTATTCCAAAGCTTGTGCCAAATTTATTCTCTCGGTATTTTGTTAATGAAATATGTAAAATAAAACTTGAACTTGATGTACATAAATGTGTAAGTGCATATATGGCAGTTTGTGATTTTGCGCCAGCATTGTAAAGGGCATCTTAATGACAAGGGCTGTTGACACAACAATTTACATGAACTGTTGCATGAAGAAAACTTGTGAAGAACCTCATCAAAATTCCATATAACTGCCTCTTTATGAAAGTACCTTTCAACAAAAATCAATACCATTGCTTTTGCCACTTTAACAGGACGATGAGAAATTCCTACCGGAGCTCTTTGCACAACTCATCAGTGAGAGTACAGAGAACCAGAGGCGGAGAGACCTTGTCCTATTCCTCAAAGAATTCTGCTGTTTTGCTCAGAATAGTCAGAATAGAGAAGGCTTCTTCAAGGTGAGAGCATCCTCTTACAATTATCTCATACTCTTGATAGATGATGATCATAAATGTGTTGTTATCAAAACTAAAAACCCTAAGAGAAAACCGAACTTCAAAGAAACAAGTGTACTATCTTTTTTTAAAGATGATATCAAATTTTTGTCATCTGAAATTTTAATAGTAATTTATTTTTTATAAGGAGTCCTACAGTCTTAAAGGTACTACGTCCCATTTGCAGGCCAAAAAAATGAAAAAGTTAAATTCCAACTGCATTTGAAAGATAATACTAATTTAGAACTTCCCTAAAAAAGGTGGGGCTTGAAAATGTCTTCAAGTGGGAAAATAACAACTATTAGTTGTCAAATCGACTTTAGGGCTATAGAGCCCAAAAGTAATAGTCTTGATTTTCAGACAATTGTACCGAATGGTCATACGTTTTATGCTGCGCAAACATTCAATCAGTTTAATCTTGGCCATCACAAGAAGTGGGTTATTGATGTAGACAAATGCTAATGTACCCTTTACAACTCTTTTCATGTATGTTATTACCAAAGAAGAAAAAAAGGCAGTCAGTCACTCAATAGTGTCTGACAGTGAAGTCTAGCAAGTAAACAGGTTTCCTTGCATAATTTGAATATGAGGACACTGCTAACGTTTAAATTTCACAGATAGGACATACATGACATATTCATAACTCCTGCAAAGTTCTACAGAATTTTAGGTTGGCTGCAAAAGGGACATAGTACCTTTAAGTTAAAGCTTCAGTTCAATTTCTCTGTCTGTCCTCTAATCCACAGAGGATTATATTCCCATTTATAATTCAATTTTCTATTAACTTTTATTTCTGTTATACTACTTGTATTCTAGGTTATTACATTTATTTATATGGTATGCATTATACTCATGATTTCTAAACACGCTTTGCTTTGCTCTTTTTTTTCACAGACATTATCAAGCTTAGGTATTCTCCCTGCCCTAGAAGTAGTCTTGGTGAGTTAAAATCTATCTGTGAAGAGTATATTAAAGTTTAATTCTAAAATCAACCAGGTACCATTTATAGTATTACAATGTGTTCTTTTTTAAAACTAAATACTTTATATTCTAATTTAAGTCTCCTGCATCAAAACATACATGATACACCTCTACATCATTTACTTTCAAGTACCTAATTAGTGTTAAAGGTAAAGACCAGTATTGGAAACGCCCCAATTTCAAAAAATGAAATGGAAGCTCTCATTACCAATCATGTGAAAGAATATGTTTTGACTAATACATGATGATAAAAAATTTGCCGGGAAACCGCCTACTAATTCATATATTTGGTAAATTTGTTTCTCTCATGGTCGTGTGAGAGATATAGGGTAGTCCCATATACATCTTTCTGTGTATAGTGCTTGTAACTTTACGAAGAATGGTCCAAATTTCTTATCATTTTGATGATTCCAGAACCTTGCAGATGCCACATGCTAGATGATCAACCTTTTCTGATCGATTCCACAACGTTTCTTTCACAATGCAATCGCATGACCATTACTGGTCTTTACCTTTAAGATTGTTAAATATTTGATTTTTATAATATATGATAATTTTTCAACCACAATCATTTATTCATGAAAAGAATTTTCCGTTCTCTTCTAAGTATTTTGTATGAAACTTTGCTGACTTATCGTTTTAAAATCTGTTCTTTCAGGGTATGGACGATTCAGAGGTGAGGCAAGCAGCGATAGACATCTTCTCCTTGGTTGTAGGATTCAATGCCTCCATGGTGAGGGAGTTCATCATGCATGAAGGCTCAGCATCGGAAGACGTAAGTCTACTTCTATCCACATCCTCTATGTATTTGTTGTGTTCCCCCTCCCCCCCAGGCCTAACAAAGGCTGTTTAGCTGTATTAGAGATACTCTAAATGTATGAGCATGGATGTTGGGTCATATTGTTTTGTTTATGGCTTTGAACAAAAAATTAAGAATATATTTGTTTTTACACAAGGTCATTTTCCTAAATCTTTGATGCTCATCTTGATATATCTGCTGCAGAATCTACATGTATTCTGTATGCAAATAAGAATAGAAAGAACCAAGAATAGATTGAGAGGACAAGCTTTCGATGTTTCAAGACTGTTTTAAATCATGATAAATTAAGCATGAATTCATGGTGAAATACTTTTCAGTATTTAACTGCATCTTGCTTTCTCAGTCACCACATGGGTCCCCATGTTCAAGCCTGGGTTATATATAATATGTCTTTATCATTCTTGTCAGACGCATATTAAAACAATGTTGAACATCTTGTAGAGTATTGACGAGCTTAAGTCACAACTGTTTCCTTCAATCAAGTCTAGACCACACCAATTACTCATTGATAGTAATGAAAAGGAAATGCTTATTTACGGCAGTGATAGAACAGAACATGTACGTGTTGCATTGTCAGATATGCCGTTATAAATGTCACCTGTTGTTAAAAGTGTTTGTATAAGCTGCATTGTTTGAATGGTACATATATCTAAAGCAGACATTGCAAAATGCTAGCAATATCTTTCAGTAATAGAATTGTTATGCTTTCAAATTATTAGATGCTTGTATTCTACAAATACAGCAAGGTGCCATTTTACATGTTGTATTCAACTAATTTTCTCATTTCAGTTGATATTTTGCGTATAATTAACTACCATTAGCTTCTGATGAGGGCATGAGGAACTTTTGTCAGAAATACACGCAAATCTATCTTTTCAGTACTTTTAAGATGTCAATTTGAAATGAGACTCAATCTTTTACTTTGAACTGTACATTTTACTAATTGCAACCAGTATAACTTTGGAATGTGAATGCAATTGAACCACTAATGTTCATATTGCCTCCTTAAATATTGACATTAGATTCATTAATCCATTTTATCAGGGTTCTTGAAATACCCCCTAATGTGAAGTGTGAATTGCACCTTGATTTTTGGCTGAAAAGATTGAGAATGACATCTGTGTGGAGGTATTAGACATTCATGTTCAGAGTTGACAATAGTGTTGAGAATGACATTCATGAATGTAAAGGTGTTACGTTGTCTACCTTGTATCCATACACCCATGCAGGATGTGCTACTAATCAACCTTGTCATTGAGCAGATGATTTGCGACACAGATCCAGGTAAGTCTAGTTATTAATAACTCTCCCATGCCTCTTCATTTCAAGGCTGAACAAGGGCTCCCAGTGCTACCATGTATAAATATGGCATACATAATTTATTTTTAGAAAGTCATTCCCACCCTATTCCTAAAGGTTAATCTAATTTTAGATATATTAAAATTCTTTTGTTACTTTCATCTACTGAAAAAGATGTTAGCGGTGGTAATATTAGTATTTCTGGCAGTAACAGCATTGTGAGATACCAGAATGCTATTAGAATATAACCAATTTTTTTAGTTGTGTATACTGAATTGATTTTATCATAAACTTTGTAGGAATGGGCTTTCCTTTTCAGAGGTATTGATAGATCTATTCTATTCTATTGTTTTGTGGTTCATTTAGATCTTGGCAGTGCTCTTCAGCTGATGAATATCCTCAAGATGCTTCTAGATCCTGAAAATATGATGGCAACTGGAGTTGTAAGTTTTATCCCAGCTTGCGGTGTGTAGAGTGGTTATGGTTGTGTATGTGTATGAGTGACATTTGTCTTTGGGATTATGAGAAAGAAATCCAATTTCTTGCCAAGATTGTGTATCATATTTTCTCCAAATTATTGTTAAACTCAATAATTGTCATTCAATGAAATTATGCTTTCCAAACTGGAAAGAAATATGGTGTCTTTTTATTAGCATATGAAAGACCTGTCAGAGATTGAACTTGATATCATTTTCACCTTTAAAAACTCTTTCATCTGTGACCCTACTCATTTTGGATTAAACTTAATTTACTTTTAGTCAATTCTAGAGAAGTATGATTTATTTTTGTTTTCTAAGAATTGTGCAGTTTATCTTTTCTTTTTGATGTATGCTACCATGACATCATTATTCTCTTTTGTATCTTATTTGATATCGTGTTTTCTTTACAGCAGAAGACTGAGAAGACGGAATTCTTGACATTCTTCTACAAGCACTGTATGCATGTCCTTACTGCTCCTCTCCTTGCCAACACGATAGACGACAAACCCAGTAAAGGTAAGCTTCACTTCAGAGGCGGATTTCTGGGCAGAGTTTCACAAAATCGTCAAAAGCACAAGTTCATTGACATGATACATCCCACTGAAACAAGTGTTAAATTTGATACACACATTTCAATGGGTTGTTAGCGATCTAGTACTTATGACAGATTTGTGAAACAACCCCAAGGGGGCATGACTGGCTTGTGGCCACCCGCCCCCTTCCTTTAAACCATTATCACACTTTAAAATATTTTCAACCCAAATGGAACATGTACAGATTTACTTTTGATCTCTACTTTGCATTTCTTTGTAAAACATGGATTAGCATTTAATTTAATTTTTTAGTGGGAACCCAAGTTAGTTAACAAGTCGTCATGAATGCGAGCAGATAACATAACAAAGCTATAATGTTACATAACTTTGGATTTGTAAAGTACTTATTACAGAGGATTCAAAGAAACAGAGTGAAGATGAGACAAAGGGAAAGAAAGATGCTGAAAAATAATATGATTAATGCAGTTATCAAATTTTGAATGGGAATCTATTGGAACCTAAAATTAATCTTGTATGTGTGATCATAAACATGAGGAATATGGTAGGTTGTCAAGCAAAGAATAATGGACATGTTAGAGTTCTCCATACAGTATTTCACGACTTCCCATGTGTTACTTTATCTTTTGTAGATGACTACCAGACATCGCAGCTTCTGAGTTTGATTCTAGAGCTATTAACGTTTGCAGTGGAGCATCATACGTACCACATTAAGAACTACATCATCAACAAAGACCTCCTCAGGAGAATATTAGTCGTACTCAGATCTTCACATCATTTCCTTGTATTATGTAAGTCTTACAAGAACTTTATCACAATAGTGCTTTAAACTTTACTCTTTGGTCTGTTTGCATATTTTTTTCCCCAAGTAAACAATAGGTTACTGCTCTCTTGATGTACAATTTTTTTTAGACGATTAACCTAATTTTGTTGAGCTTGTTTCAAATGAAAAGGACAACACTTGGATTTGGTATAAAAATCTATTTAATGAACCACAGAGCAACTTCATTACGCCATCAAGCTATTGTTAATAAAAGGGAAATATATAAGAAGATAAGTTGTTTGCATTAAAAAAGTATCAAGTTAATTGAAATTGAATTTGCTCTCAAATGAAAGTGGTGGTTTTTATAAACCATCTCGGATTTCCTTTCAGTATGGCAACTGCACAGATTTACATTCATCCATCTTTAATTTGTTCATGCATATTCTGCTGTCCCACTCAGTGTTTATAAGTGTACAGTACATATCAACTGATTTGTTATTCCCAACTCTGATATTGAAACCTTTCAGCATTGCCTTAGGACATGATTGAGTAACATTTTTCTTCTTTTCGTTAAACCATTTATTTCAGGTGCTGTGCGATTCTTCAGGAAGGTTGTAGCTATGAGGGATGACTTCTACAATCGGTATATTGTGAAAGGGAACCTCTTTGAACCCTTGGTCAGTCTCTTCAATGTTAACCGGTCCAAATACAACCTACTCAACTCGGCTCTCATCGAGCTCTTTGAGTTCATCAGGATAGTAAGTATATTAAATGCACTTGTAGTTCCTCTTTGAGTTAATAGTTACAACCAGCCAATGTGTAATGTCAGGAAAGTGAAGAACCTTCTCTGTTAAACTGTCCCTAAATCTGCAGTTCTTTGTCATTACAATTTTACAGGCTGAGAGATAATTTCAAGTATAGCCTGCTCATAAAAAGTCTTCATAAAAAAATTCAATGATTCTAATCACTTTACTATCAGCCTGTTGCTTGTTAATACCATTGTTTATGATTATCAGCAATATCATTGTGATCCGTGCTTAAATTACATTCGAGGGATGAGCTATTGGCAATATAAAATACTTTAGGGCATACAAATGTGCGTTTCTCTTAAACCTGTTTTGACATTTTATCATTGGCTATGACTGAGGCAACTCATGTGTTTGTTTTGTTTCATGATTTAAAGTTCCTATTGTAAGCTTCTCTTGTAAGTTTCTCTTAGGTTTTCTTGTAAGTTTCTCTCGTAAGTTTTTCTTGTAAGTTTCATGAAGGGAAATTTCTGTAACTCAATCATTATTCTCCCTTTTTAATGACCAGGAGGGAATCAAGATGCTCCTGACACACATAGTGGAGAAGCATGGGGAGGAGCTGAAGGATGTAGACTATGTAGCAACGTTCAAAGGACTCAGTGTCAAGTATGAGCAGTTCATGGACAGAATCAACACAAGGCCAAACCTAGACAAGTATGTCCTATTGCAGTTCATATCAGTATTTTGATTTGTTTTTCTATATTGAGTCATTGTCTTTTTTTATTGTGAATGAATAAAGAATGTATTAGAAATTATCATCTGTTCCTAATCTAATGTGATTCCTCCTGTCCTTTTCTGTAATGTATTGTATATATATTTTGAAGTTACGGGCTGGCTGTGCTCGAATGCAAATTTACAAGCATTAGCCAATTATGGTCCACAGTTCTGGGACCCGTTTCACAAAGCCTTTTTTCAATGACAAATGACAAAAATCAGTGACAAATCTGCTGATAACCAATCAGAAGCAAGGATTTCAGTAGCGCATAACAAAGACTGTCATTTGTCACTGATGACAAGTTTTGTGAAACGGGGCCCCTGGTTATAAAGTTGGGTTTGATCACACCTTGCAACAGTCCATGATAAATAGTATCCTATGATTTCTCTTTCCTCAGTTTAAGGCATGCGAGTATCCTGCAGAACACTAGATTTCGACGGGATGCGCGTGACCTGGATGAGGAGGAAGAGCTCTGGTTTGATCAGGATGAAGACGGAGAGGACTCGGAAGCAGTGGTCCCGGTGGTAGACAGCGCATTCCGATCAGCCAAGATCTGTGGTGATGTCATAGATGAGGTAGAAGACACAGGAAGGATAATTGGCAACAAGAAAGGTAAGAAGATTCTACTGATTCGTCCTTGATGAACTTCTTCCCCCTAAACTGAGTTCTTACACAGTTTTGCTAGGAGAGGTTCAACATTCTGTTGATAGATTTTATTTACATCCATGCTACACTTCTTCTTTTACTTTGGATCTAATCCAGCCAGACATTTTTGCTGGCAAAACCAGTTTGTGATCACGCTTAATTTTTCGACAGACATCAGAAGGAATTTTACCAAAATTCTGTGACTTCCTTATATTTTCAGTGTCTGTCACTGCACAACTTATTTCCAATAGATCAGAATCATTCTTTAACAGTTGTTCATTTAACTAGCATTAGTGACAAATTAAAAAGTGTGAAATATTCAGTTGTAGAGTGTATAAATGACATTTTGTTTTGAGCAAGGATCAAACAGTATTCTGCATATATCTCCCTCTCACAGAAAACCAGCTATTGAACAGGACCGAACCTCTGAATGCCAGCAATGGAAGACCAGACACACCTCTCAGGCCGTCAACGGGTAGCAATCCCAACAAGAGAGCAGCACCATCGGCCAGACCCTCCAGTCCTATCCCTGTGTCATCCAATACATCGACTACGTCGCCGGCAATCAAGAAGCTTGGTGGTGCAGACACGGAGCTAGCTAATAACATTGGTGGCAGCGCAGAGGTGGCAAAGAAGGTTTCACCAGCATCTGTGTCTGAAATGAAGGCAAATAGTGTGGCAAAGGTACAGCAATCGCGTGATTCGTGTCTGGTGCTGTTTGTCCGATGGATTGGAAACTATAGCATGTCATGTTACTTTCCTGATGGTCTTCATAAATTGTGGATGTTATTATTAATTAATTATTGCCAATTGGGAAATAATTGTTTAGAATAAAGAAATTAGAATACTTTTTGGGGGGTGATGGGGTTTATTTAATGATGGGTAGTTTAGTTTGTCAAAATATTTTGATAGAAAGAGATGTTTACTGGAACAGATGTTTTAAGCTTGTTTCTCTTTGTCTGACCCCAGCAGGGAGGCCTGGTTGGATTAGTGGACTATCCTGATGAAGATTCCGATGAAGACGAAGACACAGATGATCATCCTCCATTGAAGAGAGTGCGTTTGATCTAGGAAGCTTGCAGTCAGATAAACCCGTCCTCCACCTTACTCACGTATGCCTTGACTGAGATGCCGGTCCTCGTGAGACTCACGGTCGCAGACCAACCCTGGATGCTGCCTGCCAAGCTCACCATCACTTGCAGCAACAAGTCTTACCTCATGCAGGGTTCACGTCTGCCTCAAGGGACCTTGGAAAGACATGCCCACTCCAGCAACAAGAATCAAGCTTAGGGCTTCCTCTAGAGGTTACAAGCTTGATGGAAATGATGATGATGATGGTGACGCGAATGTGCCAAGCCTAGATCAGAATGAACTGCCGGGTGGATACCACCAAACAGTTTCATTGACCATCATCATGCGAGACAGATTAAATTGTTTCCTTCCGCTTGTCCCACGGTTGTGAAGTCTTGCAATCTTAAATCAGAGGTCTTGCTCATGGGTCCTTAGCCAACCAAGCATTCGTTGGGGCTTTAAAACATGCACTTGTGTATTTTAACGTTTTGGGTATTTTTTTAAAAGGCCAATCTTTTTCTTTTTTTAAACTATAGAATCCAGTATGACCTTCATTCATACACGCTACTTACAATTATGATATTCACAGATTTGGACAAGGGCAAGAGTGGGATACATCGTTATCTTCGTTTGGATGATGCTTTACCATGAGCCGGCGAGGGAGGGAGGAGATGAAGAAGATAGGATGTTTTAGGATTTCTTTCATATAAAGACCCATGACTTATAATGCCAGTGAGATAGGAAACGCACTGCTCCTGGGTAGACGAGGGTAGATGCGATTGGTATTATTGGTTAAAACTGTCCCGTGGATTCTATGCTGCACCACCATCTCTCAGGAATATGATGGGAGTACGTACGTAACTCAAGGCCCCATCACTAACCCATATGTAAAGCAGTGTACAATTGTAGAAGTCAGATATTTTTCATACCACTTTCCAGTTGATGAGTGTATTTTGCATATATATAGTTGTCGTCGTGTATGTGGTCGAATGTGCTTGACGATTTCCAAGTGCGCACTGTGTCAGAGATGAGAGAGAGAGAGTGTGAGAGAGAGAGAGATGTGAAGTTCTGGGGTCCTCTCAGTCTGTCATGCCAATCCATACAAAATTGTATTCTTTTTTTGTGAGACTTTGTATGTGATTGTCAACCTTTTCAAGTTGTAATATTTTCATGAGAGAAAAGACAGCAGGAGTGATGGTTTCCATTTAAATTCCTCTGAATCCCTTCCTACGACAAATATTGTATGTGTAATGGAAGATAGATTTAGTGGAATATTTCCACAAATCTCTTCTTGCTTCGTACAATGTACATGCTAGAGCAAGTGGAAGATATGTAGTATTGCTCCTCCTATGTCTTCTTCATGTATTAGGTGTGTCAACTGTCAGACAATGAACTTTCACATTTCCCCCATATTTCTTAAATTTTATAAAATTGAAGTCCATTCAATTCATAAAGAATGTACCTCATTTTTGTGAAAGGTACAATTTTACATCGTTCCGAGTTCTCATTATCTCTGTTGAATTTGGCATGTGATAGCATGATCTTGTCAAAGGTACCGAGAATGTGACAATATTTCCTCATCTTCACCAGTAATATCTTTTCCGATGGTGCTAAATATCAATCATTCAGCTGCATCAAAACATATTGACTAGATCTAACCAGCTGATTATTTTTACCATTTTCAGTTTCCCCTGTTGCAAGTAGACCTCGTGCAACACGCATTTAAATGTGTTTCTCCTTAATCAATCATGTAGTTAGAGTCTCTTTCAGTTACATCTGAGTAAAGAAAGGCATTCCAAATATGTGCACAAAAATTTGCCGTTTGTTTCTATGCCCAATCCTGTCCCGCCCCCAAACATTTTTCCTTCTCTTTTTCTCCATGCTCTTTTGTTCTATGTTGACAATTGGTTTAAATTTTATTTAAAAAAGAAGGAATTGCATTTTGCTTATGTTGTCTGTGATGATAGATTTTATTATGTGTCTTAAGTGACAAATGCTGGTACTTATTCAATTCTGGTTGAGAGAGGTATATTTTTGTGGATAATGACACTGAATCATTTCCTTCTCTTCTATGTTGTTTTGATATATCCTTTACTTCTGTTTATGTCTGTACAAAGCAAAGATGCGTTGCCACAATGTTTTGTTATTATGCTGTGTGTAAAATATCAGAGTGCACCAATACATGTATATCTTTGTACAGCTAGTCATCATTTGTGGCAGAATAGTAAACTTTTATTTCCAAAATGATAAAATGAATTGTGACATTATCTCATATTTAATGGTGCCTGACCTGAAACATGTTGACTAGCATCTTCCCTCTTTTACCATTTTTAGATGGTTTTATCGGATTTTACTTGTAATTTTTTAATTTGTAATTTATTTTGTTCATATGAAAAATTAATTCTTGTCATTTCACATTTTATTTGAAATTTACTCCAAATATTTGTAGATTTCAATAGACAGAGAGAAGTATATGTAGTATAATATTGCGAATGATATATTTGGAGTTTGTTCAAACTGTATCTTTGACTTCTACATATGGTTTACTTATGCAAGTACATGTTATGACGAGCATGTCACATCCTCCTGATCAGGTTAATTTTATTTTATATTTTGTCTTAATATGAATTTCAGTTGGAGTAAATACAACTGTGCTTGCAAAGCATCTGCCAAACTTTCTCAAAGATACCTGTGTCAAGAGTAGATACAAACTTACTTTCACTGTGCTGTTGAATGATTTAATTGGGCATTTCTCCGCTTGATGGTTTGTTTTCACTGTTGAATGTTAAGATTCAGATCCGACACAAATTTTAAGATGCAATTTATTAAACCCTTTGTCCATTAAGTGTCGAGTTATGATTTTGTGAGGGTTTGGAAGAGTAACAGAAAACCATATGCAGGGCTTCACACTAATCAACGCATTAGGGTCCTGCTAGATATCGTAATTGAACAATTGTTCATATGTTGGGGTGTCTCGGTCTCGGAGTACCACTTGTTCTCTGACGCTGGTTAGTGTCAAGCCCTGCATACTACATTGTCAGTTCAGATCTGGAATCTCTGTTTTGTCTGTTAATTTCTCTATATCGCATGATCCAGATTGAAATGTATTTATTATGTTGAGCAAAATCATTCAGTATTTAATGAAGAGGCATGCAATGACATTGCCTTGACATAACACTAACATGCAAGATGCTTAGACTGTTGAGTAGAAATGAGTTATCCTAATGGGTTTATCTTCTGATGTTGTCTTCAAATTTGAGAGTGTCCTGTGTATTTGTCATTTATAATAGCACATCCTCTGCCATTTACTTTCACCGGCTGAAGATAATCATCAACATTATCTTGGTTATTTGAGCTTATTTCCCTCTTTCTCTCTGTCTCCCCTTTCTTTTCATGTAACTTGAACATTGATTTATATTATCTTTTCATTGCCTCATATTGAAGGTCTACCATCTCACCCATCCCCCTTCCTCATTCTCTCTTCCTCCCCACCCATCCCTTTCTACCATCCACCTGTCCCTATAATGTGCTTAATTCAAATTCACTTCTCTTGTCTCCTTGCTCGACATGAGCAAGACCACAGCATGTGAATCTAAATGGCAGTTGGCAGTACTGGGTCGTATATTTGTAGAACACTTTTTTAATAATGAGAGAGCGGAGAAAAAAAAACTATGAAGTACAATGATATGAACTATATGATAGGGTGCCTGATTGCTAGAAATGGATTGAAGGTCACCCTTTTTTGTGAAATGTAAATAAATTCTTTGGAGCAGAACAACAAAATAAGCAACGATTCGCTTTTGTGAGCCCTTAGTTTCTTAAAATCCCTCCTAATGGATAATTTGCACGAGTGTGAGAAGAAGATAGTGTGTGTGGTTAGTCTGCAAGCACAAACTCTAATTTGACACTTAATCACAATTCCTAAAGCCTTGAGTAGAGCCTAGGTTTTTGGCTGTGTCATGAATGACAAGGGTTTGTGCAAGCAAACTAGTGTGTAGTATGCTAGGGTAACCGTAAAGAGATGTATATCTGAAAAGAAAGAAAAAAGATAACATGATTATCCTTTGCTCAGGTGGGCAGACTGACTTATATACACTCTCGAACAGCTTTGATAACTCGGACACGGGTATATAAGAAAAGCACAATTTTTGTTCAAGTTGTTGTATTTATTATTCTACATGGATCTATTTATTGAGCACATCCTCACATGGTCATTCATAAATCTATACCTTGGTAATGCTAATTATTTGTTTACACAAATCTGTCATTTAATGCACACTTAAAGAAAGTTATTAGTTTGAGCAGCAAAGTAAATGCAATGTGCAAAATTCTGTCAAGCAATGCTCCTTGAAAAGTGCAATAGTTCAAAGTTCAATACATCCTAATAATGAGTAGAAATGGGACTAGAATGAACAAGAAAAAATAATGGCATTCATATTCAGGTATTAGTTCAAATGTAACTTCAACCACTGGAAGTTTATCCGAAACCGGTGAACAACAGGTTCTACCTCTAACAATTCTAAGCAACATCTTCAAAAGAATAAACGCTTAAAGATGAGGACAGTTCTGGCTCATAAACAAAAATTAACTGCCTTAACATTTCCCCGATACAATCCTCAAGGTGATTTGTTTCCCTAGCTCAACTTGTTCTGGACGGATAAACACAAGGTGATTTAGATGAATTTTAATAAAAGGCTGCAAGACATTTACAGGAAAATATTTCTGCTAAAAGTAAAGAGATTAACCAGGTAAGTTGCGGTTGCACTAAACTGGGTCAAGTGTTCTGAAATCAGAAGGCCATACATGTATAAGCTAACCATAACATCAATTTTATCTATTCCTTTTGTTACTTGCATGGTCAATTGTTGGCAAGTATTTGTTCAAAATGAAATTAATATCCGACAGTTTGCTTATATTGTACCACTATGAGAGTACAATTATATTGCATCTTTCCTTAAACAGATATGAAGATATAGGACTCGGAGACGTATTCTGAAATCCATCTTTTCAGTTACCGGGTAGTTTTAAGTATGTTAAATTGTTATAACAAATTGAAACTGAGCAAAATAGTCACATTTTTAGTGCTCAGGCAGAGGTCTGTACACACATGCAGCCACTTTACCCATAACTTGACCAATGGCTTGTCCTGATTTAAATTTGCTATGATAATTTACATACTGTTCTAACATAAAAGATAACATAGTTTTCAGAATATGACCCCTGGTATTAAGAAGTTCCTATATCATTACAAGTTACTGGTACAATGAATTACATATTAGATGGGTAACTTTACTGGCCCTCCATGACAACAATGCATGAATACAATTCAGAAGGGGTGGAGAAGGTGCACACAATGTTAATACCCAGGGAGTTGTACCATTTGAAAGGTATTGTACAGCTCAAGGTATTAAGACAAAGTATTTCTGTTGCTAGTTTCAAATTAAAAGAACTCTCAATATGCGAACTGAAAACACCTAGGTACTATAATTTGTATGCAAATGTGAATGCTTTCCAAATACCAATATCATGCCTGGCACTAAACACAAATATGTGTATCTCTCTATTCCACTCAAAAAACTTATTTATCTAATCTATTAAACATACGTGAAAAGCTCATATATTTTTGAAAATATATTAAATACTAAAGTGCATGTCATATATCAAATCAGTTGCAAGGAATAGAATCCCTGAAGTCCAATGTAGTTAGTCTAGAAAAATCAGGTTACCACTTCAAAACAATAGGTACTTTTCAACCCTCTAATTTTGCTATCAATACAATGATTTCTACAGAAATCTTTCTTACATTCATTTTCTTCTTTAAAGTTCAAAACATTTACCTTTATTAAGATAAATTAATAATTCTTTGTTTGTAATTCTAGTTTCATTTCAATTTACCATTATACTACTCAGTTATATAGTCAGATATTAAAGTGTATGCATGTATTTCACAAGGGAATGATAATTGAGATTCCATGGATTGAATAAACAATGTATAAGGTTTCATATTATTTGATACATACATCTTTGGAATATAGTTTCAAATACATAAATCACCTTAGACTCTTAACATTCCCAAAGCAATATGCTGGAATTCATTAATATCATTTAAAAGAACACATCTCCATTAGCTCAGTATGCTGATTTTCAAATGGTGATTAAACTGTGGAAATGAATAACGGTAGTATACAGTATAACACCTGAACGTTTGGAGCTAGAAGATGGTTAACTCATATCATTTAAAGGAGTTACCGGTACTGCCTTTCTGGCTCCAATCAGATGGTATGACACAATTGCTATACATGTACACACATATGCTAAATGAATACGTTACAATATATCATACAATAGTTGATATGACGCATGCACAGTTTTGAAGGACAAGGCTTATAATCTTGAATACAGTAGAATCAATAACACTAGAAAAATGGAAATATATTACAATCTTTTCACTACATGATCAACATATGTATTCTATGTTTTTTCACACACAAACATCATCTCAAATATACAAATTACATAAATAGATTTGACAGTTTTCCACATTCTTTAGTCAGAAATTGCATTTTCAGTGAAATAAATGCTTTGTACTGTTACTCTCAGCAAATGAGCAGAGCTAGGATATGGGCTACAAATAACTTAGTTTTAATAAAGACCATAAATTGAGGTTCATTTAGAACATGAGAGCGAAGGGACTGAGCAATTTGTTTGCTTACAAGAAACAATGCAAACATGTCTAAAAATTCAAAGGTTTGAAATATTGCAACTGGATACAAGGTATTTTGTGTATTCTTTGGATATTTTCTTTTTCAAATAAGAAAAGAATGTGTGTTCATAAAGGAAAATACAAGCTACAATACTGCCTAAATCATTTGTTTTCAAAAAAAATATTGA
Source organism: Strongylocentrotus droebachiensis (assembly GCA_035222895.1). NCBI lineage: Eukaryota > Metazoa > Echinodermata > Echinoidea > Camarodonta > Strongylocentrotidae > Strongylocentrotus > Strongylocentrotus droebachiensis. The sequence goes on from JAVYIG010000004.1 coordinate 202,815, forward strand.
CATTGCTATACATACTAATACATTCACGCCTACATCAATCAAATTTATTGGGAATGTTTTGATAAAATAAACATCTGCAATTTCTAGCGAGAGAAAACAAAAATCTGTGAAGCCAAAAAGTAACCAAGTGCACTTTCTTTCACATCTCCAACAAGCATTATATATTTGATCAACTAATAAATGCAAAATGCAAGAAAATGATACAACTGACCTAGAAAAGTAGATTTAAATTCACTTATTTTCCCTCTCTCTCTCTCTTTTTTTTTTTTGGGGGGGGGGGGGGGGTCCTGGGTGATGAAATATCTGTCCCATGTATTTGGGAGATCACATGACCAATAAAACTTGGTGTGAAATACTTCTCTCCCAAACTAAGCTTGCACTTCCAATTCTTCTAAAACATATGATAAATAATTACTTGAGTCATTAAAGATGGATTTATGAAGAATTAAATGACTTCTAATCCATCCTAAATATGATGGAATGTACTTTTGAGAATACCAGTATCACCACTACAATGTATGATCTAGAAGAAAGACAAATATGACATTAAATTACTTCTTAAAATATCTATCACACGATGATATCTTATTCTGATGAAGAGAATTCATTAATTGAAACCAAAAGGCATGAATTGTACTGTCACTACGTTACTAATATATTATCATCAACAAAGTGTATTTGTATAAGTACAGAAACTGTAATGACAGGAAATAACTGTACTGACATAAATCAATTAGTGATTGCTTTAAAAGACCTGCAGCATTGGTACTCTACTTGATTGTGAGATATATATTTTATATATGCAATTTTACAGCAACATTTTTCTGCAGTGCGTTGGGGCAATGAATGTTTTGTGTTAAGAAACTAACGTCATGTGCACCAAAGATAAAACCACATTCTTTGGTTTCATGCATCGAGGCCTTTCGGGAAGATGCTGTATGATTATGCCCTTCGCGTACTAAGGCCCACCACTACAGAGTGAACAAAAATGCCCTCTTTTAATCCTACACTCATCTGTCAAACAGTGTGGTGAACATTTGTTTGCCAATGAAAATGCCTTCAATGCTTCAGTTGCTTTCTTCAGATATCATAGTCTATGCATAGTTTGAATTTAATGCTTGGGATCTTTATTATCTCGCACAAGATCCACACAATTTTTTTTTTAAACACAAAATAATAAATAGAAACGATCCTGTATGTCATGTAATCTATTATTCTATGTATAGTGAAAGAAAAAGGCATTAACAAACAATGATCAACAATTTTCTATCTATCGCTAGCATCTAAATCCACTTGCATACACAATTTTAAAACAGATTCATACAGATATAAAGCTGCCACTCAATTTACCTAACTTGCTGCATCAAATTTAGCACAAATGTAGATGGATATGTCCTATTTTGCTCTCACTTCTAGAAAAAAGTGAATATATGATGACAAAGCCATAAAGTGTTATCATTTTTCCTGAATGCACCAGCTCATGGTTTTGTTTTTCTTTTTTAATTCTTGTCGATGACTTCATTCTTGAGACATTCTGCGAGAGCTTTCCTCATGGCTAACTTCTTTGCGTCAACCTTCACATCCATTTTGACGTCACCTAAGAAAGAAAAAAAAATAGGTTAATGTGTTAAAATAAAGATATTCCAGTGAGGTAAACATTTGGATGGATATGTGAAGGTCAATATAGTCAGGGGAAAAATGAACAGGGGCTCGGGCGAAGTTGCCCCCGAAATGCCAAAAAGAGCCTCCGAAAGTCATAAAAAAGTCCCCCAAAATTTGCATAGAGTTCAACGCAAAACAAATTAAAGAGTGTTATTTTCATGCAAGCAAACTTGAAAAGTAGCCCCCAAAATTGTTTTAATGTTTTTTTTCCTATAGTACTAATAATTTTGTTTACCCAGGAAAGGCTAATCAACACCAATGATGTTCTTCCTGAGGGCCCTCAAATATTATTACCCTAGCAATTGCCCATTTACTCATGGGTGGCAAATGTGGTTTAATGACTCACCAAAGGATGTATGTGCTGGGGTGGGATTCGAGCCCTCAACCCTTGACTTGAGAGCCAAATGAATGAACCACTATACCATGACATCTGCGATGCTAACCCATTGCCTATTGAAACAGGGTGGTTCATGTATGATTGTTATAGGAATGAGAGAATTCAGTAGTCAGAAGGTTAAAATGAGACACAAGCATACAAGGTTGTGTGCATGTATACCTTGCGTTGCCTGCCTGGCAGCACGGGATGACTTGGGCCTGGCTTGGGCCGGCTGACTCTGCTCATAAACATCCAGGCTCTTTTCTCTGGCAGTCTTCTTCTTGGCTATCAACATATCACGCTGCTGCTTCAAGTACTGGGCTCTCTTCTCTAAATCACTTGGATCTGCTGTGGAGAGATTCTGCAATCAAGATTGAAAAAGAACCTGATCTCAATTCATCTCATTCACAACATTCTGTTTTAAAGCCTGTCTGCACTAGTATGGCCAGGAGGGATTAGACCTCCCTGCATGGTCAATGACGGGTGGTTATCTCATCAAATCAGCTCTCAATTAACATAAGAAAGAGGGTATCATGGGGGACCAATAGGTACCCCTTAGGCATTGTTTGCTATATAGAGGGCGCAAGTAGCTACAAGTAGTGCAGTCCCATTTTAAGGGGGAAAACCACCTATTATTTAGAGCATATGCAGCTCCTTTTCTCCATCCCCACTGGACATTTATGGGTATTTGTACGTATTTTTATAATTCTATTTTCGCATAGTGGTGCACAAAATCATATGTAAACTATGATTTTTCCGTAAACACACACACCCACACACCCTGACTACTTACACTAACTCTGGAGTCTGCCCTGCTTGACTCTGCTGCTTCTGCTTTAGCACTGAGTAGCCAGCTTGCTGCTGCCTCCTCACCGCTCACTGGCTTGGCTGCTGACTTGCTACTTGCAGAGCTTGCAGAGCTGGAGGTCGATGGTGCGGGTGACTTGGGTAGTTTAGCAGACTAAGGGATGTGGATAAGGTGCAGAAATGGACAATTCATTAATATACATGTATATATATATATATAACCCTACATGCAGGGATGCCAACCTTTCAGAGCACAAATCAGTAATCGTAAGGCTAAAAATCCGTAATTTGGAGACAAAATCCGTAATTTTCTGCGCGACGCAAATTTTTCTGCACGCTGGCAAGCGCAGCTCCCGCAGGCAAGCGCGATAGCACAACAAGTTAAATAAAAGTAACATACCTGTTCATTAGTTGGTGTTACACGATGCATTTCCATTTCTTACTGTATTCTTCTTTAAAAGTCTGTAACTTCTTGCCACGCTTCTTAGTTGTGGAAGACATGATGATTGATATCTAAATCCAACCAACATGAGTTCTGATTGTCGACGAAAATCGACGAACGCTGTGACAGCCTGTGAGAAATCCGACAGTGTACACGGCGCTAGCGTAGCGAGGCCTGGCGCTGGCCCGGCGGTAGCGGCGCGGCCAAGAGAGGTATTTCACCCGGCCCCCGCTCGCGAAGCACATGTATGCACCTGCGCTGTGAAAGGGGTGTGCTAGATAACAAATTGTCCGATCGGAAGCGCTATGGGATTTCTATGCATGGATTCAAGGATGGCTGCGCTGCAATAGTCAAAAGTACCGGTACGTGCTAAACCTTAAAGTGCTAATTTTGAAATCGGCAAAATCCGGGATTTATGGTATGAAAACCGTACCGCCCGTAATTTGCCGATTTCCCGTAGAAATTACGGGAAATCCGTACTAGTTGGCATCTCTGTACATGTCGTGTTAACAGGACATCTAGAAATAACCCTAAATGGTTCATTAACTAGACATCATAAAAACTGGTATATTACCCTGACCCTAACCCTAAATTCAAAACAATATTACTACCGGTAATTAATTTAATAATAACTAACGATTAAACCTTTTGTTTCTTGGGAGGCCTGCTAATGATCATGTCTACTTAATGGCTCATTATTTTACTATATATGTCCGTCTGACGCTGTAAGATGTAAATAAATATATATATATAAGAAACTAAAGTGTTCTGCTCTGAGTTTAAGAAAATACACACAAATACAAGAAATGATGATGCTCCGTACACAAAGAAAAGAAAAGAGCATCATTATTAATTTTTATTCATTTCATATTTATTTTTTAAGACACAAAACTATTTAAATACATGTAAAATTCACATACCAGAGGTTTTGATGATTTTGTACTGGGTGCTGGTGTAGGGCCTTCAGAGATAGCCAACTTCAATGTCTATAGAAATAAAAGAAAGGTATACATCTATAATACACAACGTACTTAATCTATTCAACTTATCAAAAGATAAGAATTTTCTAAGCGATTAGAAGTCCTTCTCTTAAAATTAGTAACACTTAGTATTATGATGTGAAAGAGGATAAGAATAGGGATATTTCAACAAAATTGTAATACTTAATCAATCAGAAGGATTGTAATGTAAATCTTACATTTCATGTGTATCATTGTTTCTTCATTTTACACACACACACACACACATTCTCACATCAGGGCCTTTGTGGGGCACCTGATTGTGGGGTATTTCTGTGCGTTCCAGATATACCTTGTGGTCCCCTACTAGTGGGGTATGTACAACCTGGCGATAACAACCCGGCGGTGTGCTTACGATGTTACCATAAAAAAGTGTGCAAGTTTTAGCACACGCTCACAAAAAGTCATTTATGGGGTACCACTTCTAATGCCCCGCAGGGCATAGGACACCGAATATACAGTCATTTGAAAGACTTTACTCTGTGGGGTCCTGAAAAAATACCCCACAAAGTAAAAATGCCTCACAAGGGGTATGTGAAGCGCACATAAAACCCCACAAGAATGCTGAGGTGAGAGCGCGCACACACACACACAAACACACACATACAAACAAACAAACAAACAACCTACATATATATCTTTCTTACTGACATTTATCAGTCACAAACAAAGACTAAGCTTCAGTCACACCAACGAGACCAAAACAATTACATTACCACGAATAGCTAAAAATTGGTCAGTTTGGATTCTGTGTGAAGTTTATTCGACGGTGTGACTGAGGTATGAGCCTGAAGTCTTGGGTCTTATTACCCAGTATATGATTAATCATAGAACATGGTCCTCTTTCATTAACCTTACCTTTTGCATGACCTCCTCTTCCTTTTGTTTGTGGATCTTAAGCTGCTCGACCTCTTTCCCCGATGCAAGTGATTTATCCATGGCTTTGTTGACAGTACTAGATTTCTTCTTCATCTTCACCATTTCATCATACTCCTCCTGAGATTTCCTAAAATTGAACAGGGTATTTGTAATAGTAATATTGTAATCCTGAACTTCTGGTGACAATTTGTAACATGATTGTAAAATAATTTATCACTAATCTTGTCCTGAATATGATTATGTTGCAACCAATAATATCACAATTGAACATCATGATCATCACCATTACCACCATCATCATCACCATGAGTATCTGCATCATTATCATCATTATCATCATCATCATCATCATTATTATCATCATCATCATCATTATCATCATTATCATCATTATTTCTCACAATAAATTATTACATTTTTGAATTAAATCAAAGTAAAACAAATATTCTATATTAAGTTTTACATTTTCATGCCAAAATATACATTGCATTGTACTGATCTATACGACATGATAAAGCATACAATGCCGCCCTGAAATTATAATACTTACTGCATGACTTCTTTGAGAATCCTTTCCTCCTCGCTGTCTGCCTGTGCTTGTGAATGTTCTACAGGTGTATTCTCGCCTGGCTTCATGATGTTTGGGATCTGACCGCTGCGTTGCTGGAGCATGGACAGGGCCTGCAGCTCCAGTTCTATGTTCTTCTGTGTCATCATGGACTTGAAGACACTGAAGTCCTGGGCAGCAAACACCTGCTCCAGCACAGTCTATATACACAGGATAAAAAGATGTGATAGTCTTCATAATAAATACTAAATTTCCTCAAACATTATAAAACTTTATACAATTATTTGCGGAAGAAGGACTGTCAAGCAGTCTACCAGACATTTACGGAATAAACTTTCAGAGGTCAAATACATGTAGATCAAGCATATTTTTTCTTTTTCTTTTCATTGATGAATTTTTGATCAAATATCTTTCACGGAAACAAACTTCATAATCCATTTGAATTTAAAGAGGAAAATCCTAGCTATTCGTTCCCAGTCTCTATAAATGTCATTAAAATTCTTTGGCTCGCAAAGAGGTGTGTACAGTGAACTATGAGTATGAAGTACAAATCCATTTTTAACAGCTTTTATCGTGTTTAATATAACTTAGCTGACAATGTACACATTACTGTCATTATCACTTCTTGTGGATGACATGTGTACCATGAATAAGGCCATTTTATTTTTATTTTTTCAGAAGAAAAAAAAAGTAAGGCATACCGTAGTGGATTGAGACTGCTTGGTCTTGAAAGCATTACAAACTTCTACAAATGTAGAAGCATTCATGTTGAGATCTTCCAGAAAACTCTCCAATAGCATTTCAACCTGGAATGAAGTAAAAATGCATATATACATGTGAGGTATGTCTGAAAGGAAATTCAACCTTAGTAGACAACTGTACTCTCAAGGGGAGTAGAAAAAACGAAGAAGCAGACTGTTGTAACTCTAATTCTATAGAATATACATCAATTAAACTTTGTAGGCAAATGACATTGTAATACATTACAAAATAGGGCGAGGCTGAAGAAGGGAAGAGATCAAAGTGACAGAGAGACAAAGAGATAGAAAAAGATCAAGAGAAAGAAACAGAGACTCAGAGAAAGGGATAAAGATCAACAATCAGAATGCATTCTTTCACAGAGGTACTACTGCAGGACCATGGGGTACTTCTTTCATAAAGAAAGAAACTAAAAGATTAGGAGGATACCCTGGAATAGTATTACCGATGATAAATTCCAATAATAACAAACTAATATATATAGTTCTCTTACGCATATTAAACCATTTCACAGCACTTCACATAGTTCAAGCAAATTAGCATGCAAGTATTAACAGATAGATTTTCCTGCCTGTGGATTACAGTAGCTAGATCAGTTTATGGACCCTTGGTGATCATAAAATGGGGAATCATTATAAAGCTGACCACTTTAATTACCCAAGGCAGTTGATGTCTCACCACTGTGATGTTCTAGTTTAAGAGTTAAACATTAATCCTTTGATTAATTATTTACAGTATTCCTAGAATATTATACAAATATTGCATGGTCTAGCATTCAATATAACAAAATATATGTACTGACAAATACAGAATTTCCCTGAGTGATGTTATATTTCACCAAGACCTCAGGCTGAGGTTGAAATATAATGGCATGAGGGAATTCTGAATTTGGAGGTGAATATATTTCAATATTTGGTACTTAAAATGTAGGGTATTGCAATCCTTTGGAGTCAGGCCTTCTCATTTAGATACAGTGTCAAGTGACACCTTTTCCGCCAATAGGATACTCGCTAACAAATGCCCTATTACATATGAAAACATGTATGCAAAAAGATAAAGCAATGCTTTTTATTTCAGTTGTCTCATAAAAAATGTAATTTTTTTATTATTTTTAATTTCTTCTGTTGTTGTTTGTATTTTTAATGACCTGACTAAATAAAATGTGGAAGAAATTTGTTAAGTGGGACACCTGCATGAATTAAGATTTTATCAATGTTTTATTCACTGCTGCATTCAAATCATACAGGAATACAATAAGGCGTGATAATATTTGACAGCTATCTTTTTATGGAGTTTATAAGTCTTGAAAAGCATCCTCAATTCATATGTTGCATATTAATATACACATCACAAGTTGGCTCAGTCGGTAAAGCGTCCGTCTGTCGAACCAAAGATCCCGGGTTCGACTCCCACCCAGGCGGATGACTGAAGCATGCGTTGTGTGTTAACGTGCCCATTCCCTTGTACATAGACGCAGGTTATGTCAAGTGGAAAACACTCCGTCCCTCGGATAGGACGTTAAATGGAGGCCCCGTGTAGAGAAGAGTCACCACTTTTGCACGTTAAGAACCCACTGCACTATTCGTATAAGAGTAGGGGGAAACCCCGGTGTAGTGGTCCACCTGCACACACCCCAGTATAGTATGATAATACTCTGTAAAGAGGTCTGTACTCAAAAGGAAGGAGAAGAAGTCTTCTTGCAAGGTTCTAAGTGTAGTCTGTAGTAAATGTTGAATCTTTCTTAACTTACCAAACCTCCATACTCTTCATAGATCTCTGTGTAGGCTATCTTGTTTTCTTCTTCTGGGTTGAATACTGCAAATGAAAGAGAGGAGGAGAGAGAAAGAGGGAGAGAGATATGATGGTATAACTACATAATTATACAAGATATGATTCTGGGACAATAATACATTGCAGAATCAATTAACAAAAGGCCACTAAATAAAGATAAGAGCTCTGTTCCCATACGAGAATTAGACAAGGGATTAGTTTAGTATACCAAGGAGCACGCACAGAGGTAATTCGCTGAATTTAGCGAAGTCCCTGTGCGTAGGCCTTTTTTCACTAATTGCAATCATTGTAAAGTAAGTATCATATTTGTAATGCGAAGACAATTTTGTTTATGTGTACATTGCATGTATTTGCTTTTCAGAGAGAACCAACATTGTAAACTTTCATTGACTAAGAGGGCAGTGGCTTTGTAAAGTATTTCATGTTACCTTATTATCATCAGGAAAAAGTGGAAGGTATAGCTAGGCTATCACTTCGGTATCAATTTTTCGTTGAATTCTTAATTGTCCGCTTTTAAATTGCTTTGTATGAAAATTAAGAGACGATTTTGAAGACATTTCAAGTTTTGTTTACATTCCTCTTCACGCAGGGACGTGGGTGCCAATTAGGGCTAGGTAATATCAATATAATATTGCATGTTATCACCTAGCCATTGGCTATTCCCATCTGATTTTTCTGCTTTCTTTCATACGCTTTTATAACTTAACTAGGTAACTCTCCAGATTCTGCCCAAAGTAGAAAAAAAGCCTGGAAAGAGAATACTTACACACTATTCCTAACCTTCAGGCTTCACAGCCACCCTAACCCTAAATTGTTGTAACTATTCTCTTTCGAGGCTTTTTTCTACTTCGGCCTTTGGGCAAAAACCGGAGAATTACCCTTAACTTAATTAGATCTAAATCGCTCTAGATCTAGGTAAAATTTCCCTTCGAGTTACAGTTTGACAGAGCTCTTCAGAGAAGGCCTATTGAGTATTGCAGAGATGCCAACCCTATAGGATGGCTGTCAGTAACATTTACCATATTTGTCCGTAACAAATGGGGGTCTTTCCGTAACGCAAGACACCGCAGCATAATTTTCGCGCAAAACGTACACAAACACCCAATCACTCTTACTGCATTTCGAACCTACCATTTTCAAGTCCAAAATAAAGATGTGCATAAAAAAGTTTTTAAAAATCTGTTTCCAGTCAAAGGATCTCCTTCTCGGGTACTCGCTCTTTTGAGTGAATCCATGATAATATTCAGGAAGAAAACACCTCGTTCAAGCGTCGAATGGCAAATTCGAATCCACAGTCAAATGGCAGAACTCGTATTCTACACACGCACACGTACACTCACCAGTACCACAGACACACCAGCCCAGGCCGCTAGGCCCGGCGTTCATGAACAACAACACACCGTATACCGCACTGCACTTGCAATGCGCCCGCTGAATCACCGAAGTCTTCGCTACTATATTGCGGGCGCCATGCGCACGATCATCTACCCCCATGCTCCCCTCAAAAGGCACGACCGCACGTAGCATACGTAGCGGCCGTGTTGTTTCGGAATTAAACAAGATGGCAGCAGACGGACCATGTGCGCGAAAGTGCCTATCCAGTGTAGTCAAATTCAGTGAACCTATGAGTGAATGCGTGCGACATGCAGCGCTGTGTGCGGAGGCTTTGTGATAAGGCGGCATTCGCTATATAAAGTACTTTTGTTTATCGTTTCCCCGTAACCTTTTGATTGTTTACCGTAACGCCGTAACAAGAGCATTAAAACCGTAACAAATACGGCGAAACCGTAACGGTTGGCATCTTTGAGTATTGTAGCAGGGCTGTCAACCCTCCCGCATTTTAAGGGAGTCTCACACCACCACGCTCATTCTCCCGCCGTCCCACCAGCTCGTAGCAGGAGACTCCCGCCACCACGCCCTTCCTCCCGCTCTCTCCCGGTTAATGAAAAACCTCCCACCAAACGTGTAAAATGAACCAGCGTACTCGTACTGTATGGATTTTTTTGGCTCAACGGGAGTCTATAGTGAACACTTCAATTTTATTTATTTTTTACTCAACACCCCCTTCCCTGTTCCCTGCCCTGATTGTAGTAGGGTGTCTGATCGCGCACCCGATGTTGTGTGCTAAAATACTTCCCATAGAGATTGCACACATCCCTATGCAGTCTACGTGCATTGCGCGACCATGAAAATTGATCAATGATTTTATGAAAAAAATTGAAATTCAAACCTTTGGGGCTTGTGATCCTGAAGGTGAAACTCAATAAATGAGGTGTCATATGAAAGAGCAGGTTTTTCTCCATATTCCCCAAGGGGGCGCACCCCCGAAATTCTAAAAATATCTTGGTCAAAACAGCGATTTAAATGTTGTTTGCATCCTAGCTCCAAAATTTGCCACTTTCCTGAGCTGCGCCCCCCGGGCTTATGTCCGGCTAGACGTAAGGAAAATATGTATGCACTTATTTTTTCGCTAGCCCCAAGAGATCACTCGCCCCAATAGTTTAAAAATACCCTTCCCACATTTTTGGAATCAGCTAATTAGGGAGGCGTGAGCTCCGCTCAGTCCAAACCATGGTTACATCGCGTAACATCTGCGCGTATAGTGAATGAAAGTATGGATAGCCGTTCGCGCCATAAACCCCGGAAGTGAATACACGTTATAGTCAATGGCAATATCGCGGAGACAACGTGCACGATGTCTCCGCAATATTGCCATCGACTACAACGTGTATTCACTTCCGGGTTCTATGGCGCGAACGGCCACCCATACTAGTCAATGGCACATATCGCGGAGACAGCGTGGCTCAAGCTGCAAGTCGCGCATTGGCTTAGCAACATGCGTACGATATGCATACGCTTGCATATCGTGCGATACAGCTGATTGTCTGAATTTAGCAAAACAACATCACTCTGCGTGGACGTCTTTTTTGTCGATTTTGACCAAAATGATGAAGTAAAAACGGGTGGTGATTAGAATGACTGTGATGAATGATGGCGGAGTTACCACCGTACTTTTACTTACGGTGCGGTGAAATGTATGAAATGAAGAAGGAAAGACAAGACACCGACTAAACACTAAAGTACTAACCTTATATTATATCTACTTGTACTTCAGCGAAGCTCAGCATAGCTGCAGATTCGCAGCTAACATGCTAACTCCCGGGTCTTGAGGTGAGCCGGGAGTCCATGATTCGGGAAACTAGGCGATCCTGGAGTAAGTGTGTGTGTCAACAGCTCATCAGAATCCAGAATGAGGTGATGGCCCGTGTCCGGGACTTTTATAGGCCCGTCTTTGAGAGGTTGCCGACGGACGGACGCGTAAGCGCATCCAAGACACGTATGAACTTACGCGTCCGCGAAATAGGGTACAATAATTTGGCTTACAAAATGCAATTTTACAACATTCCTCCCGGTTAATTAGATTGCAGCATATATCTCAGATATTGCAAAATCTCAAAAACTCTCCTATTAGAGCATAACAAACCGGGGGACACTGAGTTACAGAATATATAAAGAGTTACAGAATATATAAAGAGTTACAGTCCGCTAATACAATCCATGATTTTGCAAGTACACTAAACTCAAGGTAACCGTACAGTGACCGAGTCTAATGCACATTCCAGAACAAATGAGTATTTGGAAAATCCTGTATTTATACAACGGTGAATCCTGTATTTATACAACGGATAATCCTGTATTTATATAACCACGGAGAATCCTGTATTTATACAACGGATAATCCTGTATAACAACGGAAAATCCTGCCAACATAATTCAAGGACACCTGGATTGCTTTAACAGGAATGAAATACCATATGGACAAGAAGCCTATCCATTGCTAAGTTCCGCCTCAGGTCGACCCCGGTCTAGCCAAAGCTCAGGCTGGGGAACCGATGCTGGAACAATACTTATCGATAGCCTTAGCCATTAAAAAAACAATATAATTCCTTTCCTTGAATTACATTCTGCGGAAGAGCACGGTTGTCTGTGCATGACCAGGTCGAGAATAATCAATCAGGGAGCATTTTCCATATCTAACAGATTTGTTATACTGTTTGCATGGAGCACACGCCCTAATATCCCTCGACATGCCATAACCGAAATACCCGGACCTGATTATACTCCCGGTAGGGTTAACACCAGCATGACCGGTCGAAGGGACATCATATTCTACCGGATCACTTCCCGTTGTAATAAACAAGGAATCACTTTATTGGGCCATCTTCTTGGTCTCTCTTCCAAATCAGGTCACCTTTAACAAAAAATAACTCTTAAGTCATTCCATAAGAATTTATTTCCAAGATCTTCTTCTGATATGACTCAAATTATAATCATAATCTCCTGGATTATCTAACTTAAGTTTTTATAAACATGACCTGACCTGGGTTCCGAGACTGAATCTGACTTCTTGGCTAACAGAACTACATAATCTACGACTACTATAGGCAATGTCAGAACAGGGGCAGATATCATGCAGAAAATCCCAATAGCTCTTCTGTTGATATTACAGCAGCCGATTCGTCTGCAACGAAGGCAACGGATTCCATATATCAGCGGAAAGAAATAGCCAAGATGGAGTAGTAGTAGAAAACTCTGCTCTCTGCTCTATCCGTTGATGGACAGCAGAACTACGAAGAAGAAACAACAAGCGGTGAAAGCAAGCAAGAATTATCAGCAGCAAAAGATCAAAGCAAACAAGCCCAAGAGAAGGTTGGTTTTTACTTTGTCCGATCTGGTCGGTTAGTCCCCTGAGAACCAACTTCATTACCTATGAACAGGTAATGGAAGCATATTACACCAAAACCTATACAAACAAGAAATTGATAGAGAGACACAAAACCCATACCAACTAGAAATTGAGGGAGAGATACAAAACCCATACAAATTAGAAATTGAGAGAGAGGTACCTTGACGATGACAGCTTTCTCCTTGACCAACAATCCCATTCCCAAGACCAACTAAATATCAAAGTGCTACATAATTTGTATACTATCACTTCCGCAGGCCGAATCCTGTGCGATAGGCACAACCACATCCGTTGATTCATCAAATGGAGGTGGTGGCCATGGTGGAAGAAACCAGGGACATTCAGGCACATCGACATCCGTTGATTCATCAACAGGAGGAGGTGGCCATGGTGGGAGAAACCAGGGACATTCAGGCACATCGCCATCCGTTGATTCATCAACAGAAGGAGGGGGCCATGGCAGGAGAAGCCAGGAACATTCAGGTACATCAACATCAATTGATTCGTCAACAGGAGGAGGCCAAGGCGGGAGAAGCCAGGAACCTTCAGGACACGCGGGTTGTCGATCAGAATCCTGACTACCCCCTTCGTCCAGAAGAGTTGACTTACTCATACTTAATTGAGACGACCCAGGTTTCGGATCAATCTCCTCATCCAATGGATCTTCTCCGGAAAGAAGTTCAGACTCGAGACTTGCGGACTGACCGACATTCAATTCAGGTAAGTCCAAATCCAGTTTAAGTAAGTCTTCTGTTGTTGACTGACCGAAATCCAGTTCAGGTAAGTCTACTCTTGTTGACTGACCGAAGTTCAGTTCAGGTAATTCTAATCCAGTCAACTGACCTAAATCCAGTTGAGGTAAGTCTAATCTTGACTGACCTAACACCACTTCAGGCAGGTCCACTCTTACGGACTGACCTAAATCAGGCACAAGCAAATCCATTCTCGACGGTCCCAAATCCGGTTCAGGTAAGTCAAATCCGGACCGACCGAAATCAGGTTCAGGTAAGTCCAATCCCAACGGACCTAAATTTGGTCCAGGCAAATCCAAACCGGACTGACCGAAATCAGGTTCAGGTAAGTCCAATCCCGGCGGACCCAAATTTGGTCCAGGCAAATCCAATTCGGACTGACCGAAATCAGGTTCAGGTAAGTCAGACTCGACTCGAGAACAGTTCTGCACAACAACGAGTCCCTGGACAGTGGATTGAAGGTTCTTCATTTGAGATCCAATTGAAGAATATGAACTCTTCACTTGAGTCTCCATCGAAGAAACAGAACCATGGATCTGATCCACCTTCTTCTCCAGATTCGAAACTTCAATCCTGTCCAATCGGGAGGGTTGTGGTTGTTGTTGTGGAGGATCAGGTGTAGCTGTACGGCTAATCCTTGGCTCCTCCGCAGATACCTCTACAGACGTTTGTCTGACATCCTTCCGCGATTTGTCATGAATTGCCTTATGGGTATGCTGAAACCATCTCACTAAGTCGATGGCTTCATCCAAAGATCTAGGGCAATAATAAATAGCATAGTGCCCAGCCTCTCTATCAAAACATCCTTGGCAAAATCTATGGACGACCTGTTTTTCAACATGGTGGTCCGGTAAATCTGCAAAGGCATGAGCAGCCAATGTCATAAGGCGGTTCGCCCAATCTACATGGTATTCCTCAGGTTGCTGCCTCGCGTAATTAAATTGCAATTGTGCAACTTCGTCCCTTGATGCAAACCGCTTCTCCAGTTTCCGGACTAAGTCCGCAAACCCAAGATGAGGTTCATGCTTAACGAGCAATGAGACATACTCGCTTGCACTTCCACCCAAGCACCAGCAAAGTTGATTCCTTCGTTGGCTCAAAGTCCATCCAAACGCCTCAGCGTCAAGGTTGAACTTAGCGATGAACGCTTGCCAACTCCCGCTGCCATCGAAAACCATGGACTTGGGAAAGGAAAAAGACTTGTGGCCCCTCTCACGGTTACCATCCCCACGAAATAAGTGGGAACTATGGGTATCCTGAGATCGGTGCACATGTGGTGGAGAAGGAAAACCATCACGTTGATAGGCAGTATGCCGATAATCCTGGTATCTGGTATACTGCGGCGAACTCTGTCGAGCTGGAAGCCTCTCCATAGGAGGAGGAGCTTCCGCTGCAACACGCTGCTGACCTTGATTCCGAATAGTACTCTGGAGATTGCTCTGGAGAGCCTCTATTACTGCCTTATATTTCTCTACTTCTACCAATCGCTCAACATCCTGCTTGGATGGCGTTTGGGAAGAGACTGCCCCAGTTCCACTAGCTTGAGAGGCCATTGGCTTCTCTTGACTCCATAAATCTAATACAGACATTCGAATTCAAAATTCAATTACTCTAAATTCAACTATTTTGAATTCAACTATATACTTTGAATTCAACCAACTCTGAATTCAACCAACCTTGAATTCAACCAACTTTGAATTAAACCAACTTTGAATTAAACCAACTTTGAATTGAACCAACCTTGAATTGAACCAACCTTGAATAGAACTTAGAATTGAACCAACTTTGAATTCAACTAACCTTGAATTCAACTAACCTTGAATTCAACTAACCTTGAATTAAACTTAACTTTGAATTCAACTAACAACTTTGAATTCAACTAACAACTTTGAATTCAACTACCGGTAACAACTTTGAAATCAACTAACAACTTTGAATTCAACTAACAGCTTTAAATTCAACTAACAATTTTTAAAATCAAATAACAAACTTTGAATTCAACCAACTTGAATTCAACTAACTTTAAATTCAACTATATACCGGTACTCGGAATCCAACTAATCGGAGTCCAGCCAATCGGAGTCCAATTTCTCGGAGTCCAGTTACTAGGAATCAAGTTACTTTGAACCCAGTTACTCTGAATTCAGTTTCCTTGAATTCAGTTTTCTTGACTTCAATTTTCTTGAATTCACTTTTCTTGAATTCAGTTTTCTTGAGTTTAGTTGCCTTGAGTTTAGTTGCCTTGAGTTTAGTTTCCTTGTGTTACTTTAAATTCAGTTACTTATTTTTAAATCAGTTACTTTAAAGTCTGTTACTTTTGATTGTGAGAAATCTAGCTAACAAAGCTCTATTTTTGCAATGCAAGAGTCCGAGTCGGAATCCAAAATGAAATCCGAAAAGTCCTTCAATTATAAACTCCCAACCCTTGAGCCAAGAGATTGACCTAAGTTCAAATCACTCGCGCTCTAACTACTGTAGACCGAGTCGAGAAAACCTGCTCAAAAGTCTTGGTGAACACGACTATGGTATGACAAGGTTAGAAAATTAGCAATGCAAAAATATAAAAAGAAATCTGACTAATCCTTAAATAATAATTCCCAACCGTAATTGAGCTAAGAGATTCGAATAAATTCAAATCACTCCAGCGCCAACTACTGTAGACCGAGACGAGAAACCTGCTCAACAGTGCGGGTGAACACGCCTATGGTATTACAGGTTAGAGAATTAATAATTCAAAAATATAAAATGAATCTGACTAATCTTTTAATATCGTAATCCCCAACCGTAATTGAGCTAAGAGATTTGAATAAATTCAAATTACTCAAGCTCGAAACTACTGTAGACCTAGTCGAGAAAACCTGCTCAAAAGCGCTGGTAAACCCAACTATGGTACTACAAGGTTAGGAAATTAACAACTCCTTGTTAAGAAATTCAAAAAGAGTGATCAAATTCCAGATCTTTATTAAATCCCAATTTGGAACCAAGCTTATTTCAATAAATTAAATTAATACTCCCTACGATGACACGTACACATATGCAGCAAAACTACACACATGCACATTTATTAGTTAATTAATTTAGTCCAAGTCTTAACTACCTTAATTATTTTTAATTTCAATAAAAAATAATTAGTTACTTATTCTTAAGTATACTCTGTCCCCTTCCCTACTTTTCTACAGCGAAAAGTAGAAGACTCGAAAGAGACAGGAAAATGCAAGTAAGTGCAATCACTTGCATTAATTTAATTAAATTTATCTAGTTAAAATTTATTCTTAACTACTCTGTCCCCTTCTCAACTTTTCTTTCAACGAAAAGGAGAGGAATCGAAAGAGACAGAAAAAATGCAAGTAGTCTAAGCAGGTAAGTGAAATCACTTGCATTAATTTAATTTAATTTATCTAGTTAAAATTTATTCTTAACTACTCTGTCCCCTTCTCTACTTTTCTTTCAACGAAAAGGAGAGGACTCGAAAGAGACAGAAATTCTTAACTACTCTGTCCCCTTCTCAACTTTTCTTTCAACGAAAAGGAGAGGACACGAAAGAGACAGAAATGCAAGTGCAATTTGATACTGACACGAAAGTGACAGCATCCAACAAACTAGAACAATATATGAAATGCCAGACAAAAATAACCGACGTAGAATAATTCTATGCCGAGTTATAAGAATGGAAAATAAAGCAAGGCACACGCAACAGTAAAATAAACCGAAAATACACCAAACGCCTGGTAATACCAGGCTAGCGCGAACACTCGAAAGAGCTCACACAAAAACATAAACACAATACACGCTATACACGGCGAACCAAAAATGTATTCAGAACAAGAATACAAGATGGCTGCCCACGCTTCAAAAATGTGACACGTGCGACGGAAAATTCCGTAAAATCACGAATCACTGCACAGCAATGAAATACACACACGAAAAATACAAATACAATAGAACGGAAAAATATAGCCAAGCGCAAGTTCGAATGAAAGTCGCAGCGCCAATGAAGTAAAAACGGGTGGTGAGTATAATAATAGCAGTGATGAATGATGGCGGAGTTACCACCGTTTTACTTACGGTGCGGTGAAATGTATGAAATGAAGAAGACTAGACACGACACCGACTAAACACTAAACTAACCTTATATTATCTCTACTTGTCCTTCAGCGAAGCTCAGCATAGCTGCAGATGCGCAGCTACATGCTAACTCCCGGGTCTTGAGGTGAGCCGGGAGTCCATGATTCGGGAAACTAAGCGATCCTGGAGTAAGTGTGTGTGTACAACAGCTCATCAGAATCCAGAAAAGTGAAGGCCCGTGTCCGGGACTTTTATAGGCCCGTCTTGAGAGGTTGGCGACGGACGGACGCGTAAGCGCATCCAAGACACGTATGAACTTACGCGTCCGCGAAATAGGGTACAATAATTTGGCTTACAAAATGCAATTTTACAACAATGATATAAAATATACCAGCGTTTTGGAGGGGCTGTATCTTTTGATAGAAACATCGCTGAGACTTGAAATTTGAAATGTATTATTCTGATTACATTTTTTATTCAAATATCAAACAAAAATGGTGAAAAACGATCCCAAATTGAAAATTGAAAAATCGTTCAGACACCCTAATTCACTTAGGCTAACCTCAAACTGTATAATGATTGCGAATTGGATTTTTACTGTAATTCACTTATTATATCATCATCCTCATTCCCAAGCATCAGTATTCTTGACTTGACAAATGCAGTGCACGTGAGTGTCATGCCCGAGGCCTGAGGATCGAGGAGGCCGAGGCTGTGGCCCTTGTGAGTACTGAGTGTGACTTGACGTCACCTTGTGCAATCGCAATCACTAATATTTTCGTTAGTCCACGATCCACATCTCATTCGCGCTTAGCGACTTACCTATGCATTTTTGTTCGATAAACGAGAGAATCGGAACCCTCCATATTGGACTGCTGAGAAATCCAACTACTCCATCAATAACCCAGTCCCGGTCTTCTTCTGCCATCTTTTTTTAAGTCTAAGAAACCCTTTTTAAAGCCAAAATCAGCGGGCCAGGGAGTGTCACTGGCCAATTTCTAAGGACGCTAGCTATGTCAAAATGTTAATTAAGACAAGTATGGAACGCGGCCAGTGCTGCATTCTTTACACGATCCCATTTGCTCTGTACTTTAAAAGAAATCCATACACCCTTTATAATAATCAACCCCTGAATAAAAAATCCTTTCCATCATCATTAACGAAGAAAATGAAAGTTAATGAAATCTTATGTACAGAGTAAAGGAGAGGGAGCTCGCAAGATACGTCATAGGGTTACCATTTTGTATAACTTTCTTGTATTTAATCGGAATTTGCTCAAAATGTCAATGACCGTATATAGTCCCTCTAAATGTTCTGCTTAAAGGTAATACAAAGTTTTGGTATGGGGTCATGAATTTTGTTCAAATGAACATATTGGAAGGAAATGCGATCCTACAATATTAAGTGATCGTTGTCGCGGTTGAAAACGAGTCTAAAGTTATGAAATTGTAAATAATAAACTCTTTATGTTGTATAGCTCCCTTTCAAGGTCAAGATATTAATTAAGCTATAAAACAATGTTTCAAAACTAAAATCGACCAATTAGCTATCCCCATTTGGAAATTATATATCACAACTACATATTCTTAGATTTTCATGATCGCAGCTAACATTGTACGGCCGTAGGCGCTATTTGAAATTTATCAAAATTTACCGGGAGCACCGGTAAATTTTTATACTCAATTTTTCTCGAAAGCAGAAGTGTTTTAGGGGCTAATTTTTCTAGTGCTTCTAATACATCCACAGGGGCATCCAAATATATCAAAATGGTAAAGAATCATTATCCACCCAATTTTCAAAATTTCCCAAAACTTTGTATTACCTTTAACCAAACAGGATGGAATTCCCCTCATTGTTAATTATTTATATATTTATTTAAAAACAACTGTCTAGTCATGATATAAATATTATACAAATAATGAATGGTTATGAGTTCAATAGTGCGAATATGTTCATGAGTTGAAAGATTAACATTCTATTCAACGAGGCGTCAGCCGAGTTGAATAGAATTAACGTTAATCTTTCAACGAATGAACATATTTGCACTATTAAACGAATGAAAAACATTCATTATTTGTTTTATACAACATCGAAGAAGACCTAATAGAACGTTAATCAACAAATTATGCTTTACTCCTTATAAAGATAAATTAAAGTTCGAGTCAAGCCTTCTCGATTACATGCATGATGCAGATTGCCTTCGCGTCAGATACACGCAGGGATACGCGCACATGCAGCAGAGAGGTACGCAGTCTGCATATAACCAAAAATGCACGGCGCATATAACCAAAAATGCACGACCGTGCAATATACCATCTATTGAATATCATGTGACCAACAATCGTCCAATCAAATGACAAGGATCCACGTAGGTGTTGTATAAAATGAGATAACTCATAGATGCACATTATACAATGCATGTTACAATGTCCTGTTGAAATTAGAATAAAACGAAGAAATATCAAAACTATGTCAAATTAAACTTGCAAAAATCAATAATCCATATCAGGTGCCATTTTGATCTGAAAACGTGGATACTTTGTCAAACAATAAAATGCCAATCAGAATAATTACGATTTTATCAGTTCTTAATTCTACTATAATTTCCAATGAAATACTCCAACACTTTTGTTTTACCTTAATTTTTCTCTTCTGCCGAATTTTCATGTTATTACTTGCTAACTCTTGGGACCACCAACCTGTCAATCCTCAATATAGGCTTTTAAGGATGGCCCCTTTTATTCTTGTTATTTAAATGGGGTCATTTACCTAATTATTTGTTTATTGAACGGAAGAATGAATAAAGATTACACTGAACTGATCAATGAAATTGAAAAGTGTAACATAAAGCTAAATTAATAAGCCACTCTGAAAACTTTTGATGAAAAGGCCTATAAGAGCCGTGTGGTGGGGTCACCTCTTCCAAAGTACCAAAGAGAGAGAGTGGGAGGGAGGTAGAGAGAGAGAGGGAGAGTGAGAGGGAGAGAGTGAGAGAGAGAGAGAGAGAGAGAGAGAGAGAGAGAGAGAGAGGGAGAGAGAGAGCTAGAGAGAGAAGGGGGAGTAGGAGGAGGAGGAGGAGGGGGAAAGACATTCCTCTCATAAGCGAACAAAATAAAAGGCGGAAATTCATTTATTTCCCTTTTCTTTGAGAAAGGAGGAGGGGCTGGATTTGCCGGGACTCCCCCCCCCCCCCCCCCTCTCGTTTGAAACTCAAAGGCCAAGAATGTGCCCTGTGAGGACTGTTATCCCTTTATTTATTTATGTACTAATAATATTGTTTATTAACTTTTTCAAATTCTGTTTACTTGTCGGGTATTTTGTTTTAGCACAAAGGCATCTCAGAGGCATAATTAAACAGATGAATAATTTTTTTATCGATTTATGTAGAAATGAATTGAAAAGTCAAAAAAAAAATTGTATCACATTTAAAGGGGGAAAAACTTTATTAAACATTCCCTCAATAAAATAACCAGATTTTTGTTATATTATGATACGAATAGCTGTCATAAATGCTCGGTTATTTGATAAGTCATTTGGTTTTGCTGCTTATTATTATAAATATTCTTGTACACTGATATCTTTAGTCTGTGATAGTGTCATTGTAACCTTTAAAGGGCTCGAATTTTCATTATACGTAAGCATGCAATTGACATGATATAACTCCCTTCTCAGTTTTTACAGCAACATGTCCTTGTAATAAACGTTCCCAACCCTAGCATTTATTTTCCGGGTTTTCGCCTCCTTCTGCTTTTTATAATACTTTTGCCGCTGTTCTATTTTATTGTTTACCATATTGTCAATGATAAAGAAACATATGTGAATTTCAATTCGAATTTCAAGTAACCATAGGAACCCTTTATTATACCACTGTCGTCCATCACATGCAATTTTACTTCTCCCCACCTCCGATGGACTTAAAATATCATTGGCTGTTCAGCAAGTACATATAGGCTAAGAAGGACACTACCCGTCAAGAAATATTGACGATGTAATGATAATGTTTATGACATGAATCCCCACCTTTGAAATATCGCATCCTCATATAGTTTGATAAATGATAAAATGATAAACCAACTGAATAACTATTCAACATGTTGCGTCAAACTAAAAAAGGGGTAGACCTATATAAGCCTATTATGGCATGTGGAAAGTCATTATCCCTCTCATTATTAAAATAGAACATTTTAAGGTTTTCTCTGTAAGCTAAACAATAGTGGTATCATCACAGATTTAAAACCAATAGTAATTTCCTATTCGATTCAGACTAACGTGGGATGGGGAAGAACTGGTCAGAATGATTTGATTTTTTTTCTTCAATTTTCTAATTAAATTATGTATTTTTTCCATTTTTGTTAAAGATCTTTCCTTCCCTTCCCTTCATGCTCTCGGTTTAGATGTTTTTCACGGAATAAGTTTTGTAGATGATAATGGCCCATTCAATTTTTAGCAAATAGAACTTATTTCTGACAAAAATACAAACTTTATTGACATCTACACAAATGAAATGTAGCATAAGAAGTGTAGGGCCAAACATGGGATGTGTGGCGGCGCTTGATTTTACACAATGATTGAAGAAGGAAAAAAAAAAGGAAACGATAGGGGTAAATATTTTTAAATAAATGATTCAACCTTTCCAGGGTTCCCTGACTCTATAGCTGCGGTTGGTATAGCGCCATCTGACGGGCAGTCAGTTCCAAGGCATGTTCTCTTGTGAGTTTATGCCATGTATAGAGTACCGGTATATTATTTTCTTTCATTTTTATGTCGATGTCTTTATCTGATATCCTTCATTTACTTATTAATTGAATTGTTTTATTTATTTATTTATTCATTCATATATCTATCTATCTATTGATATATCTATCTATCTATCTATTCATCCATAATAATTATATCAGTCTATGATAAACCTTCCTAACATGTCTATCCACCAGTTTATCAGGTTATGTATCTATCTACCTCTATTTATCTGTTTTCCTATCTATCTATCCATCTATCTATCTATCAATCTATCAATCTATCAATATATATAATCTATCTTTCTTTCTTTCCATCTATTTATATGTATGTCTACATGTTTATCTATCTCTCTTTCATGTGTTTTAGATCTATCCGCAGTACTTCTTTATCTATCTAAACTATCGGATCTCTCTACACCTCTATTTAAAAAAAGTATATTATATGTCAATGAATTGATTAAAAAATGAGATGTAATACACCTATCTGTCCATTAATTAACCTGTTCATGTAAAATCTGCCTACCGTTACCTATATATCCATCCATCTTTTTTTTTTTTTTTTTTTTTTGGGTAACATTTTCAGCAACCAACATATTCTTTCCCTTTTCTGTTAATCGCTCAGTGATGAATACATCTACTTGTCTTTCTATTCTTTCCCAATTCATGATTCATACATCTTATCGTTAATTGTCTTATTCAACACATTAAAATCATCTCTCTAGTCTATGCATCTGATAGTATCTCCAGTACTGTTTTAAACATGATTTTTGTCCTCAGCTCCGATAGGTATAATGCTGACAGATCAATTAATTTTCTAGTAGTCCGTTTTGGGCTTATTGTTATCCAACATTCATATAATACTAAGCATTTATAAAACTATTGTCATCCACCTAGTAACTAAGGTATATGTATGTGCCGGTAAGTTTTGTTTAAAATGTACTGTGTATGGTTAATTATGTTACATTTGCAGAAATCAGTAAATCATTAAAACTATTACCAGACTGAAGTTGCCTGTAGAGTATAGCTGTTTTTGTTATTGTTATTTTTCAGTAAAATGCTTAGATCTCACTGTCAGACCAACTTTCGTTGCTAAACCAAAGCTTTGGATAGGCGTCGGTTTCAAATATTTAGTACAATACGGGACAAGATTTCGATTTTGTTTCATTCATGGATAGGATTAGATTGAAAAAACAACCTGTTACGCACCCGGATCCTCCCTTTTGCACTGATCGACCCAGTACCTGTTATGAATTATGCAAATTAACGAGCTGTGATTGGTCAACTGGCCCAAGATGAATAAAATCGCATTGATGAACTTTGAAACTGGATCGCAAGCCAATATTTCGTGAATGTGTGTTCTCGCCCAAGATGACTCATCATCGCCGGATATTTTCCTGTCTTGCCGACTTTCCTTGGCATTCCTGTAGTAGCTAGTATCGGCAACCAGATGAGAGAAATGCAGGAGAAGCTGTGACGACTTCAGTACAAGATATAATCAGGATTTATAGAGGATTTACACTACCGTGCTTCCCAGTCTGTGGAGTGCGAGTGTTTCAGTCCATGAGATCTACGGCATGCTGCTGTGAACCACCCTCAGTTTGGCCGAGACTGCCCCGACGAATGACCTGCTCTGCGTGGCGCTGCTCAACTTAAAATACTGTGCATGTGTAAGACTGAGGACTTCAGCTCAGTCAGTCAGTGAAGCTGGCTGTATCTCAAATCAAAGTTGAACATCACAAGATTGCCTGTTTACAGCCGTGCTGACTTGTTTGATTTATGCTTGCAGGAGTTTATTTTGGATTTCTATATGTCATTTCGAATCTTGGCCTTCATTATTGTGTGATTTCTAACTCAACATTGAATTAGACCTAGATCTACTGCTTTTGTCAATTTTGACATGTTTGTGAACCGAATCATGTCATGTTGTTAGACTGGAGTCAAAGTGATACAGCGAGAAGGTGCTAAACAAAGTTAGAGGTCTATCTGCTAGCTGTAGATAGACCTGACATTACTTCTACTTGATGAGGATACATGTGAAAAGATGTCGACCATTGCATCTTTAGAGGAATTCATGGGACACCCACTTGTCGTTTGGGTAAGCGCCGTCGCTGTCAGTGTGGTAGTACTAGACTATAAACTGTAGCGTAATTGTAACTCTTTAAAGCTAAAAATAAAGACTGCAAGTAATGTACTATCGGGTATGGGAAGGGATTATCATTTACCATTAAAAGACAATTTACAACAATACTGTATTCAATTTTCATAATTTTTAACTTTTAACTTAGACCAAGTATTTTATTTTATTTATGTGAAAATGTAACATTCAGGGAGTTATTTTTTACAGGGAAAGTGAGAGTGCTAAAAGCTGAAATTAATCCAAAATAATAGTAAATGAGTGATAACTTATGAATATGAGTATGAGCATCACATCATCATCAAAGCCTTTAGCTAAAGGTATTATTTTGGATAATGAGTGCCATGTGTACGGATGCTTAGTTTCACCTATCATTTCTATTTTTCAAAGCTGTCAACTAAACATTCTTTATATTCCTGTATTAACTTTTTTATGTTTGTTGTCTCATGACTTAAACAGGTGCAGACTTTCAAAGATGGAAACCAATTGGATTATATGGAGCTGGTAGATGGAGTTCTACTTAATGATGCCTTTGCTCAGATGTGAGTGAGATAAATATAGCTCAACTAATTTACTAAGCACATGAGGCAGAACAGTCTCTGTCAGGACTGTTTTGCCAGTGTGTGCATTACATTTTACACTTGCATGGTTTCCCAATCAATGTCTTCATGTGGGACTAAAGGAATGTTGATTGAGATCTATTTAAGAACTGAAATTTATATTGGTTGTATTAATTGTTAAAATATTATGTTGTGAATCATAAATAGAAATGGAACTCCTACAAAGTTGTTTCTTTTGCTACAACCATATTTAAATGATGTTATGCATGTAACATGAGTATAATAACTATCAGAACATGTTTACATTGTAAATGAATACAGTACAATGTACATGAAGGTACAAAGTATCGATCTACATATCAAGTGATATGGCTGCGATTGTATGTGTATTATTTGTGTATATTGTGTACTGACGTGTACTTTGTATCTTATACATGGAATATTGATCAATGTACACATTGTACAGACCGTCCAGTATCATAAATATGAAATATTGATCAATATATACAAACTTTCCAGCATGGCATACACGTTGATCGATTACTGCATTCATAATTAGATTATTAGTGTGTCACAGCAGCTTTAGCATAATAGCACACAGACAGACTTCAGGTTTTCCCTGTCCAATTTCCTGTTTACACTCATACAGATCTTACTGGCTTGGGTAGAAATTTACAAGGGTCTTGGAGAATTGTCAGGGAAATCAAACATAAATGAAGGATTTCACTGTATCCGGAATTTAGTTTTCTTTACTTTTGGACATTTGACACATGCTGGTTTGATTTCATAAAATTCTAAACATACATTTATTGTCACAGATATTTCAAGTATACAGTACATGTACTTATAATTTGTTGTATCGGGACAAAAGGTTAATGTGGATTGTGGATCCATATTAACCAGTGCTATAGAGACATAGATCTGTCCATATGCACTTACTGGTATTGCATTTCCCACTGCAGTTCACTGGCTGTGATGACCTCTGTGGTGTGTCTAGAGAAAATAAGGTCAAAATCTGTTTTAAGTGTGATCATGCGATCAAATTGAATAAGATGCCCAAGATTGGATTGTGGTTTTTAACTTTTTGGGTTTTGTATATATATGGTGACATGAGTCCTTATTGCAATGTAAGAACAGAGCTTGATTCTGATATGTACATGTACCTGTGTGTGACACACAGGTGGGTGCCAAAATCTATGTCTGAAGTCTTTAGACTCTCCACATTGGAAGTTGTTTTCAAGAAAAAGTTGGAATGGAGCCCTGTTAGTTACGCTTGATGAGATTCTATAATTATATACATGTACATGTATGCTTCATGGAAATGGGAAAGAAAAAAAGCCTCATAATGTTGACAGAATGAAAGAAAGTAATAGGAAAAAGTACCCTCACTGGAATGAACAATATTTAAAACTAGGCAATCTGTCACTGAATCTCTGATCAATACAAAGTCCCAGGATTAAGTGAATACTGTTTGTAAATTCACACTCTACAGTCTAGTGGATGACACAATCACTGTTTGTCAATATACATGTAATAGTTATACATGCATTCACATGTACAATACTATTTATTGATTTGAATCAGTGAATATTCATGCACCATGGCCTGGCATGAATACATGTATTTCAAAGCAAAACAGAACCGTGCAACCATATCCTTTTAAGTGTTAACCATTGTTTTTAATATAACATGGGTATGTGGGAAAGGAAAGGTATTAACTATTAACAGAGATATTCTACTATTCCTACTACATTTGTTATGTCCAATCATTTTTGTAAGTATATGTTTGTGCTAGTATTAAAACGGGTGTGTCTATGAGTAAGTCTGATTAAATGCTACCTGACATGGCTTGGTTTCCTGTGAGGTGGAAGATATTAATCAGTGTCTGATGTCTCGCACTGGCTTCCCTGCTTTTTACATCAGCCCATTTTTAGTAGAGCCAAAATGTAAGCAGGTACTGAACATGCTACTTGTACAGTATGTGTATGTACAATGTTCTGAACAAGCTTCCACATTATGTGTTGTATGGAATGCTCTGTGTTTCTCATTAAGAGTACCCTGGGCATTTGGATGGTAATTAGTTTTCAGTAAAAATAGAACAAATTAGAATAACATCATTCCGGAAATTGTTGAACCCACAGGATGTAGGGTACATTACATGCTGCATTAAATGCCATTTAAGAGGCTTGGTGCATGTAGTACCGGTATATTGCAAACTTCATGCATCATTTAAGAACCTCTTTGGGGAAGTGAAAAAATCTTATTGCTTTGTACATTTCTTGAGTTATGAACAACACAAAAACACAAACATTTACAAGGAATATAAATAGTTCAGTTGTTCATTGAATGTACATGTAGCCTACTTCTACTGCATTCATTTGTAAATAATATTTCCATGGCGCAACCCTAGACCTGCCTGACACATGTGTATAAATTACAAATTATAAAATCCTCATATTTAATGTGGATGCCTACAGTCTTCTGCATTTGTGCACTGAATTACCCATGCAAACCAGCAGAGTTGGTTGAAGATGAAGTGAAGGAAGGTGACGATGGAGAAAGGGGCTCACGGGGAGGGAGGTGCTAAAGTCATGATGAGCTCTGATTCTCTTTATTGAATTTCTCATCCTTCAAAATGTCAGAGACACTGCTGGGAGTTAAAGAAGCTTACAGGCTTCTCAAGCTGTGAGGGAAATTCCTGCAGCTAGCTCGCAAAGGATATGGGTGATTGAACATCACTCACGCAAGAAAAGGCTTTCAAAATTAATTCAAGGTGGGGAGTGCTATTTGTGTGTTATACGCAGGCAGGGCAGAGTGAGCTTCAATGAATTGAATGGCTTCAGTACTATATAAATAACATTTGCTTTTATAACAATATTTTGTTGTTCTTGCTCTTTATGACAAACATTAGATAAATTTACTGAATGGACGTACCGGCATACAGTCATAAACAATAGCGTACTTGGGTACAGCTAATGGGTTCATTGGGCAATTCAATGTATGACAAATATCAGATAGTGAATCATGCATTTTGCGTGGGGTGGGTGTGTCCCCTATTCTGTAGCCTTCAGAAATCAACAAATATTGAGCATTTGAGCCGCTGTTGTCCTTGACGATTACTCAGAGAGCCGGTAGTATTTGCATTGTTGCCATGGTATTATAACCACTTAGTCAGAAGAATGACCATCACAAATATTGATAGATAAGTCAAGAATGTATGACTTGGAAACAGCCCAAACTGTGGAGCTTCATTTTAGGTCCACATATCAGCCGACCACCTATTTTGTCACAAATCTCTCTTTGTCGTGTTTTCTTTGTAAGAACCATTTATAGGGTATACTTGCTAATGGGGGAAGCAAATAAACCCAAGTGACCCAACTGATAAAATTACAAAATACATGAAAATGCCTCAATAATTTCGCTATCTTGGAAATTTACAGTACCGGTAACTCTATTATGAAATGTACATGTACATGTATGTAGTTAATCATGCAATTCTATTGATGTGGCATGTGGAATGGAAATCAATCAAAGAATACTTGTACATGTAGGTATAAAACAAGATTATGGACATACATGTACATGTACATGATGAAGTTAACTTATGTACATGTACATGTACATTAGGTTATTACAGTTTTAGGTGGTTCTATAATTGTGTGCACAGTCTTCCTGCTGGTAGTTCTGGTACAAAAGAAATGTTATAAGTTGGTCCTTACTACAGTACCTTAATTTGTAACATGGTCTCCTACTATTCACCTTATATTATTGGTTCAATCTTAGGCCTAAAAAAAAAAATTGATGACTTGGCGTAACGGGTCACTGAAAATTAGGGTAGGTAGGGCGATTTTCTTTTTTTTTTTTTTTTTTTTCTTTTTTTTGGTTGTTGTTGTTGTTGCTTATATTTGCATACATGAAATTAGCCATTCATACACATACATACATACAGTGGCGTAGATAGGTCCTCAGACCTTGGGGATGATCTGATGAGAGGGGTAGACCACAATATGTTCAAATAACTCCACGCACACACACACACATATATGGACACACACATATATGGACACACACACTGTGTGAGCAAAGTGAGCAAGAAATTGTTGAAATCTTGATCACCTTGGGACCTGGGGGATGCATACATACACCTGCCCCCCCCCCCCCCTGCATACATACATGTACATGTTAGGCCTGAGTCAAACCGTTTAACCGACGGTTATCCGACCGCATTCATCAAAACCGTTTGGCATTTCTTGCTCCGTTTAACCGTTATTTGCATACATTTTGGAATGTGCTAATAGCCGATGATAAAGATAATCAAAGAAACCGCAGTGTAATGTTACACCCTGTCCCTGCGCGCCAGCTTTCTGGCAGCAGTAATCTCCATGAATGAATTTGTAAACAATAAAACAACCAGCCCCCTTCTCTCTTTTCTCACCCTCTTTATTCCCTTCTCTCTGCAATGTGTTCATCACTCATGTACCTTTTCTTATTACTGCACTCTCACAAGCAAAGTTCTAAATGTTTACACATTCGATGGTCAGTTCCTCTCACATCCCTTCTCCCCGAGTCTCGCTCTCTCTCTCTCTCTCTCAATATTAATATCCATCCCTTGCCGACTCGCCCCCTTAAATAATGTTCATATATAAATAAAATGCAAAAATAATGATAATAATAATTGAAGTTTTAGAAATATCAATCAACAAAGTCTTGGATATTGTGAGTAATTTAAGTTTTTGATCATTCTTCAATTCAGCCGATTGACACAGCCACCCTTTCTATTAATAGTCTCACTTGTCTTCACTCTCTCATGTCCCTGCATGCCTGGTCCATGCAGGGACATGACCATGCATGCTCTCTCAGTCACACACACATGTACACACAAACCTCCGGCGCCCAAATACACTGTACATACACACAGATGGAGAGCGCATGCTTGTCACATGTGGGCGTGGCTTCTTGACCTCTCACTGAACTGGGTATGGTGAAAGCATGCGGTCACCAACCTGTTATTTATGCTGGTATCAAACTCCACCCACATAGCTAGAGAAACTTCCTGATTGGTCACTAACTTGGATCAGCTCATTGCAGGGTGTGTCTTGGATGTGTGTGATACACACTTGCACATACTTTCATATGGCAATGATACATGCAGGGAGCTCTCTCCCTGACCACGTGCACACATTGCATTGCAAAGGCATATATAAACACGTCACAGATCAAGCTATCTTCACAGAGTAACTTTGCAAGGTTAATCATGATATCAGATTCAGATGAGGAATAATAAGACATGTTTTATGTTGTTTATTACTGGTCTCTGTTTATCAGGATGTCCCAATTCGTGCCATAGTCCGGCTCGGAATGCTCAGCCCGACAGTCTGAAGACCAGCAGGGTTCCGAGCTACAGCACTATTACAAATACTGTATTTTCACTTTTTCAGATTATTATTTAACGGTTAAACGAAACCGCCCGTATACTTTTAACGGTTATCCGTTTAGCACAAAAACCGTAATGACTCAGGCTTAGTACATGTACATACAACCTCATGCACATAAAATACAAACATACGAACGCATTAATAGGTTTCCAACAGACCCCAGTCTGAGATATCTCAGACACTGTCTTCAACAGGATAAACAGGTGAATATGTAGGTTTAGAAGGGGCTGTTCACAAATATTATTATTTTCACAATGTATTGACTAACATTTAAAAAAAATATAAAAAAAAATAAAAAAATAAAAAAAAAAATTACAAAAAAAACAACAACAAAATAAAAAAGCGTAGGGTCGGCGATAAAAATAGGGTCGGGCGGGTTACGCCAAGTCATCAATTTTTTTTTTTAGGCCTTACTGTGGTTTAACTTGCTCCTTGGGTACATCTGCATACCATTGGAAACTGCATCCCTCATCCCCATCTCTACCACCAACCCAAGCAAAGAAACCTGGTCGTGAGTGAATGGCAGAAAAGCATACAGAATTCCAGGAGGGGAATATTCTATAGCCCAAGTGAGAGATGCTACTCCATTCATTGGTATCAGATGTCTTTTGAGCACTCACCATCTCTCTCTTTCTCTCTCCCTCTCCCCCTCTCCTCTTTCCTTCTCTATCTTTCTCTCTCCTGTCCCGTGTTGTTATTATAGCACATTGATGTCTGATGTTTTGGGCTTCCTTGCTGCATTGTAATGGTATGCAAATCATTCAGTTGGATGAGTGACTCACTCAGCTACAGTATGCCAGTTTCTGTATAACTATTCAAGGTTTTAAAGGTAAAGATGGCAAGGGTCATAAAAGTGTTTAAGAAATCCCTAGCCTAAAATGATGTGTCATAAAAGATATGTAGGCTGCATGTATCTATTCTTATAGACATGTACATGAAGAATTGATATGAATTGAATTTATATGTTACACATGTACATGTAAATTCTAAAGAATTTGCCTGTAAATGCATGTGTCATACACTTGTGCCGTTGTAGCTGTAGCTGTAAATCAATATTTTCTAAAATACCTTTTGAAAATCAATTTTGCTAGCATGTGATGCACTTTGATGAGGTGAATCCCCGAGAGCAAACTCATTCCTGCATTCTTTATTTTCATCCAAGCTGAATAGCTGGTTTTAATACCAAGGCCAAGTGTTCTCTTTAAGGGGTGATTACTTCTCAGATATTATGACCTGAGAAATAGGTCTAGAATTCAAAACACTAGCTCAATGGAGCAACTTCAAAGTTTTCTCTTTCTCGCAAATTGCATCTAAATGCATCACACATTGTTGTTGTACTAATGTACACTCCTGAAGTTGTGTACCGTATACTGAACATGTATATTTCGGGCATTGCTAAATGTAATTAAAATTGAAACTGAAACTACAGTACATGTACCAAGCAAGTGGAAACAGAATTGCAATTTTACGTCATTTATTCTAATTTAGAGTCATTACTGTAGATGGAATGAACAGATGTTTTATTTATGTTTCAAATAATTGCAGCTTGTGTTTTTATTTGACTGACAGAAAGTGCTGCACTGCTTCATTAATTTATATTTGTGCTCCAGTCATGCAGAACACCCACATAGCAATGAACTACAGAAACTTTGAGAAAATATATATATTTTGTTATGAAGGCTGAAGGACAACCGAGCCACCTAATTTGCGGGCCAAAATCAATATCATTACGAAGTCCAATCCAGCAATTTCATCATCTCGGCATTTCACTGTTTGCGTGAGTGTCTTGTGTAAATATTGGGCTGTTTTAGTTCGGTGATGAGATAGGTCTGATGTACATGTATGTAGTAGTGTGGGCCGTTCCTCAGTGCCACCATTCTACTCACATTCAAAACTAATTAGTTTCTGGGCTGGCCCAGTCTGCCAGCCAGCAGTTCAAACATATGGGTTGTCTGCTGCTGCCTCTGCAGTCGGCCAAGAAGTTATGCATGCTAACAAATATGTGGTATAATTATTGCCTGCAGGCTTGATACATGAAGCAACGTGAATGATTATTTTGTAATTATGTAGGGCTTCATGTACAGAATAGTGTAGACTACATGTACATGTACATTAGTATTCTTTCTTGTCAAAAATGCAAGATGAAATTTTTATTTTAAATCATTCATGAATCATGAATGCAAAGTAAATTATGCATAGTTTACCAAACCTGTGAATGTACAGTATGTATTGTAGGTCTACTCGGATAGCATGTTTATACTGTACTGTATGTACTGTACACAGTGCCGTTGCCTCAGGGAACATAGTGGCTCCTGTACTAAAGCCAATGGAAAATAAATAATTCAATAGCAAGTGCGTTAAAATGATTTTAAAGGTAATAACTAAACTAACTACTGTCTACATCTGACTACAGTGTAGATGCACTCTGCCCAGCATCCTTGGAGCCTTCTTTCACTGGCTTAAACTTGACAGTGACAGTAGTAGAGATGTAGACATGCCTTCCTGATAAACAAGATATGTCAATCCCTTCCTGAATGATAAACAAGACATCTCTATCCACCGCTAATCTGACAGATGTGATACGGAATTACATGCTTTGCCAATAAACTATCACTGATCCTCAACACAGATTCAAGCATTGGTTTAAAGCTGTGTGCTGCTTACTGGATCAGAGTGGCTCTGAAATGTGTATTAAAGCCTCTTGACATATATATACCATGTAGTTCCTTTCCAGGGGATTTCCCCTGTCACACAAGTTGTGTGAAACTAACATCATGAAGAATGAAGGGTGTGATGATGGATGAATGGAAATGTAAACTACTGTACATGTAAGAAACCCTGGTTTCACATTCATGAGATAATAACAAGAAATTATGTTTTCAGTTTGTACATGTACATGTACATGTAACTTTTAATTTGTTTAGAAAGTTCCTTAAAGATGAGAATTTTGAAGAAAAAAACCTAGAATAACAACTTAACATGCACCCATCCAGCCTTACCACCCGCTCATTATTGTTCAATTTTATTTGAAACTTTATTCTTAAATTTCCTTTGGATTTGGTTAAAAGATGCCCTAAATATTGATACATGTACATTTAGATGGACAACTGGACATTACAAGTGTATCCTGCAAACAAAGCTCAGAGTTGAACAGTAATACGACGCCCCATATTTGAACACAGACCTCCAAACTTCGAAATTTAAATAGGCCACATACATGTAATACACAAACCCTGAAAATATCAATTCTTACCCCTTGTGAAAAAAGTTAGTGTGGACTCCAGTAGTGGACCTCGCAAAATATTGTTGTACCCATGTACATGTATGTCTTTAGGCCTATATGTCTTCCTTACATGTACAGCACAAGATTACTCAATACATGTAGTTAACTTGTGGCAATAAAATCGTTTCGTGTATAAAATATTTCAACATTTTGCTTGTATTTCATCAACTGAATATATTTAATTTATTTTTTCTTGTTTACAATTACAGTGACACTAGGCCATCATCCCTGAGGGTCAATGGGGAGGTCAATGGTGATATCAATCTACGCATACAGAACCTGGATTCCTTGATGAAGAAAATCAAGTCATTCTATCTGGTAAGTCAACGTTTTATCTCATCTCCTCGTACCGCAATTCTTTCTCTTTATGTGAATAAGAAATGAAATTCCTACCACTGGTCACTCTTGTAGATGGTGATAGAGGCTATGGGCCAAATACATTCCTGCATTGTTTGCATTTGATAAAATAAATCTTAGCAGGAGCATCGCTCAAGGCTGTTTATAGACCTTGATCTAGAAGGCCACTGCTTGTCAATACTGTGTTTCTACTACCTACAGTGTACAATTTTTTTTCTTCAATGAAGAACTAGCGAATTTACATACAAAAGATATTGTCTAGGCCTAAACTTTTGAAGTACAAAGAAAGAAAAAAAAGAATCGATTTGATCAAATATTTTAGAGAGTCGTGTGGGAACGTTCATACCACAAGGTGATTAATGGCAGATCTCAGCATAAATATACTAGTTTGAAAACCATGTGCTATTTATAACTTCAAATTCTGCATTTAAACCACAATGAGTCAATTCCTTGATTCAGATTTCCCACAGAAACCACAGCAACCACAGCATTTATCTAACTGCAATTTGTGGAAAACATTAAAGAAAAGAATTGCAAAAGAGGTTGCCTGACAGTAAAAAAACCCACAGTGAGATGATATAAGCAGGCTACACAACATAAACACATCCAATGGTGGGCACTTAAAGGCCCTACCATGTTATTTCTTGGACGGCTGCTTGGGGACAACCAGAACAGGGAATACTGGGCAGAAAAACAGTTAATTTGAGACAGTGAAAACACACTCAGTTGGGCAGCTCAATCTACTGTAAATACTATAGATTTTCGGAGCATACCAAGTGTGAATGGGTAATAGGAGAGCAGCATGAAGTCCCCCTCCAGCCATCTGCTGACTGTAGCATGAATGAATGGATTGGTTTAGGGGGAGGTGGGAGGAACCAGATGGAATGCCCTTCAAGGATAGTGTGACCCCCAGGAGAAACCTCCATTGATCAGGAGATTATGGGCAATTGGAGAGTTCACTCGAGGTCACGGAGGAGTTCTCCTCACCTGGCCCTTGCACCAGTACAGAGTCCAAACACTTGCATGGCATTGCTCCACTGATGGAGTTGACAAAAACAAAATTATTTGTATGTGGTTTATACAGCTAACAACTGGTGTTTATATAGCAATTTCTCAACCAAATTGTGTTATATTTTCAGGCCTACAACAACAATGTACCTGTAAAAAATTGAATGTATTATCCTACTGAATTGCAACAACA
Organism: Strongylocentrotus droebachiensis; assembly: GCA_035222895.1. Taxonomy (NCBI): domain Eukaryota; kingdom Metazoa; phylum Echinodermata; class Echinoidea; order Camarodonta; family Strongylocentrotidae; genus Strongylocentrotus; species Strongylocentrotus droebachiensis. The sequence goes on from JAVYIG010000004.1 coordinate 238,391, forward strand.
ACTAGTGGTGGTCTTATTTTATTCTTCTATTTTGAACACTTGAGACACTTAAACACCTACATGTACATGTACATGTACACGTACTTGCAAACTGAGACTGTTTGAATGCTTGTTTGACGCTGTAATAATGGTTTATTAACATGTAGTCACAAAGCTCTGGAGCCAACTGTGCCCACAAATCTGCACTGTTCAGTCCCTTCTTCAATTGATGTTGGACTATGAATTATTTCAACATGACATAGAAAACTAGAGTAAAGTTTGTGATTTAGCGGTTTGGCAAAAGTACATGTGAAACTGAAAGCATCTGTTGCCAACCTGTTGAGAAATCCATAAACAAGGAAAAAGTCATGTACTGTAGTCATTCTTTTTTTTATTTCACACACACACTAAAATAGGGTGTCCAAGTCCATACTCGCAGCAGAGAGCACAAGCTGGGCGTTAATTACATTCATAGCTTGTGCTTCCAGCAAAAGAAATATGCTGAAGAATTGAATTCGTAGTGTGAATGTAATGTTCTAATTCATGTTCACAGGTGTTCCTGGCCCGCGGACTGTTTATTTGTAGAGTCCTGGCCTAACTTCTGGGTGTCGTTTCAAACATTCCATGCATCATCACAAATCCCCCATGTCATGAATACAACCACTTGAAATTAGTATTGCTTTGAAAAGGAGGGCTGGGTCAAGTTCACTTGGGGAGAGTGAAATCTGAGCCCAGGAACATTCAGCATAGCTCAGCAGGATGCTTGGAAAATGATGGTGCAACATTTAGGGGGTTATTTGGAAGATGATGAAGAAGAAAAAAGAGACCTTTAGTTAGTTTGGGGAGTTACTTGTATTGTGGAATTGATTTGTGGCCGCATACACAAAGAACCAAAGTGATATGAAAAGAATAGCGGTTTATTAATTATTCAAATTCCAGTCTTTCAATTTTTCATATTAGATTTCAGATTTCATGAGAAAGGAATTACATGTACATATGGAATGAAGAGGATCTTTTTCCCCCTCCATTTCAAAGAATGTTAATTGTGCAGTTTGCTGTCAGAAAGTATAGAGGAGAAAGAATGAAGACTTACTACTGCCCTACTAAGAAGTTGTTAGAATTAAATACAATAGGAAATAGTCTGCTTTACAAATAGTTTGAGGGATGACAGTAAATGGGATTTATCCCCTAGTCCACCAAATATAAGATTATGGATCTTAGGCCTGTGTTAAGATGCTTATGCTGTCACCAAATTTGGGCTGTACAGTACAGGGCTGTCGTTTAAAGCCGGTAACCGGTAAAACTTGCCGCCTATTCACTCGTTTCTTACCGGCTATAATTCCTATAATAAACCTTGCAAAAATCACAGAAAGTAGATCTAAATCAATGCTAATCCAAAATTTCCTTAATTTCGTCCAAGATATAATTAGTGCCGCACATACACGGCCGCAGTCGACGAAATCCCTTACGATCACGAACGCGACGTCGTCCGTACTTACCTAGACCTATCTATCTAACGTTACATCGCAGTTCTCCCCCCACAGCGCGGCGGCCAAGCCCGCCCGTCCCTACCCCATTGCGATCCCGATGTGCACGCGAGAAGACGATGCACTGCACAAAATATATACACACTGATCATAACAAAACTGAAGCTAGCTCGCTGTAACCAAACTATCCGTTGCCGATTTGATATTTGAAGATCACGGAAACCGGGGCCTATACACGTGCGTGCAATGTCTAGAGACAACGTACTTTAGATTCTGAGATGCGCAAATCGGCAACAGAGTTTTGAACTCGGCTGAGTTTAGGCCGGCCACGGCCGTCCCCGTCGGACCCCCGCAGCTAGCTCGCATGATATATGCAGGCTCGCGCTCCGCGAATATTCAAAACTAACTTCCGATCGCAATCGATCTCGAGGCCTTCTTTGTCAGGAAAAACAGTGATATAACATTATAAAATGAACAGGAACTGAAGTAAATTCTTAAATGTATTCAATAATTTCATGTCAAAAAAAAATAATTAAATGAGAATTCATATGGGGAGCCAAATAAAAGTCACAAGTAAAAAAAAAATCAAAATCTAGCCTCTGCTGCCCATTATTTAAATACTGTACATGTATTCAACAAATCATGATGTAGAAAGATTGAGTATGGTGCATCATCTCAGTTTAATTAAAAATTACAAAGTAATGGTACAAAGTGATAAATAATTATCAACTTAATAACTTTTCTTATGAGTTATGATTGTTCATGTAATATTAAACATGAACAATATGTGTGTAATACAAGGTAGGAAAGATAACTACAAATTTTCTTCTTAGGTATGCACCAGATTGCACGATTTCAAGTGGAAAATCCCAAAAGGTCCCTACCGTGGGAGGGGGGACACCCCCCTCCCACACCCTCACCCCCTCGGTCGCTTCGCTCCCTCGCAGTGATGGTACCTCCTATAAAATTCAAATTACCTCCTTCAAAAATAATTAACAAGACCCCTGCAGTATATCCTTGGAAAATACCTATTTAAAATCATGAAGGAACATAAGCATACATTTACATGTAACTGTACATGTATGTGTAGGCTACTAGGCATAATTGAGCACTACACACCTAAATTATATTTTGGCTGAGGTTAAGAATCTGGTGACCCTCCAAAATTAAAGCACTTTCTGCTTTACAAGGTCTTTCCAACACCATATAGACATTTCTAATCAAGTGTTGCTCTCTCTCCATTCAATCCAAATGTACTCTGAATAGCTTCTCAGTAGGGTTTTGTTTGCTAAACTTCTTGGAGTTTCATGTGTCCAAAGACTCAAGCAAGCAAACTCCTTTTGAATTGTAGAGGAGTCTAATGCAATCAACCCTGTTTTCTGAGAGTGGGAAGTGCCTGAGTAATAGAAAGTTTTCGAGTACTTGTGCATGTCCTACTTGAGAATTTGGCCAAGTGGAAAATTGCTTGGTTATGATATCTATCTTGGAGGTCAGCAGTACTCAATAATCTCTGTACTTTCACCCTCAGATCCATGAAAATGTACATGTACATGTACATATTATGTACATTAACTTTATTCCTATAATCTGGAGGTCAATCGTAAGACAAATACAATAGAATGGTAGAAATATTAAAATCAGATGCTATAGGTAATTCTGACAAAGTATTACATTTAAAAAAGGTGCATCTTAGATGGAAAGACAGGTACTAGTATTACTTTAAGAAAGAATATATAAATAGAACATGAGATTGTTTTACCGTACACTGTACATGTACATGTACATTTGATCTTGGAACGATGAATAATTTACCATGCTTTGTCTCATTGAAATCACTCAAAAAGATTTTAGCTGTACATGTCATGTATAGTGTTGTACATTCTATTGTACATTATTGTTCATCATATTCTCATTTCGATTGTTTATCTATGCCTACATCAGGCTACATGTTAAATGAACAAAGATCAAAGCTCTTCAAATATTAGAATGGTGATTATCACCATAACTACATTTACATTGCCCAGTAATATATTGCTATGATATGGGATATATTTACTTGTATACACTGATACTATTGTACAACATATCAGTTTACAAACATTATAGCAAACACAAGTACCCGTACCTGTACAATAAGTGTTGCATTATAAACAGTATAATCATTCAACATAAATATCCCATGTATTACAACAAAGGAATATTTGAGGTGAAATCACTACCTGTACATGTTTCAAGGACCCTTTTCTTGTCATAATTTTTAATACGATTATATTCACATGTAAACAGGGGTTAACACATCTACATGTACATGTCATGTACACCTGTAGGAACTATGGAAGTACCTGTAGGAAGAGTGTTTAGTGACAATGTCCAAATGGCTTTATATTAAATAGAGAAAAAAATCAATATGTACAGTCATTGAAGAGAATACAAAAAAATGCAGCCTTGCAACCACTGCCTCATACATTTTGTAACAATAAATTTATCATACATGTACATGTATGATGTATGAAGACTTTATTTTGTATTCAAATGGCAACTTTTCTAAGTGCCTACCGGTAGTCATTTTTAGAAGGAGCAGAAATCAAGATGAACATGTACATGTATGAATGAACATGCACTTGAGCGCTGCACTGGATGAAATCGAGGGACAGCTACAATGCAGTATAAGCTTTTAACTCGTGTTAAATTGTCTTTGTGGGGTTAGCCGTGCATGTCTGCCATGCCAAGTCATTCATGGATGGTTACCTATTGATTGGAAGCCACAATAGAAGGACAAGTCTGCAGATGTTTGCTCATCTTCGTTCGGACGTTGGTGGTGAAGAGTCGCTCAAGAACAAAAGGGTCTGACATTGAAAAAAAGAAGAATGGTATACACTCGTAGAATGGAAATGATTGAATGGTACATTATTTTCAAGAGATGATAGCGTGATAAAAGTTTTTCTAACATGGATGGAAGAATGCCAAAATGTTCTTCATTGATTGTAGGTGAATAGAATGTTATAAAACCAGTAGCCACTAGCTGGATGGTTTTACCAGCTGTTGTCTTCACTTTTTATTGAGGCAATCATTGAAAAAATGTGGTTTGTTGGTAGATAATGTGCTGTGTATCTCATGACTTTATTGCAAATGTCAGTCCAACTCATGCAGTAAGAAAGATAAAAAAATTGTGAACAAATCTGGGGTACTATCATTGAAGGTGAATTAGGTAATACATTCCTAATAACATAAATTGTATTTTCATTTTCTAATGTTTCATGAAGTACAATAGGGAGCTGGAAGGAATAACATATTGGATTTGAAGCCAAAGGTCTCCATGCTCAATTCTTAATCTTTGAATCGGTTGATTGGTTCAGGATGTGGTTGTCATCTAGGTCAGGGTGGACTAAAATTGGACCAATCCATCTGTTCTCTTTCCAATACCCTATACCAGCTGTTCAGCCTGAGCACTGGTCAATAAGAGGAATCCTTTACCAGGCACAGCGGAGCACCCCAATTTGCATATCATTAGCGGCCCGTTCTATTTGAATAACCAACGGACATCTGCGTGAATCCGAACATGTGTGTGCTAGAATGTCAAATCTTAAAATTCGCGTTGCGCCTTTATTACTGCCAATATCGCTATGAAACTTTCCATACTAACTAAAATTATTATGAATTTTATGTCAGTGAAATAAATACGAAATTCCATGGAATAAAACTCGAGATATTAATGTGTTTTGAGCTTCGCCCCTCGAAAAACACGACGTCTACTTTATAATGTGATGACCCTATCAAGCAATGCACGAAGTAGAGACTTGGTATGAATATTCATTAGGGTTGAATCCATACATGGGCGAAATTTTCGCTTCTCCGCTGTATTTCTTTTGGTTATAACGTTCTTTTTCATGGGGCTTCATTTTTAAAAGTTGTAGTCAGCGAACTCATTGAACATGACGTCATCGATCTCAGCGATGTACTGCGCATGCGTCTTAGGCCCGGTGCAGGCCAGATCGAAACAGCTGAGCCATTAGCGTGCACGTGTGCAGTCGGCTGGCAAGACATGTATAGCCAACGCACACGCGAGGTTCAGACATGACACACATTTGAATGTATGGGACTGGTCAAACAATTTTGCGACAACGAAGGATTATTTTTGTTCGATGAGATTCGGACATTGGGGTATGTTTTTCTCTGTTACGACCCTATCAAGCAACTATGAAAAGAGATATTTCACAAGGATTGAGATTATTAAATTTTCTTTCTGTTCATACGAGGCAATTCTTTCTCGCTCTAAAAGAAATGGTGAATTTTACGGTGATTTTGTATCTCATTTTTTTCGTTTTTGTTCGTCAAAACTATCCCTTAAATTTCACATTTTCTATGCATCAATAACTCTTTTTATACACATGAGTGTCTTGCAAATTTATTAAATACTCGATTTAGTAGCTTTGATTGGTGATATTCATCACATTAATGAAGAATTTGTCTTCGAAATTTGTTTACTTTTTTTCGCATCGATCAGTACACAATTGTTGATTTTATGCAAATGATGTTTACTGGACGAGAGTCGATCGCACGGTAATTGGGGTGCTCCGCTGTGCCTGTTACCATGCATTATCATCTCCAATTCTCCATCCCCTTCTTCGGATATCTTCCATCAAGACTGATGGCTTCAGCATTAAAATTGCCGGCAGGAGATGCTTCGAAAACTGTGAAAACCATTCAGTGTCGTTATCTGTCTTTGCCGCATCCCGCTTTCAATTGATCTGCATGGTTAGTCAGTAGGCCTGGGTATTGATCCATTTGCCAGCGCTGTTTATGAATTAGAATGAATTCAGACTTTTGGTGGGATTTTATCAGTAATTGTAAGGCTTCAACTGCAGTTTATTGCAATCTGCACATGTTGTTAAAGTGTACATCGTCTCATTTCTTTCAGAAAGTTATTTATGTAAATTGCTTCTTATTGGTACAAAAATATCAAGCTTTGTGTTTTTGTGGTCAAACTAATGTAGAATACATTTTGTTCAGTTATAATAAATTCTAGAACTTAGTAAAAAATGGGTAAAGCAAAAAAAATGGACCTGAATCTAGACTACACTCCATTTCAGTGGGAAAGGTAACAGAAGGTACTTACAGAAAGCCAAATCCTCATCTTTGTGAGTATTATAATGTAAGTTGTACCAGAGCTATTAATACAGTTGCATGCTGCCCCAGCAGATACTATTGGACAGCTTGTAGTGCCAGATTATAACAAGAGATTATCAGTTGTAAATTGAGAGATAGAGTATTTGTCAATAAGTTCAACTATTCTTTTTGTGATTCAACAAAATATGTCAGTCACAATCGTTAAGTATCCGTCAACCCAATTTACTTGCCCAATATTTGGTGAGAACCTATCCGCAAGATTTTTTTTTATGACTTTGAATTTGAAAAGGAAATAAAGACAGACATGTGTTTGCAGAATTAATGGTTCATTCAACTCAATTTTAATGGTGTTGCTATTCAATGTGAACTTACAATAAGCCGTGGGAAAATTATGGCATATATTTGCAGTTGTATTATATGGCATTCGATACAATCTATGAATATTCATGCACAATACAAAACCTGAAACTTAAAGGTATACAGTATTATAGTGCAGACTTCAAATAGTAGGCATCTACATGTACATGTACATGTACATCCAGATCAAGATAGAAAGAATACTGTAGCAAAGAAAGGTTTAAGAATCTTGTCAGCTTTTGTGGAGAATAGGCTAATTATCTGCCTTAATTGTTTCTTACATGTGCATACTGTTCCTTTTATGTACCTATGGCTTATCAGTTACCAGGATACTCCTTCACTGACCATGTACTTTGTGCTAATAACCTCCTCTAAGCTAAAGTAAAGAGTACACATGGATTGCATCGTAAAATTCCATGAACTGTTAATCCCTCAAAGTCTGTATTATCAATTCTGAAAAAATTACTTATCTATAGTACACCTGGCAGGATATTTACACCACCCCCCCCCCCTTTAAAAAAAGAAACAAAGAAAACATAAAACTGGTAGGTATTTGTTATTTGTACATTGAATGACGCACTAACTAATTCAGTAAGGCAGTTTGTTTTTTCATAAATAATCTGATTGTTCCGTTGATCAGTTAGGGATGATGCCAAATCATGTATGACTTCATGAATTCTTGTGGTTGCTGATTATGGATTCTTTATTTCGACTTAGAAGTACTGGCAGCAACAACTAACTTTTATCCCAGATCTACACTAAAGGCATAGAGAATATAACGTAATTGAAAGTGACCCCTAAATGTATGTGTCATACATTTATGTAGTGTAGTTGTAGTGCTTACATGTACAAGCATATATATTATAGGGATTATATTTGAATGAAATTTAACATTAAATATGTTTGAAATGAAACTAATATTTCAGTGATTATTTGGTAGTGCGTTAGCTGCAAACTAAACACCCACAATGGAGGAAATTGTATACTTCATGTACATCCAAAATAGTGCGCAAGCATTTAAAGGTCTCCCTTGTTTCAAATAATCACATGGGGTTGTATTCAGTAGCACATGAGCTTGATGAACTGGTCTTCTTCAGCCTCTGTTTCCTGCTGTTTGACCCGTTGGCACTAGCCACTAAGCCCTGGTCTTGTCATGTAAGGTCTAGTCATGTTTAGTCACTCACCACGTGCCACCCATAGTTATGTCGCACTCTCAGGTCTCTGAACATGTGTCATTCTCAGACGCCCATTGTTGCTAGTGGTGATGGTGTATGTTCATTGCCCCCTTCCTATCCCCCCCCCCCCCCCCTCAACAACAACAAATTATTTAAAAAATTATTATTGTATCAAATTTCCAATTTCTTCATCGGCAGTGTAGAATTGCAAGTTTCTATTTGAGAATTTCAATAGGGAAATTGAATAATTCTTCTCCTGAAAACCAGTAGGGCATGACAATCTTTTCTAAAAATAATGTCAGTACGGCCCTATTGTATAATATATAGAATTATGAAACCATGTTTGGATTATGTAATACTGTACATCATTGTCATGTTCGTCCATTTTGATGGATGATGCACAAGACAAGGCTATTGAAATTGCCTAAAGTTGATTTTTCGAAAGTAGTTGTGATCATGTCACTTTAATTTGTATCATTTTGCATCAATTTGTATCATTTGACACAGAGAAATGCATGTCTTGCTCCTAATGAATTAAAAGATTTAATTTGTTACAACACGAATACCAAGTGCAACGTAATTGTATGACTACACCTACTGTCTATTTCTCCTTTGATAGTAACTAACTGTATTTTGTATTTTTGTCTACCAGATCCAAGCATGCATATCATCTTCATCTACTTATTAGTCTAATCTTATCTAAAAAAAAGCTGATACTTCCTCCCAAACATAAAGAAGATTACACTTTTACAAAGACTTACATTTAAGGATTACTAATTTGTGGGAATTTGCTTCATTGTATTATTTGTATATTTGTAGTTCTGTGTTGACTTGAAACCTAGAAAAAAGAATAAGAAATATAGATAAAGACTACTTTTTGAACAACATGGACTACATGTATGTCTTGTAGCATGCTGTGTTTTTAAAATTTAGCCCAATTAATTGACTTATTACTTATTACAAAGTCTCACTTCGAAATCAAATTTATTTTTCTTAAGGGGGGGGGGGGGGGGGGGAGTTATCTAAACTGCAATTCACAATTTCCCATGAAAGACTTGTGCAAGGTGTTTGATTTTGAACATGGTATGCCATACTATAGAGACATTTATTGACATTAGGATCATTGCATATTTCTGACCATTGTGCTTCCCTGTCTGATACCATTGGGTAAACTGGATTCTTGTTGAAAAAGTAGAATAGTGGAGCTATAAGGGCATTATTATTCTTCATCCTAGTGGCATAATTGAGCAAAGTTACACACCAACACGGATTATAATACAGAACCCCTAGAGGTATGCTCAATAATGCAAGAATGCAGACTACCGGTATAGTTTGAATTGCACTGGTTTGATAAGGTTGAGTAGCATGACATTTAGCTTTTGGCTGAGATTTTTTCAATATCATGCAAAATTTGTGTGATTGTAATCCGCATTCCATGAGGTTATACGATTGTAGTGTATTCAAGCATGATTTGAATGTTTTTTTATGGCATTTTCACAATGTACATGTACATTGTATTCTGGCCAAATTTATAACATGCTTTTTATCATATACTGTAAAGTTTGAGATAATTTACAATCAGCTTTTGTAGGTTTGTCCGACTTTAGAAAGCAATGCTTGCTTAAATTCTTACTACAATATTTATATAATATTGACTGGCCTTGAGGGAGATACCACATATATTTCCCAAACTAGACTCATATTGCCCCGAGTCAAAGACGAGGGCAATATATATACGTGGTATCTCCCGAAAGTTAGGCCAGTCATTATTTTTATTGTTACCTTATCCAAATCGTACATCTAGAGCAAATACATACATGACAATCTCAAAGAACTTAAAAAATCTTGGTCAAACCAGCTAGCACTGTGCATCCAGTGCTTGATGAAATTTTTAATACACTGCAAACAGTGTGTGCCTTTGGTTTGATTAATACGTCACAATGACAAAATACAGAGTGGTGAATATGGATCGTATGTATAAAGTTTCAGAAAACATATCAATTTGATTCTATTTGTTTATTGACCAATCAGAGGATTAGTGTCAAAACCAGATTTTCAAGTACTTTTTGACCTTCTTCAATCATCTGCAATTCATCTCTGCTGTCTAGTCGCCTACCAATGTAAATAGAGATGCAAGCCGGTTCCAGTCGGCCAATTCTCATCTCCATCGATATTTGCATAGCTGGCTGGTATGAGAGATGCTGAGGGATGAGGGATGAAGCCTACCCTGCCTTGTTCATACCGGTAGACATAGATTTGTAAATTATTTTGTACCGTAGATGATCAGTGATGAGAACAGTGATGTGAGAATTACCTTACTCCTTTTGATATGAATAGTGTTGAACAGTTTCCCTTCGGCTAATTCATTGTCCATCCATAAATTTGTGTTGGTGGCGCTTGTGAGAGATTTACCTTATTCATATTCATACCAGTAAATTAAACAGTATCAAGGATGATGATGATACATCCATCCACCCATATCTGCAAAGATGGTTTGGCATGCTGACATATTATCTCTACCAAGCATGATCAAGTGTGAACATGATACATGAACATACATGTATGTCTGAATGAAACTCACATGTTTCATTATGAGTCATGGAATGAGTCCAATGTGAATGCTTCTATTCTAGAAGAGGTATCTTCGTAAAGTCTACCTACATGAACATGTGGATTTAAATCATGTAGGACCAATTAGACTACACGTATGTTACTAAGTGTCTACATGCTTTATAGAATGATCGTGTTTTTACTACATACATTAAGCAAATTTTTAATTTACATTCTAAAGCAATTAGAGTGATGATTTAACACATGCATTAGCCATCACTGCGTTCTATTCAATATGATCAAGACATTTTACTGCTAAGCATCCATCTAATATTTGAGAGAGGCCAGAGCCAGTCGATTACTGCTCTGTGGAACAGGAAACATTTATCATTCTCAAGATCAACGTCAATAAGAAGAATGATGTGCGTGGCACCACCGAGGTAATTTGCCATCATTCACGCTGAGTGTTTACATGAAAAGCAGTCCAGCAAACCATAAATGCCACCAAAAAGTACCTCAAAAGTAACCATTCGTCAATGAAAATAAACTTCTTTTCTTCTCTCTCTCTCCCTCTCTCTTGGATGAAAGTAAATTCCTTTGAACATACATGTAGATTCTAGTACAACCTGTTTCAAGAAGGAGAAATACTTAAAAAGAGGTGCATGGTAGAATGATATTAGCAAGTATTATTGATAACTCTTAACTAATCAATTTATTATTCTATTATCATTCTTCTTCAAATAAATATCACACACAAACTGTTTATTTACTCCATCACATTGACAGGCTGACATATTTACATTACCTTGAATTGATAGAACATTTGTCATATATTAATGACTGCTAATCGAAAGTAGCTCTTCTCATAAATTGGACTGTTTGCATACAAATATTTGAAGTTTCTGACAGCTAAATGTAAGCATGCCTGCTGTGCATAATTTCTAGCTTTGGTATACCGGTATTTTGAAACTTTGTAGGTTGTGCAAAGTGCTACATGTATGTACATGTAGTATTGATTTGTCTCCTAATTGGGGGTAAAGATATTTATTTTGACAATTTTCTGAAAAGTGTATACATGAACGTGCTCCAATTTCACATACAAGCCTAATGCAGGTTTCTTTTGTGATACTAGTAATCAATTCCATGTAGAATTTGTGAAATTCATGTATACTTAATATTGCATTATGAAAATATCAAACAAACATTTGAATAATTTTAGATGACTTGATTAATTTAAGTTTTATATTCAAGCGTGAATCAGTACTCATTCGATGATCAAATGAGCCAGAAAGTAGATTTCTGTGTTCAGAAAGTACAGTACTTGACTTCATTTTCAAAGATTTCAAAATCTGAAATGTAAGGATAGGCTTCTTCCTTTAGGGTTACCGTGGTGACAAGCCTGTAAATTAATTTTCTTTGATGTTTGCTCATGGGTCTAGAATTTTTGGAGGGATTTCAACGACACTTTTGAATGACATACGTTCCATGCTCGAATGAAGAGTCTAGAAGGAGAATGGATCTGGAGCCTGCAATATTGATCAAATATTGTCCCAAGTTTGTAGCCAGTCAGTAAACACTCATGATGAGATGACCAAGTTGAAGTTTAATTGCAGAAGACAGGAAATGAATGTGAGGATCCCAAAATACATTTCTGCTATGAAAATAATTAATTCAGTGCACATGTACATGTACATCAGACTTGAAACATAATGTACATGGTTGTACAAAAAAAGTATTGTTATTTCAAACCCAACTTCAAATTGCTAGGGGCTTATGTTTTTATAAGAAGTTTGACATTTCAAAATGAATATAAAGTCCTAAAGGACTATTACCTGAAATGCAAAGTTATTAAAAAAATTAACTTTAATTTTAGTCAATGAAAGCATCTTATCTATAAGTGTGTAAGCAATCCACCCTCAACCATTCCCCCACCTTGCCATGCAATGTTGGCCTGAATGGCATAAAAGTAATTTCTGCAGCTAAAATAATCTCTCTTGACTTCATGAATAATGACTGATAACTTGACACTGATTTTGCAAATTATGTACATGTACTTAATTTATAAATGAGAGCTGCAATTCCTGTAAAGCTTACATTGTTATAAATGCAGTTGTCTTTTATGTGTTAATTTTATTGAAATTAAATCTACCAGCATCTGCATTCGTACATGTTCTAGATAATAGATGTAACAGAAGTTGTCATGCTGATTTGTAATATGTGAACTGACATTTCTAGTTAGTGAGATATGTTATTGTATAGAAGCTGTCTCTGGTGTGACTTCCAGACATAACAAACCATTTTTCATCGATCAGACCTGGGGGGAGGACGATGAGGATGGAAAACATCCCATAAATACACCACCAAATGTTTGGCATATAAAGGATACCTGGCAATTAGTCTGAAGGATAATTTACAAGCTATCTAGTGATAGCTAGTTAGCTACATGTACATGACTAAGCTGGACATTTACAATTTCATATTGTCTATAACTTCTGCATGTAAGAAAAATTGCATTTAGGTCTAACTTCTTTTGTTTCCTTTTGGGGTAAGGGAGGGGTCATAATGGGGTATCTTTATATATTCAGGCATTCCCAGTATCAAGGATATGGCTGTTCAGATTTAATTTATGTACATGAATGTGCATGAATGTGCAAGAATGTAGGACCTACATGTACATGTTCTGAGTTTTATTGCTTCTATTCCTGCCTGAAGCCACTCCCTTCCCCTTCCAATTGATTCAAGCATGATTAGAAACATGATCTTAACCAATGGGTATGGTATACTGCACTGGTATTTCCAATAAATCATGTGATGTTGATGCAATCTGACAGACTGCATTCTGCACGGATTCTCTCAAATGAACAGTAGCTGCTTAGCTATGTAATTTAATCAGCGTGCCTCCCCCTTCAGCTCCTCATCTTTTGACCCTGTTATATATGATCCAAATCCATCAAATCCCCTGCTCATTATGAACTCCAATTTCAGGGTCTTTAGGTTTATTGCTGCGCAGTCTGTGGATTTCATGACTAGGCTGAAGCTAAAAACCATATTGCATTATGATCATTTGAGTAATATTGCACCAAATTTAATATAGGTGGAAATTTATGTGCACATTAGGCGGTGTCACACAGAAAAATCCCTGGAAAAATCCTTTCAAGGGAGAATTTTCTTGCTGAACGTTAGAGGATTTTCAATGGAATAATTGATGACAGACAGCAATTAAGAGGATAACAAAAATCCAGATTTTTGGCCTCTGTGTGACACCGCCTATTGCATCGTTTTTGGAAGGTTGCATTCTTTATAATAGTTGAATACCGTACTTGCATTCCGGGACAACGCTTGTAGGATATTATACTCAACGAGAGATGGATGAAAGCCTGGCATTATGACTTGCCGATGAAAGATGGATGAATGTATGACGAAGTGTCCATGTACTTGAAGTGACTTATGCTGACAATAAGCCAGGCGAGTGAGTGAGCTTCCTTGCCGAAAGATGCAAGGACATTGATATGCTGTGGACAAGTGACAATCTCTTGACCTGCTTTTATGATAATGAGTTGAGACGGGCTGAATATATACCTCGTGTCTCTGACTGGCGGACCCTGTCATCCGGGTTTGCGGCGGGCACGCAGGCAGTCGGGCATCATCAGTGCTGGATTGATAAATCTGCATCTTATTTTCTACCTGAACTCTGGATTACCTCGTACACACCCCTGGGCAAGGGTTCATCCCCACTGCCATTGTTACACATCAAATACTGTCCATCTTTGTGTTAGGTGTGAGGGAATATTAGGAGCACCATGTACAGTACATGCAGTAACAAAGTACACAACATTATCGCAACTACTGTTAAAAAAATCAACTCAAGCTAGGGCAATTTAATACCCTTTTGTCTATCCCATAAAAATTATGTTCGGATCATGTCATATGTCATTTTTTAGGGCTTCAATATTACACCATATCACAAACACTGATAAGACGTATATGTAGGGCCGTGTATCTCAGATTTAATATTGTTAAACGATCCCTTTAAACGAAAGTAGTTGCTCTTGTATTGTTGTATGCATGTATCTGCATTAGTGTGCATTCACACTGGACCTTCACAGCTGATAGTTTTGTATCATGGGATAGGGCAACAAATTAAGAGTGGCAGTTGGGATTGCCCTGTGATGATGAATTAAATGGGGACTACAGTGGATGAGTAGTTCAGCATTCACTAATCATCCACTGTTTTACAATTAGACTTATATTTTTAAATTTCTAACAAGGAAATTATCCAGAGCTGCATGTGAAAGCAAGGGTTATAACTTCCACTTTGAAAGCTCATAGCGATGGATGAGCTTAAAAGAAACTAATATTATTTATCAGTAAATATAGCTATTTTATCAATTACTATAATACATGTAGGCTACATTATTTATAATCTTTAGTAAAGTGAAGCTCACTGAGGTTAAAATCCGAAATATAGGCAAGTCGGTGAATGAAGTTAGTTTGATCAAATGCACCAACTTAGTTTTCAATCGTTTTCTACCAGGTCAAATCAAATCCATACAATAGATTGAAATTGGGACCTCGTGATATATTTATTCCTCATCAGTGATGTGGAGAGTGAGTTAGGGAAGAACAAGATGAAAGCATGTCGTGGGGAAAGTGTTCATCAGGAGATTGTCAAGGTTCTTCTGTGTGGCATTGATCTCCCTCAGTCTACCTCATCCTAACCTTTCTGCATCGATGCCTCTCTCCTCCGCTACCTGATTGGAGCTGATGAGAAGAGATGCATGGGTGGAGGGGAACGGTAGAGTTCATTCTATATATGATCCAATTCTGAGACTGGGTGTTTGACAACAGACCCCAGGCATGCTCCATCTAGGGAAAGATAAGATACGTAATGCATGATTTTAGAAGAGCCTCTCTTTGATGAGCCGATAAGGCTGTGATAAGGAGGGAACGTGTCCCTTTCCGTTGAATATTGATAAGGTCAATCCATATACAATATACATCGTGTACCAGATTCCTGTTTGAAAGATTGATTATTTGAACTCTCAGTGAATCTGTTTTAAGTGTTGTTTTCAAATTATTAATTAAGGTAATAATACTTGATGTAATTTAAATGGTCAGGTCGTCATATCAGAGCATTATTTGTAAAGAGAAAGGTTACATTGAATCCTGAAGGGAAAAAAATGTGAGGTAAAGGTATATGTACATGTATAATGAAACTCCATGAAACTCAATTATGCTCCATACACTATTACATTGGCAGATGACATAACAAACAGTTTCATAGGTGATTAAATAATTTGACATCCATAAAATCACCATGTTGAATATGAAGATCAAGTTGTCACATTTACTGCCAGGCTGCCAATGGCCTTTGGAAATAATTGTAATTAAGAGATCAAATGAAACCATTTGGATTCACTCCTGGTTGACAAGGGTGTAGGCCTACAGTTTTGTAAATGTAGGGGGAAGTTGTGATGTTTGTGTCTTTCTGTTGAAAGTACTCAGTCACAAATGTTGCTCCCCCCCCCCCCCCCCCAGCCTTTACAAAAATAAATGATAGCAAATTATGCCAAAATACTTTGTAGGTCAAACTTGATGAATTTGAAATGTATCCTTGCCTGCAAAACTATTTTGGTTGCCCCCTACATATTATGAAATTGAAGAGCCCCATAGTATTAGGGATTCATAATGGGGGTGATCATTCTCTGATCTCCATCACATTGATCGCATAAATCCAGAATAAATGATTCTATGTATTGATCACTACCAAATGGGTGATCTTATATGATGATGAAGAACATCAAGAATAGAAGATAATGTAGGTCAGTTACCCTGAGAAGGCCTTCCTTAAAGTAATGCAATGATTTACCATGAAGGTTAATGAGAAGAGGCAATGGAGGAAAATGGAAGGGAAATCGTTGGATTATCGCAGTCAGAAGTCATTTTGGAGGTAAATTAAGAAGGATGTGATTTTAAGTAAGGTCCTCAGGAGAGGGATGTAGATTGAGATCATGGATGAGGATGAAGGAATTATAGATTTGCATATATATGTGATCAGAGGCTTTTAGTATTTATAGTGATCTATACGTTAATAAGTAGGCTTTATTACCGTAAGCACATCTGAGCTCTTCATTATTTCTTCCAACACTACCTCCAAAGTAAATATATGCCTACAAGTACATGAACACTGAATGAACCTCTCCAAATTATACATTGTAACATCTTTTACACTGTCGAGTCTACTTCTTGTGTGATAACAGTTGCATGATTGTTGGATATTGATTTTAGAAGAATTTGACAGGTTCTTGACATGCTTGTTGAGAAGCTAAAAACAAGTTGCAACATGAAGTTGCGTTAGGTGGAATACATCTAGGGACTGGGAAAAATAAGTGCAGATGTAGTGACCAATGACATGTGTGTGATTGAAATTGACGCTGTGGTAACTCCTCGGTTGAAAGCAGCATATCATCTATTGAGAGCCAGAAGGGTGTTAAGTCATATATGTTAAATTATATCAGCTAATGCCATTTTGGCACTCAGCAGACAATATCATGTTTTGTTTTAGAGTGTCACAAGGTCAACTGGAAAAGGATTTTGTGGTGGATAAAAAGAGATTTTCAATATATACAGCGAGGTGGCATGAAGCATTATATCCCAAAAACCTTTGCCCTCGAAAACAGTGGGATATGCCATCTGCAGATCCTATCTCTGAAACTGTAGACCGTTGGAATGTGACTTCATCTAAATACATCAAGTTCGGAGCTGAAAAAATATACAGAGACTTAACGGTTACGTCTCTGTATTGAGAAACTCAATAACAAAAGTCCAATTTCAGATATTGATCTTGCCAGAAACTGCTCATGTAAAACCCACTTGAATCTCTGGGTGCGTTCAATCGAATTTTCGAAGCTAGAATCACAAACATGAATCACAATTCAAAACGCCGTTACAAAAAGCAAGGTCACTGCGGTTTGCGTTCAAGCGATTTTTCATCAACGCTGATTCTAGCTCATTGCGAGCCAAACCACTGCGCATCACACTGCGCAGTATGGCCCAGGAACTTCGGCGCGCGCTTTCTGGAATTGTTTACGGCCGACTGTCGACTGCTGTTTTGAGCATAGATCGCAATAATAAGACAAAGAATGAGAAGGTGATAAAAGGAAGAAACAAAGAATAACATAAGGAAAGACAGAGAGACAGAAAGAGAGAGTGATAGAATGCTAAAAACAAAGAATTACATAAAAGGTGATAGAAGGGAAAAACAAAGCATAACAAAAGGAAGAAACAAAGAATAACAAAAGAGAAGGTAATAGAAGGAAAAAACAAAGAATAACATAAAAATAGAAGGAAGAAACAAAGAATAACATAAGGAAAGACAGAAAGAGAATGTGAAAAAAGGAAGGAACAAAGAATGACATAAGGAAGAACAGAAAGAGAAAGTGATAGAATGATTAAAACAAAGAATAACATAAGAGAAGGTGAAAGAAGGAAGAATCAAAGAATAACATAAGGAAAGATAGAAAGAGAAAGTAACAGAATGATTAAAACAAAGAATAACATAAGAGAAAGTGATAGAATTATAAAAACAAAGAATAGCATAAGAGAAGATGATAGAAGGAAGAAACAAAGAATAACATAAGGAAAGACAGAAAGAGAAATTGATAGAATGCTTAAAACAAAGAATTACATAAGAAAAGGTGATAGAAGGAAAAAACAAAGAATAACATAAGTATAGAAGGAAGAAACAAAGAATAACATAAGGAAAGACAGAAAGAGCAAATGATAGAATGATAAAAACAAAGAATAACATAAGAAAAGGTGAAAGAAGGAAGAATCAAAGAATAACATAAGGAAAGATAGAAAGAGAAAGTAACAGAATGATTAAAACAAAGAATAACATAAGAGAAAGTGATAGAATTATAAAAACAAAGAATAGCATAAGAGAAGATGATAGAAGGAAGAAACAAAGAATAACATAAGGAAAGACAGAAAGAGAAATTGATAGAATGCTTAAAACAAAGAATTACATAAGAAAAGGTGATAGAAGGAAAGAACAAAGAATAACATAAGTATAGAAGGAAGAAACAAAGAATAACATAAGGAAAGACAGAAAGAGCAAATGATAGAATGATAAAAACAAAGAATAACATAAGAAAAGGTGAAAGAAGGAAGAATCAAAGAATAACATAAGGAAAGATAGAAAGAGAAAGTAACAGAATGATTAAAACAAAGAATAACATAAGAGAAAGTGATAGAATTATAAAAACAAAGAATAGCATAAGAGAAGATGATAGAAGGAAGAAACAAAGAATAACATAAGGAAAGACAGAAAGAGAAAATGATAGAAGGAAAAACAAGGAATAACATAACGGAACAGGCCACGATGGTATAGTGAACGCAAATTGCATGCAAAGCGGGCGCGCGGTTTTTCCCAAACCGGAAGAGACTTCGTCATACAATCATGATTGAGAACTCCGTCCGTTCATGGGCAGGTCCAAGCTATTGTCCCCTCTGGGGGTCAAATTTCATCTATATATATATTTAACAAACTATACCTCATTTTAAAGCTGAAACTATGAATTTTATGAATCTGATAAAAAAATTAAAAAATTATCAAAATACGAAGAGTGCCAAGGTCACGAACTTCGATTTTTATTAATTAGCGTGACGTACGGGACATTACATTTTTATTTTTGTATCTCGTTTGAATTATTTGTTTAAAATTAAATATCTCAGGACTTGTAGACCATCATGCTAGAAAATAGGAAAAAAATATAAAAACTTTCAAAATTAATTAATTATGCAAATGAGGTAGGTTCCAAAGTGTGATGTCCCGTACGTCACAATTTGATCATAATTTGTTTAATTTTAATTATGAAAATAATTTTTTTTTTAAAAGATATTCTAGGAAGTTCTAATTTAGATGAATACCTAACAAAAAATAGGTTTAACAAAAATTACAAAAATTCTGTGTTGATTACATAATCAAATTAAGAAATGTGACGTACGGGACAAGTGTGTGACGTACGGGACAATCCCATATAAAACCAATGCAAGATGTGAAAAAGGAAATGACCAAAAGGAGAATATACATGTGTTAGGAAACTTGTTGTATACAGGGATATATGAACATTCCAACTTGGTCCCTTCTAGGAATTTACTTGTTTGTACTGAATTTGATGTAATTAGTCTTCAAGCCAGACCCCTGGTATTATCAACTTTGGTATTTTGCCAGTTGATGTCCCCAACATTGGCAGGATGCTAAATATGTAAATCGTAATTGTGTACAAGTTCCCGGAATGAGTCTAATGAAATTATATGGTAGTAGATGCACCAGAAGCTGGCTTTTACAACTCATAGATGCTGCAGGTAAGAATCTTAGCACATGTATGCTATCAAGCTCTCCATGTGAGGTTTTTTTTATATTCTATTTAAATGTCATATATGATGGTAAAGGATTACAGCATACACTGTACATGTTATGGAGCCAGCTTGGGAATTTTGATCTCCTAAAAACTAAATCATAACTTTTAAGGAAGGATAGCCTTTTTGAGTACCGGTATTTCACACTCTCACCCACTTAAGATTTTTATCACTTTTACACCCATGCATTTTTGTTGATTTTGCTTTAATCTTTTGAATTGTGGAAAAGGTCACACAAACCTTTAGGGTTTTAATTTCTTATATCTGGTGGTGTTAATAAGATGTCTTTAATCAATACAAAATACATTCAAGATTTATATTTTTGTATCCATCTTTCACAAACATGTAGGCTACATTAATTCTTGAATATATGACAGCAACATATACATGTTCTAATCTGTGATAAAAGGATTTAAAAAAGACAATATGTTCAGCATTATCTTTGAATTCCTTCTATGATATTACTATCAAGTAATTCAAACAAGCTACATGTATGAAGAAAAGACTTCATATTTTTAATGTATCTTTGTTCACAAACACTTAGAGCATAAGAAATGTTCTCTGACAAAATATGATGTGCCTATTATTTAAAACATTTTGCAATGTTGAATGGAATGGATAAAAGAAATGAGAAAAGAAGCATGACTGCACATGATAGATGGGTAAATGGAATAAAAATGGTAATTTAGTGTGTATAAATATATTAATTAAATTTGTTTTCTTTGCTAAAGTAATATTTGTATTGATTTACCCCATAAATTAACACAGAGGATATTAAGTGATGGTCAGAGGATCTAATTGGGTTCTAAAACACTCTATTTGTCACTGATTTAAGTTAAAATTGTTCACATTTAACAAATTTTGACGAAAATTCTTCATTTCAATGCATTTTCCCATAGGGAAAAGTTGTCCCGTACGTCACGTGTCCCGTACGTCACATACACACATTTATGTTTTGGTTTATTACATAATAACGAAAGGTCAGAAAAATATGGTAATAGTTGTGATTAATGCTTGATTCCATAATGAATTAAGATATCATTACCATAAATCTCATAACTTAATAAATTCAGAGAACTTTTATGATGAACTTATTTTTGAAAAAGTCAGAAATTCTCTGGTCCCGTACGTCACGCAGCACATTAATTACATTAAAAATTAATTTATGAATTGGTCAGAACTAAAACTTTCCACAAATGAACTAGCCCATAATAGCCACAGACTCATACCAAAAGATAGCCATATAAATAATGTCATCCATTGTTATTTCTTGTTTAAAGTCTCTGAATGTCCCGTACGTCACAAAGCAAATAGCTTGGACCTGCCCTCAATCGAATTTTAGCGACCGTGATTCTTTTGAATCATGATACAAAACGCATCTTTTTCAGCGTTTCATGTTTGTGTTTTCAAACACGTTTATTTTTACGACCGACGAAAAAATCGCTTGAACGCATTGCGTTTTAAACTAAACGTCTTTAGAAACCGTGATTCTAGGGTGAAAAAGTGTCGATTAAACGCACCCTCTGACATATTACTTTAGAGAGGCTTGCATGTCATTTTCTCTCGACATTTTTTTTCAATCTCAAATTTATAAAATGTAAATGTCTAAGAGTAAGAATATAGAATTATTTTTAATACTGTAGATAAAAGGAGGCATCTGCAATCTTTATATAAATATATAATTTTAAAACTAAGTAATAAGGACTCTGCAAAAGTCAAAGCACTTGTTTGAATTACGGTAGCCAATTATAAAAGAATTCCTCAATATTTGAGCAGTTTTTCATTATGATTTGAATTCACATCGATTTATTTACCTTGTTGTAGTACAAGGTCAATCCATGTGCTGTCACTTTGAATTCTAGTTCAATATCATGTACCCAACTATGTTATAATGTAGGCCTATCTAACCTATATATTTGCCAGCAGGGCTGTAGTAAAATAATAAAACTGTAAATGACCGCAGGTGATGTATCACCTAAAGTTCAAGAGGAACTAGAAATACCATGTTCAGGGTAGTACAACATTCCTGTCACAAATCTAGGCATCAATCATCAGATCTATCCAGCCAACTAGGTCCTGTCATATTTCCGGTTCAAGCTTTTCATTCAATATTTCAATAACATCCTATCATTGCCAATTACTTCCACCTTCACCCCGGTCTAAACTAATAAAACTCTAACATACAAGGACAATGTCCTGACAGATTTCATACCAGTAGATAAGAAACTACCGGTACATGTAGTTGGGACACATGCTACAGTGACAATTCCTCTGTTGTCAAACCCCTACACTAACCATATTCTTAAGTTCAACCGTGAACCCAACACGATATCTAACCCTAAATATCTGTAACAATTGTTGAAAGGACATACATGTATGCTGGAGCAGAACATCTACATACATGTATTTTGAAAAGAAATGTGTGATTGTCAGTTGTCATTGGTTCAATTGGTAATTGACATGGTGCCATTGATGGCATCAAAACTACATAGGCTCAAATGAAAGATCTCCAGTGGATGCGCCGAAACTGAAACTTTGCTCATGAATTCTTGCATACCGTTATTATGATTGCCAGTGCTCACAGTTTGATTTCCAGTGCTCACGGTTTGATATCCGAGGAAGTTTCACATACTGTACATGTATATGGGCCTACAGTTATCAACAATACTGCAATTTTTGGGCAAGGTACATTCTCCATACCCTAAATTGCCAAATTTCATTTAGGCCTTCACATTATCATAGATTTTCAATTTCACAATCCGTAGAAAATGAGATGGGCATATTTCTGTCTGAACAATTTTCTGTTGAGGTAGACTCTACTTCGTATCCATGCGCACCAAATATTTATCACTGTACTACTTATTGAAGATGTAGACTACATTTACAGCAAGCTCTTTTTTTTCCAGGTTTATTTTGGGCCACTCCTTTAGGCAACATGCTCAGTGGTGCTGTAAATTGTACAAAAAATGAGTACCGGTACTCATTCCATAGCAGCACGTCTAGATATATGTCATAGCCCATTTGCCACCTGTTGCTCACGCACAATAGAACAGATTTAGTCTGCCGACTACTAGGGTACAGGTCGTAAAAAACTCTTGAATTTCCATCTTTCAGTAACTGTTTTCATACTTCAGTGGACCATTTGATTCTTTGTGACTTCATTGTGTCACGTCTTCTATGTCAATAATGCATTGTGCAGGGCTAATTGCATTTGCTCTCACAATATTAAAAACTAGTTTTGGGATGAAAAAATTACAGAATGGGAGAATGTAGATGTAAAAAAAACATCACAGCTTTTTGATTCTATCAAATATTTGTATTGAATACATCAACTCATTTTTTTAATGAACATCTGTCGGTACAACAAGTGTCAGTGGATAAAAGAATGTTGTCTATTCAACCAAAGAACAGGCTGATATTAGTAAATGGAAAACAACATGCTATGTTTCCATTTGAATGAGAACTCTCAGTGTGTTTTTAAAAAAGACATTTAAAAAAAATCATGTCCACGCATCCTTATGAATATATTGGACGAAGATACCTTTGAATTCATTGTATTAGAATGCTTGGAGAGGGATCAACCCCTTCCTGTCTTTTGTCGTTTGGAGCACTTTATGGCAGGATCCCTGTGAAGTGGTTTCTTTGCATCGTGCCACTTTTAGAATGGGATCATGCTGTGATTGTCAAGTACAGACAAGGTTTTGCAAAGCATGCCATGAGGTCACATACTGGTTTCCATCCTGTACCATATACCAGTAACTTCATGAGTTCTATCCTGATTTTGGCAGTTTCCACTGCATACATGTACTCACAGCAGGGTACCTTAATACCTTTTAGTGAATGTATCACATTGTATGCTCACTGTGCACTTTAATTTTAATTAAAAGACCACTTGTTAAGTGGTCAGCAATGGTCATTAAACAGTTGTCATGATAAAATAGTTTTTTTCAGAATATATAGGAGTTCAGTATTATTACAACATGTAGGCTAGTTATACAAAGTTTAGCGCAACACTTCAATGTCCAGTGGTAGATCCAAAGAGGGCAGGGGTTCAAATTGATGCCCCCTCCCCATTTTATAAGACTATCATGCACCATGTTTGATGTCATATAGGTCTACACCCCTTTACTTAAAAATCCTAGAATCGCAAAGTAACACTTGTGGAAAGAAACCATCAGATGTATTTCGCAACACTTCAAAGAATTGAATTGAGTTGATATTGAAAGATTGTTACATGTACATGTACACTCCCAATAATTCCATTTTTGCCTATGAACATGAAATGACCTGTGACACTGCTGATGAGCAGCTATCACACTGGACGGACATCAAGGACCTTTTCTCTGAAAACAGGTAGTCAGGAATAATCAATTTAGGATATATCCAATTTAGAATGACTGCTTATCATCAGGTGAGACACTCTCATCCAAAGTAGAGCCAGTAATGTGTATTATTGGATTTTCTGTGGCATGGGATTTAATTTGTGGGGATCTTAAAATGTGATATAATACTTGCATTTATATTGAGTGGCATTTATTTCATTGCAGTTTTAAAGAGACCATCACATACTGTACTTTGAATAAAATCTGTATTATGTGTAAAATATAACAAAAGACAAAATTGCTCATCAAGACATTCTTTTCTATGTGTCGCTCTTATGACTGTGCTCTCATGATTTATCACACATTCAATCTATTGTCTCTCAAATCTTGCTTCAATCAATGCTAATGCATTTATTATGAATTGCTTGTTAAAATGGATTTTCCTAAGAGTTAATAGAATACATAAATTTCATGTATAATGGAGTACAATTTATATGATTGAGAAATCCCTTTTCTAAAACATATAAACTATGTTTAAACACATACAAAAAATGTGGTAATTATGCATTGTAGCCTGCTTTTTCCAGGGAAATAAATGGTTCATTCCCCTAAAAGTCATCCAGCCTATGGATGATATAATCAGATTATCATTATCATGATGACTGTAATTGGATTTCCATGGTAATGAGATGGTTAAGCTTGTCATAAATGTCAAGACAAGCAATGCTCATCCCTTTTAATGTACTGTATATGGAGCAGTATGAGGAGTCCATCATTGACAATCTTTACATCGTCTGCATTATCACGAGTACATTATCATAATTGAGCCAGCCTAGGCCAGGGTGCGCTCACTAACACATACACTCTCAAATCACAGAACTTGATTAATATGTACGTCCACAATTTGTGTTTTTTCCTCCACATTTTATGTGCCTAGAGCTGCGAGTTACGTAGAATGTAATACTAGCTGACACTTTACTAGCACTTAGCAGATGATTTTCAACCATTCTTTTTTTAAATTTTGGACAGGGGAGGGTACAATTCAATGGTGTTTTGTGTACCGACGAATCTGTTATATGTATGGATTCCTGGGTTTATTATATTCAACAATGAATTATGCACCACCCTCATTTAACATTATGAGCAATAATCGTCTCACAGAATCACCATGTTATTGTGCAATGCCTTTGAAACTCTTGTATGATGCCACATGAGTAATCATGATTGAACCTGTACCCTGGAACTTGAAATTCACATCTTCTCTTTTTCTCTCAATTCCTTCAGGAAATGCTTGACCAGCTGATTGTGATGAAGCTGCCCAACATCTTGACCATCGCCAAGGAGCCGCTGACCGAGGAGGCTCTGAGAGAGGTCCACAAGGTGTTGCTTCTCATGCTGGGATGCGTCGTCCAGTGCGAACAGAAGGAACTCTTCATCGAAAGAATCAAGCTGCTGGATCTGGATGTGCAGCAGGAGATCGTTCTTCACATTCAGGAGGTATACATTTCATCATGAACCAGTCTGACTTTATTTGTTGGGTTGCAAGATAATTGCACAAGTTACTACAAGGTTCTTGAATTCAGCAGTTTATCTCCTGTGAATCTTTAAAGAACTATTAGCATATGTCCCCGTCTCTCTCTCAACAAATGTTAATGTACTGCATCTTCTATCCACTGTCTCATTACTCTTTTCATTCCTTCACTATTTCTCAATCCTCCTGTTAAATGTTAAATCTCTCTCTCTCTCTCTCTCTCTCTGTTTGTCTCTCTCTCTCTGTCTCTCATCTCTCTTTTAGCATCTCAGCTTTCACACTGTCTACCAATGATTAATTTGCTGGTGACAATTCCAGATGATACCAGCCACCAAGGCTTTTTTGAAAGACAAGTTACATCACAACCTTTTTTTTAAACACTCATTACTGACTCCTCAAGAACATGATCAACACCCTTTAATGTGCCACTAAAAGAAGAAGATGGAATTTCCATGGACCTAGTACCATGCTCTCTTTTCTCAATGACATTCAATTCAACCGTACCCTATGTATAGCCTACATACTCTTGTGAACTCTTGTACCATCCCCTGTATGGCCATGGCCAAGGGGGTGAATCCCATTCAGTAGCTGAGTAACATAGCTTAAACACATCCCTGGAATACGGGGGCAAGGCTGGAGAAACAGATGCTTTTTGGAAAACCGAATTATTTGTCACTCACGAGAGGAAATTGGCTCAAGCATGCTGCCGGAAAAAGGGTGGAGGAAAGGACAGATTTTCAGTCAGTGGGGTTATGACAAACTCACATGATGTGGCTGCGTTTATCCCCTGATAGAAGATTAACCCTTCAGCTTTCGTGTGTGTATACATGTTCACATTCATGTTTGTGTACGAGTTGGAGAGCGCTGATCCATGTTTTATTTCCTTATTTGCTTTTGCCCATTCTCACCTCGAACTGGGTCAAGCATTTAATATTGAATTCAGGACTGAGTAGGCAATTAGTGTCATTTCCACAGATATTGAATGTTTGTAATCCTTCAAATTGGGTCAGGTAACAAATTAATCACATTACTTCTTTCACTTTCAAACAATCGTAAACATAGAGAACATTCTCTAAATCCCTAAATGATTTTCAAAAAAGAAAAGATTCTATTCTATGCTATTATTACTCAAAAGGCTCATATCTCAACTCCCTTCAGGACCATCATAAATGCTCAAGTATGGGTAAATACATGTAACTGGGTTATTGATCTATCCTGTATGGTGTTCTAACAAAATGAAAGCGACTTTTTTGTTGCAATTTTTGCAATTTGTGACAAGATAGGGGTATGGTACATGGGGAGTGCACTAAAAATGTAAGGTGTGGACCACATTGTAAAGGAATGACTATTTTTTTTAAACCAGCCTCAAAAAGGATATCCCAGACAAAAGTGTTTTGTCAGCCATCGCCTTGTTAACTGCAGCTGCGGAGGCTTCAGCTGTTATTGTCATTTTCTTTAATGATATCAAAATCATGTCCAAGTGAATGTTTCCTCTCTCACATTTTGATAAGCTTCCTTATTTATAGATTTCGTCTCTACAAAACATGAGAAACAATTTATGCAGATGCTTCCCTTCTTGTGTCGTACACATGTTCTTCATCTTCTACAGAGGCCTGATGAAACAATTGTAATTAAAAGTGGCACATCAGAACCTTATCAAATTAAAAAATAAAGTTCAGTAAATGTAGTGGGGACAACTTCATGGTTCATATAATACTCCAGCAAGACTGTGAAGATATTAAAGGAGGGAAAAGGTCATATAGCCAGGGAGGCAAGCTCTTAAATTGGGTGATAAGTTATTCTAGCTTTTTAACAATTAGTCCTATCTAGGCCAATAGATGCTCTAGTAAGCTCAAAATATATCATCAGCATTCTTATCAAATACAATTTGCCACTGATGTATAAAAACCATTCCCCTCGGAATCGGCATCGCCACGGTGATATCTCCCTCGTCTTCCCAGGCCCCACCTCTCAGCCTCCATCTCCTTACGGATGAGGACTCTCTTGGATGGAAGAGAGAGCCATTTATTCCCACCGATGAGGATGGGTTCCATGTCAGTGATATATTATGCATGACATGACACCATTTTATAATGGTTGAGAAGAGAGAGAGAGCGTGATTAATGTGGATTGATGAACGGGATTAGATTTCAGCACCTGCAATTAGGGTAGAGGAAGAATGATGAAAACGGTCATTAGTCAATATTATGCAGTTCTACATGTCCGGTATGCATGGATCATATAAATATAGATGCAGCCATTTTACAAGTACTGTGATTTTAATGTATCACTGTGAATGGAGAAAAAGAAGAATGTCATTTTGAAGGTCATCCAAGGCTGTTGAATATTTAACTGATTTTTTTTTAAACGCAAGAATCAAACACCTGCTTTTTAAACTTTAAGTTCCATTTCCGGTAGCTCATTAAATAAACACATTAAAACTTTACCCGGTGTCATGTCCCAACTACAATGTATCTCTATCCATTGAAAATTGTGTTTGCTACTGCTATAAAACAAATTGTTCCTCAATTATTTATAACCCCAATTTCTGGAGATTTTTTAAACAGAATATTTATAATATGTAAATGTGATTGAGAGTAGCTTACCTGTGTCATTTATCAATATTTGTGATATAATGTTTCCAATTTGGTTACTGTGAAAAATGATTTAAATTAAACTTGATTTGTCTTTCTTGCAGGTGACGGATAATTCAGAGAATGTGTTCAACCTGGAGCTAGGTGAGCTGAGTGATCTAGACCAGGCCCAGAAGGAGATAGTCTCTAAGAACATGATCAACCATCTACGCAGACTGGCATCAGAGAGGGATGACTATTCAGAGGTAAGCTGACTACAGTACATCAAACATCAATGTTGATTTGGTGAACTTGGCACAAGAAAGTGTACATTAGGCTTGCATTTGAACAAACTGTCCAGTGTTTATGCCCAATTGAGCTCAAATAAGTATAGCAATTTGTTTTCAGTTACAGATTACATATTTATTTCAAGCTAAACTAGCTCATGTCAGACTTCAAACATTCACAAAACCAGCCTTTGAGTTTGGTGAAAGACAGATATTGATCTGAATGATTACGTTCTTTAAAAATCATTAGCCGTTTTTATTGTGATTCTGAAAGACTGGTCAGATAATATTTGTACCACTAACAAGTCCTCTGGAAATGATAAATGGGACCAGTCACCTTACCTAACCTTAGACCAAACCCTGTGAGAGCCCTAACCTAACCATATAGGTTTTACGGCCAGGAGCAAAAGTTGCTAGAGCATATATATGCAGGGCTTGACACAAATAGGTGCCCCCGGGCGACATGGGTGCCCAAAATCTAAGCCCACAGCCCCAAAATTTGGAAATGTTTACATAGGTACATGCATACAACATGTACATGTAAGAATTAAGTCAGGACCCTCTTTCAAACAAGTTAGTGCGGAACCCTAGCGTATGTCAGGTCACCATGCACAGCGTGTCTGTCGCATACTTGGGTGTAAATCTCCCATGTGAAGTAGGGATACATCTGACTTCCCCGTTTACCAACATGAATCAAAGCAGTCATCAAATAGCGCCTTTCCTGGTGGTAATCCCAGCGCATGCTCTATTTTAGGATGCTCGACTGTGGCTGCTGAGCCGGTAAGATGATACGCCTGCACAGTGACTAAAGCTTCCTCTCATACCCCCCTCTCATACCCCTCTTTCTCCTCCCCGATACGATGAAGGGACATTACCTCCCATGGCATAGCATGCATTCCCACTTACAGAAATATTCATATCTACCTCATTTTTGATGGTGTGCAACCTGTACAGCACTGGTCATACCCATAGTCTTGATTTCTGTGATAAGTTCTGAAAAGCATTTAATTGCTGAGCACTATGAATGAAGCATACAAGGGTGGTAATTTCTGTGAGATTTTATTTTTCGTTGACTTTGGCAAGCATCTAAGTTATTTTAATGTCATGTTTTTTATGAGGGTTTGCTTATGAGCATTATCTACTGCACCCATTCAGCTTTGCTAAGAAATGTGTTTACACTCTTCATAAATACAAATTTTGGTTCTCTGATCATGAATAAAATAATGTACCCTGTTTAACTTGTTGAAGTGTGAACATGGCCATGAAGTCTCTAGTCCCATGTATGATTCATGGCGTCTGTACATGTCAGCTGGATCAGCAAGAGAATTGCCTTTCCTGTGGGACAGGATCCTAGCTCATAGCCACTCTGAAGCATCGTTTCCTAATTGGCGATGGCACAGTTCAAGGATGTGTCTCACAGAAGCCCAGGACTTGATGGCTCAGGCTCTTAAAAGCTCCTGGCTGCCTGCCCTATGGTCATTGATGTTCTTAATGAGGAAGGGCATTAACTGCTCTTTAACGAACACCCGGATTAATGAAAGGGTGCCTCAACAATTTATGTCTCGTGAGCTGTACTTAACTGGACAGACAATACTTGTCTCATTAGTCAGTCTCCTTTCTTCTCCCGTACCTTGATTGAAGGGCTTCAGTAGGAATTATGTCCAGGCCATTGATACAGTTCTAATTATGGCTGAAATCTAGTCATCCGATATGGAAGATGATCGATGTTAGATTGGGACTGATTGACGTTAACATTTAAGTGCACTCAATGTATATTTCATTTTCGGTTTCAATTTAAGCATCTACAGATGCTTGTGCGGTCCTTATAAGAAAACAGATCTGATATAGCCTAGTAAGTTTTGATAATCATAGTAACCTATTCTAGTATATGAGGCACATAGCCAGAATTAGCTGTAGACTGTCCTTGCAAAGACATACGGAATGACGGGAAATGGGACTACAAAGCGACCATGATTCCAAAAGAGCTTTTTTGAAATTCTGAAAATAGAAAATAATAGGGCTCAAATTCTAGCTTTCAAAGCAGGTCTTTGATATAGAACAATTGTGTGAATACACATTGTTCGTTGGAGATGTGAAGAATACTCCTCCTTGTTTGTTAATTCCAAACAATTCCATGCATCCTCTCCGTGATCTTGATGAGTCAGTAATTACATTCTAAATCTTGTCTGAGGTTTAAGCCCAGATTCTTCATCCAGGATGGCTGTGACCACATCACAGGGCTTGTCTCTCCCCCATCCAGGAAATATGTCACAGGAATAATCTAATATCCGTTTCAGTATCCATTTTCATAGGCACATAAATAGCCCCGTTGCTTCAGGAGGAACTGTCATAGAATGTGCTGTTCTTTTGGCATTATCACATGAAATATGTTCTGTAGGATTTGTGCTGTAAACGTTTTAAATGTCAGGACAGCTTGTTGTTGGGAGAGTTCTCTCCAAGTACAATTGAAAGGACAAAGTTTTAGATTACTTGAACCCCTATTGATAGATGTTTGAAAATGAATGGTATTCATCTTGCTCTAGTATGTCTATAGGACAGTGATCTGTATTCTGGAACTTCAAGATTAATGTTATAGGGACACTGTTAGATTCAAATTATAATTTGGATGTAGAGTCTGTACGTAAGGGATTCCATCAAGACTTCCATGTTTTTCAGCATAATGTCCACATAACGTTTTGCTCTCTGAAAAAAAAGAATATGTAGATCTACAACATCATGACCAAATAGATTTCATTGAGCACCTGTAGAACATTTGATCCTTTAACATACCAGGGCCCTATCTTAGTGAAGTTGCGAATGAACCTAATTGATCACAAGCCCTCCAAACTGTTGCAAACTTACATGCACAAAGTCTTATCTTTGTAGCTCAGAGTTGTATTTGAACCAGTCACAATGGTATAAGTCAGGGCCCAGTGTCCCAGTTTACAAAAACACAACAACAACAACTTGTATTGATAGTAATCAATCACATTTCTTTCAATCAGTCACAAAGTATAGCCTTTTTCTTATGTTGAGTAACTATTTATTGGAGGATTACCGGTCCATTCGGATCAGTCAGAACTCCTCATTATGAATGAAATTAGATGGGGACCCGGGCTGCGAATCCGGCACAGGCACCTTGAGTAGACAGGCGTGACTAAATGGTCACCATCAGACAGCCAAGTTTGCCAAGAATTGGGTGCATACTGTATCCTTACACTGCCTGTACTGCTTTTAATTGCAGACAGTTTGTGTATACAGGAAGAATAAACCTGATACTTATTTGTCAGAGAAGTCATAAATCTAGCCAAGAAGGAAACATGCCCTTTAGATGAGGATAGAATTTAAATGCGTGGCTGCTGGATTTTTATCTCTTCACTGTGATGTTACATTGGTGATATATGGTTTCTAGCAGACAGAGGATAAATAACACAAATTTATGGGTTTTCTTGTTTTAGTGTGAGAGCTCTAGAGAATTTTAATAATTGATAAAGCAGGACTTTAACTTATTTTATAAGTGAACATATAATGTACATAGTTGCACTTACAATCTTCAAATCAAACTTTCTGGATTAATGGGCAGAAATTTTTAGCAGTATATACAGCCAGAGAAAGTTTTGGGAAATTTTACCTTGGCCTAAAAAATATGCAAAACTACATGTATGTTCTTCAAATCTTCATCCTTTGTAAAATAGATGCCACTTGCCAAATTACTTGCATTTTTGGCATGGATGCACAGAGCCTGATATAACATATAAAAATATATCAGTCTGTAAGAGGTTGTCCTGTTACACTATTTCCTGGTAATAAGTATTTTTTAACTAGTGTATACATTGTAAATTAATTCAGAATAAAGCAACTGTTACTGGGTAGGTTAATAGCTAGGGTCAAGCATGCGCTAACTTAATTTTCATGAACACTTATATCCCTGGACCAGAGAAAATTCACCCACAAAGTACATTCCCATAAAAGTCAATTATGATTGTCTGGAATCTATCACTTGTCAGAAATATACTTTATATGGCATTTCTACCCAACAGGGGCCAAAGTACAAATATATAATGTCCATTTAAATTGCATTGAGTCATGCAGGTGGTCTATCATCTGGAGAAAAAAAATCTTTTAACCCTCTTTTAAATTTTATTGGTATTCATTTTGGAGGAAAGTCCTGTCAGATTGTAGCCTTGTGGTTGAAAAGTCTCCTGACTCCAAAATAGAATGAACTACAAGTATTTTTGTATTCAATCATCCTTTGGGGTAATCATATAGAAGGAGAATT
Organism: Strongylocentrotus droebachiensis; assembly: GCA_035222895.1. Lineage (NCBI taxonomy): Eukaryota > Metazoa > Echinodermata > Echinoidea > Camarodonta > Strongylocentrotidae > Strongylocentrotus > Strongylocentrotus droebachiensis. Next base: position 271,481 of record JAVYIG010000004.1, read on the forward strand.
GTGTTGAGACCACCTTGCATTGGCAATTTCAGTCGTCATAACAATACAATTGTTGAATATCACAAAACAAATATAATTCATCTGTCATTTTATGACTACATTTTTGCTGGAAGGCAGAGAAATCTGTTACTCTTACATAAAGGAAAATCTGTTATGGACCTTGCATCAATTGAAGCCTTATCAGGATTATGTACAGAAAAATTGAAGCTCATTCTTTTCTTGTTATTTTTGTCCTTACACATTGTGAGTCATTCCAAATCCAACCATTACATTTTTTGTCAATGGTTGCATACAGCTTATCAAAAAAATAAAACTGTAATTATATTGTGACATAAAAGGAGAAACTTGTTGATTTAGTAATTTAATTCATTCATTTACTTTTTAAGCGCTGACTCATGGATGGGAGAGGCCCTTTCAGTTGTATGTATCTACATGTATGTCGCCATAACAATCATAAGTCATCATAATTTTCATTTGATTACTCGAATACTGGTTATCTATCTCGAGTCAGATTCGAGGGGGGGGGGGGGGCAATAATTTTTGTTTAAAGAAGGAACTTTAAAATGTACAGTATGTTACAGACATCTCTGTTGCCATAACAATCAACAGTCATTACAATTTGATCAAGATTAACTGCACATGCTCTGCCCACGTTCCAAATCAAGTTAAATCTTCCACAGGATGGTGGGTGGGGGGGGGGGGGGGGATAGTCGATATGCTGTGTTGACTATCAACAATCCTCAAACTTCCTATTTAAAGATATAATTTTCAACTTTGTCTGCCTAGCTGTGACAGACTTTTTCTTATCAATCATGTACCGCATTTCCCTTTCGGATCAATGACCTTTATGCCACTCAACTCGTGTTCCAGTCCATGTGACATGTTTCTATGTACACGTAGCTTGGGAAATAATCGGGGAAAATGTATTAGCAACCATGTACAAACAAGATACAGCCAGGCCATGAACTGCAAACCTTTTAACCGGAAATAGTGTTACAACCCCCGTCTTGACTGTCAATGCTTGGCAGGAATTTCACTCCTTAATGGAATTCCAGGAGTATGACGGTGTCAAAGGTTGTTTTATGGAGACTGATCATGCGGTCTAACCTTACATGAATCACAAATTTCTTCTCTTCTGAGTCAAGTATGTTCATGTGGTTTTGATTTCAAACAAAGAGGGTGACAATGAGGTCTGTTGTTGGTGCTAATATTCCCCAAATGTTCTTGCCAAGATCCCAGAGGGGTAGTATTAATAGGGTGCAGATGTTGATGCAAAGGGCCAACTAGTTTCAGACAAACTTGCAGTTGATTTTGTATCATGAATTGTCTTGTGGTTTAGTCGTTGGGGATGATGGAGGTGCTAATACAACAAACAAACAACATCAATGTAAAAAACGAACGAAACAAAAACAAGCAACAATGTTGATCAATCTCGGGTACATTGTGTATAGCGTCCTTTAGTCGTTTAATGCGTAATACACATACTCTTGTGAAGTAAACAGCTGAAACAAACAAACTAGCAAACAAAACAAACAAAATAAAAACAAAAGCCTATTGAATCTCAGGCATAGGCTCCTTACATTGTTCATTAAAAGCCTGATCCACATGCTCATGTATGGCAAATAATATGCAGAAACAAAGCTACGAGTAAGCCATTTATCTCCTTGGCTTTTGTTAATGTCCTTAAAGGTAAAGACCAGTATTGGCAACGCCCCAATTTCAAAAAATGAAATGAAAGCTCTCATTACCAATCATGTGAAAGAATATGTTTTGACTAATACATGATGATAAAAAAATTGCCGGGAAACCGCCTACTAATTCATATATTTGGTAAATTTATTTCTCTCATGGTCTGGTGAGAGAGATAGGGTAGTCCCATATACATCTTTCTGTGTATAGTGCTTGTAACTTTACGAAGAATGGGCCAAATTTCTTATCATTTTGATGATTCCAGAACCTTGCAGATGCTAGATGCTAGATGATCAACCTTTTCTGATCGATTCCACAACGTTTCTTTCACAATGCAATCGCATGACCATTACTGGTCTTTACCTTTAATCACCCTCTTAATCTTCATTAATCTGTATTGTTACATGTAGATGTAGGTTCATAGCTACTAATAATACTAAGGTAGACACATTAGTGTAGTTTCTGAGAAAGAGATAACCAACTTCCTTGTATGAAACACAAACATTAGCTTGGAATGATATTCAACATTAGATTGGAAAAGGAAGTATACTCTTTATCACATTAATATCAGTGTTTGGCTTTCTGATTTCCTTAATTTTCTGACAGCTGCTCTACTGCAATTTTTTTTTCTTTCCAGTTTTATATTGCATGGATACATGCAGGTATCTGTGTTGTATTTGAACGAAATATGAAAAGACAGACAGAATAATGATATATAGAAAGTTCAAGTTATTTCAGTACATTTGTCATGCTTGTGAACTTACAGGACAGATTCTTTCTAGTAAATTGTACATATATCTAGGGGGTGATTTGAGCATTTGATTACTTTGTTTTGCTTCATGTTCAACATTGCTTCAGTAGTCATTGCAGAAGAAAAAAACTGTTTTGGTAAGAGCCATGCAATAAAGATATCTGTACAAAACATCACATTTTGCTATGTTAAAAATATAGCAAATAGAAAAGACCATTTCTCGAATGTACAGAATAAGCTTATAAGGAGACTTGTATTCATCATTTCTTTATTTGTCCATCCATTCATTGTTTGATCCATAGACCATCATGGAGCTGAGTCAAGAGAAGGAGTTCCTCCAATCCCAGGCGGACGGGCGCGTCCTCTCCCCCTCCCCGTCCCTGACTAGCCCCGGGACGGACAAGCGGCACGTGACCGTGGAGCTGGCCGAGTCCAAGGCCAAGCTGCGGAGGATGAGGCAGGAGCTGGAGGAGAAGAATGAGATGGTGCTGGAGTACAAGGAGGAGGTGGAGAAGTACAACACAACGTTGCAGAAGTTACGGCAAGAGGTAAGCCCAGTTAAAAATCTGTTAAAGTAGTCACCCGAAGAATCAAAAGTGATTTGAATTGAAGCAAAATTCATATCATTGCGAAGGGGTAGCCTTACTGATTAAATATAACAACTTCCGTCTTCAAAATATGTTTGGGGCCCGCAGTAATCATCTCTCAAAAATATTAATTTTGAGATCCAGATTTTCTGCCTTCAGCGGTCCTCTGTAGAGCGTCAAGATTTGTGACATCACATGCAAGGCACGGCTAGCCACAAAGCATTTTACGCATTTCCATGATATCTATATGATTTTTAAGCAAATTATTCATGTTTTTCAAGAGAAAATCTATCCATCCATATATAATTTGTCCATTATTATCAGTTGTCGTGAATTTTCTTTGGGTAACTACTTTAAGAGCAATCACAAGGGTATCAGTAATGATGTGCCTTGCCCCCCTCTCCCTATCCATTACCAATCAATCAATACAAACGTTAGAATTATAGGGTAGTAGTATAGAAGATCATATACTGTCCCTGTGCTGAATGTAGACAACTTTTAAAGATATTTTTATTTTGTTTCATACAGATTTTGATTTGGATCACATAATCCTGAGCCATGGGAAAGCAAACAAAAATATATGTGGTTGACTTTTCAACTGCTTTTGAGTGTCAGTATGTGTGCATTCATGTAGTTGAACGGAAACATATCTGACGAATGGGGTTATGGGGTATATAGGATTGCAAGTTGTACTTTGGATTTGACTTGTGTGATAATTGTTGAACATGCTCTTTTTTTTTGGGGGGGGGGGGCATTATGCAAAGAAATGTATCAAGTTTTGCTACATGTTTATAAAGGGTGAATAGTTTTGTTAATATTTTGTTCATACATATACAGTCATTAAAATTACAAGACCGTTAAAAAAAACAATATTTTGTCTTATTCGATGTATGCGCCCTTATCATTGTCCCTTGGTTTGATCCATCAGAATCTTGAGCTGACACAAGATGCGCGTTCAGCCAGAGCCTACAGGGATGAGCTGGACGTATGGAAGGAGAAAGCCAGCAAAGCAGAGAAGTATGAGAACGAGATCGCCAAGTACAGGGAGAAACTCAATGAACTGGAGTATCTCAAGAAAAGAGTGGAGGTGAGATGCTTCCTATGTAAAATATAGTCAAACCTGCTTTAGTGACCACCTGTCTACAAAGACCACCTGTCTTCAACGACCACATTTTGTGTTTCCCTTGAAAAAGATTTCTCATTGAAACATGTACTAAAGGAACCTGTCTATAAAGACCACTTTTGTGTTTCCCTTGGGCGGTCGCTATAGACAGGTTTGACTGTACCTTCTTTCAAAATCTGAGTTGCTTTCTGCTCTCTTGTAGGTGTGAGACACTTTCTGATTTTTCAAAGGAAAGAAATGCCTTTCGTTCCGAATCAAATGCTTATGAGTTGGTTTTAACGAGTGTGAGGTAATCATGATTATTTGAGAGAAATAATGGGATCAGAATTAGAATAAAGGAGAACTAGGCCCCGTCTTACAAAGAGTTACGATCTAAATCCAAATCAATCGTAAGTCCTCCAATCAATCGCAAGTTTGCAGTATCCCATCTCTTATGTACATAGTTGGGATTGATATTAATCGGAAATAAGTTTTTGTAAGGTAACATAGAAGAAGAAAGGACAAGAACATGAATGTGAGGTTTAACTCTGTATTTTTGTATATTTAGGAGAGTATTGATCATCCTCTTTTGGATAGAGCATTCAACAGAGCCATTTTATCTGCTTGGAAACCATTTTACCAAGCCTGATAACTAGAAAATCAAGATTAATTATAAAGAGTGTTGCATCTTTGGAATGCAGTTTAAACAGTCTCAATCCAATTTGCACATAGCTTTATTCATTACCAGGTACATCATTTCATCCAAATGAGTAGAGGGTACTTGTCTAAGATATCTGTAGATGCAGACAGCCTGTATAACATCATAAAGCCAATCTGCACTAGTTTGGCCATGAGGGTTTAGACCTCCCTGCAAGGTCACTGACAGGTGATTTCCCATCAAATCAGCTCTAAGTTAACATAAGAAAAAGGGCATCATGGGGGATCAACGGTCACCGCTTAGGCATTGTTTGCTATATTTTATATGGTTTTTTTAGGCCACCATCCTTGTCAAGCTTTGCTTATGATTGCGGTCTCCTGCACTTTTCCAACAGAATAGTTTGGATAATACTTTAAATTTATGATAATATGTTATGGAAATAATAAGTTTTGTTTTTATATGTACATATATTATTTAAAAAAACATTTTGACATGAAGAAATTATTGTATGTTTATGTTGTATTATATCTTACATTTATATGTTCTTTGTTATTCAGTTATATTTTATTTGGAAAAAATGCAGAAATCAAATCAAATCAAAAAAAAAATATTGAAGGCGCAAGTAGCTATAAGTAGTGCAGTGGGGCTTTAAGTAACACTTCAACAATATGTATTATCATTCAGGAATTAAAAGAAGACAACCAGGTCCTTGTTGAGACCAAGTCCCTGCTTGAGGAGCAGGTCACCACTGCCAACGACAAGCTGGAACGGGGCCACTTTGCAGAGGCAGAGTGCCTCAGGTCCAAGGCTCAGATGGAGACCATGGAGGAGGAGAGGGACATGGACAGAGGCAGGATAGCGGAGCTAGCCGAGGAGGTAGCCAGGCTGAGCTCAGACCATAAGCAGAGCCTCAACGAGTCAGCCAGTCTGGGTGTGGAGCTGGAGAAGGCCAAGCTCAACACTTCAGGTATGCTAACCTCAAAGCTAGATGTTTGTATTGTCAGTTTTCAAATTATATGTATGATATATCGTATAAGTTCATGAAAAACATTGAATAACGACAAAGACTGTAATATGTATGAGTAAACTACTGTCTGGATCATTGTAGACGATAATGATATGCATGTGACAATATGCAGGTGAAAATATGCAGAAATTTTTACTTTTTGAACCTCTTCTGATAGATTTTGTGGGACAGTTTACCCTGCTACAATGCTTATGTAAGCTCAATCTAAAATGGATTGTGCATTTCATATACCTGTGCTTCTGTTAAAAAGACTTTTGTTTGTATTAAGCAAGCTACCATTTGAATTTACTTTTCCCCCATGTTTTACTTCTCATCAGCTGCTACCTCCCTGTCAGCAGAGTGCAACGATAGTGCTTCAAGTAAAGTGCACAAATTAGAGAATGAATGTCAGAGACTCCAGCGAGAGATGGAGGCAATGAGAGAGTCGGCAGGGTTGGAAGCCCAGACTCGTCTCCTAGAGGTGGAGAAAGAGAACCAAAGACTCAGCAGGAAGCTGGAGAAGGTGCAACAGGCCAGCTCCAAGGAGATGACGGGTCATCTTGAGATTGAACAGGATAACAGCGTCCTCAAGAGAGAGAAGAAAGCTCTGGATGACACCATTATGACCATCAAGGAGAACTCTGAGAGGTACCAGAAAGAATGGGATACAGAGAAAGAACAATTGGAAAGGACGATAGAAACCCTGAGGGAGAGGAATAAGAAAGATGTAGACCAGAGGATACAGGATGTAGAAAAAGAGAATAGGAAATTATTAGAGGACATGATGGATAATCAGAGTAAACTCTCCAAAGCGGAACACGAGACAAAGCAATTACGGAAATCTTTGGAGAGATTGAAAGAGAGGACAGATAGGGTTGAGGAATTGGAGAAGAGCAGTGAGGCTCTGGAGTTGGAGAAGGAGAAACTGTTGAGGAACGTTGAAATGCTCAAGTTGATGTGTGAAAAGTTTGATGAGGTGGAGAAGAGCAATACAGAGCTGGAGGTGGAGACCAGCAAGTTGACCCGGGCGCTGGAATCTTCCAAAGTCCGCGTCCAGCGGTTGGAGCATTGCGAGAACGAAAACGTGAGGTTAAAAGCAGACACACAGACCCTGCAGAGGTCGCTGGATGCCATGAAAGGCATGGCGACCAGGATCACGGAGATGGAGCATTACAAGGAGGAGTGTGAGCGGGAGAACAGGCAGCTCCAGAAGATGGTGGAAGGGATCAAGACGGTGCAGGACAAGGTGGGACAGCTAGAGGTGGACAACATGAAGCTGGGCAATGAGAAGAGGAGGGTGGAGAAGACGGCGGAGCTCAACAAGGATACAATACACAAGCTGGAGAGAGATAACCAGGACCTGGAGAGAGAGGTGGAGAGATTGAGGAAACAAATTGAAGCTCTCAGGTAAGACAGAAGTAATTTCACTCAAGGAATACAAACAAATACAATCATAACTAATACCAGCTTTGACAGTAATTCATCTCATCAAAAAATAAAAACATTATATGGCCAATACAGTTTGATTCTACTGTCCACTTGTTGGCTCATGGAGAAACATTTCATGAGGAATATGCCTGTTCAATAGTTTCCTATACAATGAAAATATGCTTTAAACTTTTTAAAAACATTTATATTGGATAGCATGGATTTGTATGGCTGTTCCTGTGTAGATAGACCCTCCATTGTTACAATTTCCCCTAAATTCACAGTCTCTCTGAGAAGCGGTTGGAGGAGCTGGAGAAGGACAGCAAGACCCTGGAGCTGGACCAAGAGACGCTCACCAAGGAGAAGCACAACCTGGAGAAGGAGGTCAAGCGGCTGCGTGGCCTGATGGAGTCCAGGGACCAACAGCTGGACAAGGCCCACGCCAGGATCGGCAGCCTGGAGCAGGACAACAAGCTCCTGCAGAAGACCGTCGGCAAGAACAAGGGATCCGGAGACAGGGCCAAGGAGCTGGAGAAGGAGAACAAGGAGCTACTTAAACAATCTACTATTGAGAAGAAGACACTTGCCACGCTCAGGGAGGTACGTTATCGCTTAAGGCATCATTAACAAAACAATACTTTTCTCCCTTGGTGCTTGTTGTTGACTACACACAATGATTTTACGTGTAGTACTTCTGCAAATAGTTATGCCAGGGTTAGACTATAATGATACAAACTCAGCAAGAAATATGGATCCTGTTGCTTGTGAAAGCTGTGATACTGCTCTATACAAGAACAATCCATTTTACTGAGGTTCATTTGGAGGAGACTACTCTGAGAAGTGGTGGGGATCTGTTAAAAGATATGTTTTACCTCAGTATTTGACAAAGTTTATACTTGAATTTCAACATTTTTTAATTAAAAATATTCCATATAAGCAGACTTAAGCTGTGGGACAATGTATTTTTTTCTATTAGACTTATGGTTTCCCTCTGTCATCGAATACTTCACATAAACTCACGATATCTTTAATTTACTCTCAGGAACTTGTGAATGAAAAGATCAAGACTCAGCAGCTGAGTAATGACCTGGAGAAGCTGACCTCTGAACTGGATCGCATAGGATTGGACAAGGAGAAGTTACTCCAACGAGAGCTTACTGCAGATGAAAGGTGAGATCCTGAAGAAGAAAAAGAGCAGCTAATTTGTAATAAACCAGAACCATCTCTTTTAATCTATTGGGGGTCACTTTATGATTTGCTTTTTCTGAATATTTTCAATTGCTGGAATAAGAAAGAGATTTTAGGTGATGCACATCGTAATGGGCTTTATGACAAGTTTGTGTATTTTATTATATCATTTCACCATCTCTTGTATTGATCTTGCACTCATCTTTTAACCATTAACTACATTCCTTAAAAGAATGAAGAAATAGAGCTCAAGGGAAAGTACCGGTAACTCAAATCAACATCATATTTTTTTTTTAAAGTAATCTTACACCATGTAGATCATTATCCTAGTCTCTCTATTTGATCTAATACCTATGTGTGCATTTTTTATTTATTCATTAACATTTTTGTTCTCCCTCCAAAATATTATGTTTTTTTCAGCCGATACAAAGACTTGGAAAGCCGAATGGAAGATTCATTGAAAAAGAGCAGGGACATCAAAGATGACAAGATCAACACTTTAGAAACAAAGTAAGTTCGTTTGGAACTTCAAATATTTCAAACTAGCATCATTTCTTTATATTCATTAAGAAAATATTTGCTCGGTTATGTATACATGTATTTGTGTCATGGTTTGTACTTCATAGAGATATTCATAAAAGATATTGTGATTGCTAATGAATGTGGAATAGTTTTTCTCATTGTTTACTTCTAACAGTTTCACATTTCACCCAGAGAGAGCAACTTTATCACTTTCAGTTCTATGTCAAATACCAGGTAGATACTTGAAACTGTTAGTGTTATATTCTTCCTCTGCTACCATTCTTTTTCACCAGGCTGCAATCCAGTTTGAACAAGAATCAACAATTGATAGGTGAGCTGAAGAACATCAAAATGGATAATGAAATTGTCAAAGAACAACTGGTGCAGGAGACTAGCAGTGCCAAATCCCCATCTTCCAACACCACACAAGAAGTTAAAGTCAAGTGAGTGATAAAAAGACATTGGGCTGAAAATTCAGAGATTATTATTTTTATTATTATTTTTTGCTTTTTGTTTTTGTTTTTGTTTGTGTTAATAAGGGGAGTGGCTTAAATATCTTATCTATGTAGGAAATCAATTCAAAATTCTTTTTAAACTACTAGTACATAGTAAACATGTGATTGTAGGAATCAATGATTATGATGATAATGAAGAAGAGTTTAATTTAGAAGACAGTGACAACTCCAAGATAGGCAACATGGAGCAGAATGATGGAATATGAAGAGGATACAAAATTTGATGGGAAAGGTGATGCCTTGTCAGGCTAACTAAGAGAAAAGTAAAATATGTTCTTTGTGTGAACCTTTCCTCCCTAAATGACATGAAACTGACAAATTATTGATAAGAGTAGTTGAAAAGAAGACAGTGATGTTGGAGAACTAAAAATGATGATGATGAATTGGGAAGGACAATACATTCCCTTTCTATGCTTACCGTACTACATGTAGATAGTGTTTAAGCTATTCTTCCTGTTTTACCTGTCAAGCAATTTCTCCAAATGATCAACTAATTTTTGTTTGTGTCATCTTTCTTCTTTTAGACGATCTGACAGCGACAGAATGCAGGCGAAACAGATCATGCAGATGAAAGATCACTTAGTAGAGGTTGAAAGAAAGGTAACTTTTTATTCTTGTTGTATTTCAATTCATGATGTTTTCAGTCAATTCTTATGGTGTTATTCAGAACTTTTTGGACATTATTATCCCAGCTTTGGCTCCAGCAGCCACTATCAGAGCACAGGGAATTTCGAGGAAAAATTGTATTTAGTACCTATTTACCACTCCTGGATCGAGTGTGGTAAATATAGATTGATGTCTTGATAAATCATCATCTCCTTCTTTTCTCCTTCCCGATCCCAGAAAACAGGATGGCTTCAGATCTTTTCAATCTGTTGCTCCATGCCTATGGATTAAATCTCCGGCATTTCAAAGAAAAAGTACTTCACTTGACTTCTTCAAAAACATCTGAAAACATTCCTCTACAATTTTCTTAATTTGTCCTTAAACTAATAAGGGATAGGGCCTTGTATTCTCTATAAAAAAAGTGCTATATAAGTCCTATTATTGTTATTATGTTAATCCTACGTTATATATACAGCTCAGAATTTGTTTCATTTTAGCGTTTGTTATTGTATATATGCATATAAATTGTACTTGTGCTTTATAAAATCAGATGTGGAAATAAAACTTGAACTTGAACTATATGATACTATGTTTCACATTTCTGCTCCACAGAATGCCACCTTCCTTGCCGAAAACACCAACATGCAGACTCAGGTTCAGAACCTGGAGAAGCAGTCCGAGACGATGAGGTCAGACTGCAGGTCGTTCCAGAACAAGGTGGAATCCCTGCAGGATCAGAACATGTCTCTACAAGCACAGAATGCAAAGTTACAGGTACGTGTGTGTGTGTGTGTGTGCGTAGTTAAACGCCAGCAACCTCGGACCACTCCATAGAAAACTACCTCAAACCGCGGACGTACCTGCAATGGGGGACCGTCCACGGTTGCGATACCGGTTCCGCCGTATCAAATTTACGACGTAGGGGGCGTTTGAATATTAGATGTCACAGCGTGTAGGCAACATCGACTGGATCAGTCCGATGTGTATTGCGAAATGTCACAGCGCCCCCTTTGATGACTGCGCGGGAGAGGCGCTCGCTACCTGGATCATCCCATAGCAGGTACGTCCGCGGTTTGATGTAGTTTTCTATGGAGTGGTCCGCGGTTGCTGGCGATTACCTACGCACACACACACAAGTACTAAACTTGGTCCACGGTTGACGCCATAACCATGTATGTGTGTGTGCGTGTGTGTGTAATTGGGTTTTTACAGACGTGTATCAATCAGATATGATTATTTACGTCTGGGAACCGACCTTTAACATCACCATCCGATAAAACAGGTTCAATAAAATACTCTCCTTTGAATGCATTCAAGTCCATGCATAATTTTGTATTTTATGAAGATAATGGGAAGTCAATTGGTGTTTTAATTGGGATATTGAAAGATAGTTACGTGTAGGTCTGTATTCTACTAATTCAGTTACCAGACCCGTGATCTAAACTCACATTTAACAAATGGAAAACGGTGAATTACATTTAGGGTATTGACATTATTTGTTATAGTAACACTTATAAAAAGTAAAATGAATGAAGAATATTGTGTCAAAGGTATGAATTGCCATCCCATCCTAACACTCCCTCCCTTCTTTTTCTTCATCCACACAGGTGGAGCATTCCACCATCTCAGCCCAGATGTCTTCAGTCCAATCCAAACTCAACACCCAGGAAAACGACTACGACAAACTCAAAGACCGCTTTGAGGAGCTGAGTGCAAACCATGAGGCCCTGCTCAACGACCATGAGAACCTGGTGCAGCTCCACGAGACACTGTCCACAGAGTACGAGTCTCTGGACTCTGAGCACGGCACCCTGAAGTCACACTACAGGCATCTCAAGGGAGAGCTGCAGGATGTACAGCATAAGTGCCAGGTAAGATTGCCAGGAGGGTGTGCATTGTGGTCTGGTGGATCAAACATTGCAAAGACTTTTTCAGTTGATAATGATAACTATTATATGAATTTTGCAAATGGGCATATCCAAAGAATCTCTGTAATAATCCTCCCGAGAAAAAGTGGAGAAAGATATCCATTTTGGCCACACAGAGGGTTAATAGACAAACATTTTTACATTGATTTATCTCAAAAAAACACTTATGTGTTGCTTTGAAAATTCATACCATTTTGCATTGTAAACAAATTGTGCATTGAACGTATTTAAAAAAAAAATCAACTTGAAAATTTAAACACCTGCTGGGCCCCCGTCTTACAAATCAATCAACCAATCAATTGCAAGTTTGCAGTCTCCTATCTCTTATGTACATAATTGCGATTGATATCATATCAACTCTTTGTAAGACAGGGCCCTGGTATTCAATGGGTGCTTGATTGTATTGTAGAATTTCCAGTAACAGGTGTTAGAATCTTTGCCTGATGATACACTATCTGAACCCACCCATTACTTTGCAGGAGACTGAGAAGAGGTACAAGGACCTGGAGACCCTGAAGGTCTCCCTCAAGGAAGAGGAGGCCAAGTTCCGGCGGCTCAAGTCCGAGTCCCAAAGCGTGGAGTCCCTGCAGAAGGAGTACAACATCCTCCAGGAGAAGCACATCCGCATGGACAAGGAGTATCAGAGGGTGGAGGAGGAACTCAAGACTTCAAAGGGTTCGCAGAGGTAAGTCAGCTCATGGATCAGCTTTTCTTTTTAAGAAGGGACAATTAACTGTAGAGTAATGATAGCACTACAGTACGTGATGTAAATTGGACTATGTGAAATTCATGGGTTAAAGCCTCTGCACAGCACTGGTATTCTCTCTATCTATCTATCTAAGTATCTTCTCCCGGTTCAGAGGTTGATTGCAAAATCTCTCCATTTCACCCTTCTGCCATTCTGGTGCACTCTTGCAGTTTTAGTCCACTCCAGTATAGTATCCTTTGCAAGACGTTAATTCACAGTTGCCACTCTCCACACAGGTGTTAAATGAGTACCAGTAGGAATGTATTACTTGAATGCTGTTAGCACTGCAATCGGTAGCTCATGCTACGGTCACAAAGGTTCGTACGAACGATAATTTCGTACGAATCTCCCTGTTTTTCCATTGTCTTTCTGAATTTCCATTGTCTGAAAATCGTTCGTACGGCGTTCGTAGCAGTTCGTAAAGGCCTTTGTGACCGAGGCTTTAGCTATAGCCGTGGTCATTGGAGCGCCTTGATCACCTTGCGTGGTGGATATGAGTAATATAAAAATATTATTATATGTTAGTTTTACCACTCTTAATGGAGAGTAGAGAGAGAATGTAAGCTCTCAAATGGTTCACAAATAAAAATAAGGATTCATATCCGACATTGTGACATTAAGAAATGCTATTTGACAATATGCACTCCTACATGACGTAGAGACTTCAATTTTTGTATATGTGATAATGGTGTAGGTGCCTGGGTAGCGTCTAACGAAACTGTCATAAGTACAATTTCACTGACGACCCATTGAATCGCATGTATTAAATCTAACACACGTTTTAACGATCACTGGATGTCAGTAAACCTGGACTTTTTATGGTTTTTGTGAAATGACACCCTGATAATTTGACCCTGTATTTTGATGGATGTTGGAGGAGCAGTTAAGAGTAGATTAAAGTTTTGTGCAAACTTGACTGTATAGATAACAACACACTGTGATTGATTCCAATTGCAGAACACAAACATTGAACCAAACCAACATGCAAGGTCAGCTCTCTGAATCAAGAGACCAGTGCCAGTCATTGGAGATGGAGAGAGCTAAACTAGAACATAGATGTGAGGTAAGTAGATTCAGTCCAATATCAGATCCAGTCCATGTAGGCACTCCAAACTACGCTCATCCTTTTGCTTTGGGCTGGGAAGATTAGCTTTGACATGTTTTTGTAGTCAATTTGGTCCTTGTGATATACTTGTCTCATTTCTCCTGAATCAATGTTATGTTTAAACAGGTTGTGATATTTAGAAGGTCTAGAATATATGGCATCCACGGTGCAAGATGTTCCCTATTCCAAACTACTACTCTAAACTTTACCTGTGATTTTTTTTTTAAAGTCAAACAATAGGCAAATGAAGAGGACGAAACTCTTTGACAACAACTGGTCCACATCAAATTTACTGTGTTACTCCTGTCCATTCACTTAAGTGATTCTGCTATCATCACATCACATTGATCTTACTCTGTCTCCCTCCTCTCAGATGTTGTATCAATTGAATGCCAATCTTGAGGAGGAGAACCGTAAGCTGATGGAGCAGCTAAGCCAGCTCATGGCTCAGAACTCTGAGCTCCTCGTCAACACCCTGGAGACCAAGGAGTACCACCATGAGGAGGCGAGGCAACTGGAGTAAGTCACTTTTAATTTTATTTATTCTTTTATTTATTAATTATTCTGCACTTTCAAGTAAGTGTGTGTGTGTATTGGGTTTTTACAGACGTGTATCAATCAGATATGATTATTTTACGTCGGGGGACCGACCTTTAAACGTCACCATCCGAAAGAAGTGACTCAGTTTCGAACCTGCGTCCTCGGCTGAATCAGTTTGTAACTTCCATTGTTAGCTGGATTACAGGCGCACGCCACAACGCCCAGTAATATAACAATGAAGCAGTATATTCAAGCTGATTTACAAAATTAGAATGACAAAAATTAATACAAATACAAATTTTGGTGGTAATATTCTGAGTGCAAAAGATGGTGGCCAGGGAAAAGGAGAGCAAACTTAATCACTGTAACCTATTTTCCTCTCTGAGATGTCAAGTTGTGCAATTATGTAGGAATTTGATGTTTCCTTTGATAGCCCTTGGGTTGATATCTGAAGGCTTGCAGTATTTTGTAGGATGTGATTAGATAAAAAAGTCTTTGTATTTTGCCAGAACAGGGCCCCGTCTTATAATGAGTTGCGATTGATCCAAATCAATCACAAGTCCTCTATTCAATCGCAAGTTTGTAGTCACCTATCTCTTATGTACATAGTTGCGATTGATATCAATCGCAAATAAGTTGTGATTAATATCAACTCTTTGTAAGACAGGCTCCAGGAATATTAAAAATATCATCTATCACAATGGTCTTCATTGCAGGGATCAGCTACACAACATGAGACGTCAGAAGGAGAAGCTGGAAAACAAGATCATGGAGCAGTACAAGAGTTACATATCCCCATCAAAGAAGTATGTTCTTGATTCCTTAAGATGCAATTCCATGCTCAATGTAATATCAATGGGTGGTATTCCAATAGCGCGTACTAAGTTAAGCCTGGCTTTACTTGGTCCACACTTTTGTGGAGTGCCTGTTGCCAACTTATTTACCCTGTACAGATTATTTTAATCCTGCAATGAAAAGTGTCCAAAATATTAATTCTGCAATGTAATGGGAAGAAAAAGATAATATGAGTATGAACAGAATTTCAACAAAGTCTTTGGTAGATTATCTTTGTCATGAATATTGAAGGAGGAAGATGACACCTAGCATTCAATAGAAGTGTGAACTAAAATCCTTGTTTAGTCTGGACTTAGTCCCGGCTTAACTTATGAGCATACCATCAAATGTGCTTATAAAGATTTTTTATAAATCCTACACATGAGATATCGATACATGATTTTCTTCCATTAGGAAGTACATGACTATGAGCTATTATTGTGTACAATTTCATATGTACCCAGCATTTCCATATAGATTTGAGGTACCTTTTCATTAGCGATGTTCTGTTAAATTATTTTTTTGTCAATATATTTCTTTGCATATTACAGGAGCAGAGGAGGTGGACTGAACTTCAAATTTATGAAAAGAATCTACAAAGTATGTAATTCAATTATTCTCTCTTTTAACTCTAAAATCTAGGGATTTGAAAACTATGTCTTCTGATGATTAATAAGGCAGCTGTAATTCAGTTGAACAAAAAAATATATAAACATGTGATTGTCTGTAGATGATGGAAAACAAATACAACAGATTTAACTTGTAAATCCAACATACAGTATTTCTAAACCCATCTTTACATTTCCAGAAGACATTTACAAAGTCATGTCTTTCATATACTTTGAATTTTCATGCAGCCAATTCCTGTTTTAGATTGTTATGTTGTACAGTAGTGTCTTATGCTTTCACCAAAGTTTAGCAGGGTATTTAAAAGAAACTAAGATTTATAGGAGCATTTGACTTCAAAAGTTTATTTCTAGTTTTGTGATTGAGAGTTACATATATTTCATATATATATATGATGTCTTCATCAACTTATTTTATCAGCATTAGAAATAATCCATGTACAGTATAATCCATATATATTCCATGTGCTATTCAATTTGATTCAATCATGGTCTTTATCAAGTACAATGCATCACAGCCAAGTGCTGAACTGAGCAAGTGTACTTTCCCTTTAATACATATTTGACATGGAATCACACATATTATAAATATCATTGTAATTCATATTGCAATTGGTAGATAATTAATTAGACTTTTATATAATACAATGTAAAGCGCATAGAGACATATTTTGTATAATGCGCTATGGAAATATAATTTATTATTATTATTATTATTTATATTATTAATATATTGTTGTGACCTTGACAGGGCAAGACAAGAGACAAGGAGAGGGAGAAGAGGAAAACGTTGGATGGAGACAACCATCTAGATGTAAGCGCCCAGGACAGCCTTGGGGAGGCATCGTCCATCGGCTCTGGTATCGATTCCCTCGATGGATCAGTTGTCATGGAGAATAACAAGAAATTATTAGGTAAGACAAAGGATGGGATGTTGATATTCACTACCCTTGGCTTTACCTCTAAGGAAATTGCATCTATCATTGCGTTGGAGCAGACATGGGGTAAAATTTATTGATAAGAATACATGGCCATCATGATCCTCTTATTGCGCTGAGTATATAGTCGACATGTTGGAATTGGTGAATATGTGTCATTGTCTCTGCCTCTAGTTCAGTGAGTATGATCCTACATAATCTTTGATGCACTGAACAGTAACATGTAATTTTTCATCTCTTTGTAACATATAGATGTATAACATTTATGTTTTGAACTGTATGACACCCTCCAATTCCCTCTGTTGAATAATATCAAGCATGGTTTAAAACCTCTGTACTCTCTGTTTAATCAGTTCAAATGTATATAATAATTTGGTATAGCATGAAACTTTTACAGTATAATTTTTTTTGATATCCGGATTCATTCATGAAGTTTGATAGGTGATCTAAATTGGGAGGGAAAATTGAGGGAAACTAATGAGGGATTATGGTATCACATAGATGGTTAGGTAACGATTACCTCACTGTTGAATTTTTTTTTTGTGATAGGACAGTTTTAACAAAAGCTTGTATTTTATGGTTTGTACATTTTGATAGTTTTAATAAAAGCTTGTATTTGATGGCTTGTACAGTTAAGTAATAGTTAGGTCATAGATATTTGAACAAAATTGAAAGCATGTAAACCTTGAGTAAGAGGCATTATAACGAGAACCATGATATTGACCCCCCATTGTGAACAGACGATAGGAGATCAAGCTTGGATAGCAACAACTCGGTGGTGAGGAGAAAGAGAGACAGCTTTACGTCATCAGCAGCCAATCGACAATCCATGCCTTCTCATGTATTAGAGGGAAATTCAGATTCAATGCCTAAAGGTATAAAGCCTTCTCAATTTGGTTTTCTGCAAATCACAATTTTAAGTTATTTTGCTTTGATATTATTTCATTTTATTTTGCAAATACATACAGCAAAAGGGTAATATTTAATTTTGCTTCGATATTATGTTGATTTATTTTGCAAATGCGTAGAGTAAAAGGGTAATTTTTGGTCTTGACTGGAAAAAGGAAGAAAAATGGAGCATTAGGGCCATACAGTATCAGCTATGGAGAAGTGGAATTTCTTTTCTATATTCATAATTTTTAAATTCTCAGAATGTTGCATATTATATCATTTAATAAGAAACGTGCCTTTTTTTTTGGGGGGGGGGGGGGGGTATAATTGAATACCATCTGTGAAGAAAAAAAGTATTCAATTTCATAATAACAAGCACCAGAAAAAAAAGTTGTGTCAGAAGTGTTTGGTCCAATTTATTCCTACTGGTGTCATTCTAGCTCTCACATGACGTGTATTGTTCCCATCATTTTATGACATATTTAGTGGAATTGTTAAAACATATATGTCACAGTCATATTGCATGCATTTAAATTCCATCTGTTAATGATAATGTTAAGTGTAATATTATGTTTGCATTATTAACATTGTGCAGATGTTTTGTTATACTCGTATACTTTTGTTCCTTTGAAACATTATTGCCGAATGTTTTGTTTAAAACACGTAAATTCATTGACACAATTAGCTACTGATATTTATGTATATGCTTGCTGAGCACAATTACCCCTCAAATTTGCATCAATGTTTATTTGTTGATTTTGTTTTTACCCCCTGCTTCCAACCATTTTTTGTACACTTATCACTCCTACTCAAACACATGTCATGCCCATGTGTTCCATATCCTGAATTACATCAATATTCAACTTTCATTATCACCCCTCTTCTATTTCCTCTTTAATGCACATTTTTTTTAAATTCTTAATGTTTTTAAAAAATAAATAACCTTGCCTTCTATTCTTTGCACCACTTACTAACTTCGTACTTTATGTAACCCCTATGGACTATTATCGAATTGCATATTTCTTTTTCTTTTTGAATAATTCCAACTGACAAAAAACAAAACAATCTCCAATGTATTTATGACTCTCCCTGTGTAACCCAATGTTCTCTCAACTACTTGTCCGCTTATTTCCAATGTCCCGTTTTTTTACTAATTTTTTTCTTCTTCTTGTAATCACTCTGAACAATTTTTGTTCTTGTCCACACCCTCTTAATTTTTCAAACCTTTCCTCCTTCTGTCGAATTTGACTCCTCTTTCTTGATAACCCCCATATCCCACACCCATTTATGTTTTCCTTTTTGCTAACACACCCTGTACTTTGACGTACGTCACTTTCACACTTCTGACCCAACCAACCAACCACTGCCCTTTTCATCTTCCCTCGTTATTCCAACCACTCATATTCATTCCCTTTATCTTTTGACACACCTTGTACTCTGGCACCACTCACAACCCCACTGTGACCCCACCCACTCACTACCTATACCGGCCCTTTCTCATCTCATCTTCCATTCCATCCCTTCATCTCCTGTCCTCCTCCCTCCTCCTCCCTCCGAACATCGATCATCATCCCCTTTGATGCTGCAGGAGCATTCAGCATCTCGAGTGAGGACCTGCGCATGTCCCGTGACTCCCTGGACAAGGGCTTGATGCCCAGCGTCAGCACCCCCATGCTGCACCACGACACACAATCACAGGACAGCCAATCAGACAGAGGTAACCACAAACACACACACACACTCACACACCTTACCCAGCATGCAGTGCACTAATGCCTTCCCCTTGCCTCAATTTGTAAAATGCTTTTGTTGTTGTGTTTTTTGATGTGCTTGCTTATAAATGTGATGAGGAATTGTTCAGCGGTGGATGTGTGATATTGATGGGTTTTTATGGCTTCTAATGCTTAGGTAAGTTTAGAATGGATAACAAAAAAGGGGGAAGAAATTTCTTTATAGATATATAGACATTCATAGATCACAGAAGAAATTATCAAACTTTTTTTTCTTCACTATGACCATCGTTTTTTAATTTCTATTCTTGTTTTTCATCATTTCTCAAATCCATAATTTTGTGGAATTGTGGAGTGTAAAATGTCATGTGATAGTGAACAAATGGTTTTTCTCAAGGAAAGAGTTACAAATAAAGGATATATTTTTAGCTAATGAGGCAAGGATGCTCTTATCTGCTTCATTGAAATCATTTTGTTTTAAGATGCTATTATTGTGTGTGGTTTAATGATGCTGACTAACATCTACTAATCATGCATTTGCTGCTTTTAGCTTTCATGTAATGTAACTTGGCATGCTCCTAACATCCTATCCCTGTGTGTTTCCCTTAACTGTATTTAAATACCCTTTCTTCCTTATCAAGACTTTTACCCCCAGAATGAATTGGGGTTCTTCATAATCTCAAGACTCGACAAAGCGCATTGGACACGATAATATGACCCTGTAGTGAATGTGTAGTCAAAGACGGAAGATGCCATCATTAAAAAATGTGATCATAAATTGAAACATTCAAAAGATGAGTTAGTATAGATTCATGGTTTTATTAGGATCCTTTCCTGCCCCCCCCCCCTCCTCAAACTTGGTTGATGAGACCTAACAAAAAGGAAAGTAGCTTTTGCACTAACAATGCTCAAGTACATGTATATCAGCCTTGAAGGTACTTTTTAACATAAGATAGAATGGCATTGGTGGTGAAATAACCATTCAAGAATGTGGGAAACATTTCTACCCAAACAGGGTTGCTAAACAACTCATGTACAATTTTTAGCTGGAAAAGTGAATCATTCTAATTGTTAAATAGTACCTCTAACGCCAGATTGACATCGCTATAAAAAAAGAAGGAAAAAAAAAAGCTGAAAAGAATAATGTTGTGAAAATAGCCCATCTAAAATGAATTAAAAGAAAAGAATGAAAAACAAATCTTGAATGTAGTAGTTAGTGATAAACCTTTTAGCTGATGCAATAAACAATACAAATCAAATGATTGGAATGCAGTAATTAAGCTATATTGCTTCTAATGCCCTATCATTGCTTTCCACAAACCTTGCCATGTGCTATAATCATTAAACATTAGGATTGTAACAGAATAGATATTAGATGCATTTTCCAACTCTATGACCAATTAGCCAACCTATTTATATGCATTCAAGCTAATCACGCATTGCATACATAAATCAGACGTTGTAGTCAATGTCACCTTTAAAATGAATTATTTACTGCCATATTGAAACTATATTACTTCTGCTGTATTTATTATGGAATTTATTGAAGTTGAAATTGAAATGTATGCTATTTGGTACTTGATATCTTTGCTATTTAATGTGGCATATTTTTATGAAAGATAATTAAATCTGTTTTTGTATGACATTAGCTATTATATGTTGACTGTGAAATATGTATGAAATAGTATTTATACAAATGAATCGTATCATAAAGTTATATCTGAAGAGTAGGGATTGAGAGGTAATTATGTATATGTGTGCAATCCTTATGATTAGTGCAATTTTATAGGATGTTTTATCATTGCTATGCCTTGTGTCATAAAAAAGAAAGGAAAATAAAGGAACAAAAGAGAGCAAACTAAACCGTCATGAGCTAAACTAAAGCTTTCAAACAAAATCTTTCCTGTGATTTTGAGAACTCAAATTAGCCAGCTCTTTTATGAAACCCTGTATCATGCAATCATGATCACAATTTGTGTGCAGTCATTTGCTTCACTGTTATCTCATTGTTAAGGGTGTTGTGGGGGGGGGGGGGGGGACTTAAGGCAGGTGCATACATTACACGCATACATTTGAACATTATTCAGTATGTTTGATCATGTCTTGCACACATTTTGTAACTTAACCTCTTGGTAATGTGTATGAGTTAAACCTGTTGGATACAGTATGACCATGTTATAACAAATATTTTCAAAAGAATTCTGTCCAAGTTATCTTTGGCTTACATAGTATCCAACCCATAGCGCGTTGAGAGCGAGAGCTAGTTGTGGCATGCGCACACATGCACAATCAAAGGTCAACTCATGAAGCTCCAAATAGCTCTTCCATAGGGAGAGAACCATTTGGAGCTCCATGAATTAGACCTTTGATCACATATGTGCATGTGTGTCACAACTATGCCTCTCAGTACGCTACGATTCAACCGGTTATACTCCCTCTACACACTACACCTCATTACCAAGGGGTTAACGACCTTATCAATCAAAGCCCATCCTCATTGACGATGTGTATCCCTTGTGTTACCCCTCCTCCTCCCTCCCTCCACACCTCAACGTCTTGAATTGACATAGCTCATCGTCGGAGCAGTCGCCTGTACTCTGTGGAGGAGAGTCCTCCTTCCAGTGTCTCTCCTTCATCTGTCTCCAACAGTTTCAGCTACACTGGTATGCACCACTACCTTCACATTGTCTTCATCTAGACGCACCCTTGCTGTTCTTCTTCTTCTATGTATCACACCTGCTCTCTATCTCTTTTTTATTGCGCTCTCGCTCTATCTTTTACCCATCATCGATTCTTTACTGTACGGTATCCTTTCTAATTTCAATCGTTTCTTTTTTTCTTCAAACTTTGCATGTTTTAATTTTTTTTCTCCATCTTATTCTCTGCTCCTTTTTCACTTCTTACTTAGCCGTTATATTATTTTCCTGTTTTTCCCCCCTTTTGTTTTGAGAACATTATCATCTCTTTATATCTGCCTCCCTCTCTCTTTCTTTCTTTCTCTCTCTCTCTATCCTCCTTCCTTTCCCTCTCCTTCTCCCATTCCTCTCCCTCTCCATTTCTCTATCCCTTCCCCTCCCTCCCACCCTGCTTGTTCCCTTGCTCCTTGTATCTTCCCACCCTCCCGCCTTTCTCTCTCTCTCTTTCTCTGCTCTTCTCCCTTTCTTTCTATCTACGTTACCATGTCCTTTCTCCCATCTCTTACATCTTGAATCAATCTCTTTATCTTTCTATCAATTATCTTTACTATTTCTGGCTAGATTTCTGCATGTATATCCTCTTCCTCTCACGTATTATTTTCACTATCTTCCTCACTATGTTTCATAGACGCATATTATTTGGTAGCATGAGAATATTCCTTATTGCTGTATGGTCCTCCACTCAGTGTGCATGTCTGCATTATGTGCATCATGTGGTCTTGCATTGTATCTTGGGCTATCGTGTTGATATATATATACACAGGAATACCTTGGTTTTGTTGATCATTTGTTGAATCTTTGCTCCATGGTGTATCCCACTGTTGCTTCTTATTATTTAAACTTGCCATGTGTGTAGATATTGTTGTGGTGTCTTCAACTTTTTGTATTCATATCTCATCCTTTCTTTTTAAGTTATTTTTGTCATTTCATGTGTCATGAAAATGAGGTGGTGAAATTTGGTAGTACATGTATTTAAAACATTAATTTTTTCTAAATGGCAAATAAGAAGTACTGTAAATCATTTTCCTTTATGATTTATCCATAGATCATTTCAAAATAATGGTGTAATGTCTACATTCTTGAAACAGGGTGCTACAAAAACTTTACCTCTAAAATACTAGCATTGTTCGCAAATGCACAATAAATGTAAACAAATTACAGTCTTGCAGTAAATGAAGATTTGTTCTAGTTGGACACATTTTCTTGCACAAAACATTACCTCCATGCTTTAACATATTTTCTATTCAGTGTGGCTTGTGTGTCAAGCTGATTTGCTCCAATATATTTGATTCAATAAACCTATTCTTCATGACGCATGGTGTGGATGCTGAAGAACTCTTATTCTGCAAAAAAAATGGAGGAAAGAAAAAGAGCTTCTGTGTTTGATCTATGTTCAGAATGCATTCTTTGCAATTTTACACAAAGTAAATATCAATTTTTTTGCAAGTCAACTGCAGATTTGTTAATATGTTGTGAGCTCTACCAGGCAAGGTTATATGCAGCACCCTTTGTGTGAAATTATGTCAGCATTTCATTTTGTTAACAGAAATATGACAATTTTTGTTGAATTTGATTTTTCATGCTCTTTCTCCTCAAATACAGCTACTATATATATGACTAACATGATAATTTTTAATTTATGTTTTATTTGAATTGATCGTTTATATGCTGCAATAAGTAAGATGAAGGTTATCTAACTTTGGTTCATATTATACCTGTGTATGGCATATGTATGGACACTTATTAAGCCAGATGCTTGACAAAAAAAAAATCAGTACAGAACAATAATTACCAGTATACACATTTCTGCCAAATATCACATGGGCTTTTACCTCATTTTCATCTCAGTAATTAATTCTCTGATCAATATGAGAATAGACGAAAAGAAAGAGATTTTGGATACACACTGTACATACCTGTGATATAGAAGAGAAAGAACTCCTTTTAAAATTGATGTGAATGAACATTTTGGTATGCAGCAACTAGAGTGTCTATGTAGGTGTCCATACATAAGTCGCTTTGTACCTCTCTTTAATCATTCTACTAATCAGATGACTCTCACATCTTTCTCTAACACCAATTACATCTTTCTCTCATCCCCTGCCATTATTAACAATCTCACACCTAACATGGATTCCATAACCCCAACTCCACCAAATATCTCCAACACCTGAATTTGACCCCATTTTTAATGTAAAACAAAAACCTTCAATGGCATGTCAAAATTGATAAAATCAACATCCCAATCCTGACCCTGACCCAACGTTTACACCTTGGTCTACCCCCCCCCCCCCCCCCCCCCGTCCCCCCTGTGTGGTAATGCATGCCTTCCATATGATCTCCAAACACCAAACCTCAACACCCATCAACACTTTAAACCCAACACCCAATCAACATCCTACACCCATAGAGTCTGAAATAAGAAGAGGGACACTGAGGACTTCTCAGAGCAGCGGTGCTCTCAACACCAGCTGTAACAACCAATCACCGTCCACCTCGGCCATTCCAACAGCCACCAATGGGAGACCCCAATACACCTCGACGCCAACAAACTCTGCCCAGAATATATCTCCACCGTCCAAGTCCCCTCGATCACCGCCGACAGGTGGAAGCGGTAATCACACAAACCCCATTCAATACTCCTTTTGTAGACTCCAAGCAAAGTAGACTTGGTGTGAGGTGCTATTAATGTTATATTAACCCACTGTAGTTTGATTTCACCATCACATTTTCTTTTGAAAGCCATTTTTTTATATTAATGTTTTTTATTAACAAATTATCAATATTTATTTTTTAATTTCATTTCAATCAATATATCTTCTTTCTGGCAATACTAACAGATAATACTTAAATGGAGCTTAACAATCACAATTTTATTTTACTTTTCAATCCATAAGTTTTAAGTTCTGAATGAAGATAAACTGTGATGCATGATGTTTTTTATCCTTCTCATCATCAAACAAAACCATTATTTCACTTTCAAGAATGATGCATGGATAGCATGTAATGTTTGTTTCTATGACAAAGCAAAGGTACAATGATGAAGTAAAGAAGGAAGAAAAATGTTTAAAAATCTATTTGAATGGAATAGTGGATGATTATCAATTTGGAGGTTAATACAGGAATTTATGATAAAAGAAAGCTACAGTAGCAAGACCTAGAAACAATACCTTGACAAAAACTAGCGATAAAATTCTGCAAAGAATATGTAAAAAGACATAAAATGTTTCTCTAGTAGAGTCACTCAGATGTTATACTTACCACTTACACTAAACACCTACATAGAGCAATTTGCACGTTTCAAAACTCTTAAAAAGAAATCTTGATTTGCTTTGGGATGTTTTAGTTTTCAAATCAAATTCCGACTGAAGTGAAGATAAGAGAGAGAAACAAGAGAGAAAGTATTTGTAAAATAGAAATTCTGCTGTTCTCGTCTCCTGTCTTAGAAATGCTAGACGAAGACAGTGGAAGCCATTATGTGAAGAACCCTCAGAGAGGAGAGAAGATGAGACAAAGATCGGGTGCCGTCGGGATGTTGTCCAGGATAAAGAGTCGTTCGCGGGAAATCCTGACGGACCTTCGAGCGGGGTCGATGGAGAACCTCAATGACATCTCCCGGGATGGCGATGGAAACATCAAAGTAGGTACCAAGCGCAAGTTTGCGAAAAGAAAATAAGCAATAGCATTAAAGGCATATGGTACTATTAAGGGTCTGCATTGTGCCGACATGAAAGGTAGTAAATGGGACACAATCGTTTAACATAGCAGTTGACCCATTATCTATTGGACTGTAAGGAGTACACCAAAAATTCAAGTTTTCATGAAATGGAAATTTACCGTAGTTGCTAATGTTGGATGACAGCAGTTTAATAATCTGAATTAACTACTGTCGAAAGGAAAATGATGGAAGAATGGAAGTTTGCGGTAAGTTACAATAAGTGAATTGGAGGAATCGGAAATAGAACACTAGACTCAATGACCAAGTTTAATGATAATACCTTAATATCTTTGGTTGATGTGTAGTACTAGCACACATGATATCATGTTGATTATCGATTGTGTAATATAAACATGAGTAGGTAAGATCTCTTACAGGCCCCTATCCAAAAAATCTCACAAAACTATCGGTGAACGATTTATTTGGTGCTAATTTTATATTTTTATTATTTATGTTTTTAATTCGATGGCTAAGATAAGTCAGTCGGTTTTATGTTCTGGAAGAAATAAATGTGATTTGGTAAAGTTAAATTGGTGAGATACATCACACTGGTGTTTTAAAAGAGATCTTCCTACTTTTGATGACAAATCCCCTAGAAGACTGAATCATATTCATATGAATCATCCTTCAAAGGTTTGTTCCCACATTCGGCAGCTAACAGCACTTCTCAAAACCCTTGTATGACAAAATTATATATTTTTCTTCATAGACTTCATGCAGAATATATATATTAAAAAAAAAAAATACTGTTTACATATAAAAACGCAGTGTTTGAGAGTTTAAATTAGGTTTTGCTTATAAATGCAAGCCCTTATTTGTACCCCCTGATGTGTATATTAGTGTGCGAAACTGCAGATCAGGGATATCTACTATTTTTAATTTGTCATTGGGGTTTTTATAAAGTTTTTTTAAAAAATCTGTTAAAAGATTTGTTATAAAGTTGTTGACTGCCTCATGTGGGAACAATCCTTGATATTGATATATCACCTGTTCAGAGCCAGAAGGGTGTTATACACATACTTTAACACAGAGTTAGCACCCTTCTGGCTCCAAACAGACGATAAGATGTTTGTTATGTACTGAAGTGTGTGTGTATGTGTGGGCGTGCATGCTGTGGATTTTACCTATACTCTTTATTTTCCTACGCATATCTTTCTTGGCTTTTAATACCTCTCATTTGGTTGAAGTGTACTACCATTTTACATTTACAAGCACCTTAGTCCCAAACATTTCCTTTTGAGTCATTTTTTAAAGTTATGGTGTTTATTGATAAGAAGTGTCTCTATCTAAAGATTACTTTCATAACTCAGTCAAGAGATTGGGATATATGTAAAGCCAGTGGAAAGGATGGAAGGGATAAAGATTCCACAAATTTTAAGCTGCTAAACTTATTATGCAACTATGCAAAACAAATTATGGCCTTTCTTATTAAATATTGATCGGTTTATATTTGTAAAGTTGTTTACTTTGATATACTCTGGTGCAAATTTGACAAAGCTATGCATAAGATGAATGCACGATATGTCTAGCCTGCTGTAAAACACTGGGATAAATTTGAGGTATTGGGCATTTGTTCAAGTCTGTGCATCGTTCCTTTTTTGCATGCTGCATGTTGCCTATTTTCTTGGTTTCTGTCTGCATTTTGAAAGTCTCTAGTTCGGCACAAGTCGTTTAATGATCGGATAGACTTCAGATATTCTTGCTGGGATTATTATGGTGTAAGTTATGCATGATTTCTCTTTGATGTGGAAGTTTCATTTTCCATTATTATTTTTTAATTTGTGAAGATGTCAAATTATTTCTAACTTTGTGAAAGTTGTTCTTGCAATATGTGGGCTTGGAAGGATTTTGCCAAGTAAATTTTAATAGCAATATGAACGTGCCATGTTGATTATTAAGCAGCCAGCATTGATCAAACTTTCTACCAATTTAATTGAAGATCATTTTGCTTTTATTAGATCAAAATTAATTTTGAATTTCTATACCCTATCACTATGGAGTATATCATTACATCTAAATTTAAAAAAAGAAGACTTTGAAATAATATGATAATTTTTTTTAAAATATGGGGAAATAGGCATTTTATATTCATCACCACCATGATATTATATTGATGAACATTTAGAACCCAGCGATTTTCATATGCACATCATATTTACCCAATTATCTGCGGATAATTTGATTGCTGTTCTTCATGATTCATCACCTTCCAGTTCCTCATTCCATTTTTAGATTTGATTTCTTTATTTTTGTTTGTTGAAAAGTCGAGCACTTTGTACCCATTTACATGTATTTTAAATCTTCATTTTGATCAGCGTATATCTCAACATTTTAGAATCACCTACCATTCTCTGTCTGGCAATAGTTACAAAATCTCATTGACAAGAAGAATATTTCTGGTTTTTATACTTTTACATCTTTAGGAAAGGAAGTATCAAAAACTTAATTGTTGAATAAGCATTTTTACTCTATTTTTGCCAAATTAATCTCTGCCATGTATGATTTGTTTTAGTGTACATATAGAAATGATGACTGTATAGCAAATTGTGTGATGTAAATTTTGAGGATGTAATATATGTGTACATATCTTTAGAATATATCTTTCATTGAAGTTAGAGTGGAAATGTACATCAGTAAAAACCAAACATTTGATTATGTAGCAGTTTTATTGTAAATTCTCAACCAGGATTAATGTCTTTAGATGGGAATTTTTTAATTTGTTTTTCTTCTTCTTTTTAAATTTGTTATGAAATATAATTTTACCTGTTCCACATTCAGTTATCTTATCAATGAAGCTGTCTAAAGATGCTAAATGTACGACATTCATGACATGGCCAAAATTTGGAAACGATACAAATTTTACAACGACGTATTTGTCTGATTTTTTATAATCTTGTATAATGGCATAATGATGTACATGGTGTTAGACAGAGACAAACAATATTTGGAATATACCCAAATGTTGCAATACCGATCGGCGGCTACATTGTAAGATACCTCATTTAGCTATAAGAGCTCCCATCTATGTGTGTGTGTAATACTAACTGACTTATCAGCATCTTTACATGTTGACCAATAAACATGCACCAAATCAAATTCAAACATATGCATCGTTCTGTCTTGTTTGATGTCTTGTGTACTGTGTGAATTTCAGTTCTTTTATTCATTTTCCCCCCAATAATACCCAAATATCCTGCTTGTTGTGGCTCAGTGTGCATTTATTTTGCTCTGTAAGTTAAAAGTATAGTGAAGCATATTTTTACATCTCACAAATCATATTTGAATCCATAGTGATATGTTTAATAAAAATATGTTTATAATAAAAAAAAACTTATATTCTAGGTGTGCTCATGCACTGGAATTACTTGTAATTTCCATTTTATTAAATGTAAAATATTGCAAGGTGTAGGCCTATATTTTTCTTGGTTTTCTTGCTCAATTCGGTTTGTAAAATAAAGCTAAACTGTACTCTTAAACAAACTGAATCGAAGTCTATCTTCTTGGTGTATGATTTTTAAAATTTTAATATTCGCACATTTTCTTTTTTAATTTATCCAAGTACAGAGTATTATTTCTTCATGCACATTCTATGCTTGCACCCTATTGAACTGCCTAATAATAACATTAGTAATACAACCCATATTGCATTGCATGAACCCATACAATAACATAACAAAAAGCAACGAAATCAACAACAACAAAATTTTAATTGACCATGAGGATGACGTGAAATAAAAAGTTATTTCGAATGTTGGAACAATACAAAAAAATTATCCTTTTTTGTAATTCAGATTTTTGCTATAACATTTAGAACACAAAAAAAACAACACTGTCACAATATGATTGAAGAAGGTTTGAAAACCATGGTAAATATTTGTACCACTAGATATTTTGGTTATTGAATGGTACAAGATACTCGTCAAAGGGAAAAAAGTTGTATGATTTATGAACACTTAATGTATCTAGATTTATTACAAACTAATTATAGCATTGTCTTATGAAGCTAAAATTTTAAAGGAATATTTTCACCAAAGATCTTTCAAATCTGCTGGAAACGTGTTCTCACTACATCAAACAAACAAACAAAAGTATTTCACATAAACAAATTAGATTGTGACATTAAGTGATAACTCCCTTACCTTTGACTGCTTTTGGTTCACCTTTTTCCTTTTGCTAATTAAATTAAAAACTTTTAATTCTAAGTGTACTTTTGTGTTTGCACCTTTGGTGGCGTTTGTGACTGTCCTGCATGACTGCTGTAATGGACTGACTCGTTGCTTGTGCTGTGCTTTGTACCTGTGTCTCAGTGTGACGTATTAATAGCAGTAGATTCTCTTAGAATCATCTAACCAGTATCGATGTGTCTCCATTTGCAATTTAAGTTGTGTCCCAAACCATGTAGTGACATTCCGTTGGTCCTATGCTCCATTGGTCCAGGGCTAACCAAGTATTACGGTCATCAGGGTTAGGATGAAGTTTAGGATTGAGTTTTGACTGAGTCACTCAAAGGCAAACATCTTTTCCCATGATGTCGCTTTATACAGAAATAACTTGGTTAGCCTAGGACCAATAGTGCTTACAACCAATTGGATGTAATCAGCCATGTATTCTAGTGAGCATAATTTGTTAGGCATCATATTTTGCTATGTTCATATGAACTTGTCCATTTAAATAGACATGTGTTCTTACATTGATTTGTTAGAATGATCATTTATGATGTATCCACTTTTCTCTTTTGTTTTTGCAAGGTTATTGATGTCAGTGAGTAGTCATTTACTACTTCATGTACAAGAAGCTTGTTAATGTAGTGTAGTACATAGCCTAGATGCAAGATTTGCAGGCAAGAGACTCCTATAGAATTGCATTTCTCTTTTTTCCTATGACATATGACATATTGAGTAGGTTAAATGGAAACAATTATGACTAAAAAGGTATTAGGAGTGCTAGGTAGCTGTAGGTGCATTTTTCTGAGGAGAATCTGTAAGCTTGTCTTGTCATGCTTGAGGATATTGCTGAGTTTGTAGCACTTTAGAGTGAATCTTTGCATGACAACATGGTCTCTCTTGTAAAAGAGTGAGTTGGACAGAGAGAGAGATTGAGAGATAAGCCTTGCTTGTGTCACTTGTCGCAACAAGCTTGACCACACCCACCTATAGCACCTCCTCCATTTTATATTCCACCCCTGCAGCACCCTCCAGCAACTGAGACTGATGGCCCTATCGCCATGGCGCCCCACAAGTCCTACGGGTCGGAGGACTCCATCGAGGCGACCGTATCGCGGGATCTCCATTCCGTCAACGACAGCAGCAAACGGACCGTGAAGGACGTGGAGTTTGAAGTCCTGGACGACGAGGAAGAGGAGATTGTCACTGTCCGCTCACCAAAGCGAGAAAGACAGCCTGGCCCTGGTAAGGGTGGTTTGGGGTCCGCTGCATACACGGCACGGCCATACGCCAAGCAGCAATCCAGAGAGGATAACAAGACATCTGCATCATATGCCTTACCACCAGAGGCCGGTTCTAAGGTGATTAAGCCAAAGCCACACTATCCTGATGGTGCACCCATCAAACCTAATTCGATCCCCATGGACAATGCAGCCAGGGAAATGAGCAAGTCTAGCGAACAATTGAGTCCCAGAGGAAAAGACATGTTGACCAAAGAGAACCTAGCAAACCTTGAGGCCAGGTTACGTCTCGTCAACATAGCTGGATCACCAGATTCAAGCCCTTCCAATGTTAGAAAATCACCAGCTAAAACGGCTGGCAATGCAGAGGCGAAGGGTCCCAGCGGGAAACCTCCCGTACCCCTTCCAAAGTCCAGACCCGTTTCTGCCACCGAGAAGACTCTTAAAGCCAAACCAACACCACCACCATCAACATCATCTAAACCAGAAGATGAAGAAACAGACCCTCCTAAAAAGAACTCGGTCTGGTATGAATATGGATGTGTCTGAGTGTATTCAAATAAGATAGATATATAAATTAGCTTCATGATGATCTAGTGTTATTTAGGTGGCCTAAAGACGTGTGTTTCTGTGCTGTTTCGTGAAAATACACATTATTATCAGTGTGGTAGGTTGTAAATAGACAAAGGAAAATAGATAAAAGCTATTTAAAAGTATTAATGATTGTTATTGTGAAATGTGCAAACAACTCTTTTACAGTAAAGTAAAATTTGATAATGATTCCTTGTAATTGTCAAACTTTGGACACATGTATCATTCGATGGATCACGGTATTCAGATTTTCTCTCATTCACAAGTTAGTATTACAGTCTTCTACAGTCGAATCTATCTCACAAAACAGTTTGAAAATCAGTTACAGTAAATATTTTGTTCTTTGATCATGTGCCGTAAAGAAGGGTGCTAAGAGAATCACTCTTGTATCAGAAATTTCTCTGCCGACGTCCTTTTGCCAGACACCTGTTTTAATGATATACATGTACCATATACCATCTAGTGAGAGTCAGAAAGGTGTTAGTACATGAGTAACCATCCTTCTGGCTCTCAGCAGATGATATGTATTACGTTGCTACACCAGAGAGTAATTATTACCACTAAGTATCACAACCAGAACCAATGTCTTCAAATATGATTCATTCCCCTATGTGGACTCAATTCATTAGATGTATATGTATATCCATTCAAATCCTAAATTTAATATGTCAATCAGTTCCAATCATTTGTATTCGGTTTCATTTTATAACCGATTCCATTTATCTTTCTTTAACTTGGTTGGAGACAATACAATACTTGTGCACCAATGATGTGATAAACTTCCATGAAATGATAAAAATCTGTTTAAGGGTGTGAAAAAGTGTGTGTAGCATGCATATTCTCCTGTTCGTTGTAATGAGATACAGAAATGTAATTGCATCCCTTTCTAATGGGTTTCATCATTAATTTATCAGGCTTTGTATTCGTTACCTTGTAAGCAGTTGGTGAGACTTTTCTTTTTCATTTTACACAATATTAAGAGGATTTTAACCACAATATATGCCTGCACCCAGGGTTAAAGGTTTGACATGGGCATATTATATTGCATGATGCATTGCAGACTAAATTGATCTTGGTATATACGGTAGCTCTTGAGTGAAAGCAGCATGTTGCAAAACACCCTTAAAATCAAACCAAGTGAAAACCGTTTATTGTTGGTTTGGAGACAGAAGGGCGTTAACTCATATTAATTTACACACAGTTAAAGCCCTTTTTGCTCCAAACAGACCATATTTGTTGTATATACCTCATCCTTATCATTGATTCATGAATAGGTCTTGCTGTAGGTCTAGCTCTTACAAACAGGAAATGAGATCAAGAGGATTTACTCACCATGCAGAATAAGAAGATCCAATTCTGCAAAGTTCAATTGTTAACTCCAGTTTATCCAATCCTGAAAGAAATCCAACAATCTTTGCTCCTCACAGTAACATATTTACAGTCCTTGCTGTGCATTACAGGAACAAATTTACAGTCCTATAGGCCTGAGACTTAAGCCTATTTATTATAAATGTTTACAACACAGCCATGAAAATGAAATTTGTGTTAGCTGTGTTTGTCGATGTGACTGTCACTTGAGACTTTGTGATGTCTTGCAACATGGCTGGTGATTAGGCAATGTCGTTGAGGAGAATTTCAACCCGGCTATCACTCATTGAATGGTTTGCCAGGCTAACAGCTGCCGGTGCTAAACATACTGTAGGTTATGGGCTGGAAAAAGACCTGGTCCTGGGACTCTGGGAGTAGGACTAGATCTAACTTTGCTAGGCCCAGGCTGTGGATCTACAGTTGGCCTGACACAATTTTTTTCTGTTTGCAAAAGTCTTGTAGGGGCTACACGTTCTATCAAAGGGTTTTGGCGTTTTATCATTCTATCTTTTAGAACGCCAAAAGTCCAAAACCCTCTGACGCAATGATAGATCAAGATGCACCTTGTCATGTGATATAGTTTTGACCAATCAGTGAATAAGAATTGATGTATGAGTTATATAATTCAAAATATCAGTGTTGTCTATCTGGCCTTCATCATGGACAGCCTAATCTTGTTCAAATTATATATGAATTTTGCTCTATTATTAAGTGTCAGAAGCATTACTTTGTTTCCTTGATGCACTTTCATTTTTTCTTTTGACAATCTTATGTAATGTTTTATACTTATTAAAGTTTATCTTTCTATTCATTCCAAATTCATCAGAACATGGTAAATAGATACGAGTGCTTTCAAGATATAGGTTTTGTTTTCATCAATTATGCTTCACTTCAAATGAAGACAATCACATAGGTCATTGTTTGTTGGTTAATTTATTGTCAACAGATCCAGTTTCAAAACAATGATTTTTAATTTGTAATGACAATTATCCAAACTACACAAGACATCCTTAGGTGCTAATCTGTGCTAATTTTATATCCCCTTAACAACTTTATGGTAAACTTTCCTTTTAATGTACACAAATTTACATTATAGCCATTTTTTCCATTTGACCAATCAATTACATGTTGTGACAATCCTTTCTATTTCACTTTGTTGGTGTTTTGTTGTATAACTTATGTCCTGTTTACCTCTATTATTGCATTTTTGATTCCCAATGTTATTGGTCCGACGTTGAAAATATTCCTTTGCATTATTATTTATATGATTGACTTTGTTATTTATGTGCCGCAATTCTTGTCAGCCTGTGAATGGGTTTTGCTGTAGTACATTTAAAAAAATTGATTTGTCTTGATTTGAATTTACAGGATTCGTCCTGAGAGCAAGTAAATGCAAACATAATTTAGTCAAATTATGTTTCTCATAAAGTAAACACAAAAAATGATGAAGTATTGTACTTATGAGAGGAAAGTGAAATCAAAGAAAAGTATTGTCTTAGTTGTTGTTTATTCAGCTACTGAAATCATGAAAAAATAAAGAAATTTTATTATCTCATAAGTTGCCATCAACATGGCTTAATGCTTTCATTTTTAGAAAAATAGATTTCCCTCATTATGTCGATTTCATTCTTCAGGGGCAGCATTATTTTTGTATCCGTCATTTTTAACGTTGTTTTGTGAAAGAGATTTCTGTTATGTACATCCTGTGATTTCCATTTTTGTTTTATATCATGAATTTGTTTTGTAAATATTTCTTTACTATATGTGCTTTAGCAGAATATTATGAAATATTGTGAGAGATATGTACATATTTTTTACAAATATCTATAAGATAGAAATCAGTTGTGTTGAATTATTTGAGATAGACAGGTGAAAGAGCCGCTTTGCAGATCATTTAATATCCTTTGAGGAAAGGTCCTCAGGAATTATAGTATGTTTTTATTCTTTTCTCTTTTTCTTCTTGGTTGAGCAATAATACATAATTATTGCTTTTCAGACTGTATTTATATTTGTTTGTTCCATGGAATTCCATGTGTCATACCAAGGATCAATTTAATAAAATCTTCCAGTTTGTGGTTCATAATGTGATATGTTACAGACCAAAATCCAAAAACAAGTATTTCATTTTTAATTTCCTTGTAGGACGTGGAAGATTGTAAAGTTGATTTCTGGAAGCATTTTGTCCTAAGACCAAACCATTATATACAAGTTCTTTGACATCCATTTGAAACACATATTAATTGTAAAGTAGGTGTTGCAATGGGATCTCGGCGCTCTTGTACTTTTTACGGTTTCATAAAATGCTGCCACGTTCTCTCTGACTTCTATCCCCTGATACTTGTAGACATCAGTGCCTACTTCTCATATCGATCTTCACTATGTAAACCAAATTGATCTTAGACCTTTTAAAACATTTCTGATCATCTTTCATCCACCTCCCATGATCTTTCTTCCTCATTTTGCCAGATGGCTGAACAATTATGATGTAATATGTGATCTATTGGAGAACAAAGTGTCTGAAAATCATCTCCAAAGTTGAGAAAAGAAACCATTGACAAATTATGGAAAATGAAATTATGATCTGCGGGTGACAAAAAACGTCACAAATTATTGTCTGTTACTGCATGTGTATGCTGAATGTCAAAGAAATGAATAAATGAAATGCTGAAATGAAGTATACTTTGAGTGGTATATTTATTTAGAACAAGTTCACAAAAACTGTTATCAAATTTACTCACATTTTGTGACTACCTGCATGCCTAGTACACTACATGCACTAAAACTTTGTTGCTTTGTTGGACCAACCTTTGGGAAAGTTGTCAAGTTAGCAGAAGTGGGATTGGTTGTAGATTTAGAATTCTTGAGCTCATTTTTAATGCAAATTAATGTGAATAATAACTATGGGCAAAGAGGATGCCATTATATTGAATTTAGCAAGTATTCATATTTATACATCCAACGCCACATCTAATACACATTTATACTCATCACTTTCGTATACACATAAAACACAGCATACTTATGCCACTTTTGATATCATTATCAGTTAGTTGAAAAATATAAAATAAAACCTAACAACTGAACAAGGTCGGGAAAGATGGAATTTCTGAGTGACTTTGAACATTGGTATACATTTTCATATAAACCAACCTTTGCTATAAACCGGCCTATAGTGCCAAAAAGTTTTATACAGACAATTGACTTTTGCAGTCTTTGACTTAATTCACAATATGAACTAAAAGGTAACGAGTTAGTATCTTAGGAAACAGGTTAAATAGTTCATGAACTTTAATGAGAGATGACACTGCGCAGCCCGATTGCAGATGGACGGACGGATGGCCTGACTGACCGACTGACCGACAAAACAACCCTTCCAGCAGATGCAAAAGGTCAACGCACTCTGACGCCCGGACATGAACATATTTTTGTTTAAAACAAATTAAAGAGAACCGTGCAGGAAAGATGTTGTGATCATGATGATGCTATAGGTGAAAGGTTTAAGATTGTTTATGAGAATTGGTGTCGATTATGAGGATGAGGTTGGGGGTGATATGTATACTTTTATGATGAAATGATGAAGATGATTACGATTATTATAGATGCGGTGATGATAATGATGTGATAATGGCGATGACAGTGATAAGATCGTGCGTCATGATGATGGTACCGGTTATATTTATTTTATTTGTTAAAATTTATTTTCCACATAAGGATCACCCTTTTCAGCTAAAAATACAGATTGTTGATGAAATGCATTTGAAATATGATTACAATTAATGACAAACAAACCCACAAAATTATTATATATAGGCCTACATTAAGAAAACAAAAATGTGCAGGATAAAGGAAAGAAAGAAACGAGAATAAAGAGACGAAAGGGAAAACCAAGTATAAAATTGTTGCGTATAAAACAAAACAAAATAAAACAAATTATCGGATGGGGTTATGATGAAGTCCAGTCAACACGATAGCAAAGTAATAGACGAATTGACCTGAAGGCAATTTGAATAGCCAGCGTATACGTCCCAGACGGAATAGGACAAAAACGAAACCTGGAGACAAAAGGTAGTTTTTAGAAAATAGCTGCATAAACATTTTGTTTTGCTTTTCATATACTAAGGAGAATTATATGCATGCTTTCAAATGATGATATGGTTGCTTTACTCCCGGCCCCCCCCCCCCCCCCCCCCCCCCACTCAGAGGTCGGAATGACCGCATATGCGTGTTGCCAAAATGTCCAGAAAGGGGTACTTTTCGTGCTACAAAGTCCGGCCCGAGAATTGTAAAAAAAGGGGTGTATTTGACTTTTCACCCGGAGATTTCTTTAAAAAGGGGGTGTTTTTTCTTTTTTTCTCTCATCTCTTTGGACTCCTGAGAAATTATTCCGAATTTAGGGGGGAAATTGAGCATTTTTCCTGATTTAGGGGGGTCTCCAAGGCAGGAAAAGCCCGCAAAATGCCCGCGAAAGGGGGGTTCGGAAATATTGGCAGTCCTCAGATAGGGGGTGCTTTCAAAAAGAGGGAACGAGCATATGCGTACCCTAAATAACATTGAGTGGGGGGGGGGGGGGCCGGGGCTTTACTCCATAGAACTCCATCGGACTCCATCGGACTCCATCGGACTCCATCGGACAACAGTGTTTTAAAAACGGCATGTCAAAATCCATTTGGGCCAGACTTTGGTGAGACAGTGAACGTTATTATCACATGAGAACGTATATTTACGGAAACTATAGTTTTAAAAGATAATTATGCAAGATTTCCATTGATGATGTTACTAAAAGTAGGGGCGAATACTAATTCCCGGGATGACAGGGGCGTATATATACAACCTTTTCCCCAAAAAATCTATATCCCTCGAGCATTGGAAAAGTGTCCTTCTATTGACTGAAAATGGTGCCCATTCTGATGGTATATTTTCCACCTTAATTGTGCCTATTGGACTTTACCTCTCATCATTATCAAAACGTAAAATGCCCCTTTCGTTGATTCCTGTGGAAATATTACTGGACTATATCGATCTGCTTTGCTCTAGCTTTTAAAAAGTTGCAGTAAAAAAAAAAAAAAACGTTGTTCATAACAAATTACAGACCAATTTCTTAAGTTTTAAAATGTATGACCTTTCCTTCCTCACCATTGACAATGGTCCGGCCTATCCTTTATTTTATGATGGCAATAATCTTGGCCTCCCAAGAAGCACATGGAGACAATCTTCTCATTCGGTTTACAGTTCAAGTTTACTTCAGGTCATGCAGGGGGGGGGGGGGGGGGACGGCACTCGATCGTTTTTGCAAAGGTTCCGTTTTTCCGAAGGTTCGTATTTCCGAAGGTTCATAATCCCGAAACACAAATTTCCCATGCCGAGGGGTTTATAATTCCGAAAATGAAAAAGGGTTCATAATTCCCAACATGTGTGGCATTATTCTGAAGGTTCGTTTATCCGAAGCTTCATAATTCCGAAAATGAAAAAGGGTTCATAATTCCGAAAATGAAATAGTGTTCATAATTCTGGAAATGAAAAATGGCTCATAATTTCGAAAATGAAATAAGGTACCTGAAAAGGAGGGAGGGGAGAACCGGAACGACTGAGCAGCCCCCCCCCCCCCCCCTATCCATATCAAGGGTCCAAAAAAAGGGGAAAAGAAACTATTACTGAATAAGAACCAGTGAATTATGCTACCGCCGGACTGTTATTCTATCTTTCCTTATTTATTCTTTGTTTTATTCTTCTATCTTCTTCTCCGTATTTCCGAAATTATTTTTTTGGGGGTGACGATCGATCGATTCCGATATGAAATTCAATTCCTGTTTTGGTTTTTTGTTGAAACAAATCTTTATTCAGGTACAAAATCACGGATAACATCAAACCTAAATATTTATAACGACCACTCAATCACATGTTTAAATGAGAGCAAATTATATATCTGTATTTACTTCAAAGCAGATGGTAGTTGCATTTCTTGTAAATTATTAGTTATATTCATCCACTTAGTAGTACGTAATGAGCAAAAACGTTTTTTTTTGGGGGGCAGACCAAAAATCCGCATCGCCCCACTCTTACATGCAGGCCCCGCTGAACGTTTTTCAAAGTGGGGTCTAGGGGCAAAGCCCCGGCGGAGGTTAAGGGGCGGAGCCCCTGAAGCTCAAGGGGTATGGGCATCAGTGGCAGATTCAGGAATTTCTTCCGGGGGGAGGGGGCAAGAAATGGCATGGGGTGAAATATTATGTAAAACGATGAAGCGACAGAGCGAGGCTTTAGCGGCGAGGGAGCGGAGCGAGTAGGGACCTTTTGAAATTTGGGAACCACATTTGGTGCATTAAAGGTAATACAAAGTCTTGGTAAATTTTGAAAATTGGGTGGATATTGATTCTTAACAATTGTGATTTGGATGCCCATGTGGATGTATCATAAGCACTATCAAATATAGCCCCTAAAACACTTCTGCTTTCGAGAAAAATTGAATATAAAATTTTACCGGTGCTCCCGGTAAATTTTTGTTAAATTTCAAATAGCGCCTACGGCCGTAAAATGGAAGCTGCGACCATGAAAATCTCAGAATATGTAGTGATATATAATTTTCAAACGGGAATAGCTAATCCGTCGATTTTTGTCAAGAAACATTGTAGTATAGCTTAAATAACATCTTGACCTTGAGAGGGAGCTATACAACATAAAGAGTTTATTATTTACAATTTCATAACTTTAGACTCGATTTCAACATCTACAACGATCACTGAATATTGTAGGATCGCATATGCTTCCAATATGTTCATTTGAACCGAATTCATGACCCTATACCAAAACTTTGTATTACCTTTAATGTCCACCGGCACTTCCTGAAAAAAACGAGGCCTTCTGATTGGTTAGAAGTTAGAGAAAAGTGATCTGTCACGTCGTGAGACGTTGTATATGCTTCGTTGCTGCACAATCCCTGCACAATGCACAAAGACGGTGGTCCGGTACTTCACCAGTAGTACTTGCAAAAATTATCTCGATTCCCTGGTAAATCCCGCCCCTTTAATCGCCAATCAACCCCTTGCATTTTGGAGCTGTTGTAAACACACGAACCAGAAATCTTTGCATAATTATGTAGAAATATATGCTTCTAAGAGCATTGTGTTCCTCTCCATAATAAAGGGAGCCCGGAAAGTATGATGAACCCAGCATAGAGACATGACTGGTAAACCTTGTCAGAGAATATGAATGCAAAGGAATATAGTAACTGAAGATATAGCCATTTCTTATTATTACAATTCATTTCATTTTTTTCTTCTAAATGTCATAGCTAGTGCCTCCAACAGAAATAATATCTATGACTTCTTTGGTTCCCCAAAAGCATGAGACTCGTGGATCTGCTACTGAACAGTAATAATGATGGGAGTACTTTTTTTTATCATGGCTGGCAGATGGGGATTGTTTTACAAAGACTAAGATCGACTTAAAAATAAAGGGGAAATCCACCCTAATATTAAATTGGTTTTAATAGAAGAAGAAAAATTAGAGAAATATTTCGGTGAAAGTTTGAGAAAAATCGGACAACAAATAATAAAGTAATTTATGAATCTTTCAAAATAATGAAAATCATGGAATCTTTGAGA
Source organism: Strongylocentrotus droebachiensis (assembly GCA_035222895.1). NCBI lineage: Eukaryota > Metazoa > Echinodermata > Echinoidea > Camarodonta > Strongylocentrotidae > Strongylocentrotus > Strongylocentrotus droebachiensis. The sequence goes on from JAVYIG010000004.1 coordinate 312,248, forward strand.
TAAATTGGCAATGCGGTCAGAAATTGTGATGTCATCCCTTCACCACTGATCTGAATGACAGTTAATGACTCAAAATCTCCATGTCTCTGAATAAAAATTGAATAGTATAGACCTATCTTGTATGGGGTGCATGAAAGAACATATGTTATCTGTTATATATTATGATCAAGGTAGGCATGAAGAAACTATATATTGTGATCAAAATGGAATTTAATGACATTCACAAAGCAGTGGCGGATCTAGGGGGGGGGTTGGGGGGGTTGCAACCCCCCCCCAAAAAAATCCGGGGACCATTTTTTTAAATCTTATCGCAAGAAAACGCCATTTTCACACACAGATTTTCAAAATTTTTCCCTACTGTGGGAGGGGGGACACCCCCCTCCCACACCCTCCCCCCTCGCTCGCTCCGCTCGCTTGGACTCGGTCGCTACGCTCCCTCGCATACCACCCCAACCCCCCCCTTTATAAAAAGCTGGATCCGCCCCTGCAAAGGATAAAATGTGAGGGGACATCATAATAGAGACCGTGTTGCCAATTGGACTCACAGATTTGAAGTATTTCATTAAAAGTTATGGATTTTAAAAATCCATAACTTTCGTAATTATTGTCTGATTTTTCTCAGACCTTTACTGATCTGTTCTTCACATTTCTCCTTGTATTAAAACAACTTATTATTAGGATGGACTTGAACTATAGCAGGCTGTTCATGCCACTAGTTCCTCTACTTTTCCCGGCATTGGTTTATCAAGGGGCGCAAAAAATCGTGGTCACAAATCTACAGAATTACATTTTTTTGATAGTTCATTATTGAAGGAAAAAATATTATCTTAAGATCACAGTTTCTAAGGTTTTTCCCCTCTAACTAAATTTACATCTGGTTCAAGACTATTTAAGGGCATCAATCGCATACCGTAGTATAATTTCCAAGTTTTACATATAACTTAACTTCACAATATGTAATTTGCTTTTTTTCTTCAACAATGAATTATACACACACAAAAAAAAAATCTGTAACTTTTTGATGTCCCTTAATTGAGAGACCAACATGGTGAGAGCAACCGGTGACCTGCGATAGTTCAAGTCCTATACTTAAAGGGGAAGTGCGCCCTAATATTAAATTGGTTAAATACTAGGGTGAGAACAAAATAATAGAGGTATAATTCGGTGAAAGTTTGAAAAAAATCGGACTACAAATAAGAAAGATATGAATCTTTCAAAATCATGAAAATCATGGAATCTTTGAGACAAATTGGCAATGCGGTCAGAAATTGTGATGTCCCACAATTCACCATTGATCTGAATGACAGAATGACCCAAAATCTCCATTCTCTGAATGTTAATTGAATAGTATTAGTAGACCTACCCAATTATATACAGCTTGAGCTAGTGGGTGTGCATCCGTGTGCATGAAAGAACATATATGTTACAAATTAAGGCCGTGATATAATATGATCGAGATATGCATGAAGAAACTATATCTTGTGATCAAAATGGAATTTAATGACATTTCTTGAATTTAAAAAGGATTAAATGCGAGGGGCTGACAGCATATTTAGAGACCGCGTTTCCAATTTTATGAAAAGTTTTGGATTTTTAAATAAAATCCATATATAACTTTCGTATTATATATGATTGTCCGATTTTTCTCCAACCTTCACTGATCTGTTCTTCACATTTTCCTCCTTGTATTAAAATACAAACTGATTATTAGTTTGGACTTCCCCTTTAAGTAAATCTTAGTCTCGGTGTGAAACACCCCCCCCCCCCCCCAGAACAGGGATGAATAATAGTCAGTCACCTGACCGTGGCCCATGATCAAAAATTTGGTCATGTGACCGGGAAATTTATTTTCATAGACTTTTCCAAGGAATCATACATTTTCTTTTGAAAAATGAATGTACTTTTCTGCAATTTTGATATTTTTTTTGGTTAGATTAACATGGATAGCATTCCTTGTTATCTTGAATAGTATATTTTAAAATGCTTTATCTGTACGGCAAAATGAATAACTATATTAATCTGAAAAAATGTAATTGTAATTACTGGCCGTAGCCCCGCCCCCTCAGATTGACCCATAAATTGAAGAATTTGAACTTTACTCAGCTCATAAATATGGGAAGTTAGGTCTATGGTTCTAGAAGCTAGCTGAAATTTGTCTACTGGGCGTTTCTGTAGAAAAAGTCTACTCAGCCAGTGGGAGGGTATATATTCACAAGACTGGTGTATATAGCTACAGACAGTTGCAGTTAATCAGCTAGGAGTAGGTGCTCAAAAAGACAGCTGACACTGACAGGTGAATGATTTAGTCCAAACTCCAACTTCCAGTTCCAAGTCTGATCTGAGTCGCATATGCGCTTAAGTTATTTTTTTATAACTAACTTGCTAGTCTACATCATGTACATGTAGCCAGTGTAGATCTAGGTGTCTTTATAGGTCTACACGTTGTTTTGTAGATGCCACGGAATTCCGGAAGCTAGGTACAGATTATTGTAATCAGATCTATAGGCCCTAGAGGTTATTGTAGCTGTGCACAGAACTGTGACAGTATACTACAAAGGAGTCCAGATCGAGTTCAGTCATGCCCATAGCATATTAATCCTTCTTTTCTACATTCATACTTCATAGGTCTATATACACAATGGTTATAATATTTTCCTTGCTACGAAGGTTTACATTTACAGGCAATCACAGAATTATCTTTCAAACTGTGGCAGAATACAGCAGCAGAATGGCCGCAGCATCACCAGAGACGCAGAAGGAACTCCTGCAGCTGATGAAGGATAAAACTCCTAGGGATGTCAGATTGGAGTTCCGCAAAGGAAAATATTTCATGGCTTCCACCTCTGGCCTCTCTAAAGGTATGCTTAAAAAAAAGAGAACAGCACATACTTTTAAGTTATTGTGTGCATGCATCTTTGTAACAATTTCCTGCTATGAGTTAAACTAATATGAAACTATGATTTTGTACATCATGAAATCTTATTTCAGATTTTTCAGCTACTTAGCTCAAGATATTGATGTTTACTTTTAAACAATAATGTAATCGACTAAATCACTGGCACAATTAATAGTCCACTCAGCTCAACCATATATACAAATAACACAATTTTTTTATGACAACTCCAAGTCGTACATGATGTGACGTCACAAATTCTGAACTCCCGTTTTGAAGTTGGCCTCTTCCGGTTTTAGCAGCTAAAAAAGGGAAATTTTCTTTTGTCTTATACTTCTTAATATGACGTGTCAAAGATTTAAAATGATCATTATTAAAATCTGTGGACTTCACTCTTTCGAATGGTATGTAATTTGTCTATATTTTTTCAAGCCTTTAAATAGTGTTCACCATTAATTAGGCTAATTCTTTCCAGCCCAATAGGTTAAGTGAATATTTTCTTTGTTTTCCCTTGAATTTTAGGATACAAACAAGCCAATCTGATGATTGTTCACAAAGATGTAGCAGCAGACTTGGAGGAATATTGTCGCTTGAACTACGGACCAATGGCTCTCATCTTTAACTCCAAACCGGGCCAGTTTGATGCTCCTGAACTCTCTTATGATTCAGATGTAAGGTAAGAAATGCAGTGGTGACACGTGACCTCACAATCTCAACCTTGCACCTTTAAAAGCTGAGCAGCAGAAAGACTGCACAATCGTAATTGGGTTTTGTATAGACATGTGTCAATCAGATATGATTATTTACGTCCTGGGACCGACCTGTAACGTCACCATCCCAAAGATGTGGCTCAGTTTAGAACCGGGGTTGCCTGAGTCAGTTTATAAATAGGCGAAGACAGAGAGTTGACCAAGTGAATGTACCGCTAGACCAACTCGCATCTCCCTTCAAAATTCATCATTTAACTATAACAAAAAATATCTAAAATTGATATCGAACATTTTTATGTCGGTCAAACGTGTCACATCAGTTGTGTGAATGGTTGTGAATACAAGCAGATGCAATTTCACCGGGTGCCAGTAGAAAGAATTACCCCCCTTCCCACTTTATGGTAATGATTTGAACTGAGTCTAGACTATGAAGACTATATCAACATCTCTAAAGTGGCAGGAAAGAAAGTAAATCATCTCACAAGTCCAAATTTTCATTGTTATTTTTGCTCACTCAGGTTTTGGTTTTCCATGGTTTTCGTGCTGTGTGTAATTCTTCATTACCATTTCAAAAATTACATAATATGTTCAGTTTGGTCATCAAAATTTTATCAACATTTCTCATTTCATTCATATTTCAAATCGTAGGACTGATCTGTCTGCATATTGTGTATTTATTGATGGGCAGTTCAAAGAAGAGGTTCCAGACCTTTTGAAATTTGGGGACCAGTTGAATGATTTCTGTTTCTTCTACCTCGGGTGCAGCTTCTCGTTTGATGAGGCTCTCCTCTTAGGAGGAGTGCCTCTCCGAAATCTGGAGAAGGGAATTACAAATGTGTCTTCTTATAAGGTAGTTTGGATATTTTGTAATTCAGCTTAAAGAGGAAGTCCACCCTGAAATTGGTTTTAATCAAAGCAGATAACGAGAGAAACAAATCAGGTGTAGTTTCGGTGGAAAATTTGATGGAGGGTTAGAAGTTTAAAATTGTGTTTGATGAAATACAAGTTGGCAACTCTACCCTCGTGAGCATATCTCCCATTTTCTCTGTACTAAAAAGATAAACAATGAATGTTTATAATGTTGAGAAAATATCAGATTATACCTATATTCAGGCTATTCTCTAGATATATTACTCTTCAAAGTATTGAAATTTATTGAATTGGAAAAGAAAAATAAAACAGGAGAAATGCTGGCATCATCATGACGCCAGCATTTCTCCCGTTTTATTATATTGGTAGTTGCCAACTTGCATTTGATTGATTACAAATGTCTGAATTTAGAAATTTCATATTTCTTATCCGTGTTCGAATTTCCTCAAATTTTCACTGATCTGTCAACAACAAAAATTATCTACATAGATCTATTAAAACCAATTTAAATCAGGGTTGACTTTCTCTTGAACTAAATTAATCACTGCTCATCTTTGCATATGTGTCTTGCTTATAGGACTGATGTGGCAGCTTATAATGTATTTGTCAATGGAGAGTTCTCTGAAACAGTTCCGGACCTTCTGAAATTCGGGGACCAGCTGAATGATTTTTGCTTCTTCTACTTCGGATGTAGCTTTTCTTTTGATGAGGCCCTCCTTGCTGGGGGTATACCTCTCAGAAATCTGGAGCAGGAAAACACAAATGTTACGATGTATAAGGTATAAGCAGACAAATTCCATGTTATTATCTTTGTATGTTATCTGCTTGCATTAGAATATCTAAATGTATTGTTCTAAACTAACTATGAATGAGAATATTCACCTAAATTGAGTTTATTTCATTGTACATATTGATATCTCCATTACCAAATAAAAACATGATATTCTTCATTCGTGTACATTTTTATTGTTAAAAGGTTTGAGTATGTGCAACCTTTAACCTCAATGATTTTCTTCTTCACCCATCAGTCCAATGTACAGTGCCATGGATGCGGTTGTTTCCATGGCAACGAGGTGGTATCTATGAAGCCAATACCCAAGGAGTTGGTAGAGAGGAGTTTTCAGATCACTCATCCGATGGAAGACGTCCATGGAGCTCCCATGCACATTGGAGACCCTGGTTAGTTTGTATGCATACCGACGCCTCAAATCTGTTCCTACTAAATAATATCATATATATATATCAGTTTTGTGTAATTTAGAGTTAGGGAGCCCATATTGTGTGGTAAAACTAGCAATAACTTTAACTTTAACCCCATCCCATACATATTGGAGATCGTGGTTAGTTAGTTTTCTCTTATCCAAACCCAAAGATAATATCAGATTTCGCCAATAGCTTGTTGGGTCAATTTATCTGCTGTCCTAATAAAAATAATAATAATGCCGCATTTTGTTATTGTGTAAATTAGCTTAGCTTAGCTCTGTGTTATAAGATACTGGATTGAAAGACACCCGCTGTGGTTTACGGCATCAAGTCTGAACAAAGCTCAACTGTAGCTCTATCCCATAGTGGGACTTATTAGACTTATGGGACTTATTTGAATAAAACAGAAAATGTATAAAATAGGACGGTAACAAATTATTCTGTCTTTTATGAGAAAGGAGAGCTGCCTCACTTGTAGACCATAACTTGTTTGTTAGTGAGTACAGTATATTCAAAGGCAAATCTGATATAAAAATTCTGCTAAAAAAAGCAGATCAAAGATTTTTTTTTTTTAAACCGAGACAAATGAAAGAATGAAAGCGTGAATATCATTTTTCCTCTTAATCTGAGAGTAATATCCTCAACACTTGATGCTTTTTCATAACGAAAACTCGTTGTTTAAAATTGAAACCACCATTTGACAGTACACTACTCCTCCCTTACAAAAATGTACCATGATAACCATGGTACTTTTGTCCAAATTATCATCCGCCATGGTAACCATGGTTATCATGGTACCAAAACAATGAAATACATTGTTTAATGACCCAATGTATTTCATTGTTTTGGTACCATGATAACCATGGTTACCATGGTGGATGGTAATTTGGACAAAAGTACCATGGTTACCATGGTACATTTTTGTAAGGGCTAGAGCTAAGCCTAAAGTTAACACTAGCGCTAGACAATATAATCCCCCAGCCGAGACCTTGGCGAGGTGATACTATAGAGGGGGAGAGAGAGATAAGCATGAGAGGGAGAGAGGAAAGGAGAAAGTGGGGTAGTGAGACCCCACCTGATTTACATTGGTTCCTGTGTTATAGTTATGGGGTATAGTTTTAACGAGAGCTTTTCGTAATGTTGCTTCCAGGAGGAAAAGGCATAATTAGTTTCTTCATTCTTTTTTTAGGAGCTTTTATTGAGAACTATTCTTGAATATGATGCTGTTTTTGATTTTTCTTTTCCAGCTGTCATTGGCATTGATCTGGATAAGGCTGACTATGGAGTAGCCACTAAATTCCATGAAGGAGATATCCCGGTATTTTGGCCATGTGGTGTCACTGGACTAGATACTGTCAAATCTGTTAGTAAGTCAGTTTCAATATCATTCCACCATGTTCAGGTGCGCCGGAAGCAGTTTGGGATTGGGGGGGCAAACATTCCAGGGGGCTCACCTTCCAGTGGCAGTGGGTTAGTGAGCAAAAACTTTTGAAAGGGGGGGGGGGGCAGAAGAAAAATCTGTGTCACCACCACTCTTAAACGTAACATGCAGGCCCCGTTGAACGTTTTTCAAAGTGGAGTATTAACGATCAGGTAGAGCATAAATTGGCGTGGGGTCCAGGGTCTGAGCCCCGGCAGGGGGTCAAGGGGCTGAGCTTAGGGCCCTTGGTGGGGTCCATAGGGTTAGGGGTTTTAGGCATTGAATTACGGTCAGATGAGCATATTTTGATACCTCATTTATGACATTGGCAGGTCACTTATTTTTTCTCTCGCTCTTTCTTTCTTTTTCTCTGTAACATACTTTTTTCAAAGAGTGAGGGGGGGGGGGGGGGGGGGCTCGAGCCCCCGAGCCCAGCCGTTCTGAAGGCCTTGACATGAAGGCTTCTAAATAAGCATATATTTCGCCCTACTGTAAATTTGGGAATTTCCAATTTTCAAACAAACGCATTAAAAACTGCATGACTTCAAAACATATTGAGAAAAAATACCGGATATCATGTCATTTCAACAACATTTGTAAATCACTGGTATCGAATAAGAAATGATCCCCCCGCCCCTTCGGTACGCCAGCGTTCAGGGGCTCATGTCTTCTCAGTTCTCACCCCTATACAAAAAACACATGCTTTCCCATCCTCTCACAATATTTCCACGATATGCACGTATCGCTGATATAGGTGGCATGCGGAATGTGTAGGAAATTTAATTCCTGTTAACTTTCCTTTTCTTTGAATGGAATTTTAAATGTGATTTAATTCAGGTTTTTATTATTGTTATGTTATTTTGAGTTGAATATACAAACCATCTTTACTCCTTTACTGCTTTTTCCTTTTTCTTTTTTTGGAGGGGGGGGGGGGGGGGTTTTGGGGGGGCAAAAATGCGTTTTGCCCCCCCCCCCCCCACTTTTTTGGTTGGGGGGCAAGTGCCCCCCTGCCCCCTCACCCCCCACTTCCGGCGCCTATTACCATGTTTCTCATTGATATATATGTATTTGTTTACTTTTTGTGTACTTATTATGACTGCAGTTCACATGGTTGACTAGTGGTAAGTTGCATTTAAAATTATATAGCGCCATTTTCCATTTTAATTAAATGCTCAAGGCGCTTCAAAATATTAGGGAACACATTACATCATGACAAAGAATCATGTACATTTACATAAGAAAGTAAATGCAAAAATTAAAGAATGAATGTCTGTCTTCAAAACGCAAAATTAAACAAATGGGATTTAAGGTTGCTCTTAAAAGATGTTGAAGAGTCGCAAGTTATAGTTTAGTGCAATGATTAGTGAGTACAAAAAATAATCTGTGTGTGTGAATTTGCCTTATATTGCAAGAGTCCCAGTATCCCATGGTAGTTGATGGTACCTCTTTGAAAATAATTGACCATCTTTAAAAAAAATATTCCTGGCTCTTTAAAACAATATGTCGATCCTTTTTAAAATCCACAAACATCCCCATATTACCCCTTTTAAAATCTTACTAAATTGATGAATAAGTAGTTTAGCATAGTACAATGGACATTTGTAGAAATGAATTCGTGGGATCTACATTGTGCAATTTTGCCTGTAAATGGGACTGACAAAATTACCTCATTTCAATGAGAGGTTATTATGACAATGTTCTTTGAAATGAGTTTCCAATATACATCAAAGTAATTTTAAAGTTTTCCTTGATATTTATTGTAAAATTCATTTTTTCTTGTTACATCAGACTGCAGACATTAATGTGTTACAGCCACACTCCAAACTTCTTTTCCATTTTCCAGAATTGCCACTGGCTTTCACACACAGACCAGGCTGTATGCTGCTCACAGACACCCCCTCCACGAAACCTAACCCCAACCCAGCCCCAGAGGATCTCCCCAGGGTAGTCTGGCTTTCTGATACCCCACCCCTGGCAAGTGTCCTCTCTCAGGCTACCATGGATAAGATAAAGAAACTGGAAACTGCAGCAATTGAGGACATAGGTAATGTCACCTCTCAGTAGGTCCTTCCTCTTTGAATTTAGACACCCCGGTACCTGGATTACTCCAAAGTAGAATTTTTGTAGGCCTTTTCATCTCGAGGCAAAATAAAATAGTGCAGAATGCTCACAATAAATGAATACCTAACTTTTATGGTCAATAATGTTATCTGAGCATTTCACATTTCAGTGAATAATTACTATGAAATGTGCAATAAATATCCCTGTATAAGGCAACTTGACTTACACTAGGAGATCACCCCTGCACTCTCGATAATAATTTACCCAGTGTACTACATGAGCAAAGGTATTAAAGATAAGATGAGGAAATAAATTCCATGGATATACTTTTCTCAATTCGATTACAGGAAAGCGGCAGATTGGCCACCTACTGGTTGAAGATGATATGCTGAAGTCGGCCCTATCGCTCTCCCATGCCAAATCGGTTGCCATAACGACCGGCTTCCCGGTGAAGCTAGAGGGAGACAATCTCTTTGAGACCGATGGACCTCCGGGTGCTATCGCCATGGCAACCATCCTCCAGGCCCTGGGTAAAGATGTGGTCCTGGTGGTGGATGATGATGGAGGACTGCTGGGATGGATGAGAAAACTGGTAGAGATGCTCGTGGAAAGAGGTTGGTTTGGGTTTAGTTTGCACTAATCATATTTTCTTCAAGCACTTTTAAAATCAATGTTAAATTTATTTCACTTAAAGGAGAACAAATCATAATGCTTATATGTCATCACAGATTTCCTTGGAACTTTGCAGTATGTTTTGCCTGCAATTAAGACTAGATCCATTTCGTCATACTCAAAATATAGGGGGTCAGAAGACTTTCTTCAAGCACTTTTAAAATCTATGTTAAAATTATTGTAAATTCAAAGGAGAAAAAAAACCTACTGATTATATGTCATCGCAGATTTCCTTGGAACTTTGCTTAATTAAGACTAGATCCATTTCGTCATACTAAAAATATAGGGGGTTAGAAGACTTTTAAAAATTGTCAAATTCGTGCACCTCTAAGGAAATCCAGAATTTTAGGTTAGCTGGGTTAAGGTTGCAATTGAGTCCTCTCTTAGGTTTATGGTTATGATTGGTTATGATTGGTTATGTTTGGTGTTAGTTTGGTGTTTCTAGGCACTTTGTCTTGTAGACTCCCATCTTCTTCCTCATTCTGTATGCTTCTCTCTGTCCTGAATATAAATAATTCTCTATAAATGACTATAGAAGTCATGTTGGTTAAATTTGTTTGTTCTATCAGGAGTACTGTCCAAGGCCATCCCTTTGGAATGCTATCCTCCTGCTGGCCAGTCTGCTTCCAAAGAAAACGCTGTCTCTTTCCTGACATGCCAAGATGGTCGCACTCCAAGGTTTGATCATCTGGTGGCGATAGAGCGAGCTGGGGTGGCTCAGGATGGAGGCTACCACTCAGCCACTGGTTTGGACAAGAGCGTCAAGATCGGAGGGATTGACGCCTTGTTTAATGCAGCGAGAGAAATGGATCGTGTATTCACAACAGGTGAATACCTTTTACAAGCTGTTAATTATTTGAAATCAAATTTTGTTGTCATTGTTGTATTTGAAGGCTATCAGGAGCTGTGAATGACCCTGAACAAAATATGCATCCTCCTAGCAAATTGCTCCAATTCTAATTCATCTAGTATCCATCTCGTCCAATCCCAGTTTATACTAAGCCATGCAGTCAGTCTTTCCTTCATCAGGTTTAATATTAGTTTGTTGATTATGCTAGTTTTCTAATCATCATTCTTTCCAACATCTACCAAGTCTATACATCATCTGGTCTAATGATTAATTGGTGGGAACAATCCCATAGCAGTGGAGATTGTTTACAAATTGGTCACATCATGCATTCCAACTTATGATTTGCAATGCATTTTAGAGACTCCAGTATCAAATTGATATTAATCAGGAATATACAATCATAATTGTATCAACTTTGTAATCTTTGTTTGTATCAGTCTCCCGACTTTTTTAACAAGGAATTTTGATTTAATAAACCGATATAAATGAATGAATGAATGAATGAATGAATTATAGACCTATGTAGACTAATTATAAAGCATCGAACATTGAATACTAATTGAGTGAATGCATGCATTTTTCTTTTAATTGTAGGAATTGGAGATGGTGGTAATGAGATAGGAATGGGCAAGGTGAGAGACAAGGTCGTGACCCACATCCCAAAGGGTGACCTCGTTGCCTGTGTGACCTCAACGGATTACCTCATCTGTGCTGGAGTGAGTAACTGGGGTGGCTACGCCCTAGCTGTCGCCCTCGCTCTCCTGAGACTGTGCCCCATCCATGACCGCTATCGTCGACGAGCCGTCGGGCTGCCCCCAACCAAAGACGAAATCCAGAGCATTATGGCTGCCATACCAAAAGTCGACAAGGTTTGTTATAACAACTCATTGATTGACTCATTAGGGACTTTTAGATTCGCACGAAGACAATAGGTCTATGCTACGATCGACGTCCTGTTAATGCACTGCCGTGAATGGACGTCACACGTATCAGTCCACGCAAATCTAAAAGTCCCTATTGATATCATGTAGGTCACGTACAATTTCATACTAGCCTTGCTTTAGTAGAGGAAAGATATGCACTCAACGAGCTCAAAAAGAGTGAAGCATATGTTTTTTGTAAGGTTGATTATTCCAGTAACAAAATATGAGTGATATATTATTAGCAATGATGTCATGTTATGGAGTGATTTAAATGATCGAATGAAATATACATATGAAATTTACTGAATGACATGTTATGGAGTGATTTAAATGATTGAATGAAATATACATATGAAATTTACTCAATGACATCTGCTGAACATGAATATGATATGCAATTGAATGGCATCGGCCCATTAACAAAACTCATGTTTGGTTTGTTTATTTTTATCAGGAGGGGAAGGTTCTTGAGGCTATGGTGGAGCTAGGTTTCATGGACGCTACCGGGGAAGTCAAGATGGCTGTCGATTGGTTACCCTTTTATGATGTCCATGCTAACAAGATCAAGGAAATTTTGGTCGACTGTTCCTAAATTTGAAAGGGATACAGTTCCATTTCTTTTTCCCAAGGGAATATCTGAATAGTGCTGAAGTGGAGGCTCAAACTGAAATTATGTTTACATTATGAAATTGTGTACATTCCTTTAATACATAATATTGTCTTGTTTAGAACCAGAAGGGCGATAAATTTGTGTAAAATGATATGAGTTTACACCTTTCCTGCACCAAAGAGATGATATCATCGCCTGTCTTTCTGATATGGACTATATGTGTCACATAATTTGATAAATCAAAATAATAGATTTGATTTGAAGAAGTGATTCAAAATCATGTGGAGGAAGTTTTATATTTCTATTTTGTGATAATTGGGAGAGCCAACTTGCAACGTATATATTTTTATATAATTTTTATATAAATCTAATTAAATCATTTCAACTTGTTATGTAACAATTAAAATGTATGTACATGTTTCAATGCACATGTATGAAATGGTGTGTAAAACATAGGGTGTTGCGTATTCACGTGAATAAGAGATTATGATGTATATGTATGACATAGATATGTGATATCATTATTTTTTTCAATTGATATGTGATTTAATTATGGTATATTTCTTCCATGTATATGTGAATTTTTGATACATTTTATAAATATCATCACTTTTGAATTGTTATTTTCTCATTTAACTGTGTGTGAATGTTTTGATGGACATATATCTAATTGTGTGTGAAAACATGTTCTTATGTGTTTGCTTGAATATGGTGATGGAGTGTATGATATATAAATTAGAAAACATTGATATGTGATATATTTTTAAATGTATTCCATCCATACTGTACGCGTGTTGTAGAACTTGATATATCATTGTTCATAGTTGATACCGAGCTGCATCTATTGAATGGTGGCCTTTAAGATGGTCCCAGATGTAAATAATTAGATTTGACTGATACAAGGGTTAATCACATACACACCCTTGCTCTTAAATCAAATTGAAGCTAGTATCTCCCTAATTAAAAAAAAAAGATCTCTTGATATATATTGCTTTTATTATTGAATGTTAATAACTTGTGGTTGATATACCAGTATGTGCATTATATTTTGAATGGTATCACAACAAGGTGACATTAGATTATACAATCGCATCTTCCTGCACTTCATAATAATAATAATAATAATATTCAGTTCTTGTATAGCGCATATCACAGTAGCAACAATATTAATACCAACAAAATAAAACATACCTGTGACAAACATGGTTGTAGGTTTTAATAAAAATCACTCCTTTTCAAGCGAGTCTTCTGCTCATCATGATGTGCATAATTAACATACATGAATATGTTTGAGGTTCATAACAGTGGTGATAGTGATTAACAGGCTCATATTCTCAGGTACTATTGCATACTTGAATCAATGCCAATGATTGTTGTTTATATAAGTACAGATTGCATATTGTCTTTCAAATTAACAATGTATCGATATCTTCATATTAATTACATTAACTGGCCATGAGGGGGAAGTGAGACTATATTGCCCAAGGATATTTAATAGAATTGCCTGTCAAATGGTTGCATCAAGGGCACTGTAGTCTTGTATTCCCCAGTGAATACGCCAGTCAGTATTATCATTAACAGAACCTTTTCTTTATATTGTTAGCATCATTTATATCAAGTTATGTTTACAAATTGATTATATACAGTGAAAAGTGAAAAGTGTATACATACAAGAAAATATTGTTGTACCGGTTGGTGCAACATGGGTGCCTATGGGGTGATGGCTGTGCCATTAGTAATGATCTTTGTTATATGAATGATATATTCCATATTTGTAACATTTTATTGCATACCAAAATACATATATGTACTAAATGAATCTACACTTGCTTATATTGAGCGAAATCCTTGAGTAAAATATCACAAGAAATATTATCTTTTAAAGTTCTTTCAGTTATATCTCTTTGGGTGAAAGGGAATTTAAATTGTGCAATTAACTCATATTTGAATATTAAACTCTTATATACATGCAGTGCATCTCAAAAAAGCTAACATTTTGAAAATGTATCCCCAAATCATTTAAAAATCATTTCAGGAAATGTTCATACATGTTGATAGCTGAAGGTCCCCTTTATCAAATATCACACACAAATCTGATAATATTTTCACACAAAAGCCATTGTTGTGAAAGGGTGACATTTTTTTCCATCTGGAAACTAAATTTGGGTAAAAAGTGGAATATTCAAATAAACTGTAGCCTTGACTTGTTAATACTCGGACCAATTGCTCCATGCACAATCTTGCAACATATCCACAAGATTTATGAAACATGTATTTGAAAAAAGGCATATGCATGATTTGAAGTCATGCCAATTAATGCAATTTTACTGTTTTATTTCTTTTTTTAAACTAAAAGAGTGATATGGTTTGTATAAATTTAACCTCAATTATAATAAAGTATTATTGCTTATCAGAATATTGATGTTTGTGTTTTGTGTATGCATAAAGTTTGTGTTACCTCCATTACCTCCATTGACATCCAGCTCAAAGTCAATTGTGATTAAAATGGAGAGAAAGATGATACCAGACTAAAATTATTTATTGTGAAAGAAGTTATAGTAATACTGGATTCGAACAATTAGGCAAGTAAATTCTTTCAAGTCATATGAACGTTCTTTCAGCTGTGAATGGCAATTTCAATATCACAAGTTCAAGACAATGCATTCACTCGGGGAGAGAGAGAGAGGAGAGGGAGGGAGAGAGAGAGAGAGAGAGGTAGAAAGGGGGAGGATCAGAGAGAGAGAGCTAGAGGATAAAGGGAATAATTATACAATCTGTTGGCCGGGTAATCTGTAATAATAACGATCAAGATACAGTATATGATCGCTGTATCAGTTGTATTTAATTAATTCACAAATGTCGGACTATCTATCCCAACCATGAGATTTAGTAGAAATTCTTACGTCTGCTAAATGCAAGAGTGTGGAACTTGTGTTTTAATATGATTGTAAAAGAATATACCGGGTAACAAAAAGTGTTTTAGTATCGATAAACAGCTGTCATATATCAAAAATTGTAAACTTCAGAAAATCTAGGTTGAACAAAAATAAACAAAGGGATCAAAACAGGATTTACTACTCTAGCAAAAGGAAAACACACTTTTGAAAAGACTTGATCAAACATGGTTATAATTTCTGCAAAACGGAATCGCTTCAATGTGGTCGTAGCAGACGCCATTGTATCACCTGACTACAATGATCATGTGACCATATAGTACCCGTTCGCCAGCCACCAGCGCCAGCGCCACGGCAACGCTCGCGCTCGGCATCAGATCAGAAAGGCCTAACAGTTAGTACTTGTCCCCGGGCCGTGGTACTCGGTCACCCCAGACAAGGAGTAATCATATCAAGTAGAATGGCTGATGAAAAGAAGAAGAAGGGCTCATCTCGTCGTGGTAACAAAAGCAACACTTATGATGATGGTGCAGGTAGGCATTACCATTACTTTTATTAGCAAAATATATATTTTAAAAAAATATTAAAAAATGAATAGCCTAGGGTCTATAGATCTAGAGAGATTCTAGATCTAGCTGCATTACTATCCTGGCTGTTTTATTGATTCTCAACATTTCAATCACCACTTTCCAAAAATCAACTGATTTCACTAAAAATCGGTACTTTAGTGACAATTGATGATACCTAAATAGCAGTAAAATACAATTTTTTCAACTTAATGATGTTAAAAAGAATAATTTAAAAATTCAAATTGTAAGTCTAGTGTCAAATTTGCCAATCAGCCACATCGGTTATATTGTGTGCAGTCTATGCAATAGTGTGTGGTGTGTGTATTAGTGTATTATACCTGCCTCTCAGCAAGTATGCAGTGCTTGAGTTCAGTACGCAAGAAATGCCAAGTTCAAAGATTAGGTATGCGTGAAATCTTCATGACTCTGCGCGTTAGCGCGCGGGCAAAGGTATAGTATAGTGTACGTTTCGAAATCGCGCGCACACGCGTGAAGCGACGTGATAGCCGGCCTGCAAACACACAATAAAATGGAGATGTGTTGATGCCGAAAGTTCCGGGTGTAATTAATGCTGCGTAGTTGTGAAAAAACTCCTATCTATTCGGTACTCTCTAAGTGAGGGTGAAAATGCAATAAGAAATTAAGGCCTATTTTGAAGCGTTTCTGCTAAATAAAGCCTGATACATGTTTTCTCCATACTTGTGATTTACACATCAAAATAACTTTCTCCAGGGTGGTGTTTCACAAAGACTAAGATCAACTTTAAGTTTGACTCTACTATGGCAGACCTTTCATGCCACTGTTTGCTCTCACCATATACTTGCATTGGTGTCTCAACGGAGGTTCAAATCATGGTCACAAATCTACAAAATTTATATTTTTGATAATTCATTATTGAAGGAAAAAATATTAACGGTATCTAAAATCATAATGGTGAGAGAAAACATGTGACATGAACAGCCTGCCATAGTTAAGTCCAACTTTAAGTCGATCTTAGTCTTTGTGAAACACTCTACTGGTCTTTCGTAAATAGGCAAACAAAAGCGTTTCATATATATCTTGAATGCGAATTATTCCTTTTTACTTCCATTCTGTTTAATATTCGTCCACAGATCAAGTAATGTTCAATGTTACCAGTAATTAAAATCACATTAAATAAATCTAGGTTTATTTTGTATGTTTGCTAGGTAGGCATTTTAAAAAAGTGACGCCCCTCCCCCCCCCCCCCCCCCCAAAAAAAAAAGTAGATTTTTTTCAATTTACATTATCAGTCACACTATTGTTTTTATTAAAGCTCAGAACATAGATGGTCCTATAAAAGAACAAAGAAAATGCAAACTCAAATCAGGAGAATTTGAATGTAGAAAAAAAAACTGATTCAATGTCCTTGCCACTCATTCCCCTTTGTCTATTAAACCGAGGGATTACCATCTAACTTTGTAATCTGATCTATACCCTTAGACGCAAGCCCATCAGGTCTTCAGTGCCCGCTACAAGGGAGTGCTCGGGTCATCAAGGATCACTGCGCTGATTGGCACAATCATATTGATAAGTGGAATGGAATGAACGATGCAGGCTTCAACATCATCAACAAGATCATCAATCTCAAACTTCAGGCAAAGTAAGTAGGATAAAATTTAGGGAATAATAAGACGTGTCAATTTGTGACTTGTAAGGAACATTAATCTGCTGATTGCAATGATTTCATTAAAGTAAAATCATTGGCACAGGAAATCCATCCATTGTCCTTTTAAAGTATGTTATATTTTGAGTTTTGGATGTCCATATTAATATGGAATTTTAATTTGGGGGAAGGGGGTCCCGATTCAAAATTTTGGGATTGAGACTTAGATTTTATGTGCCCATGTGTCCATTGTGTCACTTTTATCAAGCCATGCTTATTATGTAATACCTTTTTGCAGATTTCCAGAATATAATTTTTAAACGATTTATTTTACTTACACCAAAATATTTGTGGAAGCCCAAACTCTGTAGCTTTTCCCAATCTGTATAGTACAATTGTGCTTTTTGCCTACATGCTTAGTGTAAGAATCTGTGCAAATAGTCTACTTGATGATTAATATACAAATAATTAATACACAGCAGTGAGGGCATTAGTAATTTCACTAATGCACGAACAAAATGATGTGTATTATTTGTTTTATAAGATGATGTTTTATTTGTTTTATAAAATTATGTTATATAACATGATTTTACTGATGACGGGTTATTAGTCAAATTACATGTTAGGCAAATTGAATGCCTGATGGTCACGTGTACGCTCTCAACCAATCATTTGATTAGGATCCCCTTCTTCATCGATCATCCTATCACATTTAATATCTCCTTCTTTTGTAATCTAGGAGTGACGGACAAAGTAAGGTTGAGGTGCGGTCTGTGGCCACCACTGAAGCAGAGTTTATGAGTGATAAGCATGATGGGATGCCTGAAGGTCTTGAAGCCTTATGTAATCAACTGACTGCCATACATACATCTATGGTAAATTTGTTACTGATTTGTGATAAAGGAGTACTGGTAGTGGGATTATTTTGTGTGTACGGTACCTCCTCTAATGAAGGGATAAGGCAGTAAAACATTCCACACAATAAGGGCTTTTTTTAATGTAACTTCGACATAGTGAACTGCAACATGATTTAGCTTCTATAGGGGCTTAGGGGTATATTGCATACAAATTTGATAAACGCACTTTTTGGCCAAAATGGCAAGGGATTAGTTTAGCATTTTGCAGAAAAAAAATGAAAATATTCAAATAGGCTAGTTTCCTTACAATGAATGTCCCTTATGCCATGAGATGGACCCTGACCCTCGTTTTTTCATACCAGTTACTTATTTTTTGATGAATTATTTTAGTTTGATATTCAAAATAGACAAAATAAAAAATAAAAAATTGCTGATCTTCAAATTGAGCACCCACTGCAGCAAAGGTCAATACTCGTGGTCGCTTTATTCAATTTCTCCTTTAATGTAAGTACTGTTCAAAGGACAAATCGTCTCTTTAGAGTCATAGGGGCATAAGGTCCATGTAAGAATATATTAGTTGATATGTTGTTTAAACACAGTTTAACAAAAAGAAAGTACTTATCGATCAAATAATTTTTTAATTTTTTAAATAGGATTTTTGTTCAGTTGGGGTTGGCAGCTCTGCATTGCAATTCATTGTATGTAATCATTAGTTTCATAACCTTATGTAGCAGCATAACTGTACCGAAGGAGTATGGA
Organism: Strongylocentrotus droebachiensis; assembly: GCA_035222895.1. Taxonomy (NCBI): domain Eukaryota; kingdom Metazoa; phylum Echinodermata; class Echinoidea; order Camarodonta; family Strongylocentrotidae; genus Strongylocentrotus; species Strongylocentrotus droebachiensis. Next base: position 331,163 of record JAVYIG010000004.1, read on the forward strand.
CTGGTGCACCCTATTAACTACAAACTTAATCATTACAAAGTGAAAAATAAAATTGTTCATCAATTCTGTGAATATGCAGCAAATTCATTTAGAAAATTGCATATTATGTTTTACTCCTCATTCCATTTTAACTTTTGCTATTTGTATGTTTTTGTATTTGAATATTGGGTCTGTAAGTTTAATCCTTGAGCTTGTCTTCACATATCTAAATAAGATTCCTTTTTGGTTGAATTTCAGGCTAATCTGATGAAAAAAATGGCCACCATCACAAAGCATTTCCAAGGTGTGGAGAAATTGGAGCAGAAAAGAAGGAATCCCAATATGGATGCCGGTCCAATGTTTACAAGTTGGTCAGTGGACAAATTTGGTAAGCGTTAATTTGTGTGATGAATAATCACCAAAGAAGTTAAGTTTCTCATATTGCATTGTAGAATCTTTCCATTGTATTTTATTTTACAAAATCCTTTTGGGTTAATAATGTATGTATATTAAAGAACTCCTTGAAAAATTCATTCCGAATACATATGCTTATTATATATATTTGAAAATATTTAATGTTATTTCATGTTTGATGTTTATCCTACTTTATATTGATGCTATCAGTCCCCCCTCCCCCCCCCCCCCCACCTCTGTCTCTTTCCTTCTGTCTCTCTCTCTCTCTCTCTCTCTCTCTCTCTGTCTGTATGTTTCTCATTCTTCATCTTACTATCTATCTTTATAACTCTTTGTTACACGTAATACACGCACTGTTTTCCTCTGCCCTATCCAATGCGTTTTTTTCTCTCTCATCTCTCTGTTGATGTCTCTTTCTTATTGTCTTGTCCAGTTCAAGCCTCACAGCATCTTCAAGACATGTACCGGCAGGAACTGGAGGTCAAGAAGGTCATCGTGGAGGATGTAGCTCACCATGACGACCGAGACATCATGATGATGTACGCCTCCACCTGGCTTCATCAGCCGTACTTTGAAGATGATGCGGTGGTTACGTTAGAGAGTATGCTTACAGAGACAGGGTTTAGGTGACACCGGAAGGAAAAGCAATTGTAGCATCAAAAAGTCCAAAAGGGATACAGTTTGGAGGTGCCAATGGTGGTATAGACAAGAGTTAGAATTCACAAGAAGGAAAATGCAATTCTACATGTAGGAGCTCAAGCTAGAAGTCAAGGAGATGATAATTGAGGATGCTGCTTACTATGATAATCATGACATGATGATATACGCCTCCACCTGGCTTCATCAGCCCTACATTGAAGATGATGCGGTGGTTACGTTGGAGAGTATGCTTACAGATACGGGTTTAGGTGACATCAGAGGGAAGAGTAGGTGTAGCGCGACATAAAAGAGTTACAGTTTGCAGGTGCCAATGGTGCTGTAGACGAGAGTTAGACAACACAAGATGGAAAAGGCTGTTCTACATGTAGGAGTAGGAGTGAGAAGTCCAGAAGGTGATCGTGGAGGATGATAATTTACATCTCCACGTGGCTTCTTCAGCCGTACATTGAAGACGATGTGGTGGTTACGTTAATAGAGAGTATGCTTACAGAGACAGGATTCAGGTGACAGCTTCAATACAGGAAAGGCAGTTATTTAGGAAAATGAATGATTAGTGAGGATCAGAGAGGAGAGGCATCGTGGAAAGATTTGGTGATATTAAAGAGCATGCTTAGAGAGACTTACATGATAGCAGAAGGAAAAGGAAGTTATATACAGTTTAATTATGACTGAGCAGCGAGGGCTACAGAGGAGAGGTAGTGCTGAAAAGTGTGATTATATTAGAGAGCTTGCTTTATTATACAGAGCTCACTGTTTGGTGCTATTTCAAGGAGAAGATGCGGTAGAAATACCAAATTACTCATTTCTTTTTGGATGTCCGCAAGGCTGTTTATATCATATAGGCCTTTTCAGTCATTCGCAAGCCTGTGCAAATCAAGAAATGTCATTTCAGATCTTTCTTAGTGAAGAGAAGCAGACAAAATAAACATAGCAACATTCAAAGTTGAGGAGTAGTTTGCACGAAAGCCTCAAAGAAATTCCAGGGACAAGCAATTTAGTGAATGAACATGGATTGATCATGGCATTGATGTTTCCAAAGTTCAGAACTAGTTATGTTCCATAAACACCCAATTTTTCTGTATGTTTGGCAGAGATAGATTGGAACATGTACAGTATATCTAAATAAAGGAAATTATGTCTTTTATTCAGACTATTGGTTTTGCGTATTATGATCTTAATTCCTTTTTTCACTGAACACTCTCATAACACATACATTTTGTCTTTCAGTTCAAGTCACTCTCCCTTTTCAAATACACTTTTCAACTTCACCAAATCATACCAGCATATTTCTCAATTCCTAGAGGTAAAGTTGATATTCTATTTACATATACAGTTAACAACTAAATTATTCATACCCTTGCCAAGTTTTGTAATTTTTTAAGTATGTGAAAAATTGATGTGTCATGATTTATGTTTCTTGAAACTGTGACACATTACAGCATACATCTAAAAGTATTCAACAAAAGACCTTTAGAATTCAACCAGACCGCCTTTTATTCTTGAGTTACAAAAAACACGAAAAACATCAAATTCACCAGGGGCATGAATAATTTGGTTGTTAACTGGATGTGGGTTTTCCTTACCGTATGCTGGTGAGTACCGATTTGCAGATTTGAACAGTCAACACATACATGTACACTCAAGATACACAAGATGATACTGCAATGTTTTTCATACATATTTAATGGAATATTCACATGACACATGTATATACAAGTGCAACGTTAAGAATACGTCAACAAATATTTCATGGTTTCTGTATATTTAACCTAACTTGTTTTTAGGTACCGGTATGTTGTTTGATCGTTTTAGCTGGGAAATATCTGGAGTAGAGTGAATTTCAATTACTTGCAGGAATTTTATTTGATTAGCCGTACATTTGATCTCGATGTTTTCATTCTTCAAATTATGATGAATACCTTATCACAAATTGATGTACAGATTTTCTTGTCAATAGGAGAACTCAATGATCAAATAATGTATACAAATTCACTTTCAAAAATTGTAATAATGAAAAGGATGATTGCATGCATGGAATATTAGAAGATAGAAAATTTCATTTTTTTTTTTACAAATTAAAAAATTCATAATGTAATTCAGGTATACTTATAGTGTGTTTCTCCTCTGCGGGCACACATAAATGTTACAAATTATACAGAGCAAAACCAAATAATTTTCTTTATTACATGTCAAAACTTCTCATGCCCAGTTGCATGAATTATTTGACAATTTAGAGGCTCATAATTAACTTCAGAGATAAGTGGCATTTTACTTTTCACTTGTCCAATTTAAAAGTTCAAACTGAAGAAAAAAAGAAAAAAGATTCTAGTCCATTTGATGAAGGACGTAGTATTGTGTACAGAGTTGAGAAAGGTTAATTTTATATAACTGGAAGCCTTAAGCACCATACTTGTTTCATACATAATAATCATATTTTGTCAGAAGTCATGTCCATTAATGTAAATTCATGTAGATGACAAATGTGGTCTACTGGTAATTTGGGTAATATTAAATAAATGGATAAAATTTCAACCCATATCATTAAGCTTTGTGCTGTTTGCCTAATATAGTGTCCATTCTCATTACCAACAGATTTTTAAACAGTTAGCACACACCCTTACTACAGTATTACAAAGATGGTCTAATTCTTCAAAATTAAGAGAAGAGAAAAATGTTTAAAAAGAAAAACCTTCTTGTCCTATATCATTTCTGACCTTAAATTCAAGCATTGATTGTAACAAGCTAATACATGATCATCGTACAAATTTTTTTGAAATTAAAATTTCATGAGAAAACATAGAACCACATATAATTTCCACCAATATTACATTTTTAATGCACCCATTTTGTAGTGAAAGAATTTAAGGGTTTGTCATTCCACTCAAATGCATACATGTCTATTGTATGCACTGGTAGTCAAATTTTGATGAATTCACACTATCGCAATTCAAAAAAGGATGAAAACATTAATTAAAGAACAGAATGTGTTGAATCTCCCCCAAACTACATGTTTAGTCACTTTAATGCAACAAATATCCCCATTACATGGAGTACAGTACAACCTTTAGATGACTTACTTGGCTCATGCTTTAAAGATTGAAATCTTACTGATGAAGCTTGTAAAATTCAATTATGAACATTAAGTTGATCATGCAATTTATTCTATTTATCTGATCTCTGTGGTTTATTAATGTATTCAAAATTATGGATGTTTCAAATGAATGGACTACAATACTTGCAATTCAGTTTGCATAATAATAATAACTGTGATTTATATAGCGCATAATAATTATTGATGACAATCATCAATGCGCTTTACATTATTACATTCATACATTACTTGTTGCTTCTTTGGGCAAGCTTTAAGGTTTGCATAAAAATCTCCCGGGTTTCCACCGTTTCCTTTTTTTTTTAGGTCAAAATATTTTGGGGCAAACAAATTTTTAACGTCCATTTTTTTCAGCATACTCCATTCTCATGCCTGATAAATTGGAATATGTTGGTAAACATGCATATTATCTACCTGTCTACAAGAGCTCTCTTAGGTCATATCTCTGTAACAGATTAACACAGAAAAATACATGGGAGACTATACCAAACGTTGAATATCTAGTTATGGTGGTGGTGGACTTGATGAAAAATAATTTTCACCTCAAAAGGGTATCATAGCTGTATATCAAACTACTAAACTCTATAATGTGCATCTCACTATCATATACAGTCAATAACATAGGAAATGGTGTTGAAAAACATTTCAGACTAGACATGCAATGTACAGAGCATACATTCATACTCAAACCTAATAATGGTAGCTGAATACACATATCAAATTCATGCACGTATAAAGCAGACCAAACAAATTCTAAAAAAACAAACTATATTGCCATATTCAAAAATATACACAAGCATATGTTACATATTTACAATTGAAGACAGCTGTCGAATTCTGGGGAATGGGCAGACAATTTATAGATGCCTACAGGATTCCTTTACAAGTTATCTTAATACTTGAATCAAATGTTTTGACTGCTATTAACATTTCCAGGTACTCAATTTACACACTTAATTAATATTCACACTATTCTACTTCAAACAGAGATACACTCTAGGTGCAGACATATCATTTGTCACAGCATTGATACAAAAATACTTTCCTTATTTGAGAGCTTCCATGATATATATTCAGCTGAAATACTAGATATCATAGACCTGTATTCTCAAACATTCTGAAAGTTGAATACACAAATAAACAGAGAAACTAAGAGAGAATGATTGAATAGAGAGTGAAAATGAAAGAAAGGCAAGTTGCTGACAGACTACAGTGTGGTTGGTTGCAGCAGTACAGACAGACTGCATGATGCACAATACTGGCAAGTTGGGCATTATGGCAATTCATATATACACACAGCAAACTCCTTCCCACGGAGGACCACGGTTCTGAAGCGAGCAATCAATCCGTTGACTGATTAATCAAACCCATCTCAACGGCCATATCAAGGGACATCCCAGCCGGTAACTGGACGCAACTGCCATCATCCAGGATGTACTGGGGAGTGGGTTCCTCAACGGTTTCAATGGCACCGCCTTCCATGGACAGCAGAGCTTGGACAGTCTCTATGGTCATGCCGTCGGGTGTCTGGATCTGCATGGCGGTGCCGTCTGGCTTCTGGAGGAGGAAGGTACCGTCTTCCAGCTGCATGATGGTGGTGCCCTCAGGTAAGACGGTGGTCTGTTCTACCAGGTCTTCAGAGGGGGTTTCTCCCCCAGTCTCCATGAGGGAGGTACCAGTCTCGCTGGATGATGCCCCTGCTTTCGCTGGGTCAGCCTGAGTAAGAACAACGATGAAGATAGCTGTTATACCACTGGTATATACTTTAGTGCTAGAGTAAATTTACACAGTATATCAAAAGATGATCTACATTTTTTTCTTTTTTACAAATATGAAATCATAATCATATGCCAATTTATAGAGAATACACTGACCTATTACTTCACACATCTAACATAAATCATAGACTAATCAGAAGAGGGAAAGATAAAAGACAACAATTTATGAAAAGAAATTTGCTTAAATCAAATTCTTACCACATCAGAAGAGACAGCCTGGGAAGTTGTTGCCATGCTATCAAGACCACTTGTCATGAGCTGTGGGTCTGATGACATGCTAGAAGATGGTGTGGTATTGGTGGTGGAGGTTGTTGTGGAGTTGCTCACCTGTTTTGATGATGATGATGCTGGCTGGGTGATGGTAGGTTTCTGAAAAAAGTGAAATTAATAATTGTGTAAAACGGTACTGGCAGAGAAAAAGCGAATCAGAGTAATCTATAGCATTAATTTCATCAATCTCGCAAGACTGTATGGACACATAATCTGTGAAAAGATGACCCTAATCTGAATTGCCCAAGTACCGTCAACAGTGGTACTATTCAGGTAGATAAAGAGAAATAAACCATGTCTAATTTCGAATTTATATACAAGCAACCTCATGGGTATTGTGTACAAATAGACTGCAAGTGGAGATAGATACACATAATCTTTGAAAATAAAAATGACTCTCACAATTCCATAAGCTGATATTCAATCTAAGGCACATAGGTACAAGAGAAAGGAAGTAAGAGAGAAACACAGAATATGTCATCTGAAGTATAGTTCTTTACCAGCACAGTAATGTCCTTGCGTGATCGATTCAATGAGAAAAGCCATTTACCGTTTTGATGGGTTTGAGGGGTGGCAATGTTGTTGTAGCACTGGTTGTCTTGGCTGTAGGGCTGGATTCAAAGGCTGCAGAGTTGGATTCCAGCCCCTTGGATGCCTTGGATGATATAGGTCCAAGAGGAGGGATGGGTCGCTTTGCAGCAGGTTTCACCGCGGTGGTGCTAGTGATGGGTACATCAGCGATGGATGCTATGTTCCCGATGGTGTGGACTCTCTTAGCGGCGGCGGCGGTTGCGGAGGAGGTGGCGGTGGGTGTCGTGAGCCTGGTCGATGATGCAGATCTTGAGGGGGACAGGATGCTGATGGTTCCAGGGGTCTTTTTGCCTGGGGGCTGTTCACATGAAACCCAAAATGTTACCAGTGGATATTTAGATGCATATCATATTAATATCAGATGTATCAATGTATCAATTCACATTTCTATATCGTCATTTAATAATAAACCACAATTCTGTGAGATCTTACAAGCAATACTAAGACAGGTCCTGTCTTAGTATCTATACAATTTACATTTGTCAACATAAATTTGATTTGTTACTCTAATATTTATAGCACTTTCCAATAGTATAATTAGTGAGCCAACATTTGCTCTATTCAAAACTGTTATCAAAGTGTTGTCTAAACAAATAGTTGAGAAAAATACTGGTCCTGCATTGAAAATAAACATGTAAATGAAAGAAAAACTTCTCTGTGTATTATGACCCCTCAAAGTTTACCTCACTCCTTGCTGGACTTCCCATTCTGCGCTTCCTCTGTAGTGCTTCTCCTACACTCTCTGTAACTCTGGGTTGTTTTTGTTCTTTATCTTTGATCAAGACTGCTTCTTGCTTCCAGCTCAGAAGCCTTACAGTCTTTGGCAGTGAATCTTCTGAAGGATTCTTGAAGCGGTATCGTCCTGTCTCCACACCAAGGACCTTAGCCATAGTGTCGTCCTCAATCAGAAGCTCTTGTGTTTCACTCCCTGGGGGGGAGAGGGGTAGATTAAATAAAATTGGATTAAACAAGAATACATTAAAGGTATAGACCAGTTTTGGAAACGCCCCCCTCTCAAAAAAATGAAATGGAAGCTCTCATTACCAATCATGTGAAAGAATATGTTTTGACTAATACGTGAAGATACAAATTTTGCCGGGAAACAGCCTTCTAATTGATATATTAGGCAAGTTATTATATCTATTCGGACTGGATAGATATAGAGTAGTCCCATATACATCTTGCTGTGTACAGTGCTTATAACTTTATCAAGACTGGGCCAAATTGTTATCATTTTGATGATTCCAGAACCTTGCAGTACACACCAATACTTATATGCTACATGATCAACCTTTTCTGATTGATTCCACAACATTTCTTTCACAATGCAATTGCATGACCAGAACTGGTCTATACCTTTAAATGAGATTGAATTAAACAAGAATACATTCAATATATTGTCAAAGACACTGGCATACATGTATGAATAAAATTGCTAATAATCTTGCATTGTAATATAAAAAGCACATGTTCACTTTACTTGTTTACAAAAAATAAAACTGATATCTAATCACTACTGACACCTAACTTTGGGAAAACCTATATATATCTACAAGTACAGTGTAACAGGGATCACATGTATTTAGTGCAGACCTGTCATGAGCTCAAGTTTATGTTACCTTAATCTCCATCCGTTATGAGTTCATAACAAGTACCTACAGTACATGTAAATATATAAAACAAAATGAACTAGTAATAGAGCTTTTCATGGACCTCTATTTGCCTATGAACCATGCTTATAATTTTGTTTAATGTCCAGGGGGGAGTTTCACAAAGATCCTAAGTCGAACTAAACTCTAAACATTATAAAGAGCCATATGTAGCCTTAAAATAAAATATATTCAAAAGAGAAAAATCAAGTATTTTAGACTTTTTATAAATTATAGAACATGAAATCTCCTTGATAATACAAAATATGAATGATTTGAACCAACATCTAATGCCTTTAAAAAAAACTTTTACAAAATATTTTCATAGATGCTTTATACAGCTTTCCATAATTGTTAAGTCTAAAGTAGAGATAAGTTCAACTAAGGATCTTTGTGAAACACCCCCTGGGCTGAGAAACTTGTCTAATATTAATTTATCAACCTTTCCAGGAATGATCCTTTGCAGAAGCACCTGAGATGCGCTCCAGGCACGATGTAGCCATCTTTCTGGCTTCTGTATGCATTTCTTTGAGAGATTTGAGGATAGTAGGGAAGATAGCATCTTTGGTGGTGGTCTGCTGAGCTCTGGCCACCGTGTACTCCCAGGGTTTGATGACCTTACACAGCATGGGTAGCGTGACCTTGATCAGATCTTCATCAAGGGGAGACTTGGGGTCAAAGAACTGTGGCAAAAAATGTATAGATATTCACAGTATTATAATTTACTTCAATGGTTAAAGCCAATACAAAGTTTTGGTAAGGGGTCATGAATTTGGTTCAAATGAACATATTGAAAGCATACCGGTATGTGATCCTAAAATGTTCAGTGATCGCGTTGTCGCGGTTGAAATCGGGTCTAAAGTGACGAAATTGTAAATAATAAAGTCTTTATGTTGTATAGCTCCCTCTCAAGGTCAAGATATTGATTTAGCTATAAAACAATGTTATTTGACTAAAATCGACCGATTTGCTATTACCGTTTGGAATATATCACAACTGCATATTCTGAGATTTTCATGGTCGCAGCTACCATCGTATGGCCGTAGGCGCTATTTGAAATTTATCAACATTTACCGGGAGCACCGGTAAATTGTTATATTCAAGTTTTCTCGAAAGCAGAAGTGTTGTAGGGGCTAAATTTTTTAGTGCTTATAATACATCTATATGGGCATACAAATTTATCAAAATTGTAAAGAATCACTATCCACCCAATTTTCAAAATTTACCAAAACTTTGTATTACCTTTAAAGCATATATAAAAAGATATGTGATTTTCTCAATCTATGACTCGGATAGAAAAGATAATGCCCTGGCCTTGATCAGATCATCATAAAATGCAACAGACGTTGAAAGATGTTCTAAATAGATTGTATTTATATGAATGAAACTAATCAAATATCTGGGATTTTTAAATCTATGAATCGGATGGTTACAGTACAATGTAGTTAAAGGTGATGGGATGTTTTGCTAAATGCTTCTGGTGAGAAATAATATGCCTTTTAAAAAACTGAATAACTATCAATACAAAAGATTGTTCAATCCCTCAAACACAAAGGAAAAAACATGATTATATTCTACAATAGATCCTCAGAATTATGCTTTTTTCTTCTAAAAGTAATGTAATAAGAACAAAAATTCAGAAAGAAAAATTTCTGAAGTCCAACCTTAAAAGTTGACGTATCTTCCTTTTCAACATCTTTGCTGTTTGATGATACTGTTGGTGCATCTTCACTCTGATCAATGACCTTACGACCTGAGCCAGGGGGTCTTCCTCTCCCTCTCCCCCTCCCTCTAGGTTTATATGGCCCAGTCCTAGGGGTGTAGTGGTAGGTGATGATAGCTGGTTTGGGCCTTACTGGTGATGTTTCTTCATCTTCTTTGGGTGTCTGTTCTGAAGAACAGGGCTTTTCATCTTCAGCTTCAGGTTTAGGAGATTGGTCTCCATTAGATTTCTCATCTGCCTCGCTTGGTGTCTTCTCCTCTTGTTTGCTAAAGAACAAAAAGAAAATGAAGTACTAGATGAACAGTTTGGTTTTAACAATAATTTTAAGTCAAGTTCTACTTTTTCTTCTGCCATGAGAAGCATATATGAAACCTGAAGTACTACAAGATCAAACATGTACAGTACATGTCTTAAAATGTTAGGCCTTTTTAGTTTTTACATAAAGATTACATTGTAGGAAGTGGAAATTAGTAAATTACGATAATTATACAGATGTTATTCTAAATACACCTACATTAAAAAATTAGCTTCTTTTTCTTTCTTCTTTTTTGGCATGGAACTTTCACTTCACAATCAAGGAAACACAAATAATTTAAAATGAAAGAACAAAGAAACCTACTCTTTCTCATCACTTTGTCTCTCGTCAAACTGTTGGTCTTCATCTTCTGTCTTTGCAAACACAGAATCTGGATCTCCATGAGTTGGGTTTTCTCTGTAGTGCCTGGCAAGGCCACCTTTACCAATATACCTCTTTTCACAGCTCTGACATTTATACTTTCTCTTCAGATTATACATGCTGAGAGCAGATGATCCAGTTTCAGTCTCATCATAGTCCGAGTACTCTCCATCAGAGGAACCTGGTTGATCTCCCAACTCTTCATTGGACATGGTCTTGTACTCTTTGATTCTGTACAACGGAGGCCTGGAAACTCGTCCTGATCGAGTCTTGCAGTTGGCAGGTCTCTTCTGTCTCAAAAGATGCAAGTCCCGGGAGGATGGCACTGCAGGAGCCATTCCCTTGACTGCTGCTTTACCTCCACCTCGCCCAAATTTCTTCTTCACGCCAAGGACTATGGCTGGCTTAGGGCTCATAGAGGCTCTGACCAATGCTGAAGAGGGTGATGGAGTTGTTCTTGTGATCGCGGTTGTTGGATTGCTATTGTTAGAAAGTCTGTTGGACAAGACAGTACCAGGTGGGAAAGTTCTGACGGGTGTTTGCAGCTTGTTGGTCACGTTTGTCACTACTTTCATGAGTGGAATTGTGCTTCCCTGTGTCTGGCTGGGGGTCAAGATCGCTGCAGAAACAGGAGCTGGAACTGGAGCCGGAGCTGGGAGAGGGGCTGGAGCTGGAGTCGATGACTGGGTGGTCACGGTAGCTGGAGCATCTGGGACACGGACAATGGTGATGGGTTGACCAGGATTCTTCGCTAACAGGGCCTGCACTTCTGGGGTATTCACGATATTGGATATGAGTGTTTGGCTGAGAGCCCCTGTCCCCGGTGGGGTTCGGACGGTGATTGTTACTGGAGAAGGGGTTGAAGATGCTACTCTCAGAGTTGGAACGCTTGTAATTGGAGCAGTTTGTTGCTGGGAGATGGCTTGTACGAGGCCAGGTGTATTCAGAAGAGATGTTCCGAGGCTAGCAATATTACTTGAACCCGTCAATAAACTATTCCCATTAACAAGTAGTGATGTGTTCTGAACTGATCTTGCCAAATTTAAAGTTATAGGATTAGCTGTAGGTGCAGTGGTCAATGCAATGCAAGTGGGAGTGGTTCCAATTACTGATGATGCTGAAGCCATTTCCAGGATGTTTAATCCATCTTTATTTTTTGTGTTATCTGTAAGAGAGCATTCACTGCCTGAATCAATCATGGTTGCAATGGATCCAAGTAAAGAACTTGCTGCAATATCCGACAGCACATTATTTGATGAAGAAGACATGGCGGAATCACCTGAAAGAGCAGAGGAGCCTGTATCAATTTTTGAAGATTCAGAATCAATTTGACTAGTCAGACAATCAGCTTGTGATGCAATTGAATCATCAATTAATCCATTGTTACTTGAAGTTGATGTGCTGTCAGCAATCAACATTTGATCTTGATCCACAACTTCGGGAAAACTGTGTGCTTCTCCATCTCCTTGTTCATGCTGTTCAGCTTCTGGAATGACAGTTCCAGAATCTTGTTTATCATCATGATCATTTAACACGCCGCTAGCCGGGGCTTCGGTGTTTGCGTCGGCTGTCTCTCCTGCTGCGGCAGAGAAGTTCATGTCATCTTCCTGTCCGGATTCGTCCATTTTTGAAAGAGCCTCGGACAATAAATCCAGCGATTTTGTTTCCTTTGTTCCTGAAGTATTCTCTCCGTTGAAGCCTTGTTGTTTTAAATCATCTTGGGTCTCGGAATCGGGATCAGAAGGAGTAGAATCTACTTTTTCAACACCCTCCGCGTCCGCCATATCAAAGCTGCTCTCAACAAAAGTAAACCCTTAAAATGTACTGGGGACCTCGCGCAGTCGTTTTTTGTCTAATTATGATGTCCACGCACTGCACTGAGCTACATTACCTTTGCATGAGAACTATATAAAACGCCCGGATAGAGACTAACCCCTTATTGGAGGTCACCTGATTGTTGCACATTGATGTTCATACAGTCTACTGTGCCTTTTACAAGTTTTAGGTTCCCGAGTCCATATTCTAGAGGATTTGCACATAGTTAAAACATTCACCATGTCTTCAGAGCAATTCGAAAGGATTGAAGATGACTACCGAACTCTCTGTGACACAGTCAAGTACAAACTTGAAGCAAGAATTCCAAATTCATCTGGTGGTAAGATTAAGAACTGACACTGACACTCGACAGTGCAGTGTCATTTTCAATTTCATTCATGATAACAAAGTTTTAATCATTAACCTATCATGAGTAGACTTCTACATGTTTTGTTGATCAATTAATATGTCATACTCATGGGTTAGAAGTTAAATTATTAGATTTCTTTCATATTCAATGATCCTTCTTTATAATATGTATTATTATTATATTTTGAAAATAGGTAATGTTTCTATCTAAGACTTTTTCCCACTTAACTAAACTGACTATATTTCCACGTTGTAAAATCCTTCAAGAGATGGGTTATCTGCCACGGCAGGGAAGCCATAGTCAGAAGTATGTTCTCTGGTTTTCAAACCCACATCAATTTCGAGATAAATTCTATCTCCAAATGTGTAAACTGAATAGTTAAAAACTTGTGATTTAACGTTTGGAATGCTTACATTCTGTGATTTTCATATTTTGTTGAAGCCTTAAACATTGGACGTTGCATGTCAATTTTACTAAGAATAATATAAAGGTGCATTTTTTTAAACTATCAAATGAAAATATCAGGGGGTACCCATCTCAAAAACAAAACTTATTCACCGTTCATGAAATGAAATACTCACAATTATATTTCGTAATCTAGACCTCTACACATTTTTAAAGTATATTTTGATTCTTTTATCCCCTGCTATATTTCCAATCTTTTTTATTTCCTAATTCATTTAAATAATTGCAGTTTTTACCTAATTTTTTTAATTTTTAAATGAGGTGGAATTGCAACTAAGGCTATGTCTTGGCTCCTCTTCTTGCCGATAGAATCGATTTCACAAGATGTCTAGCAAGTAAGCTTTTTAGTGAAACGGCTTAAGGGAGATTAGAGACATCTCCGTAGTTGGTGGATAAAGTTATGACTGTCATGTTGTTGGTTTTGAGAAAGGGGGCCCCTGTATCACCTAAGGGACTGTCTCCATATGGAAGAATTAGCTTGCAAAAGGACAAAAGAAACAATATCCAATAACAAGGCAATTTTTTCCCCATATTTTCCTCTCTGAGGTCAGGAGCCCATTAGTTGTGTATGTGGAATCTGGATCATAACAAAAATTGTTATAAAAAGAAAAGTGGACAGTTAATTTTATTCTTAAAAGAAGAACGGCAAAAAGGGTATTTATAAAAAAAATGAATCTGCTTATCACATTTTCATTTTGAGCCGAGGTAATCACTAAAAATCCAAGGAAATTGGTATTCCAAATGGGAAAATGACTTAAAAATAGGCTACCCAAAATCTGGACAAAGGTCCGACAAGAAGTCTCCCATATTGCACCTCTACTGACTGATGCTAGTGATGTGGAAAATTCTACCCAAACTTAAAAGAACAATTAATGACCATATCAAGAGATTTCTAAATTTTGGATGAACTTAATTGATAAAAGCAGGGTTCCCATGGTCATGGACAAGTAAAATCTTCTTGAAAGTCATTGAAATTGATCGTGGGTGTTGGCAGCTGTGTGTGGACTGCCTTCCAGTTTGAACTGACAAAGGGTGTGGTATTTGTACGCCGCTTGGATGTCGCAAACTATACCTAAATGGTACTTACATGTATCTAGTCATGGAAAAAGGCAAAAACGGGTCATGGAAAGTCATGGAATCTCGTAAGTTCGAACTCTGTATATGAGACAGTGCATTGCAACAGCCCTTTTTTGTTTGCTTGCCTTGATATATGTTATAGGTTATACATTTAATTGCTTTACAAACACAAAATTATAGAAATATTAGGATTTTAACAAGTCTAACATCACTAGTGTACTTGTCAGCAGATCTACCTGTATTTCATATTGATTGTAGTTATGCATTTGTAAACAAACAGCCCATCAGTTCCAAAGTTCTTTTTTTTAAAGTAATTAAAAATGATTGCACATTGCTTATCCTTCAATCAGAATCACCAAGCAAAATGGGTGTAATTACATCTTTTTTAGAGACCTATTTTAGAGCATAAAAGACTTGTTTTATCTTGATGGATGTAGTCATCTTCTTATTTAAAAGCAGTTTATGAGTGAATATTGTTGTAGCAATTTCTATTTTACTGGGAAAAGTACCAAAAAATTATCTATTTAAAATTGGTTTATTTTTATTTAAAACTTTTTTTGGGGGGGGTGGGGGGAGGAGGGAAGGGAAATTGTTCATGAAGTGATTTAACTCATTTTCACATCTTCATGGTGAGATAATTTTCTTTGTAATAAGTTTTTCTCTTTTAGTTTTCTATTCGTTATGTCTAACTCATTAAGTAATATTTCTCATTTATTTTTAATATTTTTTCTTTGCAGAGGAAAGGAAAAAGCTAGTACGTGAAGTTCTTAGAGAAACAGAGGATCTCCTTGTGATGGTATGAAAGTGAAATTTACGAGATTACAAGATATACAAATATTATTATAATGGATACAAAATTCATTTGGGGTTGGCATTTTGACGGAAATGTAATGTCAGCCAGAGTGGCAAATATGAATAGACTTGTGCATAGATGATTTTCTGACATAGCAAGTTAGCAACAACCAACAAAGTTAACCCCATCCATGTATTATACAGTGCGTCCCAGAAGAAACGAAAACGAGAAATATCTCTGTTTTATCATAACTTAGTCACATTTATAATTAATAAATGACACATATTTAGAAAGCTTAGACTCTCCTCTTTCATTTGATGCAACTCATATGATGCATATTTCACGCATGAGTGATTAAATTAATTTGAAGAGAGGAAACCAAAAAGTCATTTGGCGGACGGTATCTGAATTTCAACGAGAAAATCACATTTCTAGAAAGTTGAGTTTCTGCCCTTTCATTATGACACCAGCAAGGAATGACAAAGTTCTGTTTGTTTAAAGTAGTGCTTGCATTTCCATAATTTTATCAAACAAATTTGTTTTCACTGGCTGCCTGCAGTAGCAACAAGCAAAATTGACAAAAGACTTAACTCAATTTCGTTGACAATTCAGCCGTAGACGAAAGACTTCATGCATGGCTGATTGTAAACGAAACAGAGTTAAGTCGTTTGTTGCTACGGCAGTCAGCTAGTGAAAACGAATTTGTTTAATACAAAGCTGTCGATACCAAGAGGTGGTAATGTTGTAACCTTGACATCTCATACAGGTGGTATTTTTAAGAAGTTCTATGCAGTAGTTCTTTGTTCTGTTTTTATTCACTAACAAGTTAAGTATGTCAAAGGTTACTCAAGAATAGAATTGCTCAACTGTTTGAAATAGGTGAACCAGATATCTTGTTAGGTTATGAGGGAGAAAAGAAAAAATCTGTTCAATTTGAATGCATCTTAGTAGTCCAATCCAATGTAACGTTCTACAAGTTAGTGTCTTCCATTGTAGCTAGTGCCTAGTGTGTGTAGGTCTTTGGGTATCTCATCCGTTGTGCCTCTCTGAAATTATTGTTCCTTCAAAATAGCAACCCTCATGGAAGGATGTCAAACAGGGTAAAGGCAAACTTTTGAGACTTTTTTCTCTTCACTATTAAACTATCCAAATGAAGGAATTTAAGGAAATTTAAAGGTCCTATGTCCCATTTGCAGGCCAAAAAACTGAAAAGGTTAAATACCAACAGCATTTGAAAGATAATACTAATTTAGAACTTCCCTAAAAAAAGGGGGCTTGAAAATGTCTTTAAGTGAGAAAATAACGACTATTAGTTGTTGAATCGACTTAGGAGCTATAGAGCCAGTAAGTATTAGTCTGATTTTCAGACCATTGTACCGAATGGTCGTACGTTTTATGCTGCGCAAAGATTCAATCAATTTAATTTTGGCCATTACAAGAAGTGGGTTATTGATGTAGACAAATGCTCATGTACCCTTTACAGCTCATTTTATGTATGTTATTACCAAAAAAGAAAAGAAAGCCAGTCAGTCACTCAATAGTGTCTGACAGTGAGGTCTAGCAAGTAAACATGTTTCCTTGCATAATTTGAATATTAGGACACTGCTAATGTTTCAATTTCACAGATAGGACATACATGAAATATTCATAATTCCTGCAAAGTTCTACAGAATTCATGTTGGCTGCAAAAGGGACATAGTATCTTTAAGAAAAGGCTAATAATTTTGCTCATTTCAAACCATCTTGTGGACTGCTTTCTTGCCAGTGTATTTGTTGTTGCTCCATAGCTTTAGATTGTTGAATGCTTCAGTATAAAACAAAAATGTACTGGTACAGTATCTGCAGAGTCTTGCAGACAGTCACTGTTCTAGGGTTTAGGTGTAATAAAAATGCTTATTTTCCGCAGTAATCTTTAGGAATTTTATTATTTGTCACCAGACATCAGTTTACCATAGTTATTTTAGAGCTTTCCACAGTAAATTTTGCCCTTTTTGTGCAAGGCCTCTACTTACTTACTTACTTACTGCCCATTATGCCTCCTGGCACATAGGGCAGCAACAAAAGTCTTCCACTCCTTCCGATCCTGGGCCAGTCTTTGGATTGTATCCCATGTGTGGTTCAGGGCTTTAATCTCCCCTTCCACAGTTCTTCGCCAAGTGGTTTTAGGACGTCCCCTCTTTCTTTTGCCTTCTGGTGTCCAGTGGAGGCCTCTAGTGCCCTGCTAATTATTTCTTTTCACAGGTTAACATTATCTTGGCAATCAATGAAGTACATGAATTTGTATTTGTTATGACAGGTTACAGGTCTTGAGAATGAAGCATCACCAGCCCCAGGAAGCTTCAGGACTCAACTCATGGGTAAAGTCAGATCGTACAGGAGAGAGGTAGAAAGACTACAAAAAGATGCAGTAAGTCTGAACAAAAATAATAATAATATTCCGCTTATATAGCGCCTAATACAAATGTCTCTAAGCGCTTTACAGATATACTATTACCCCGGTCATTGGATTCAGTGCTTGCCCGCACACACTGTGTGCACAATTTCCACTCCCTGGGAGCATTCCAGCCAGGCGTTACATATGACGCTCAAGAACTGTTTGACCAACAATGACGGTCGCATCCTACCACATACCCATTTAACACCTGGGTGGAGAGTAGCAAGTGTAGGTTAACATCTTGCCAAAATGAATTGAATTGATTTAGAGGAAGAATTGTCCAACTTTTTTTTTTAATTCTCACAGAATCAAACGAAACTTACACTGAATGTTCAAGATTACAAATAAATGACATGTGCCAAACAATTTTGGAAGAAAATGAATACTGGCTGAGTAATGAGCATAGAAAGACAAGGAAATCAAGGTAGTACTATATAGCCCCGACACCATGTGTGTTGTCCCATATATAGCTTTCTGTGTACAGTGCTTGTTACTTTACCGAGACTCGGTCAAATTTATTATGATTTTGATGACTCCAGAACCTTGCAGTGCACACCAATACTTACATGCTACATGATCAACTGTTTCTGATCCTTTCCACACCTTTTCTTTCACAATGCAATCGCATTACCAGTACTAAAGTTTATCTTTAATATTTTCTGTGGATTAAGTTTATGAAAAATAATAGTTTTATTTTGATGTTTTGAATATTGTATTCATATTGATTTCCAGTTGATGCAACCATTCCGTCGCTTCATCTCCAAATATTAATTCATTAATTTGAAACGATTTTTGGGGATGTAGTTGGGTTCTTTTTCCTACCTTGTATGCAATAGAAACATGAGACCCTTTTATCATGTGGAAATCTGCAAATTTGTAGATATAATTTATGTTTCATAAAGGTCACTGTTTATTTAGATCTTAGGGAGACTTAAGTTCCTTTTTAATTTTTCCAGGTTGTTCCCATGCCAAGAAACGTACCAATTGTCTCTTTTGTCTTATCATTTCTGTTTGTTTTTTCATCATGAAACTTTCAAATGCAATGCACTTTGAATAGTGAAATGTTATTATTAGGTGTAATGAGCACTTTATTATATTAAGATTACATTCCCTGAGGAAAAGTGGCATTTTTGTCCTTTTCTTTCCACCCATTTTATAGGTTGCCTATCATGTCATTTGTGAACGAGTGACTTTATTCGTACAGCATAATAGATAAAATAGGTGTTGCATGTACATATTGTAACCCAAAATTTAACGATCTAGGCTAATGCAGCACACAAATTGGAGCTCAATGGTCCAATCCTAGCTGAGTTAGCTAAGAGGACTGAACTGATCGCAAAGATCTATGTCATTTTTTGCACTTATTACCTGTTTTAAAGCACTCAAGTTTAAGAACTACTTCCGAAGTATGGTAATATTGAAAGTTTCTAGGGATTGAATTCTATAACACATGAAATTAGTGGCTATTTAGAGTCCTGGGGAGTGTTTCACAAAGACTAAGATGGACTTTAAGTTGGACTCAACTATGGCAGGTCGTTCATGCCACTAGTTCCTCTAACCAGTATTAATATTGAGAGAGTTACCCTGTTTAAATAAAAACAAATAAATGAATTATTAAAAAAACACTCTTGGCATGGGTTTCTCAAGGGACGTACAAATCTTGGTCATAAATCTACAGAATTTACATTTTTGGATAGTTCATTATTGAAGGAAAAATATTATCTAAAGATCATAATTGAGAGACCAATGGTGAGAGCAATTAGTGGCATGAATGGCCTGCCATAGTTAAGACCAACTTAAAGTCGATCTTAGTCTTTGTGAAACACTCCCCTGTGGTGTGCACGTTTGAAAACCAATCAGTGTGTGATATGGCAAATTATCCCTAGTCCTGAGTTGGTACTTGATGAATGTGTAATTTGTCTTTTCTTTTCTTATCATAGCATCGATTCGGCGGACAGACAAGTGGCAGAGATGAACTTCTATCAGGCGGGATGTACAGTGCCAAGTCAGATTTTGAGGTAAGTAACCATTTCTGTTTAGGACTTTTAAATGAAGGCAAAGAAAAAAAAGTATTCATGAAATATTATTGTATCGACTTTAAGAAGACTTGTAGGGAATGTTATAGAAAATTTATGGGAATGGCTCGATGAGTTGATATCACTTGTCAGAAATAACTGTGTTGTAATGAATTTTATTGATGCTAGGTACTCATTCATGCAATCAAGCTACCGGTAAGTCTGTTATTGTCTAAAGGTGTTTTTAATTAGTACCACTATATCAAGGTACAAACATAAAATTTACAGCATAACAGCAGTCATAAACCATAAGAAAACATACTGGCTGCTTGGAAGAAGTTTAACATATATCTGAAAGGCATAAATTTCAGAGAGATAGGTTTTAACTAATCATTGCACAGGTATTCGCTAGAAGTAAACTGAAGTTGGCTCTAAAAATTGTAATTTTTCTCAACCAAATAGATGGCAAATTGAAAATTTTACACCAAAATCGGCCGAAGAAACCTCTTTAGGGCACTTGACAAATAGACTAGTTTTCTAACATATTCAAATTTATGCATACTTTTTAAACGAAGGTTGTTCTTCAAAATCTGTAAGCTTGTCCAAGTCTCCCCTGACATAGCAACAAGTAATGTAGTTTATCATTCATTAAGAACAGATTAATGAATAACTCGTCATTAGGTCCCTAGGGAAAGAAACATCCATACATTTGAATATGATAGTAAACAGGTCTATTGTGTTGTGATTAAAACGGGAGCAAAATTTTTTAAGTCTTGTCAACGTGTTTGATGCAAGGTAATTTCCATTCTTCTCTATTGTAGGCACACCAAGACACCCAGAAGAATCGTGTGATTGGAGGAATAGAGAGTCTAAATCGAACCAGCCAGAGCCTTGACAGAACACAGAGGATAGCAGCAGAGACGGATGAGATAGGGGTTGGTATCCTGGATGAACTAGACGGGCAGAAGGAACAACTTATTAGGACAAGAGAGCGGGTAAGTAAAAGCACATTGTATGGGGCTAGTTAGATCTCCTCATTGACCATAATAATAAACTATATATGTATTTATAATTTGACTCTAACAATGAAATAGAAATGGTCACACTTGAACAATAAAATCATTGGGGTTCTGCCAATAAAGCGGGAGGGGCACTGCTCATAATTTCTTCCAAACATCACGCCAAGAGGGTTACCATCATGCCCAAGGACATTCAGCCTAATGATGTGCAGGGTTGTTCATTGAGACCAAATAGACAATAATGAAAATTTTCATATTATTTTCAAAAAACAGTGAGCTAAACCCCCTGCCATTTTTACCAAAAAGTGATGATTTTCCAGTTAGGGTGTATTGGCGAAAGCAAGGATTGTCATTAAATGCAGATTTATTTATGCTCCACCTGGTTTTCTTTTTGTTTTATATTGTATATTGTAGGTAGAAGATATAGATGATAATCTAAGCAGAAGTAGAAGAATACTCAACAGTATGGCAAGAAGGTAAGCATTATAATCTCTAGGTCAAACACATTTTCTCAGCATGACATGGGCATCAGCATTTTATTGATAAAGTGACGTTGTATGCGAAGTCGTTTATCAAGTAAATGTTCAAATTTAAGGATGCTTCCTTCCCATGTATGTGGGGGTAATGAAGTAGTTCATTCACCTGCTATTATCTTTTGTACTACAATTGTCAGAATGCAAATAACATAATCATAGCCTTACTGATGATTTGAGATAAACTGTGATGTTTGTTTTTTCACCGATGATGATTAAAGTGTAGTACGCTTAATCATTTTTGTAATTCAGAACACAGAGCTCAGTGCATTATGTGATTGTATTTATATTATGCCTTGTTTAGGACCAAAATAATACCTTGGACATTATGCACTCTTTGATTTAGGTGTATGTATACGTTTTCTCAATTATGACCTTTATGTTTCTTACCGTCATTTTTTTGCAGAGTCATCACAAACAAACTCATCTTATCTGGAATCATCCTAGTGGAGCTTGCAATCCTTGGTGTCGTCATTTGGTGGAAGTTTTTTAAATAGCTCCACAACTCATAATCGAAGACCAAAAACATTTTAGAAAATGAAATAGATATTAATATTAATATATGAACATTGAGGACTGGTGAAGGATTTGATATGATTGGAGAGAGGATAGAAGTGAAGCTCATGGTTCTGGAAGAAACAAAGATTCCACCAACAACTCCAGGACAAGTGGCCCTGATGGTGATATTCTGCTCCTGTGATTTTTTATTCTTCAGGTTCTGATTCTATGATTGGATATTATGTGGCCACGATCATGTAAATTTGTATTTGTATCCCATTTTTGTTAAGTATATATATACCTCCTATCACAATGAGCACGCTACACTTAATGGATGAAGAGTCATCATTTTTCAGTGGGTAAATATTATTTCTGTTCAGAGGTCAAAATAGTGTCTCATCTTTGACCTTGTAAAAGAAAACAGAATGCTCAGTAGTAAGCATATTGTTTACTAACAAGCTATACTTACCTATATTATGTAGAAAACTTAATATATTATGTAGAAATTGGGCCTGACCTTTTTACCTAAAGATAAAAATGAGCTTTTATGGCGAAATTTAAGAGAAGTTAGAAATCAAATGAAAAAGATATCTGAAATATTTGTATGATGTAGGGAATATGTTGATATGTGAATTTACCATATTTCATCTCTAGATGCCTTGACCTTCACATGTCAATGAACTAGTAATGTCAGATTTTGATTGCTTATGTATATGTGAGTGAACTTCAAAGGGCTTCTGTTTCATACCCACAATTTTTCCATGTCAAAATTGCATCTTATCAACAACCGGTACCATATCGCAGACATTTCAGCTTGAGAGCTACACTGTTTACAAAATTTGGAACAATTTTAAGGGGAAAGGTTGATTTTTTTTTTTTTTTTTAAATATTGTGAACTATCAATACTGTGGGTTTGAAACAGTAGCACAAGTAGTGAGACTTATCAGAGACGATTTGGGCTTTCTTTTCAAGTTCTTTTGACATTTTAACCGACATTCCTCACCGAAAATTGATATATAATAAATTTGAATAAAGCTGCTTCAAAATTGTATGGTTAACCTTTTCAATGATGTCAACATTCGTATATGCAACAGGGAAAGAATTTATGAAGAAGAAGCTGTGGCCAAGAATGTGAAGAAGTTCTGATGTGCAATACATCCTTTGTAATGACATCAGTTTCCTTTGTAATGACATCAGTTTGCTGTATACTAGTTTAAAAGGTCAATATGATGTAATTTTGATTGTTAAAATGAGTCTGTAAATGAATAAACATGCCTTTTTGTGATAATAAATAGGACACACAAAACAAAGTTTCTATACAACAATTATTTTTTATTAAAAGTTCCTTTATAATGGGTGTTAAACTCCCATAGAATTGGAGGACACTTCATATTTGGTACAAAATAAATCTTCATAGTTATAGCGCCTGGTACTCAAACCAATATTCATAATAAAACATTACCAGCCAGCCTTGCATTACACAAACATGATTTCATCTCAAAAGGATTTTGGAATCACCATCTTCATTCATCAAAGAACTCTACATGAGAAGAAAAAAAAATGCAGTACAGTCAAACTAGTTGCTTGTAGTACGGTAAATCGAATTGATAACTTGTATTGTGAAAGTTTCAATTCTCTTAGATCAGAGAGGTGTATCCTTTTGATATTCATGTTTTAAAAACTGATATTTTGTTCAAGGCTTTAAAAGATGACCCCCAAACACACAGTATGATATATCTCTGGATCTTTCATTCTGCAGCCCCCCCCCCCCCCCCCCCCTCAAACCATGGAAAGCAGGATAAGATTAAGCTTTTTCTGATGCAGTTTGCTTTTTCACCTCACAGGCACAGCTGATACAGGGAAATCCAACCCTGATTGTAGTTACTCTGAAAGAGCGATTTTGCAAAACAGAATATCGTGATGACAAGCTTATTTTTCATATACAATGAACCTTTAAAGGGCCAGTCTAACCAAAACGGGCTAAAAAAAGACATGTAGAATAATTTTTGACAGAGATTCCGAACATGACATATGATGAAAAGAAGATTAGGCATTAAAATGTCTTTAAAAATAATATGCACTTGATAATCCCAGTACGTTTCTGGCAATTTCGTCATTCCTAATTATCGAATTACCTTTTTTAGAATATTAATAAGTAGAGGTGTGTTCGTGTTTTAAAAGGCTGTTAGTTGGGTTAGAGTGGCCCTTTAACCTCAGTTCATTGGCTCTGCAAGATACATGTCCCGAGTTTGATAGTAATCCATCCTTCAGTATTGACAATGCGTTCACAAGCTATTTTTGCATACATAATCTAATTAGTTAATTAGCTCTGCAAGATAAATACATGACCCAAGTTTGGCGGTAATCAATCTTGAGATGTTCAAGTCAGTCTTCACCCTGGAACATTGATTGTCAGATTCCCCCAATAAAACATGAACAATTTAAAGAGGGCCTTCTCCCTGAATACACCACAATGAGATAATCAAATTCCCACAGATTCAACGATCTGGCAAATTAAAACTTTTATCACTGGGACTACCTTTGATGGAAGTTTAGGTATCTGTTAGACTTATTGCACTTATATATAGGCTCTTGTCTCATTAACATATGGTAAAACTCCTTTGGGAAAAGATCTAATAAGCATATATATCTGACATGAAGATTTCACTGCCCTGGTTCTGTAGTTTGCTGAGAGACTAATCAGCTTTGCCACTCTCCACCCTTTTTACCTGAAGCTCTTGCCATGTAAGAAATACATGCTGTATAATTAATGTGCACTCATTTATTGAATGCTCTATGAGAATCAACAACTTACTGTGGTATAATAATTGTGTCCATTTTTCCAAATCTTTCTCAAAACCCAACAGTTTGCATTGCTGAACAAAACTGCCCAGCCGTATTAAGGGTAGTATCTTTGATTATTTTGACATGAGACAACATTTTTTGGTACATGATTCACACATTCAATGCATAGTTATTGGACAAGAGGTGATAATCAATTACAATAAGCAGATTTTACAAGAGCATTTCTTCTCTCCAGCCTTTGTTACGTGTGACTCTGTCTTTGACGGAGACACCGACGATGCTGAAGTCCAAGTACTGTTCTTGCCCTTAGTTACATGTCAATCATATCTTTCACCACATGTGCCAAATAATTTCCATGAGAAGTCTGTTGAGTTGCTTGTAAAAAGACACTCCATGCTTTATTCAATAAGAGCTTTCAAAGAATTTCAGATCTTCTGGCGTTAACTGATTTTCCTGTGAAGGAGTCCTAGGTGGTCTGTCTGGTTCCGCCAGCCGTTCAGCCAGTCGTGGACCACGCGGTCTTGGCGGGGGCATCAAGGGCTTGAAACCAATGTGATCAGTGTTGTTCATTGGAAAAGAGGATGCAGGAGAGTTTTGTGATAGTAAGAAGGCATGACTTTTCTGTGCTTGAGGAGTCCTTGGCAACCAGATATCTGAATCGGGTAAGTGTGTGATGGGTGGTGGGAGCGGGGGCGGCCTCGACGACGTTGTGGAAGACTTGTTCGGCAGCGGATTTGACGCTTTGCGTTGAAGTGAGTGGGGGCTACGGTAAGTCCTTGGGGGTATCGTGGGGGTACCGCCATTCATTGTCTGTGATGATGACTGAGAGTTGTGTCTGGGTGGTAATGGAGGGGCGTGGTTGAATCTTGGAGGGAGCGGTGGTATGTCGTGGATGCGATCCTGACTGCTGCAGGGATTAGGGGTGGAGCTCAGACGGCTTCGGGGTGGTAGAGGAGGAGGTACCTCTGGTGGTTCCTCTGCTGTGGATGATGAGTTGGAGTTGTCTGCAATATGGAAAGTAATTCACACACACACAAAAAAAGTCTTTTAGAATCTTAGAGCAGTAGTGTTATTTGATGAAAGGGAGAGGCAAGTTTAACCGGGTTATTCAAAACTTCCCTCTTTGAATGGAGAAAAGGAGCAGTTCTAAGATAATCTTTTGTGTGAGTGTTTGGGGGTTCTTGCATTCGGTCATTGATACAAATCCACAAGGTCGGATTATCATCAGACAAATGTTATTGATTTCAATCCAAACATGCACCTTGTTTAATTTCATAAATCCAACGATGTAGATGCACAATCTAATATTCCCCCTGATATATTCTTTAATAAATTTCTCCATGTTATATTTCTTTATAAAACAGAAAACCTACAAAAAGAGTACTTACTTGGAATATCCACGACACTGAAGACACTATTTTGGCTAAAGATCGACGATGGTGTTGATAGAATGGTTGGTGTTCTTGGAGAAGGGGGTGTGGCACCAGCTTTGGGGGAGGTGGCCTCATCATCCTGCATCCTCTGTAAGAATATACGAGATTGGACATAATAATAATAATATAAACCTTACTTCTGATGTCTTAACAAAGTATATATACAGGCTTCTAGGACAACTATCCTCTAGGAATGCTCTAGATTATAATCCTCTTAGAGAACCACCCCTCATAACCCACAGACAAATTTCCTACAGACACCCTAATTTAAATTATCTGAATTCTAAGTTTGATTGAGATTATTTTAAGGATGATATCAGAGTGAAGAAAAGAGGCAAACGAAAGTAGATACCTGGACATATTATGATGAGCAGTACCTCAGTTTCATTGGGAGAAAAATAAGGATGAAATCACAGAAGAAACTGGACGCAAGTTGAGCTTGTTTACATTAATGCAAAACAATTATTAATGAAATTGCTTTTCAGAATATTACCTCCCAAAAAAATGTTCATACTAAAACAAAGTTCAAATACATTTGTTTACTCATTTTAACATCCAAAGAAATATGACCTACCGTGAACCCTGGTGATCTGAGCTCATTGGTCAGTCTCGATGTTCCAACCAATGACATATGTCTATTGCTGGAGGGTTTGATGCCAGGGGACTTCAAAGAGTAATCAAATTTTTTGGGCTGTATCAAGAGAAAAGAAAAAGAAGTGCTTTTCAAAACCATATATTAATATGCAGATCTAGGAACAACTGCAGAATACTCGCATGCCGAAAGTTCCGGACCCTAGCTGATATGTTTCCGAATAATTCTGATTTTTAGGATTTTTTTGCTAAAGCCAAATTAAGATTGTTTTATCATGTCACGCATTGCATGCCTTGAATGGCAGCATGAGAGCAGTGAATTTGTATTCACTTTCTTGTTACACTGCCGCTGCATGTACGAACGCCTGTTGAGGGTACAGATTTTTTTTTTTTTTTCGAATGTTGGCAGGTATGTATTAAGGCATGCCTTGCATTGTAATAAGAACAACACACAGGCCTAGAGGTGGCCTGGAGGTGCCCCTAGTAGGTAAAGCATTTTCTTAGCCAAATACATGACGACAGAGGGCATCTAACCATGCTGCTACAATGTACCTGTACCTTTACTTCACATGTCAAGGTTCCACTGAAACTCGCCAATACTAAAATTGCTACCGAGTCGAAAGGCAGCCCACATAGCACTATCAGCAGAAAAGACAGCAGAAAAGCTGACATAAATACTAATAAACAAGGCCAGTAATTGGGGTATACGGTTGTATGTTTTCTGTGTGTATACCACTATTGTCATGCAAATTTTGCTTTGTTGATGATGTGACTGTGTCTACTGGCCTTGTTTGCTCACTGCATCTACAATACTATGTAGCACAAGCTGCTTATATACCCTACCAGAAAAGATGGACACCCTTTTTATGGTTAATACTTCAAGCATGTACCTCTTAACCTTAAACAACTAAAATTAAGAATCTCTGGAGAGAAGTAGGAATGAAATGCATTAATATGCACCTGCACAGATGTTTCATGAGAAAGAGATGAATCTTAGGTTCATAAAATGAGTTTAAAGGCCCAAAATAGGAATCATTCCTCCAAAACAAGATTGGTTGGGAACTGGGCTAACAAGAACTTGTGCATATAACATGAATAAACATCTAATGGCATAATTAAATACTTTGAATTAGCATCCTCACATGTCCTATTAACCTCTAAGCCATTGCTACTATCTAGGGTCTTTAGATCTCCACCCATGCTTGTCTTTGACTAGGGACAAATATTTTGTACGTAAATTTATGCATGCTTCTTTCCTCACTGATGAATCACAGGTGTACTGCATTCACCTGTGTATGGGTCTTTTCTAGATACTTCTTGTTGCAATGTCAGGCAAGTATTATGATTGTTATGCAAAACATCTGAGCTTGTGAAGTGGTATATTTTGTGAACAGTGATAAACTATTGAATGCACCTGTTCCAAGCTGTTGTATTTCGATGGGCCAAAGGCAGGTAGCATACAATCAGTTTTTGAATGCCTCATACATATCAATATTCTAGGCCTCCGATTGCATACATAATACAGCACATAATAGGCTCTACTCACCAATGACTATTCAAAATCAATGTACACTTATTTACATGAAAAACAATATAAAAGCATCCTTTTATTAACAAAATATCGTTTATCATCAATATGGTGCTGTTTTATGAAACTATGTGAGCTTTCATGTAAGTGAAAGATATTTTACTTGTAATGACAAATTGTAATTGCACAGAAAAAAACACCCACTCATAGGTGCTTTATATGCAAATGTCTCTCTTTCTTTTAAATATAAGCAGCAAACTAAGCATGGACATTGTTCCAATGCCATAAAATAGTATTTTTGCATGCATGCAAAACTAGCTATAATAAAGTGTGCTATATGCATGTAAGGCTAGAATTTGGGAATATACATGCATGTTCATGCACAATTCATGCGCAATACATGCATGTAGCATGCTTTTGCCACATGTATGTAGCATGTTTTGTCGCATGCATTGACCATGCTATGTCACATATTTTTGATGAATTGTCTTGTTTTGGAAAAAGATAATGATCACTGTGAATACTTACAAATTTTGGCAGCTGCTTGCAGTTTCTGGGTTCTATATCCAGTGATGTCTCATAGAGATAGTCCTGGAATTCCTTCTCTGTCATGTCACCAAGAGGATTTAAGTCCTCAAAGAATTTCTGTCAAACGAACAAACAAAACAGTGGTTAATCCCATTGTAACAAAGCAGAGTATCATACCTCATGCTTCAATATAAACAAGCAGCAAAAACGCTGGAACCTGTATGGTTTTAATCAACAGGTTATCAGTACCACCTATTGACCATTTTCATCTGTTTGACAAGGCATAATAGAGGAGCCTGCTAGGTATCGGTAGTCAATTTCAGTGACAAAGACAAGGAAAATATTTCTTTTAGAAGAGGATGAGTCTGACAACCCCTTTCCCGATAACAAATTAGTCAATTTCATATTTATTTTTAACCCAACTAGGGAAGGAGGGAGGAAGGAGGAGGGAGGAAGGAGGAGGGAGGAAGGAGGAGGGAGGAAGGAGGAGGGAGGAAGGAGGAGGGAGGAAGGAGGAGGAAGGAGGGAGGAAGGAGGGAGGAAGGAGGGAGGAAGGAGGGAGGAAGGAGGAGGGAGGAAGGAGGGAGGAGGGAGGAAGGAGGGAGGAGGGAGGAAGGAGGGAGGAGGGAGGGGGGGGGGGGGGGCAATTATCCTCTTGCATTTGTTTGGCCATAGTGCAATTTTTTGGGCCACAAATATCTCCATATGATGTAAGAACGTCAAATATGAATGAATAGACCCAAATTTTTTTTTCTTCTTTTTCTTCACAAAAATAATGCACTTGCAGTTTTTATCAAAAATTCACAGCAATTCCTTTAATCGAGTGGAGCCTATTGTTTTGTGTGAAGTTGCACGTGTGGCAAACGAGCGACCATGCAGAAAGGCGAGGAAAGCATCCAAAAATTTAATTATTGGATTATTAATTTGAAGCTAGCTTACCCTGATCTCGGGTTCAGGGTTGAGACAGTAAGGTTGATGCTGGTACTGCTGGATCTCTCCAGTGATCTCAGCTACTCTCCGCCTCTTACTGAAGTTGATCAATCCCTCCGGACAGTTGGACAGGAAGTCTGGGTTACCCTGCTCTATGAACAGGATGTTGCTCAGGTACATTCCTAGATGACAAAGAAAAGATAGAGAATAAATCAAACTTGGAGCTCTTTGAAATATACATGTTAAAAGGTAAAAGTTTGGGAAATCGTAAAATGATGAAGGCAATTACCAATACAGGGGGGTGTTTCACAAAGATGGACTTAACAATTATGGAAAGCCGTTAGCATCTATGAATATTTTTGTAAAAGTTATTTTAAAAGGCATAAATTGTTGATTCAAATCATTGATATTTTCTATTATCAAGGAGATTTTAATGTGGACTTTATAAAGAGTCTAAAATACTTGAATTTTCGCTTTTGAATATATTTTATTTTAAGGCTACAAATGGCTCTCCATAACTTTTAAGTCAAACTTAGAGTTAAGTTCGACTTAGATTCTTTGTGAAACACCCCCCAGGTGTCTAAAGTTTAAAGTACTTTTTAAAATCATATCTGGTTATTTTGATGGTCTCTCCGCCAAAAAAGAGGATTCTGACATCCTGATTTGTTAGCCACTTACGGTAAACTTCCCTTAGTAGTGTTTTGAAAATGAAGTTAATGTTCCCTAAACTTCATCATGCCATAATACAAAATTTGTCTATTTTCAATATAGTGCCAGCACACAAACGGGTGAATGACTATGAATGCAGTGAGATGGAGAATTTGTAGAAACAAGAGTTGATTTTTCATTAAGCTCTTATATTTTTCAAACAAGGTAAAGTTTATAATCAAAATGATGTACTCACCCAAGAAAGGCACACAAGGTGGATTGATGGAGCGCAGCTTCTCTTGGTATTTCTTGTAGTGATCTGTGCCTAGTTCCTTGGCCTCTTCTAATACCTGCTTCTTCCGCAAATCCTGATGAGAACATAATGAACAGAGTGAGGGTAACAAGCAATTAATATTTACATAAGATACTACCACCACCACCATAACCATAACCACCACTACCACCACTACTATAATCATCACCACCAGTCATCATTACCAACACCATTCACCGCCATAACCATTACCACCACCACCACCATAGGCATCACCACAACCACCGTCACCATTACCACAACCATCATCACCACCACCACCACAATCATCACCACCACCACCATTACCACCACCACTACTACCACCATCACCACAATCATCATCATCACCACCACCACCATCAATTCCACCAAACCACCATCAACAATACCATCTAACCCCAGCTTATTTCATCCGAAACGTCCCATCAAACCGTGAACAAGTAAGTTCTCTAGCATCAATCTATCTGCAAAAATGAACTGACGAGTCAATAAACTATGAGAAAAGTTTGGCTGATGTACCATTTGAGAATCTTGAAGATTTTATACTGAGTATACTATCAGTTGAATTCAAACAGCTTTCCATAGGTTTGTTATCTATTCTTACCCTAAAGGTATGCTCCAGTCTATGGATGGCAGATGAGTTGAATGCACTGACGATTTCCAGTACGCCATTGAAGTTGTTGTACTCTTGGAACACCTGGTGAAGAAAACAAGAACATCCATGTTAAACCCTCTATTAGCACTATACCATTGGATTACAGGAAGGTGACAGAAATGACATTAAAGGGTTTAATCATACAGGACAATAATCTACATCAAATTAGCCTGACTGAGCATTTTGATTTGTTATACAACTTTGAATAATCACTTTATTGGCTTCAAATAACGGACAGTTGGGCACACTATTCTGACAGGTATCTCATAGCCAATTTGATCCTCTCTCTGACTAAGACACAACTGCTAGGTGCTACTCAATGAATACACATGGTGGTATATTAACAATTTCAAGGGTAAAATCTCTCCTTTTGCTGTCAGATTTGATAAGAATGAGAGATCAAGTTCATAGTTTGAAGATATTTTTCTTAGCATGCCTTTACAGTGGCTGCAAAAGGTTGGCCCTATCCTTCAGAAATTATCGCTTTAAAATTCCTCTTTGATGATTCTAAAAATTACTGAGTATGTATGCTTTTACTGATCATGAAAATTGTATGAGCTGAAACAAATCATAGATTGAAAGCATCAAGAGAAGAGCAGAAAGAGTGCCATGTAAAGGAGACACCTTACCATCATGATCTCTATCACTCTAGATACCACAGATATCCTCTCCTCAAGATTGGTCGTCTCAACAATGCACTTCTCTAACCATAAGATGAACTGAGAAAGAAAAAATAGGAAATATGAATTTAAAAAATAATCATATCTAAATCAAACAGAATTTTAGTGAATATTGCTATTTGCACAAATTTTCCCAAAATTTAGACTGATATAACAAAAATTGACCATCTTCTCCCAAGTAAACTCATACTCCCCATCCCTGCTCCCCATAAGTCTGGTCTGGAAATGTCCGCAAAACAATTTCAACCAATGTGACCTATTGTATCCACAACTGACCCCTCCCCCTCCCCTCATCCTCTCAATACATATTGCATTGGACAGTACTACCCTCCCCCCTTCCTCCTCTAAGTCTAAACATAATCTTCAAATGCCTTACATGAATAGCGTAAAAAATGAGACTAGAAGATACATATCTGCATTATGGAACAAGAGAAATACAATTCACCCATTGACTACTGAACTATACTATTCCCATAGGCTTAGTAGAGAACCCATCCAGTTCCAGTAGATAGTGGGTTGAACTTAATTCCTGAAAATGATAACATTTAAAAGCTCTATAAAACACTGTGAAAACTGACCATATTCGAATGATGGATCATCTTGAGTAGGTTAGGTGATGTGAGATGTTTGTCTTTCTTAGTCCACACACTGCCTACCAGCTCGGATGGAGTGACCGCTCGGTAGAGGTCAGACTCCAGTAAGGTCAGCTGCCTTGCAATCTCTATCGGGTGGAGCTGCAAACCAGGACAAACAAATTATTTTATATTCCTCCCCCTTTTAACTGCTCACTACATATATATATATCGTGCATGCACAATAAATTGTTAAGGTACAGTTTTGTTATTCTCTATTTCCAATAA
Source organism: Strongylocentrotus droebachiensis (assembly GCA_035222895.1). NCBI lineage: Eukaryota > Metazoa > Echinodermata > Echinoidea > Camarodonta > Strongylocentrotidae > Strongylocentrotus > Strongylocentrotus droebachiensis. The sequence continues at coordinate 364,005 of JAVYIG010000004.1, forward strand.
ATATCTTTTTTTATCAAATCTGTGTAAATAATAAGTCAAATATATATATATATATATATATATGATCTTTCTTTTTATAGTCAATTAATCAAAATGACATACATTGAATGCTTATGTTCAGAATACATCTATTTTAGTTGATCGGTCTTCATTTAGACAATGCTGGAAAAATACAGGCCTTGGGAGCAACTGGTCTAAAAAATACAAATTTGTTCACTTGTAAGCATAATGCAAACACAGATGAGTAAAAGTAAGCGTATTAATCATGATTAATTATCAATGCACTGATCTCGCGATTGCTCAATAAATTGTTACGGTGCAGTTGTATAATTCTCTTATTTCCAATAAGAAGTGAAATATTTGAGGGAAATTGATATAGAATGGTCTACTTACGGTCATTATATCAAAGTCTTGAGGTGACTTGGATATATGATGCTCTATGGGCGGAGGATCTTTCTCAAATGTAAGTATGTGCCTCTGTTCTTCAGCATCCCACTAAAAGAGAAGGAGAAATATTATTTTATTTTATTATGATTTTAGAAAATTCATCATTAGCCGATTGCTTTGTGAATGAATGCATATAACACATTGATTCAGGATTAATTGCTCAATAAATTAACTGCCTTTTGACTAAATTCTTTAAATCCATACGTTAGTTTTCCAATGAGAGTCAAATTTAATTCACCTGCTGCAACCATTAGTTTAATTTCAAACTAATCAAGAATCATCTATAATATTGATTTGTTTCCATAGATCTACAGGGGCTCTAATTTAAATTAGGCAATGTGAACACAACTATCCCCTCAGTGGATGGATTCCTTTGCTATAATATGTCAATTTATGAGAACATAAGGAGTATGAGAACGTTGCCAGTCCAATTCTTGCACTCAAGTGCAAAAGATAAAAGGCTCCAGTGGTAGTAACATAACAGTGTAATGTCTGCTAATATGGATAACATAACTTATTAACGCAGGTACAGCAGATTCTGGAATACATAAAGTGCAGAGAAACATTTCACAAAACTAGATAGAAACTTACATTTACTCTCCTCATGATGATTTTCTTGATAGATTCAACCCATTTCCTCATGCCTTTCCCTCGCACCGATTCATCAATGAACTTCTCTAGGCTTCCTAGTAACTCTAAATCTCGCTCAAAGTCATAGAAGTGTTGGTCAACCCAGTGTCTGAATACATTCAGTACTCTACCAAAGAAAATAAAATAAATAATCAGATAAGATATTCCGTTTATGATATACCCCAGCTCGTTTCATATTTGGGATAGGGAAAATACATGACAGAATTGCAAGGGAGCTCGATATAAATTCAAATCATTTTGATGATCGAAAATGAAAAGACAACTATCATTTAGTTATATTCAAAATATTTTAAACATGTCCATTTCACAATCATAAATAGGTGCTTTCAATTATTACATACATGGTACATTCATGTTCTGTTTTGGGTTTGCGTATTTATTTATTTACAAAAATAAAGAAAATATTTACATCAACATTCAGTGTATTCACCTGTCAAATTTCTGGTTTATAAGTTTTACACATCTATCAACAACAAAAAGATTTTGTGGGTCATTAATTTTCATCATGATTTCACGCAAAATTGTTTGATGCCATCTTCACAATTCATTGACCCATTCAAACTCCAAAACCAAATATATGCCAGCAATTTTGAGATGAGGAAGTATAAACCATCCACAGGACTGAAAGGGTTAAACTCACCTGAGTTGTATAGGTTGTGCGTACTCTTTCCTGAATCTCTTGAGATCTTCTCTGACCACACTTATCCCTCTATCAATGGATGCTTGATCTTCCTCTGTGGGAGGAGGGTCTGGGATCTCAAACGTGAACAATCATGGTGGTCAAGGAAATATTCAACATTAATAATAATAATAATATGCCTCTTTATATAGCGCAGCTGCTATTATACAAATAATATACAGTAGTGAGGGCATTCTAATGCTCGAACAAAATGATGTGTATTATTTGTTTTACTGTATTACAGTATAAGATGTTTTATTTGTTACATAAAATGAAATTTTATATCATGATTTAACTAATGACCGGACATTATCAAAATTATGTGTCAGGCAAAATAAATGCCTGGTCACGTGTGCGCTCTCAACCAATCATTTGATCAGGATCCACGTCATCTTATAAACAGATAAACTCTCCTGCGCTTAATACAACTTATCATATAAGTACCCCGGTTATAGCTTAAAAACACAGCTCAGTGAATACGCGCAGGTTTTTTGTTGAGTGCAGTTGCCATAGCTGAACAAGCCTTCATTGTTAATAACCTTAACCCATTGAGCACTGCAATCTCGTATTACCATAGGCTTATTACACAGATTAGCTGGTCCCCATAAGCAATGGGTCAACAGCTCTCTATTGTGGTTTAATTAATAGACAATAACTAGATGGAATTTTGACTGCGCGCAGTCGAAAATGATGCCTCCGCCATAGAGCAATTTTTAAAATTCAAGTTGATTTTAATCCATCTGTCGGTTTTAATGATAATGCACTTACAAGCTATTTATAGGCATACATAATGAGCCCCATGACCTTTGACCTGATGACCCTAAAATCTAATCAGTTCATTGGCTCTGCAAGATACATATACATGTCTTGAGTTTGATAGTAATCTGTCTATTGGTTCTCATGATAATGCGATCACAAGCTATTTGTGCATACATAATGAGCCCTGTGACCTTTGACCTAGTGACCCCAAAATCTAATCAGTTCATTGGCTCTGCAAGATACATACTATCCTTAAGTTTGAAGTTTAAATCTCAAATGGTTCTTGAGATATCGCGCTAACGAACTCAATACAAGGAATTTCATAAGTTGACCTCTGTGACCCTTGACCTTTGACCTACGTGCTCCAAAATCTAATCAGATTGTCTTCCTATAGTGATACACACTATCATTAAGTTTGAAGTTTTTACATCTCCAGTGGTTCTTGAGATATCATGATAACAATCTCAATGTATGGAATTTCATAAGTTGACCTCTGTGACCCTTGACCTTTGACCTACGTGCTCCAAAATCTAATCAGATTGTTTTCCTATAGTGATACACACTATCACTAAGTTTGAAGTTTAAATCTCCAGTGGTTCTTGAGATATCATGATAACAATCTCAATGTATGGAATTTCATAAGTTGACCTCTGTGACCCTTGACCTTTGACATACGTGCTCCAAAATCTAATCAGATCGTCTTCCTATGGTGATACATACTATCCTTAAGTTTGAAGTTTAAATCTCAAATGGTTCTTGAGATATCGCGCTAACAAACTCAATACAAGGAATTTCATAAGTTGACCTCTGTGACCTGTGACCTTTGACCTACGTACTCCAAAATCTAATCAGATCGTCTTCCTATGGTGATAAATATTATTCCCGAGTCTTAAGTTTAAATCTTAAATGGTTCTTGAGATATTGTGATAACGGTCAAACGGGACGGACGTACGGACGGACGTACGGACGGACAACCCGAAAACATGATGCCTCCGGCACCACCTTCGGTGGCGGAGGCATAAAAAGGATATCTCTTGAAGAGTAACGAGAGTAGATCCTGTGGACTGCAGAATGACCTGTAGGTGGTGAGGAAGGTTCGGACGAAGGACGGATCAGCGTACCTGTGATAGGTCAGTCTTTCAATCAGCTTGAAGAGGGTTCCTCCCTTGATGAGGGGAACTCCCGCCATTGACTTGTGACCTTCCTCAAAGACAATGTTGTCTGGCGAGTCTTCCTCTACAAAGCTGAAAGAAGAAGAAGAAGAGAATCATTGTTTAACACAGCTATCCAGAAAAAAACCTCATATAAAATATCTAGCTTCAGCAATAGAATGGAGAATGGCACAAACTTATTTTGTATATACCATATCCCCTTTCCTGGTCAAATTTTCAGTCAAAGGCTAGATCAACAAAAACAAAAAATACATACAAAACTAGAGGTACAGCTCTATAATTCTAATTTGTGATTTAATTCTAGATGTGATTGAAAAATCTTGATTTGTCTAAAAGAATTGATTTAGAGCCCAATTTAAAAAAAAATGAAATATTTGAATTTCATTATCCTGACAAACAAACTTATCAGTGCTCAAGTGGTTTTTTACATTAGTCACAGTTAACAGTACCCTGCATCCATCATACAAATAGGACCATGATCAAGAGTCGAAATCACAAGGCTTATTTTACCCACATAACGCAGCCATTACTTGATATACGCAACAGAAACCCATTATTTTATTCAATACCCGCAACCTTTGCGGTTGATTTTCATTGAAATTCATTGAAATAGAAACCAGTTGGAAGTAATTTAGAAAATCTGTTCCATCTTTTGGAAACACTATGCAACAACTAAGCCCCTACATAGCATGAAGCAATTCAAGTCTTACCAGTACTCCTCTGGAGATGGAAGCCTAAGAGGTTGACTATCTTCTTCCTGCTGTAAGATAGTGTCCAACATTCTCTCTAGGGTACTGACAATTTAAAAAATGCACACAAACAATTATAAAATCATCATGCTCTTCATCAGTAGTAATACAAAGTGCTACAACCTTGATGAAACAAAAAGGTGAAAATTTGTTCATCTTTTGGACACATAGTTTACATCATACATCAACTAAGCCATTTATATAAAATCCAGTGTTAAATATTCGACAAGAGTTACAACAAAATACAGGAAAACAAAAGGGGTTTTCACAAGACTATATCTTATATGTGTACCTTATATTTTCAACTATTTGCTTATTCTTTTACATCATTGAAAAACATGGCTAAAATAAACATTCAAATCTATGTAACCTTGCTACACTGTACCTATTATTATTCAAGATTCAAGATTCAATTGTGGTTTTATTCACAACTTGTCAAAAAGTCCAAAGACTAAAAATGCAAGTATACATCAAACATACAATCATATAACAAAAAGCATTCAAAAACATATATTTAAATATAAATAGAAAACATACCAAATGGGAAAAATATATATATATATATATAAAAATGAATAAATGTTTACATCAAAAGATTAAAGGGGTATCAATATTATTACTTATACCACACTTTTCCTATAAGGGTCAAACCTATCAACTAGACTCCACGATATCAGACTAATTTAATTCAAGGGTTTACAAATCATCTTTCACTTTGACAGTGGATTTTCTAGTAAACATACTTTTCTTATCAAACAATACATTTGATGGCAAGATACTATCTTGGCACAAACATGCATAATATTTTGGAAGCGTTCAGCATTTGCTTTCTGGCATGTGACTTGGCAGTGATGGCTAAGACTTTAAAGATAAAGTTGAGTTCTGGTCATGCAATTATATTGTGAAAGAAATGTGGAGTTGATCAGAAAAGGTTGATCATCTAGCATATAAGTATTGGTGTGTACTGCAAGGTTCTGGAATCATCAAACTGATAAGAAATTTGGCCCAGTCTTGTTAAAGTTACAAGCACTGTACTCCTAAAGATGTATATGGGACTACATGAACATGTGGCATAAAAATCTGTCCCGATTTTTATGATGTTACATGCCATATTTAGAATGTTAAGGCATTTGAAGAGCCATGCTTTTCAGGGAACATTTTTTATCTGATGTTCTTCCACACTTGCATAATACAATGATTACGCTAACAAATTATTTGTCACCTCTTCCCAGAACTCAACCTTTTCTTTAAACCTTACCTTCTGTGTAGGAGGGTTATAAGGGCCTCCATCCAACTTGTTTTCTCCTCCGCACTCTTGGCAAAGAAAACTATGGTTTGTGGTGAGTCTTTGACCTCTATCTCAAAGGCAAACTTCACATCTGTGTGAAAAACAAAACAACATGAAGATGGTGAGAAAGTGTTAGGGAATACATGTTGATAAAAGTGAAAGAGAAAGGGAAAGGGATGAAGAGATAGATAAAAACAGAGATGGGTCTAAAACAGAAAAGGAGAAAAGGAGAAAGAGAGAGAAAGAGGGGGAGTGAGAGAGAGAGAAAGAGGGGGAATGAGAGAAAGAGGAAGAGAGGAAGAGAGAGAGAGGAAGAGAGAGAGAGAGAGGGGGGGGGGAAGGGGGGGGGGGGGTAGAGAAAGAAAAATAAGCACTTCTATTTCCTGAGGTAGCTTTTATATATTTTCGAAAGCTGAACAGACTACACAACTGTCACACAAGGTAACCACTATAAGCCTAGGAGACTGTACTACCACAAAAGGGAGAATACAACAGATGTCATTCAAGAGATGTTGTCTTTTTAAAGAAGATAAGAAAAGTTTATCAACATTATATTCCTCTGATTGCTTCATTGCACACAAAATAGTACTAGGGGGCATTTCACAAAACTTGTCATCAATGACAAATGACAGTTTTTGTTATAAGCTACTGAAATCCTTGCTTCTGATTGGTTATCAGCAGATTTGTCACTGATTTTTGTCTTTTGTCATTGAAAAAAGGCTTTGTGAAACAGGCCCCAGGTGTCCAGCCAGATTGAAAAACCTACCGTCTCCATCGTGCTTGTCAACGACTTTGATCTTCCTGAGGTAGTACCTCTCCTTGAAGCGGTACTCCGGTGACGAGCTTGAGACTGATCGTCTTGTGTTCAGCTTACAACACACTATCATACTGTCAAACAGGAAAATGTGTCTCTCTGTGTTGGCCTGAAATCAGGAGCAAAGATCTGAATTAGCCAATGTTGATGATACAGTCAAACCTGTCTATAGCGACCGCCCAAGGGAAACACAAAAAGTGATCTTTACAGACAGGTGGTTTTTGTAGACACGTTCCTTTAGTACATGTTTTAATGAGAAACCATTTCCAATGGAAACAAAAAATGTGGTTTTTGTAGACAGGTGGTCACTAAAGCAGGTTTGACTGTATTATTAATGGACCTTTGCGGTCGTGAGCACAAAAAAATTAGATTACATGCCAAACACCGCCACTAATACCACACATATCAACAGAACTAGGAATGATTGATATAACCTCTAAATCATGTATCAATTACTATGTAATAAGTTTCAATCACTGCAGTTGAATTAACTTGTTAAATGTACCTTTAGTCTTTCCTCACATAGTACAGCCCGTTCCACTATGACTGGGTTGTAAACTACCAATGATGTTTCTCAAAAAGAAAGATTAAGTACATTTGAGCACTCCTTATCATTATTACACTGGTTCACAAAATTTACATTCCACAAAAGGAAACAAAACCAAGATGACCAGAACTTAGCCATCAAAAAAATAATGTATTCACTGACACAGTGATTCATAAATTGTTATACCTCACCATTTTATTGTAACCATTTCTGTCACATGGATCGGAAAAGAAGACCTTTGGGTTACAGTTATTTAGTTAATTTTTTCTTTTCCCGTCATCCATGTGACTCTTTTCCAAATATACTCTTTTGTAATTCAATGATTTTCTTTGTTTTTGCCAAAGAAATAATAATAATATTAATAACAAATGTGACAGAACTTACCCTCTTGTTCTTGCCTGTATGGACCTTGCCCACGTTGCCTTCCATGATGAACTCACTACACATCTCACTGATGTCTCGTCCCTCCCATCCCTCAATGTTCTTCTGGATCTCATTCATGCGCTGGATGCAGACCTGTCTCGACGCAAGCCTCCGATGGAACCTCAGGGAAGACTCTCTCCTAGGAGTCAATGGGGAAGAGAATCAATGGCTTGGTGTTAGCATTGCAACTCATTAAAACCTCCAATGTACTACTTGTAGCTACTTGCTCCCTCTATATAGCAAACAATGCCCAATTGGTGACCATTGGTCCCCCATGATCCTCCTTTTCTTATGTTAACCGAGAGCTGATTTGATGGGATAATCACCTGTCAAGTGACCTTGCAGGGTGGTCTAATCCCTCCTGTAAACTAGTACAGATGAGCTTTACCCATTGACTACTGAATTCTTTAAAGTACCATAGGCTTATTACAGGGTCCAACCGGTTCAAGTAGGTTATTGGTTAGTTATCTTTGCATCCCCCATCACAAAAGGTAAAGAGGTACCAATAACTTACCACTGAAGGACTGCATGTGTAGTATTGCTCTTAACCAACAAAAATACATGTAAAAAGGGAACTATATATAGGTCTATTGCTCCCTTACTAACAACACCTCCATATATTTATATATATTTTCATCCTAACATTATTTTCTTTTTCTCGATAATATTACACAGATGTTGATGCTGCATATTTTTCACACAAAAGATCTTTGCATGTAATGGACACTCTCCATCCTTACCAAAAACAAGAAAATAAGAAAATGCTACATAAAGATTAGAAGAAGGTATTTTTTTCTTTAATCTCTATAATAATGTTTTGATGACCGTCAGCTACGGAAGAACAAAAACAAGATTACTTTTGTTGTTATACTCACCCTGTCTTCCTCTTAGGCAAGTGACCGGTGCATATTCTGTCTAACTCTGCCTGCAAAATCTTCAGAAGACTGGATGCCTAGTTTTCAGCGAAAAAAACACAAGCAAACTTTCATATAAGCAACGCAGATGAACAGTATTTATAAAATTTGATTCACAGGTTAAGTGACATATTTAGAGAATATATCCATATCCACAACTACTTACATTTCAATTAATTAAACTCAACAATGTAACAATGCCTCTATATATTATGAAGTTCTGAAATCATGCAAATGGAATGAATACAACACTTTAAGACAATGATATGAGATTATGAATTGGATTATTTTCATGTGGCCAGTCTCAGACATATTTGGGCTCTTACATACGTTGGTGGTATTTCTATAGATAAACAAACAACACAACAGCAAGCCCAATTTACCCAAACAAACACACATATTTGCCCATGTACAAAGCCCTTTCAAAGCAAAGGCCACTTATTTATGCCATTAAAATGTATCACAAAGGATGCAAATACAGTAGTGAAAGATATTGGTTAACAAATATGTACATGGTGACTGCGTCTTTTTGTGCAATATTGGATTAGTGCAGAAATCATTTATGAAGTGAATGGATTAATATGTAAAGTGTTTGATTAAAAACAGTTAAAGGAGAGAGAGAGAGAGAGAACAAGCCAAAAATTTGGAAAATGCTTTACAAAATATTTGACATCTCTAATCATTCTTCTCTGCTTCTGATCAAGAACAGCCCTTGCAAACCAACAAAAATGTCTTTAAAAATGATGACCATTATAATACCTTCCAAGTGCTTAAATTTCCTAATTCAACCCCCTCCCCTGAGCATAGGATTTTCAGGTTTGCTATTGTTATTACTGCCATAGCAATAGGTTCCTTAGCTCTATATAAAGCTGTTGCTCGCAAATCACATTACAATGTTGCAACAGCACAAGTTCACATAGATATTGTGCAAATGTTTCTAAACTTGCAACATACAATCAAAAGAGGTGCTTAATACTTACACATCATAATCAACATAAGTAATCATGAGAAGACAACAAAAGCAATAAACAGTGCACATCTACACATAAAATACAGTTATTGCTTGACTATATAAATATATATATATTCATGAGTGATGTAAGGAAATAATGTCCCAAAGTATTAGAAACCATGTGCTCCCAGAAAGAATGAAAGTGAAACAAACATCCACACCCATCCACACATATACATCAAGTTTGCATGATATCGGTGCAAATTAAACAGTATAAAAGTGGCCCAAAGCACAGATAGAGAATATATGACAAGGATTGTATAGATTTATTAGAGAAGTAATATTAGGGGAGAAAAGAATAACCAAACTCACTTGTTTGAATTTTTCTTGTTCCTCCTCATTAGGTGAGGTCTTTAATAATAACTGCAATGACAAAAGAGTAGAAAAAATATGCCTTATCACCGCAATCACACTTCTTAAGTCTTTTTAGTTTTTCAGATATCCTAGCAAATTTTATTCTTGATTCAAGTCTCAGAGTGAGATGTTCAGACTACCAAAACAATGATATTCATTCAATATGCCTATCATTGCAATTAATCAAATATATGATTGTTGTATGGATGAGAAGATCAACAATCACTCCCCATGGGGAGTTGTCCAGGGGTTGTTCATTTGTCCAGGATGGGTAACTGTTCAGGGGGTGATGGTCCTGGGCTAGTTGTGCTATAATCTGCCTCTTTACACTATCTTCCATTCCAAAGTACAGTGTATCTGCATTATTTATATCCCTAACCATTTTCATTTTCAATAATACAAACCACTTTTGGGGATTATTATCAAATTTCCAACAACTTCTTAATTTGAGATTCATTCACTACATTGAAATATGTGTTCATCCCCCTTCAACAACAACAAAACACAATCCATTTTTAACCCAGTGACATTTACTACCATCATCGTTTATCTCAAAATAGAAAACCACATGACCACAAAGGTCTATAAATGTCTTGCTAATTAGGAGAAAACAAACTTGACAAAGTCATTTCCTTTGCTTTAGAAAAAATACCGAATAAGAGGGTGTGTCTTCTATTTTAATTGAGTTGTTGTTTATTTTTATGTTTTTGCTTACCTTGAGCGAGTCAAAGTAGTGTATACAGTGGTAGATAGGTTCTAGTAGAAGCTTGGGTAGGACGTAGGATACCGCATCACGAATATTGTGCTCCTGGAAAGAAAAAGAAAAGTCATTTTTATGTCATTGAAAGGATAACTGAAATACAGGAAAGTATTTGAGCATCTGTTTATATAATCATACTGAATGCAGCTAGACACAAACAAATATTTTACCCCCCCCCCCTCTTTCTCTATTCCTGCCCCCCCCCCCCCCCCCCCCTCCTCCCCTTTTTACCACTCTCTTCCACCCTCTGTCTCTCTTTCTCTATCTCTCTCTATCTCTCTCTCGCTGTCACTCTCTGTCTCTCTGACTGTCTCTCTTTCTCTTCTCATCTGCCAGTCTCTTTCTCTGTATGGCAGCCTCTCTTTTTTCTTCTAATTTAGTCTGTCTGTCTGTATTTGTGTCTCTGTGTGTGACAGTCTATCAATGTGTCTGTCTCTCTATGGGAAAGAAAGAATTGCATGTTTCCTTGACCCAGATATCAACTACATTCCATATTAAAGGCAATGTATTTAAAACTAAAAATGACAATCAAAGATATCTCTTTGAATGAAGCAAACCAATAACTATTGCTGCCACACAGTCATAATTGCTACATCACACAAATAATATAAAACGGGCAAACCACTTTCATGCAACAGAAATAACACCTTCTGCTAACAAACAACTCATCACATCTGTTTCCAAAAGTACACATTTGGCAATAAGTTGAATCCTAAGATACTGAAGAGTCATTTCTGGCATAACACAAAGTCATTTCTGCTTATAAAACCACATTTGGCAAGAAACCATATTTTGTAATGTAACCAAATTTAATGCATACGTGTCTGTGAACTGCCTTGAAACAAATTATTTTATTCACCCGTTATGAATTTTGGAATTAAAATAATCAGAATGCAAATCGCATTTATTATGTGATGTTTGGTAGGGCAAGCCATAATGTTTATCCTACCTAGCAAGTACTAATAAATGCAATTTGCATTCTTACCATTGAGATACAAGCGCATAGGGACTTTCTTTGTGTTAGTGATATGCGCTATACAAATAACGTTCATTATTATTATTATTATTATTACAATGATATACAACAGGCGAATGAAATAATTTGTATCAAGTCACTTCACAAACACATATGCATTCAATTTGCTAACACAACAGACATGACCTACTATTACATGTTGCTCATTCCTAAACTAGTGAAGAAGATTTTTACCTGTAGGTACTCGGCTACTTCTGGCTTAGCTACAAGTCTCTGTATTGTATTCCTACAGTCGTCACTCAGGATCTGTGCAGCATAAGGACTGTACACCTCAAATTCTTCTGCCTGTAAAATTGTGAATAAGAAAATGAAACAATTGAAACAATTAAAGCAATATAGAAAAAATATTACGAGATCAATGTCAACTTTTTGAAAAATGCATAATGTTTGATTTTACTACATAAAAGTAAGATTTTTTCATTTTTTTTCTTTCATTTCACAAGTTTTAAACTCTTTAAAAAAACTCACAACATCAATGTACTTCCTTCAATGCTCCAAGTCTTTGTAGGCACAATTTGAAACTATTATATTTCTTCTGGGGGATCCACAAACTACAAGCAAAAATGTAATGCCTTTGCATATCTTTTCTGTTGGAAATGAAATGAATATGAATTGAATTGAATTGAAGAGGTACTTACCTCGGCCATCTCCTCGAAGCACTCTCCGATACCAAGGAAGGAATTACTATCATCCATCATCTCCATGGCATCCTCCAGGAGACCCAAGAAGGAGACCGTCAGCTGGTAGATGTCTAGGATGTTGCCAAAGATGGATTCCACTTCCTGCAATCAAGATTCAAGAACATCAAATCTCTTCTTATTTAATATCTTAACCATTTCCTATTTCGAAATTGAGTGCGTGGTCAGGTTTTTACAGGCATGTACCAATCATGTACAAATGTTTTAAGTTTGGGACAAGAAACAACAGGGTATTACATTTAATTAATAATCATTATTGCCAATTTCATATTGAATTAAGGTGCCATGTAGATGTTTTACTTAAAATTGCACACTTGTTTATTATATGTATTTTAAAATAATTTAGAATGTAACAAATTTAATACCAATTGAATTTGACTGGATATTTTTATTTTTATTTTTTATTTTTTTATTTTTATTTATTTATTTATTTATTATTATTATTTTTTTAAATATTTTTTTTTTAACGGATAATGCATTATACCACCACTCAATTTGGGTTTACTGTCTCTCTCTTTCTTTCAAAATCTTTCTCAATTTTAATTGTTGAACAATATGTTGATGTCAGTTGATATATGATTATTGGTCCTTTGAAGTCCTATGTACCTTACCTTATAATTATGTTTAAATGCGATTGCTCTTGACTGTTTTTTTTTTTCCTTCTTTTCATAACTATGTATTTAAAGTGTAAATTTATACAGTTTTATTGTACAAAGTATAAATACATATAACTATATTGTGAATCATTTATATGCCTGCCTTTTTTACTGTATGAAATCCAACTCATGGTTGCAATAAATGAATGATTTAATAAAATCCTATACATGTGACTCAATTTCAAACTGGGGTCAATCACAGTCACTTCAATAATTCTCCATTTGTAGGCGAAGTCAGAGAGTTAACCGTACTATGCACAGTGCAACTAGACCAACTTACAATTGCAACCTAATCAAGTTTCCTAGAGATTATAAATGTATAGCAATAGTAAGGTACAAATTAATTAGTTCACTGAAGACATATGAAACACATGCCCTACATAATAAATCAAAGATCATACTTCGAAAAAGATAACTAAAATCTATCTTTTTATAAATTTAATGCTTCTTGGGAGAAATTCAATTATTTAACATATTTGTGGCTTACACCCAGTAAATAAGACTGACTGATCGATCTGTAATTGAAAAAACAAGTCAGAAAAAATCTTGGAACCAGCGGGACTTGAACCTGCATCTACTGCTTCCCGGGCAGATCGAATACAGATCGAGCAATCGATCTTATTACAGGGTGTAAGCCACAAATATGTTTGAATAATTAAAATCTAACTGTCTGCAGTTGAATTACCTCCTCATTAAAGTGTTGTGGTGCATCGACAAAGATCTTCCTGAAAACTTTGATGATGAGGTTGAGATCTCGGACGTACTGTGTCTCCTCCATGATGAGGTCCTTGACTATCTCATCGTAGGTCAACGTCCCCGTTCTACTGTCCTGCTCATCTTCCAGACTCAGGGATGACATCGCTGTTGCATCGTCATCATCCTGGCAGAACATCTCCATCAGCACCTGTTGCCATGGTAATAAAGACATAGCATCTCAAATAAAAGAATGTCTCATCATAGGGGTCAATGTCCATGTTATATTAACCTGCTCATCTTCTAAGCTTAGGGACGACATTGCAGTGGCTTCATCGCCATCTTCACCACCATCGTCATCATCATCATCATCACCAACATCATCATCATTATCCTGGGAGAGCATCTACAACAGCACCTGCCATTGTAATACAGATAGAGCATCTCCTAACAAAACATTTCTTAATTAAAGGTCAATGTCCCTATTCTACTGTTGTGCTCATACTCTAAAGATCAGGGATGGAATTAGAATTGCATTATATTCATCATCCTGGTGGTACCGGTATATTTCCATCAGCGCATGTTGCCATGGTAATAAAGTTACATCATCTGATAATTACAAAAAACCTTTATTGTTGTGCTCATCTACAAGCTTACTGAGATCTCAATCACATCATCATCATCATCTTGGCAAAACATTTGCATCAATACCTATTTCCCTGTCTACAAAAATATCGCATCTCACAATTACTTTTTTTTTAAACATGTCAATTTCCGGTAGTTTTTTTTTCTTGATAATTTCTCAAAACTGAATAAAATTCTGATTAACATTTTATATAAATTGTTGACTGGTGATAAGCATCACATATTTTGTACCGATTTGAAATAAAACAATAAATACGTGACTATGCAGATTTATAAAAAAAAATTGAAGTGTGTACATTCAGAACTGTGATACTAAGAAACAGCACTTACATACAAGATGGAATCCCCGACCACATTGGCTTTTAATACCCAATAAAGGAAAAGCTCACATTAAGGAACAGGATGTATGCTCAAACCACCAAAAATAAACATAATATCATGCTAAATATAATATAAATAATTAATGATATTATGAAGTGGCAAGTTTCAACTTGTATGCTACGACTTAAAGCCCCTCTCAAGTCTTGGGAACCCTCAACGATTTGATGGCAAAATTTCACTTAAATTGTATCATAATGTAAAAGAGGGTGTCATTTAAGACACATTTCTGCAAGGATTTTCAAAACAAATGTGTTTGAATCAAATATTGATGAAAGAATACAAAAATTTAGGTTTTCTACATACAACAGAAAACCCATATTATGTGTTCTTTTATTAATATTTGTCTTCAAACACTCTTTTTGACGGAAAATCATTGCAGAAGTGTGTCTTAAATGATACCCTCTTTCCCATTATGATACAATTTAAGTGCAAGTTTGCCATCAAATGTTTGGCAAATTTAGGGGCTCCCTAAACTTTAGAGGGGGCTTTAAGGCTTGTTCAGATATGGTGTCGTTCACCACTGCAAAAAGCTGCCACATTTTTCAAAAATGTGTAAAATAAACAACAACTGCACGCAACAAAGGACTTGCACATATTCACTGATACAGAAATGTGAAACACTTTAACAAAAATGCTGCATTTTTCCCTCTTCATATCTGAACGGGCCTTTACACAACAGGGGTAATTAATAATTAAAAATGTGATGTTTTTCTATAAATGCCTGTCAGGGATTTAAAAACAAACTGTCTCAGTGAAAACATACTCTTCAACACAAACTGATGTATATTTGTTATTTTGTTACAAACATTTTCCTAATGTTGACTGTATAAAGCATATAAAACTGAGTACCGGTAACACATTAGTCTAACTGATTCAAGACACTGAAATTGATGTTACATAGTTTGGTGTCATGAACATTACCTTGTCGGCACACATAGCAACTTTGATGTCCTGCAGGCTAATATTGCTATGACAGATGTTCTTCACATAGTTGCCTGCCAACTGTTAACAAGAAAACAAAGAAAGAGGCTTCACCTGTGAATAAGTTCATCGACTCTAACATCACATTTTTGTTGGAAACCAGAAGGACATCAATATGTCTGTGAGGATGAGCATCGCATGGTTAATAAAAGAAGCACAAAGCTAAAGTGAAAAAAACTGAGTCCATTTGTAATAAAAATATAGATTTAGATATTTTTTAAAGTCATTTTTCCATTCAAAAGAAAGATTTGGTATCAATTTTCATACCCCAAAATTGAGATCAATGCTCTTCTGGTTTTCAGCAGATGTGAAGAAGAAAAAAGTACACACTGAACACTGTCAAATGACATTCATAATTTAGCTCAAACTGCCCTAAACCATTTCAAATTGATTAATCATATGATACACAAATGAGATGGGTGTCTATCGCACACTATGAATTTTACCAACATTATGATAAAAGGACATCACATTTACCTTTCAGAGGGTGTATTGTCAGGTATAACACAGCTGTTTCAGGGCAATTCCTTAAATATGTATGTGACCAAACTTGTGACAAAATCATTGCTTAATTAAAAAGTCTTTCTAAGTCTTTCCTCTCAAAACAAATATTCACTCTTTAATCTCTAGATAAAGTAGCTCTTAATGGATAAATACCAGTATCATTATGGGTTTTTCTTCTGAGATGAAATAATAGTGCTCACACCAAAATGGGTTATCTTATGCAAACTTTGTTACAAACAATATGACTAACCCTTTTTATCCAAACAGGGAAAAAACAGAAAGTAACGATGTTAAGAAAATCATTGATTAGGAAAATAAAATTGAGGTTGTTGAAAAATATATATATGTCAGGGAATCAAACTAAGAAATGTATTCATTCATCAATATGCATACGCTGTATGCGACAATTTGCACAATTTTCAATTAACGGCCCTTCACAAGTTTTCCTTTTCTCAGAAAGGCAGAAATAGCGGAGAAGAATTTCAATGCGCATTAATATCAATAAATTTTGACAGTTGATCAATCGACCAGTCATCTAATTTGCAACATTCTTTGAAATATTAAGGATAGAAATAGAAAGAGAAATATAACAACCTTACATGTGAATCCCCCGAGAAATCTTAACTCTGCACTAGCACACTTCTCAGTATCGCGTGATTTGTCGGTATCAGAGACTAGTAGGTCTCGCCATGATGCAAATTATGCGCTGTTCTTTGAAATGCACTCAGCTACTTTTTATAAGGGCAATTATTCTTAACATCTTTGACATATAACAAGGTATTTACATGCAGCGCTTTACTTTCTAGCTTTAATCAGGCCTGCAAATTCCATCCACTGAATGCAAGATGCCAAGTAACTTTTTCCAGGTACAATGTTTTGCAAGTGCATTTAAGTGATTGGTCGAGTGTGCAACTTGGCCATGAATGATTTCGAGGAAGTTCATTTCTAGGTACCATTATGTTTTTCAAAACCTTTTTTCCAAGATTTATTAATTGATCTGAATTCATATTCTGTTTCTCAAAGTTTGAACGATAACATTTAAAGGTTCCCAGATGTACAGTTATTTTATTCTTTGTGGAGCTCAAAGAGCCCTCCATCTAGGGTTTTTCTTTCAGACTTTCCTCAAAGTTCAATGCACAAACACATACCTACATATTATATACCTACAAATGTTACCCCCCCCCCCCCCCTTCCCACCCCCTCCTCAACAAAGAGAATTCCTGGTAAATTTCAACATGATCTCCATAACCTGTTGAAAATCTACAATGTCAGTGCACTTACCTTTAGAATATCTGCTGCTATGTACTCCAGTACAGCCACCAGGTATAAAGAAACTTGTGAATCTACACGATAGCCAAGCACCTCCTGAACGTACAGAAAAACAAGAGAAAATAAGTTGGCATGTATATTTTGTTTACCCCATGTAACTATTTTCTTAATTAGCTGGTACCTGGGATCAACGGGCATCAGAAACATGTACATTAGCTGCTTAAGTCTGATTTAGGAGTGCAACTAAGCCCCCATTAAGTTTTTTTCTTCAAAAATGCATATGAACATGTATTATCTGATTTAAAAAAATTTAAAGAAAAATGTTATCATGAATCCAAAACCATTGAGACTGTTCCTATAATAGAAGATGAAATTAAGATATTCTCTATTACAAATAGGTTAAATTTATGAAAATTTCTTAATCTTTACTTGAGGTTTCCCCTGTGATGAACATGTAATTTGAATGATTTCCAAAGAAATGCTTCAAAATAAGGATGAGGTACGATATAAGCTACTTTATCATCTCATTTGTCCAGCTATGACATAGAATCCTTGTCTTTTCATGATAATAAACAAAGTTCCACCATTCTACCATTTAACATCATAAAATATCTCCCTCAAATTAAATATGAAACAAAGTTCCACTTTTAGATCATCCTTGAAGAAAAACATCTAAGATTTTTTTTTCCTAACTGTCACTTTGTTTCTTATAATACATCTCCAAAAGGACTTCATATTAACTTCATACAGGTATTCATGTGTCTGCTTTAAGAAAATGCTAATTCATGCATTTCATACAGGCATCTTACACGTGAGAGCAGATTATAAACTCAGACATCAAACTCAATTAATATCAAAAATTAACTCTTAATCATGGCTGAAAAGGGAATGATATTAATCCAGACAGAAGAGAGAAGAATTAAAAATTCATGGACGTATCAGTACTGCATGCGCAGACGTCATTTGGGAGTATTTTTAGCAGGGACCTTTGAGTGTCATACAGTATGCAGGCTGCAGATTTGTTAATCATTTACAAATTCTGCAGCTAAAGATAGCATCAAAGTATCAGCTCTGTGTATCGAGGGTTAAATACAGCAGTCCCTGAATTCAAAACAAAAAATATGAAAAATGAAAAATAGCTGGAACAAATTTGGAACATATTTCTTTTCCAGGGACTTGTCTGTTTTGGAGAGATTACGGAATTGCAGTCGCCAGCGACTGCCAAAGGAATTCTTGTATTTTTGTCTTGATTTTCCATTGAAGGTGAAAGTGTTGAAGGGGAGTGGTTGTTTCATATGTCACAGCAATTAATATCAATAATGTGGTTAGCCCAATAATTTCTATCGGCAGAAAGGGAGAGAGATGTAGAAATGAAAATAAAAGTCAACAATAAAAGTATTTGTTTTTTGCTAGAAATGTGAATGTACAATATGTTTTGGCCGTTACTATTTTGAATTAATTGGAAATATCAATTTCAGAACATACATGTAGATCATCCTAACATGTACAGACATACAGCCTCCAGCTCGGTAAAACAGTAGACAAGGCTAGAAGGTACCCCCCCCCCCAAAAAAAAAAAAAAAAAAAAAGAAGACACTTAAAAGGTCAACAAGTGTGGTGTATATATACAATGACTGAATCAAATATTTTCATTTTTTGAAAGCAGCCCTAAAAAATAGAATTCAATTATGTACATTGCATTCCTCATACAATCAGATAAGAGCTCTTTGCATTGTCCTTTTCAAGGCTAAATTTTCAGCTAGGCAGTGAATTGACTACTGTTCATTTTGTTTTCTTCATTTTCACACAGAGTTTTACACCTTGGAATATCTTTTTATAGAAATCAGACACCAATCTATCATAACTGATGAATACACCTCAAGGGCAATACCATGATTATACCAGCCCTCCATCGATGGAGGAGCGCAGGTCTAATTTCATTACCAAATTCAAGGACGCCTGCACTGTATGGGTATGGCATGGTTGAGCTAGGGACTGTTTAGGATTCAACATGCATATCAACGAGGCCCTTCTCCCTGTCCTGCCAGCCGACCGGCCGCCCAGCCATGGACGGTAGGCTAGTGACCCCTGCATCACGGTAGCACCTCCGTGATGGGAGCTGACATGATGTGTGGGGGCGGAATGAACTCATCTTGCCGGTGATTCATCCAGCACACACACACACTCATGCACTCACACAACAGAGTTCTAACACAGATCCGATACCACCACCACCACCGCCACGACAGACCTCAATATAGCAATGATATCAGAGTTGGACTGAACACATCACGAGTCATCCCGTCTCTTTCCTGGAATATCAGGGCAATTCAAAACTGGGCATCATATGATGACTAACTTCATGAACATGGAAATCTAGAGTCAGACTGACCTTTCAATATCACATAGTTTTAACATGTGTTTGCATGCATGTACTGAGCTGAGCCAGCCGGACACGTATCTAGTCCATATATTTTACAACCCGGATATATCCCTAAAATGGAACATTTCAAACTGCTGCACAGGCATGATGTTGCAGTATCCCTTTGAAGCCAGAAATAGCTGATAGAGGTGAACTAATATTCCATGGGTACATGAATACACTGTATGTATGTACATGTAGAAATACACATTTTGTACCCCAGAACTGTGCTTTCGCTACTTTACAGGAAAGCAGAACAATCAGAGAAGTAGTAGCCTGGTGAAAGTTTGAATGAAATCAGACAAAAAATGAGAAATTATGAATTTTTGAAAATTTTAATCACTTTTGGCATGGGCTCTTCAAATTGGCTAAGTCGCTTGTCTCTGTGATGCAGTGGCGGACAACTTTCTCACTTGTTTCAACCCTAAAAAATGACTAATATTCACATTTTTCTAAAATGTATGACTCTATTCTCTTTAGAGAACCTATAATAATATGTTATCCATATTTATATATTTTGAATAGTGCAACAAAGGGAGAAGGCACTTTGGAGAAAAGCAGAAATTAATCACATTATTTTACACAACAAACAGGAGAGTTATCCGCAGCTACGTCTCAATTCACTGACCATCTGCCAATTTGAGATTTGCATAAACTTAGTGATCTCATATTTCAAACATTAATAACGTTCTTATTATACATGTAGGTCCGATGTAATTTAAACTATCGCATTCCTCTATATCTCACTTTTCTGCTTTTATACAAATGAACTTATTACAAAGGTTTGATTGCTCTTTAAATGTAGACAATATCATTCCTTCCCTGGAATCCGAACTGAAGACTACAAACGTTGAAAGTTGCAGTATATTTTGCTCCTTTCCTAAATCTATACAATTCCTTATGACTAACAATGGATTACATTGTACATGTTTGTCATTTAAATGGATCACCTTGAATTATGAATTATATTTTCCCTACAAAAATCCTACTTGGGCTTCACGGAGGTGAAACTGGCAGGAAGAAATACGGCTTGTTCTAGGAATTCAACAAAATAATGTGAACTCATTGGTGTAACCAGGGGAAATCGGGGGGGGGGGGGGGGGGGGGGGTGGGGAATGAGCACTCTAAAACCAGAAAATGTGAAAACCCTTTTTATTCCTTTCATTTTGCCTAATGGACTTGCACCCCAACCACCCTTGGCCCAAGACTCCTACCATATTCATCTTTTCATGGTAATTCTTTATATGAAAAAAAGAATACAAATATAGGCCTTGTTTGTTAGATATCTGAATACTTTTCCACGATTCGGTTTCATTGGCAATACTAAGTTTCATAAATTGCTCTAAATTGCATTTATCAACTATTAAGATTATGTGACTTAAAATAAAGAATTACACCACACAACAGTGAGAAAAACTCAAATCAGCTACCACCTCCTGCCCCAAGCAAGTCATACTACATGTTTGTATAATCACATAATGACTGGAAATTTCCAGAGCTCTACTGCACATAATTTACAGCGAATCCCTGGAATCGCTGCACAATTTCTTTTTTCCAATAATTTCGTTTCGAAACTCCATCTCACAGTGGCTCATTACCGTAAAGAAGTCGGAGAGGGAGAGAAAGAGGGAGAGGGAGAGAGAGTAAGAGAGAGCGAGAGAAAGAGAGAGCGAGAGGAGAGAAAGAAAGAGAGAGAGGGGAAGAGAGAGGGAGAGAGAGAGAGGGGGACAGAGAGGGAGAGAGAGGGAGAGAGAAGGGCAGACAAGATGATATCTGAAGAGAAGTCTTCTTCTCATTACTACTGGCACACGTCCAATGTCAACCCCTTGTGCGTGTCTGTCTGTCTGTCGTACAGTATAAGGGTTGGTGAAGCCATGGCGATAGATTGATTGGACTCAATACACTCCCAGGGATGCTGCTAGGAGCCAGGGGCTAGTTTCAGTTTCTTTCCTAGAAACCATAGTAAAAACCCAAAACAAAGAAAACGACACTCAAATTACATGGCGAAAGGGCAAGGAGAGTGCTACATGTATGTCGTAGTAGTATGGGCTCACTGATCATATAGAATCTATTGGACTTGGTAGTGTTTGATCTCATATTTTTCACTTCATACATTGTTTGTGGAATAGAAGTGCATTTAAAAGATATACAGGTCATTTGAGGTTACAGGGGGAGGGGAGGGGAGGGGGTAGAAAAAAAGAATTTGCCACATTTAAAAAAAAATCACACAGTAAATCTTTCTTTATGCCTATGATCCCCCTCTCACCAATGCCTTATCATCAAGCTAATAACTCCCTGCTCCTCTCTCATACCACAATATTTTATGTTGCTTGTTGCTAGGTCGGACAAACCTGGCAACGGCAGACTGATGTACGCTGAATGGGCCTTGGCGGGGGAGACCCGGGGATCTGGCGTGGGCGGGTGGGTTCGCGCATTTCTGGTCTCTCTGGGAGCGGACATGTGCAGGATTTGATGCACGTTGTTGATGGTCCATTATTTAATTTATACTGGGAATCTCGCCCAACAAGCCTAGCATTTCTGAGATACTCTTTTGTCCCTCTCAGTTAAATCAAGCAATATAAAATATTTTGTCTTATTCTCAAACTTAAATGTACTCTGTAAACCCATTTTTTATTACGAACATACTTGTCAGTATTTTGTTACTTCTATAATTCATTTGTTCTATTATATATTGTATTACTGTATTTAATTTGTGGATATTTGAGTGGAAAAATAAATCAAATCAAATCAAAATCAAATCAAATCAAATCAAATCAATTGTTTCCATTTCAGGTCAAAGCCATTTTAAAGCCTGAAATTTCGGTCCAGCTACACGGTTTCGTCACATCCTTTCAAACAGTTTTAGTGTAATAACCAAATCTTTTGCTCAGATTTGTAGAGGCTGCATTGGCATTCATGAAACATTTCCTTCACTAAACTACTATACTCAGTCAGGTATTAGGAAAATGAAACAAGCCAAACAAGATTAGTAGTACAACTGAATTAAAACTTGAACAGGCTCTCTGAAAAACATTTAAGCTCCAGCGACGATTGCTCTGGGCCTTATTTCATGAAATCTTCAGGGACTTAGGTTACATACTGACTTCATAACCATAAAATACTTAACATTTACCAAATGACCAAGTGTCATGTACTAGTAATACCACACTGCACAACTGTTGTGTACCAGCTAGACTACCAGAACACGAGTGTAAACTATCTTGTCATTAAATTAATGGGAAATCCCCTTTGAATGAAATTCTCTCCCATCTAGTAGCTGCCCTGGATATTCTTTACTGTCATTACAACCTATGGTGTACAAAGATCATGCCATATTTCGCATGCAGAATACAAAATACTGCACAGGCATGACGATTTATATTTGTCAGACTTAACAAAGTTGCAAGCTCTTGAGACTGAGAGCTTATAGGACCTACCGTATTTGGTGGCGTAAAGGCCACAGTGTTTTCGGAAGAGAAAATATCAAAAAGGCCTTTGCACAACAACAGTCAAAATCGAGTCACCTCAAACTCTGAATCGGCAGTCAAAACAGCACGTATGCGTACATATGGGACTACAATGCCTATACCAGTTATGGTACAATGGTACAGGACATATCTAAAACAACTCCACACATCTTACCGACAAATTGTGTTGCATTGTTGACATGAAGTTTTTTCAATCTTGTGAATACACTCCATAACTTATTTTTCAAACAAAAACCACTGGTAGGACTATATCACAGTTCATGCTATCGCATTGCTCAAGTAGGGACCGCAACGGAGCTACCGCGCAACATTGGTACAAACCAATCAAAGAGCTGCCACAAAGGAAACCACTGAGTTGCCAATTTGGGTCGTTGATTTTGATTAACTGAACAAATTAATAACTTCCTATTATTTTATCAAATTATCCACAAAGTTTTACTGTTCTGCTTTCTCATTGTCTGATTGATCAAAAACAGCATGATATTAAGAGGGACTTCCCCTCAAAGTGAAACATGATAAAGACAGGTTATTACTTATTTGAATTGAATTATAGTAGGCCTCAAACAGATATAGATGCAAAACAAAACAAAAATCATAGCTCACCCTCAAGAGCTGGTGTATCTTCTCAACCGGAAGGACCAGGGGAGCCTTTTTGCGCCCCTTCTCCAGGGCCAGACGGGCGTCGTTGATGGCCCACTGGTCGATGGGGCGAGGGAAGGTCTTCTGAACCCTGTCCTCGATCTCGTGGACGCTGTGGGGCTGGACGCTGCACAGCATGTTGAGGAGGCAGATGATGAGACTTTCAATGTATTCCAAGGAGTCCTCGTCTGCCTGCAGGTTGGAATGAACCTGCTGCTGCACCTGCAGAGAGAGAGAGAGAGAGATAGAAGTATGGAGGTGAAAGAGCAAAGGAGAGAGAGGAAAGAAGAGAGACCCAGAGAGAGGGTGAGAGATAGAGAGGGGGGAGAGAAAAGAAGAGAGGGGGAGAGAGAAAAGAAGAGAAGAGAAGTGAAAAGAGATAATATATAGAAAGGAGAGATAGGAAGAAAGGTAAAAGAGAGGGAAATATGTTATCACATATTCTAAATAAACTTGTATAGCATAAGTATCCTGTCTCGCTTGAAAATATTAAATCTAAAAATTGTCTCTCCCCCCAAAAATAAAAATAAATGTGTTCAGAATTAACAAACTGGTGGCTTTTGCATATAAAGGGAAAAGATGGAGGTCTGTCTATAGGTACAGGTACCTGATAAATAAAGTAAATAAATAGCAATATTCTATATTTACCAGGCTAATCTTTGATTACTGACTTACCAAACCATGAAAAGGATAACAATGGAGGGAGCACCTACATCACACCCACATACATGTACGAAAGCAGGTTAATTTTCACTGTTTGAGTCATTTAAAAATCTTGCCTAGACTTACAGAGAAGTACAGAGAATTTGTTCCCCTAAGATTTTGACTCTATAAGATCACTGGAGGTCATAACAATGAGTACATCATACAATGTATACGTAACTTGTTGATGTTGTCCCATTTTTACAATTATAATATTTCCACTGTATTTATGTTTGGTGACACCAGTCACATACAAAACAAAGAAATCCTTTTTATCTGCAATTTTGCAAGATTACGTATGTTCTCAGTTCTGCCAAATGCAGTTTGAAAGAAAAAGAATTCAAATATTTGAGCAATTTTAATGTTGATGTGACTAGCGATCTACATTCCTTGTACTGGCTGAAGATATGTTTCCAGTCAAGAATAATGAAACCACTTTCACACTAGCAGTCTAAATAGACCAGCAACAAAACAGGTACAGAGTGAAATGAAGATTAACAGATTTGCATCAGAGGTCAACATGAAGAGACAGAAAAGCCTGGAATGAGTTCACACATGAAAATTTAGAATAAGAGATTGAAACTAGTGGTGCAGGAAGTGCCATGATGAGTGACCTGATCAACTGCGATCTCACAAAGGTTAAGTATAAACGACAGGTCTATATCCAGGAGTTGCACAAGGCCATAATCAATCTTGGAGCCAGAGAATGCTGTTAACTAGTAACTAATAGCAACCGGAATAGGGAGCACTAGTTTCACTCGTTCCGTACAGACAGGGAGACAACTTCCTGTCACAATATGGAAGCATTTAGTTCCCCACTGTAAATACGAACAGGGTAGCAAGACATGAACCCCATTCAGACAAGTAAATTTTCACATTTCATATGAATACCATATAAACTACATCATGTATACAATAATAAGACAGGTAATTAGTACTCTGTGTAGCTTTTCTTTGGGGCACGCTCATGTACTTATTTATACATGTACACATGCACTAGCTACCGTGACTTCCCCCAAAACTGACTTTTCTTCACACAATATTCTCATCGTGTGTGTGCCCTTTCGTTATACAGTTTATAATATAGGATTCTTTATGCAATGTTTTTATATGGATATACAATATTTCCTCTGGTGTGAAAATGTCAATAGTACCAGTCTGAGCTACAGTACATGTATGCCTCTGTTGCGTGCTCGTTCTTTTACCACATTCCTCTACCCTACAGGTATAAACCATTGTGTTTATTGTTGATTCAGTCATCATAAATCATTACACACAATTTTTCTGTCTACCCTGACTCACAGGCTTGAAGGGATTACAGAGACCAAACTATCAATTATACCACAGAAGTACTGTATGCCCTTTGCCATCAACCAAACAAAAACTAGGCCAAGGAGCATCATGCTAGATCAAAAGAGTTCTTTCTGAATCGCTTTTCCACCATCATTTTTTGCTCTGTATGGATATTGCCAATTTTTGCTTTTAACTACATGCACTACAAACTATCACATGACGATTGCTTATGTCACATGTGTAGAGATCGCTGATGAATTTGGGTCTAGCCCAAGTAAATAATGTAAAATGTACCCAGAACTGCAATGTGTTGTTCTATTCTGTATTGTTAAATGGGACAGTTCTTTTGGATTACATATCTACTGAAATTATTCTCAAATTGTTGCATATTTCTGCCACTTTCTGTTACAAAGGCATGGTACCTTTATCTCTAATACGAAAAAATGCACAATATACTGTACAGTGTACATGACTACACTACTACAGGTTATTCAATGGTGGTTCCTCAGTGAAGTGCTTGGATTGGGCTATGAATCCCTGTTCCAGTTCCACAAACCATTTATCATTTCAATTCCAAATCTATAACCTCTGCAGATATCAGTGATATAGGCTTACAGTATGCCAATATCATCATCATCCTTATCCTCCTTATTCACAATTTCATCATCATCATAATTGATAACATTATACTTCTTATCACCATCATCATCATCATCAACATCATTCCTCCTTTTTCACAATTTCATCATCATCATTGATATCATCATCATCATCATCATCATCATCATCATCATCATCATCATCATCATCATCATCATCATCATCATCATCATCATCATCATCATCATCATCATCATCATCATCATCATCATCATCATCATCATCATAATCATCATCATCATCATCATCATCATCATCATCATCATCATCATCATTATTACTCCCATTATCATACTGCTATCATCATCATTATCATCATTAATGTCATCAGTATACTAATTTGTTACCATGCTTCCCCTTTTTTTATGGGTCAACTCAAAAATCATATTTCTGAAGTTGCTATATCTACAGACATCAAAACAGTAGCCCATGTTTGTTAAGGTCACGGGGAGGCAGGCAGGCAGGCAATGGGTGAATAATAAGTGAATTTCTAATGACCTGTCTCCTACACTTGTCTGGTGACTGGGGTGAGTAGCTCATGTCTACCTTGGTTAAGCAAGCCTTACCCTGGGATTGGCAGACAGACCAACCGACCAACCGACCGTTTCTATTCTGGGCTGTTTTTCTGTCTGCCGCTGCCCTGGGAGAAGTCACTTTAACTGATTTCATTACCCATTACTACACAACACCAACTAATCCACAAGAAATCCTCTCTGTCTACTCTTTTTTTCAGGAATATGTTTATTTAAGGTTTATGTATAAGATATTTCAATATATATAAAGCACTATATTTTTATTCAATGCTTATCGAATCATTGTATTATCTTATGCAAAGATGTTATTGTCATGGCTTGGTGCACATTGTATTATTTAATTTAATCCATGGTTATCTTGCGTAAGGTTACATGTAATATGCTTATAAAACGCAACATTAAAGGGACTTGGTAACATTGTTAAGATGAAAAAAATGGTGCTAAGGTAGTGGATTCAATGCTAGATGTACAATTAAAGATAATCTCAAGTTAGAGTGAAAACAGACCATTATTAATGATACAAATTGGGAAAAACTGATCTGATCGATTCCTGAATTCTCCCAACTATATTATTATAATTTAATTTAAAATTGAGGTGATTGTAAATCGTCTCAAAGCAATGTATTGGCTCTATATACCATTCCAGTACGATTACAATATCTTAGCAATCCTCCTGACCCCATCCCTGAATGTATGGTGGCAATGTGATAATCATGTTGAGGCTCTCTCTAATCATCACACCCACATCGGGTCAGTGTTTGTACCTTGAAAAGCACCCACCCTAACTACCGCCTGGACTGGAGAAGGAAGGAGTAAGCACAGAGGCCATTCCAAGTGGGAATAAGATGTTTTTTCAAAGCTCTATGTGAGCACTGCAATTTCCTTCTGCATCCCTCCAGAAAACTTTCTAAATTGCCCTGCCATCGCCATGGCAACATTGATGTCATATGTCTCTTTGCTCCTTTGACTCTTAACACATATGCGTAAACAAGTGTCTGTGTGTATGTGTGGCAGAAGTGCACGTGCTGCTGCTGTGAATAGCAGTACAGGAGGAGCGGCGGCGGCAGCGTAGGGGTGACTAATACGTCTGCAGCAGTAATCAACGGATCTGAGATCCAAAGGCCTTCGTCATATTTTGCTGATTACGTGGGGTCAAGCTTTGTGGGACAGAGGACATGAGCAAACATTTCACTTCACTATATTTCGGGATGTCCTCATAAAGCAAATTCGATTTTGTTCTCACTGGGCCTGACTTGTTGTTTCTACATGGAATTTCACATACTTGTAGTATGATTGCCTACTGGAACCTGGTAGCTTGTGTATTAAGTCTATGTGAAAGAGGATTCAGCAGTCACAGGGTTAAGATACACTGTAGGCAACATGGATCAGGCCATTAAGGAATGGGTATCCTGGAAATGTATGCCAAAATTGTGTTCCTTGATTACATAACAAATGAAAAAACTGTATATTAAAAATAAACACACATGAACTTGACATGTATTAGATGGTAAAGACTACCGGTATTGTAGTCCTACATTGAATATATCAAGAGACAATAAATACAAAAGTAAGAAAGGCATGTCTACAACTAGAATATTATTCCTCAGTCAAATCACCCCCATCTCTTTATTCTCCTCTTGTGGAAAATAAAACAGCCTGCATGAAGTATTCATCGCTTCATTACATTGATAAACAGTAAAAGAGAAGCTAAAAGACTTCCCGGCAATCAAACACTCCTCATGTGTAGTCTGTAAATTGTGCCCAAGAGGAAAACCAATACTGGAACGTTACTCATCATCGTGCCAAACAGGAGTCTAATTCAAGATAGCCACCAGCCCACACTTCTGAGTCATACACTCCTCCATACTTGATAATGTTACTGAGATAGAGTTGACATGTGACCTATAAGAAATACAAATAACCTCCCCCCCCCCCCCCCCTAAAAAAAGAAGTCAAAATGGGAAAATTAACTTTTTTGTTATGCGGTCGAAGACTAATGACGAAGTTACATAATAATAATAATAATAATAGTGGGTTAAATTGTATAGTGTTCATGTTTGTCAGACTTGACACTCCTGGTGCTTCATGATCATTATCCCGGCTCTATCCTGTCAAGGAATTAATTCCTGCCAGGTACATGTACCCATTTACCACACCTGGGTTGAGTGTGGCAAATGTAGATTAATGTCTTGCCAAAGGACATTAGTACAAGGGCGGAACTCAAACTTGAACAGAGCCCTATTCCAGTGACATATCCACTAGACCACAACACCTCTACCCCATATGCCTATATATTTGAAATCTAACCAATAACAGCATAAATTTATGTATCCCCACCCCCCCCCCCCCTTCCGATAACAAATAAAAAAATGAAAATTATACATTTTGTATACATCATACATGTACGTGTATATGTACGTGTATATGCAGGTAATGAAATAAAGAAGCAATACAATATATGTATTTAACTCCAGGACTACAGCCCTACATGTCTCTGTTCATCTCTTTAGTGAAATCATACAATAGAATCACACAAATAGAATTACAGAACTGTGTGCAGAACATGAAAAATTAAACATTAATACCTGTGGTAAATCTTTTTTAAATTCAGCACAAAATTAAAATCATGAATCGAAAATGCCTAATTGGTGCAAGACATAAATACTACATTTGTTAAAATACGTATTGCAGAGGTCCATGTACATGTACATGTAGATGTACAAGTTTGCATGAAGGTTGGACAACATATGACTATTTTATATTTATAAAATCTCATGATTTTTTATCTTTTTGATATTAAATTATATCTTATGTCATTGTATATGTATATTTGTGTGTAGTTAGGTATTATACAATCAACTAATGAGGAGAGCCTCCTACAGAAATTCAGTTTCTTTTGGTAATCCCCAGGCATTAGTTGATGGCTTTTTCCGTTATTGTATTCATTATTGTCATTAGTTTTCTTGTATTCTTTGTCTCTTGTAAGTTCCTGGAAATGGAATAAAATGAAAATGAAACAGATCTGTACAAATATAAAATTATACTTAGCTCACTTCAGAGAAAATCTCACTTTTTAAGTACAAAGTAGAAGATCTGAATGATACCTCGTGAGCATAAAAAATACAATTATTTTTTCCTCAAAATTTCCAATTGTAACTGCTGTCAACCACTTTGAAGCCAGAGAGGCCTTACATGGTAGTTGTTGCTGTTATGACCACGAGTTGTCAGCTGGTAATTACTAGTACCTTGCTCCTGATCAGGAACTAAGTAGCCATTCCTTTCCAGGTACTCTCTTCCCAGGGTATTCATCCAGTAGCATTCATATGCAAATCAGCTCTTTATGACAGTTGCACAGTCCCAGGGGGACTTGTTTGCAGATGTGCGTACATGATCTTCTTGCGTAATTTACGCTGCGAAGGAATATTCTTTGTTTACATATTTGAGACAAGCGTTCGCTGGCAGTAAGACATTGTATGTTTAAATACTGTGCTAAATGTTTTGTCATCATTTTGTTGGACAGGGCTTGATAAGTTGACACTAAATAAATATTGCCCATGGCTCATATTTATAAAACCATACTAAGCCTGGTTGTCAAATATCTAAGTCTAGATAGCTCCTATTTAATTAGTTGAAAGCTGAGTTAGGTCAATTTAGGGACAACATACATGTACATGTAAGCGTATTTCTACGACACAAGTCTAACTCTAAGATTGTCCAAGTCGACGAATTTCACCCAGTCTCGTCAAGGTCGTCTTACCCAAGGTTGACTGTACTTTTGAAAAGAATTTGTATTAGTTCTACTTTACATTAAAGCCCCACTGCACTACTTATAGCTACTTGCGCCCTCTATATATAGCAAACAAGCCTAATCGCCTAATCAGTGGTTGTTAGTTCCCTATGATCCCCTTTTTCTTATGTTAATTGAGAGCTTATTTGATGAGATAACTACCTGTCAGAGACCTTGCAGGGAGGTCTAATCCCTCCTGGATAAACTGGTGTAGACGGGTTTTAAAGGGCTTGCCATTTAGCTTTTGAAGACATGTTGAAAAATCAGTCCAAAAGGGTGATGGGAGGCAAGATGAAACCATTAGGAACAGTATTAAATTCCTATGATTTTACTGATCTTCGATGTTAACATTTTTGTCTTCAGGAATATTCAATTTCTTCCTTCCTTCATTTCCTTCTTTTCACCATTTTCATCTTTGAGTCCCTTGTTATCATCGTGATATTCTTGATGTTTGGAAATGAGATCCTCAGGTTCTGTTAAATTTGCCTTTGACTCCTGAAACCAAAGGAGTCAAGGAAATTATACAATTCTGTTCTCTTCTCAGCAGCCACTCAAATAATAACACTATCAAGGCATCCATGGAACACAGCTGATCTTCCAAGGTTAGGTTCCTTGTGCTTCTGATGTTATCATTGACGCTTGGAAATTAGATCCTCAGGTACTGTTGTATTTTCTTTGACCCGTTAACTAAAGGATATTCTGCAATCCTCTTCTTTTCCTAGGAGACATTCCAAGAGTAAGCTAGGCACCAATGTAAAAAAAACTCATCTTCTGGGTGTTCCTTGGAAAGAGGGAACTACATTTGACTGCTTATCATACATGTAAGTTGAGTCCTCAATGCTAGATCCTCATGTGCTGTTGTATTTCTAAGACTCCTAAAGTTTACCAAAGGACAATAGTAAGCCAGGTCAGGCACCCATGGAACACCTTTTATCTTAGAAAAGAAGACACTCATCTTCCGTTGTATTTTATTCAACCCCTACAGTTTACCAAAGGACATTCAGCAATCCTGTTCTCTTCCTATGAGATGAGATATTTCAAGAGTAAGCCAGACAGGCACAAATGGAACAGAACGCATCTTCAAACAGTTCCTTGCACTCATCATGACATCATCCATGCTTGAAAATTAACATCCTCAGATTCTGTTTTATTTCTTTGACCCCTAACCTAAAGTTTACCAAGAACATTCTGCAATCTTGTCGGTTACCAGTACTAGCATACACTCCAATAAGTAAGCCAGGCAAGACATCAATGGAAAAACACTCATCTCAGTTTCTTTGTGCTTATATTAAAGCTTGGACATACACAATGATCGCCTTGCAACATGATTCTGAGGCTCAGCATCTGAAAGTCTGACCACTGATACACATGAGGAAGAACAAGAATTAGATGCAATAATCTTCTGCTATATTATAATTTTATTATTTTTATGAAAAAAGCTGATGGCTATCAAGGTTACATGTACACCTGTAGGTTGCCCTGGGGCATTTCCAGTAATATCAGAGTCTTCAACGTCACAGACTGGGCTAACAAATGGACAACCAAAATAAAAACATCAGAGACAGCACATTGAGTTCATTGTGTCTGATATTTGTGAAGGAAAACCTCAAACTCGCCCTCTTTTTCAAAGTGGTTGGGGGGCTGGTGCATGGTGCCAGCTCTCCCAATTCAAAACATTGCTCAACCAATAAAATCAAAACGATGTATCCGTGCAAAACAATTTGAAAACTGTAATACCTCAAATATCATAGACAGACAAATGACAAACAACAGCAAGTGCTACAATCCCATCAGAGCACAAACTGAATACAGGAGCTCATACTTTCCATCTACCATCATTGAGTGGAACCATTTGGACGACAATACCATAAACTCCACATCATCCAGCACATTTAAGAAGGTCATTGACAGAGCCTTCTAAGTACCCTTCGTCCCCTCCAGGGCGCGACAAACCCGCTTGCCCGATGTCCCGGGGCAACCAAATTGAGCCGTCGGGCAAGTAAATAAAATTATCACTTGCCCGATCGGGCAAGTGATACTTTTACAGTAATTTCCTAGTGTCCAAGAACTCTACCATTCACCCGTCAACTTCTTACCCGTCGTCAAAATCCAGAAGCAAAAAAGCGATCGTTCCGATTTCGAAAAAACTTCACAGACAGCTAGCCAGCTCAGCTAGCTCAGCGCGCATGCAACAGTGACACTTCAAGCCATGAATGCCGCTCCGCCTCCACGCACGGCCGGCCGTGAGCTAGCTAGAGACAGCTAGCGCGATCGTACCAGCTGCGAGCTTATTCGCGCTCTCTCTCTCTAGCTCTGCAGGCCGCACCGACAGGCCTTTGCTATTCTCTGATTGCCAATTGGTTGAATCACGCCAAATATGACGTCATTATTCTAGGGAAATGAACACGTGCGAATCGGAATGGAATAAACAACAGGGATTTTCTAGTAAGTACAAAAAGTCAAATGTTTGATATTTATTCATAATGACTGTTAATGATTGTGAACATATTATTTAAAACTCGCTGCTCATATAAATCAGATGAATGTTTTTGTCTCGTTTTCAATTTATTACTGCGGTCTCAAGATCCGACCGAGCGAGTCATTTTGATAATAGTATCGAGACCCCCAGAATATAAGCCGTTGTCGTTTTGTTTTCATGGTTTTAGCGACGTTGTTTAGTCTAGTTTTCGCATACTTATCCGAGATTTATCGTAAAATATCTTCAATATTATTATTTAGTAAGAATTTACGAATTTAGTAAGAATTTATTCAGTACAGTTACACTGTACATGTATGTGCATTAATTTGCTATCTAAAACACTAACTTATCATTACGAGATAATAAATGCTTTAACCTCCAGTCCTTTTTCGCTTTAAAGTTTTGGGCAAGTGGAAATATTGTTTGGGCAAGTAAATTGAAAACCCACTTGCCCGATAGGGCAAGTGGTGAAAAAAATTCTTGTAGCACCCTGCCCTCTCAACCAATGCGTTTCTGCATCGTACAGCTCCAGAAAGTAGAGGCGAGTTGGCTCAGTCGGTAAAGCGTCCGCCAGTCGAACCACAGATCCCGGGTTCGACTCCCACCCAGGCAGATGACTGAAGCCTGCGTTGTGTGTTAATGTGCCCCTTCCCTTATTCATAGACGCAGGTTATGTCAAATGGAAAACACTCCGTCCCTCGGATAGGACGTTAAATGGAGGCCCTGTGTAGAGATGAGTCACTACCTTTGCACGTTAAGAACCCACTGCACTATTCGTATAAGAGTAGGGGGAAACCCCGGTGTAGTGGTCCACCTGCACACACCCCAGTATAGTACGATAATACTCTGTAAAGAGGTCTGTACTAAAAAAAGAAGAAAAAGAAGTGCATTTGGTTGACTCTGATTTCTAATAATGGACAAGTTACCAGAATTTAGCTCAAATCAAATCAATCAAATTAAGTTCCGCCGACACAACACCTGCACAGAATAACAGAAAGTCTAAAAATGAAGACAGCAGCATGTGAGTATACACTTTATATATCCAACGTTTCCCCCGAGGACACCAGCAGTGCAAGAACTCTATGACGGATTTTAGAGCGCCCCCTGCTGATTACATTTACACAATGATGCAAATGAAAATTAATCACATTCAAAGTTTAAGTAAGAGACGGCAGTCGTCTATAGTACACGTGCGTCTGTATTCATTGTAGCATG
Source organism: Strongylocentrotus droebachiensis (assembly GCA_035222895.1). Lineage (NCBI taxonomy): Eukaryota > Metazoa > Echinodermata > Echinoidea > Camarodonta > Strongylocentrotidae > Strongylocentrotus > Strongylocentrotus droebachiensis. Next base: position 398,655 of record JAVYIG010000004.1, read on the forward strand.
CGAGTCGATGTGTGGTTCATGTGGTTTTAAGACTCATAAGAGAAGACAACATAATTTACCTTTACCTTGATTTACCATGATGTTTGGCTTCAAGTACACTGTATAATTACTCATAATCAATTTTTTTTTCTTCACAAGTTTCCATGAATATTTAGCCTGATCTAACAATTATTAGCAAGTTCTTTAATCTGATCGCACTACTCTTTATCTTGGATTTTAGACAATATTGCCTTAAACATGCATTTTCTTACATATCGTGTTCTAAAAGGTTCTAAAAGCGAAGATCTACTCACCTTCCGAAGGGCATTAACAAACAAGCCCCTCCATTTCTTGTAGTCTTCAGATTCATAGTCTACAGTGGCCATCATATCATAAGAGAAGACTTGATCTCAACGCAAGCTCGTTTTACAAAACCAGCTCACAATATGTAGCAAAATTTAGATCTGTAAAAATACCGTATCAGGCTTTGGAAGTGCTGTTTAGTTCAAACAAGCATAAAAGTCCTGACAAAAACAAAACAACCGAACTAGTATGACGATTATCATGGCCTCGCCTCGGATAATTGGTGAATCTTAGCATGGTTGGTGTTCATTGCTCCGCACTGTGTGTATACTGCAATTCAACTGCATGTCCTGTGACACAAAAATCGGTGATCATTCATTGAATTGCATTGTGAGACAGAGAAATAGAAAGTCCAACATATCCGACGTCGGCAGACACAATTATCAACCAAAGAATTGCTCGTCTTGATCACTGGATGAATTCTCTTGCAGTACAGGTTCTTGAGAATTTAATCAGGACCTGATCCGAACAGTACACTCCAGCCATCTTTGATGTACATACTATACGCATAATGTTTCATTATCGAAAGCAGGGTTTTGTTAGCATGATATATCCACAGATCTATCTTGCTCTCTCTCTCTCATCCTCTCTCTCTCTCTCTAGTTCGCGAGCTAAACACGATAAAGCGCATGCGTAAATGGAAACAGAGGAGTTCCGCATTTAGTGAGGACGCTCTTCTAGAATGTGTTCTTTGTCAGCATGATCGAATCGGGAGCTACTAGATCTAGGGGGAGTCAAATTGAGGCCACGACATATGAGAAAATTTAAAAGTACCAGCAAGGGGGGGGGGGGTGATATCTTAACAGTGATTTAAAAATCAAGAATATAATTATTCCTTTGTTCAATTCTACATGCGCCTTGAGCACGTCATAGAGTGGATTTGGCGCTATATTAGTACATTTATTATTATCATTTTTGTTTTTATAATGGTAAAAAAAATGTTGAGCTTTTAGGATTCCTTGGTTTTCCAGGTTTAACTGGGGGGGGGGGGGGGTAAGGGTCGGGGATGAAGATAATTTGTTTCCTCACTTTTCCCATTTTATTTTTTCTGATTACCCAATGACACTTTACCTAATTTATGACGGAATTAATAGAGAGAGCTAGAGAAGAAAAACAAGTTGTCTGCAGATGGGTTTGATAGGATCAGAGACAACACATATATCTTCCCTTGTCTGTCATCCAAACGTCCTGAATCTATCATGCAGACGAACATGATGGCGGTCTCCTGCGTTTTCTGTAATAAATCTTTTTTCATTGAAAAATAGTTGTGTTTGTATGCATCTTATTTAATGTACTTAAAAATTTATAATTTTGTATAATATATGAAGAAATAATTGTTACATTATGTATATTGTATTGTATTGTATTGTATTTATTCAGACAAGCATGTCTAGGGATGCAGAAAAGGGTTTGAAAAACCCGTACAAGTCTGCATCCCTGATAAAAAGCAAAGTACAAAAATATTATTATTGCATAACATAGTTACAACAAAAAAATGATATCAAACACGATAATACATCAAATAATTATATACACAATGTAGTTTAGAGCGAAAATAAATACATAAAATATTATTGATTGCAAAACAGCATTATTGAATATACAAATGATTGGGTATTTCAGGGATCAAAATGCTATATAAGAAATTTTGCAGCATGATCTAAGGTAAAAATTAAAATATAGTTGATATTGCGCGAATTTGGATGTTATGGTATAAAAATGTAAAAACAAATTGTTATTGCGGAGTTTAAAAAGTTAAATATGTAAGCAACTTTTTAATGATATTTTGAAAGTTGAAAGAGATGGACTATTAATAACATTACTTGGGAGCATGTTCCACTCATTGGCAGTTCTTATATAAAAAGAGTTTTTGAAATAATCTGTTTTTGCAAATGGTACGTACATTTTCATATTATGATCATTACGCCCAATTCTGTGAGCACGTATAATTTTTTCAATCGGACCAACATTTACCATATTATTTATTATTTTATAAAACATGACTAATCTGTGGTACTTGCGTCTTTCTTCTAATTTTGCAAAACTTGATTTTTCTAATAGTTCATGGTAACTTGTTTCCCAGTCTCTAAACATCATTCTTAAATATCGTTTTTGGACACGTTCAATAGTATTTATATGTGAAACTCTATAGGGGTCCCATGCAATACAACAATATTCTAGACATGGACGTATAAGAGAGTCATATAAGGTTTTAAACACAGAACGTGGGCAATTAAGAAAATTTCTTTTGATTATAGCTACAATCTTACTACACTTTGCGTATGTTTCGTTACAATGAGAATTAAAATTAAGGGTATCATTTATAGTAATGCCCAAATACTTTTCTGACTTAGTGTTTATTAATTTATGTCCACCCAATTTGTATTCATACTGTGGTTTAGAGGACTTTCTTGACATTTGCATTATCTTACATTTGTTTACATTGAAATCAAGTAGCCATGAATTTGCCCACTTATCTAAATTTTCTAGATCCTTTTGTAAAAGTTTGCAATCTTCAATAGAGTGGATAGGCCTATATAAAATACAATCATCTGCGTAAAGTCTTATAGTTGAATCAATATTATAGGAAATGTCGTTTATGAAACATAAAAATATGATTGGACCTAAAATTGTCCCTTGTGGCACACCTGATTTTACGTCTACCCAAATAGAGTATTCACCATTGAGGACGACTCGTTGTGAACGATTTTTCAAAAAATTCATGATCCATTTTAAATTTGAATTTTGAATACCATACATTTTTAACTTTCGTTCTAATAAATTGTGCGACACGCTATCGAACGCTTTAGCGAAGTCTAAATATGCTATGTCAACACTATAGCCGGAGTTCATCCAACTACTCCAGTCGTGAATAGCTTCAATCAATTGAGTCTCGCATGACCGCTTTTCGCGAAAACCATGCTGGTTATCACATAAGACATTGTGTAGATTAAAATGATCAACAAGATGTTTACAAACAAGTTTTTCGAGTAGTTTACAAGTAATTGAAGTAAGTGATATTGGGCGATAATTACCCGGGTCTATATGATTATGTTCTATTTTGAAAACGCAGAAATCAAAACAAACAAACAAGCATTTTCTAAAAGAGCGTCCTCTTTACACAGCGCGCAGTTGTTGCCTTTTTTAGGGGGAGGGGTGGATTTGATTTAAAAAAGAAGAAAAAGTTTACAATATAGAAAAGAAAAGAAAAGAAAAGAAAAGAAAAGAAAAGAAAAGAAAAGAAAAGAAAAGAAAAGATATTAAAAAAAAAAAAAAAAAAGAGAAGAGAAAATAATAACAAAAAAAGAAGAGAAAATGAAAGAAATGAGAAAGAAACCAAAAACTCCCGGAAACGTTGGCGGGGAAGGGGGCAGGGTGTAGGGGTGAATTTTCCCCCTCAAGCTATAGTCCCTAAATTTAATTCGTTCTATTTTGATTTGATCATGATCTTTAGGTTTTAATCACATTGGGATAAGGTCTTCGCTGGATCCGCATAATGTTACGATTGTACGACAAATGCTCCCGGCCGCGATCGACATCGACCAACGTCCAATTTTTAATAAATAAATAATTTACCCTGAGGCTCAAACTAAATCACAGACGGAGACCTAAGTCGGTTAAATGATGTCCGATCGAGGAGCAATGTCGAACTGAAGGTCAGCCACAGTTGTTCCGCTTTATCGCTATATTTCCCATCATGCATCTATAGCCTTTGTTTACAAAATACAGTAGACGATGGAAAAATATCAGACCGATTGCGCGCACTATACGCTTGATTATATCCGGTGCGCGCTGTAGGCGATGCGCATCTTACTTTAGGTCTTTATGACGTCACAATCACCTGCTGAACAATCAAAACATTTGTCTTCATGACGTCACAATCACCTGCTGAACAATCAAAACATTGGTCTTTATGACGTCACAATCACCTGCTGAACAATCAAAACATTGGTCTTTATGACGTCACAATAAAGCATTATACCTCTTTTTGACAGGAAATCAAGTATGTTGGAAAATTTCCTTTTGGGCTAAAATTGCTTTCGTATACATTAACCCCCCTCCCCACTCTCTCTCTCTCTCTCTCTCTCATTCTATCTCTACTCGGCTGTGGTAAATTGGGGAAGGACAGGGATTATGAACTCATCGAGGTGAAGGCCAATTAAGTCCACTCCAAAAATAATTTACTTTCAATAGAAGCAGACAAATCAGACAAACCAATCAAAAAAGTTTGAGCAAAATCAGTTAACTAATAAGAAATGTATGAATTTGTAATGACATGAAAAACTTTGAAAATCACAATACAAATTGGCAACTCACTCATGAGTCTGGGACGTCATGTCCTCACTATCTACTAATTATTTTTCTTTATATTGGTAATATAAATTTCCCTCCCTAAGAATCTTATTTCTTCACACCAGCATCCAAGTTAGATTGATAGTAATGTCATGCACGCAATATGATACAAATCATATAAACTGGGCAAAGGCATGGAAATTTTGGGGGGATAAAGAGGGAAATTAATGGGATTAAACTATATAAAGCGATTGATAAACAGTGAGGACACGACGTCACAAATTGATAACCATATCGGCAATTTGTGTTGTGATTCTCATTGTTCCATAGTTTTACATACTTTTTCAAAAAATCATTACTTTCTTATTAGTTATCCGATTTTGCTCAATTTTTTTTGGATTGGTTTGTCTGATTTTTCTGCTTCTATTCAAGTAAGTTATTTTTGGAGTGGACTTGCCCTTTAAAGAGTAATTCAACACATATAATAAGTTAATTTGAATGAAAGCAGAAAGATCAGAGAAACGTAATTGCGAAAGTTTTAAATAAATTGTATCAATAATTAAAAAAATAATGAATGTTTGAACTATGTAGTCATTTACTTGTATGTGAATCATAAATAGGCAATTTTGTCAGTGGATTGTGACGTAGTGGCGGATTACTCTCCTGCTTGTCGTGTACAAATATATCTCTTATTTCTGTTTTCTCCCTCATAGGGGCAGTAATCGAAATATATTTTCTTATAGGTGTTCTTATAGGTGGTGATGGCGGTTATTTTACATGGCTGCTAAGAAAGCATAAATGCTTGTTAGTAAGCAAGCAGACGGCCGATGGCTTTAGGTCCTCTCCGAGGGACCTGGTAATGAGGATTAATGCCTTACCAAAGGACACTAGCGCATCGACTTGTATTTTGGAGTGTATATCATTACAGGTCTGGCCGAGTCATACACCTTTGACAAATATAATTTTAGTCATTTTTGTATGTCGGAATAAATGGGAAAGTTGTCTGCCACTACATCACAGAGACATTAACGACTCAGGCAATTTTAAGAGCCCATACCTATAATGATTCCAACTTTCCAAAAAATCATAACTTTCTCATTTTGGATCCGATTTCATTTAAATTCTTTTTTTTATAGAGAAGGTTGCTATCAAGGCCGGATTTCCCTATAATCAACTTTAACCAAAAAAAGAATATGTGTGAATTGAATTGCCAAACTTGCATGAAATTGCCTACTGTTTATCCTGTGCATTGATTGATATTGATTGATTGGATTTCAAATTGATTTCCTTCTCATTATCGGTGCAATGTGGTAAAAATATAAATCAGAATATTAAATAATTAAGTAAATAGAAGGAGGCACAAACCAATAGAAAAGCAACGAGGCTCGCATCATGATGCCACGGTAAACATATAAATCAGTATAGTAAATAACTTAGTAAATAGAAGGAGGCACAAACCAGCAGAAAAACAAGGCTCGCATCATGATGCCACGACTCCTCCGATAATATAAATGGATATGAATATTGTTTTGTAATATATTTAGGCCTATAAAGAGAGTCCTGTATCCAAGTCTTATGGAACCGTCACACATCATTTCAACAAATTTTAATAGTATACCAATAATCCATTTCACCAAATGTCCGCAATCGGCATATAATTGATAAGCGACGTCCAAGTGGGGGGGGGGGGGGGCACCACCAAAAAAGGGCACTTTCTGGAAAAAAGAGGGCACCTTCAAAGTGAAATCTCAAAGCAAAAATATACAATTTTTTAAACATTGGTATATACCCCTCAGTATATTGTGATTACATTATCAGGGATGATTTCAATATTTGTATCTGCATAATTTTTATATTGCAGTCTTCATGTTTTCATGTTTTAATGGCAACTTGCCTACCTTTTTATCAACATGTTTTAACTTGAATTGTGATGTGCATAATTTTAATACTAGAAATGCCCTAAATTATCAATTCCCCAAGATTAGAACGACTTGTATGAAAAATTCACTATTTTTTAAAGGACCATTAATATGGAATAGTATACCTCAGGAAATTAAAAAGTGCAAAACTCTCAATCTTTTTAAAATTAAATATAAACAATTTCTGTTAAACAAGTATAAAAATCAGTATCAACAGTATGGGCAAATTTTTGACATTTTTTTAATACTCTAATCGTGTATGATAGTAAGTTTTAATATGTTCTTTGTTTTTTGTTCTGTTCTTTTGTTCTCGTTTTTCCTGTATGTGTGTTTTTAGGGGTAGGCTTTTATATAAGAAACTTCCCTCCTTTCTGCCTATCCCAAATGCTCTTATAAATTGCCATTGTATTTGTTATCACTTAAGTTGTGTTTTTTTAATATTTTTTATATAACTCCATTCTGTATTTGTATGTTTTAAATGTTTTTTTTATGAAGAGTGTTGAATAAACTTTGAATTGAATTGAATCTTTATACATCATATAAGATATTACATCATACTTTGCAGCTGGTTGTGATGGTCTGAAATTTCATTTGCGAGCGAGCAAAGCGAGCGAGGAAAAAATGTTAAGATTTTGAGGTCGCAGTGCGAAAAATTACATCTTATAAAGAGGAAAAACCCCAATCCTAATGGGGTTGTAAGCACATTCTTTTAACGGAAGACTGAAAAGACCTTGATAAGTTACATAATTATAACATCTATAACTACGAGCGAGCGACGCGAGCGAGCTTTGGGGAAAATTGCTCTTAGTCGCTTGAAAAAAAGGGTACGTTGAATGATGAAAGGAAAAGAGGACACTTCTCGAAAGGGTTAAGACACTTATTAGAAAAGAAAAGGAGCACGTGTCAAAGTATAAAGGTTAATTATCAGAGGTGAAAATAGGGCACTTCTTACACCTAAAAAATGAGGCCCGCACCAGGGATAAAAAGGGACTTTATGAGAATGGAAAATGGGCATTTGTCGACGGGAAAGAGGCACCCACCATATTTTGATAGGGGCTTCTTCTTCTTATCGAGTCACTACACAAGTCCCGTCCAGTGGTCCACACAGGCTTTGGCACGGCAATTAACGGCTTCCAGGTCATCTTGGGTGCATGGCTCTGGCAGGAGTGGGCAGACTAGCAGGTGTTCCATTGTCTGTTCCTGGCCGCATTCACATGCCGTTTGTTCGTCTCCTAGACCCCACCTCTGCATTAGGACTCTGCATCGACCGTAGCCAGTTCTTAGGCGGTTGAGGCTAAGCCAGGTAGGCCAAGTCTCACGGAGCCGGTTGCGAGGGATTCCTTCGGGCTGAGGGAGAGTTTATGTGGAGTGGTCTGAAGGTGGTTAGACCACAAAGTCATCCTTTGGTTGTGAGGGCTAGTATTAAGAGGCTCTACCGAGTGCAGAAAGCTGTGTCTGGATTTGAGCCGCTTGCCCACTGGCTGTTGTTCGAAGAGTGGGTGGAGTGGATTGTTTTCTTGTTTGTCCTTTTCTTTCTGGGACAAGACCAACCTTCTGACGTGTGGAGGGGCAATACCGCAGAGCAGGTAGATGTCTTCTACTTAATTGGCCTTAGGCATCCAGTGATCGCTCTGCAAGATGAATTTAGAGCTGGGTCAATCTTGGGTGCATGGGCCGACCTACTCCATACTGGTGATGCATACTCCGCAGCAGAGAAGCAAAGCGCGAGGGCTGTCGTCCGGATTGTTCTGGCATCAGTCCCCCAGTTGGTGTTGGTGTTGGCTAGCTTCTTGAGGATGCTGTTGCGGGCTCCAACTTTTGCCTTTGTGTTGGCAATGTGGTTCTTGTAGGTAAGGGAGCGATCGAGTGTGACGCCTAAGTAGACTGGGTTGGGAGTGTGCTTCAGCCTTTTCATACCAGCTGATCCTTAGTTGATGGTTGGCATCCCTGTTCTTGAGGTGGAATGCGCTTATCTGAGTTTTATCAGGGTTAGCTCTCTCAGGTGGTTGGTCGCATAGTATGGGATGAGACCGGCCAGGGCATCACTGAGGGACTCCTCCAACTTCACAAAAGACTGGTTCTGGGTGGCGATGCAGAGATCATCGGCGTAGAGGAAGCTCCTGGTGTTTGGGTGGATCGGTTGGTCATTCGTGTACACGTTAAAGAGTAACGGTGCGAGCACACTTCCTTGTGGTAGGCCATTTTTCTGTCTGCGCCATCTGCTGCGATTCCCATTGAGAACCACAAAATATCGCCGATTGGACAGCAACGTCTGGATGAGTCCAGTCAGTCTCACGTCCTTTGTCAGCTCAAAGATCTTCCTGGTAAGGATTCTGTGGTTCACGGTGTCGTAGGCAGCAGAGAGATCAACGAAAGCAGCTCCAGTGATTAGCTTCAGGGGCGGCGATCCCGGGGGGGGACGGGGGGGACACGTCCCCCCCTCGATTTTTGTAGGGGGGATCGTCCCCCCCGGAAAATTTGAAAAAGTGCATACAAATAATGTACAGCAAATACTGACTAAATACTGCAATACACTATTAGGCTTTGGAGGGCCCAAGAGTGCAGCGTTTAGACAAATACTAATCCAAAAATCTTCTGGCTCGGGAGCTATGCTCCCTCGCATAATATCCTTCAAAATATTCAAGTAAATATTGTAGAAAAGTGAATTGTGAAAAAAAGTATATTGTTTCTTTTCATACTATAGTTTTCCTAAGGAATATAATTTTGTAATACAACAAAACTTCGAAACCTGTGAGGGGGTAGTTACTTTCGTCACCTTAACCCCTCTCGTTCACTATGCTCACTCACTCGGGATTGGGGTAGTCCCCCCCCCCCCCCCGATAAAATTCAAACGTGGTTTATTTCTAATTCGATACCAGTGACTAATTTACAAATGTTGCTGAAATGGCATGATTTTCTCTGAGCTTCCGGGGGCTCTGCCCCCTTACCCCCACCAAGGGCCCTAAGACGGGCCCCTGGTTGCTCAGCTGACCATAATTAAATGCCTAAAACAACTGAGCTTCCGGGGGCTCCGCCCCCTGGACCCCACCAGGACCCTAAGCGGGCCACTGGAAGCTCATCTGACCATATTCAAAAGCATAAAACTCTGAGCTTCCGGGGGCTCCGCGCCCTACACCCCACCAAGGGCCCTAAGGCGACCCCTGGATTATCATCTAATCATAAGTTTATGCCTAAAACCGCTGAGCTCCTGGGGGCTTCGCCCCCTGGACCCCACTCCGATTACGGACCTGCATGCAAGTGTCACAAATAAGGTATCAAAATATGCTCATCTGACCCTTATTAAATGCCTAAAAACTCTGAGCTTCATGGGGCTCCGCCCCTGGACCCCACGCCAATTTACACGCCACTTGCTTTGCTCTATTTGATCGCAAATACTTTAGCCCTCCCACTTTGAAATGTAACATGTAAGAGTGGTGATGATTCGGATTTTTCTCCCCCCCCCCCCCAAAAAAAAAGTTTTTGCTCATTACGTCACTCCTCCCTCGTTCCTCGCGTTTCGTCCCCCCCGGTCATGAAAAGAAATCGCCGCCCCTGATTAGCTTACTCTCATACCCGTCCTCAATGAACTGAGTGAGGTTTAGGAGTAGGGGCATTTATAAGAAGTGAAAAGGGGCATTTATGAAAAGGGATATGTTCCTTTTTAGAAAGGAAAAAGGGGCACATATCATTGTTAAAAGGGTAATTATCAGAGGTAAAAAAGGGACATTTATCGCATCTGAAAAAAGGCACTGACAATACATGAAAATAGGCACTTATGAGAATGAAAATGGGGCACTAATGATAAAGGGAAATGTGCATTTGTTGAAAGAAAAGGGGCAACGATCAGATTTTTATAGGGGCATTTATCGGAGGTGAAAGGGAGCTTTTTATGAAAAGGGGGGAAGTGGCTCTTATTTTTAAAAAAAGAGGCACATGTTAAAACAAACGGTGCACTTATCAAAGATGAAAAGGGGTAATTATGAGAAGGGGAAGGGGAACTTATAAGAAGGAAAAAGGTCATTTATTAGGAAGGAAAAGGGGGACGTGTCAAAATAAAAGGGGCATTTTTAAGAGATTAAAAGAGCACTTATCAGGAGGAAAGGGGCACTTGTCAAAGTAAAACGAGTATCTCTCAGAATTGAAAAGAGGTCTTTTTAAATTGGGGCACTTTCATAATAAAAAGGGGCACTTATTAAAAAGGAAAGGGTGCACATGTGAAAATATAAGGTGCGCTTATCCGAGTTAAACAGGGGTAGTTATTAAAAGGGGGGAAGGGGCTCTTTTTACAAAGGAAAAGGGGAACTTGTCAAAGCAAAAGGGGGAACCTCTCACATTTGAATAGGGCAATTGTCAGAGGTGAAGGGGGAAAAGGGGCGCTTCTCGTACCTGAAAAGGGGAACTTACTAGAGATTAAGAAAGGCACTTATGAGAATGGAAAACAGACACTTGTTGTAAAGGAAAGTGGGAACTTGTCAAAGGAAAAGGGGTACGTGTCAAAATAAAAGGGACACTTATCAGAGGTGGAAAGGGGAAGGAGCAATTTTACAAATTAATAGGGGCACTTTTCCTTTGGTAAAAAGGGGTACTTCTTACAAAGTTAAAGGGGCACTTTTCCTATGTAAAAAGGGGCACTTTTCGGTACTTGAAAAAGTGGGGGGGGGCACTGTGCCCCTCTGCCCCCTGCCCCCCCCCCCCCCCCCCGGAGCGACGCCTCTGCTCAAGTCCTTCCCAACATCATTTCAAGCCCCGCAAATTTGTTCATGAAAGAATTTAAACGAGGCACATGGAAAAATCCATGGAATATACAAACAAAAACCTGCCAGCTCCTCCCCCCTTATTATTTTTTCTAGAACCTTGCCTGCTTAATCAGGATAAATGGTAGGGATATTATGTATGCAATCTTTTGAATATCAACTTTTCTCTTTTTTTTCAATGTGTTTTCATAAAAAGAATGGTACAATATCGCATTTTTTACATTTTACGACCAAACGCAAGCAAAGCTGAAGCTTACTTTTGCCTACGCCCTCCTCGATCGTCCTGGCTGCTCGCGTAGCCTAGCGCTAGCCAAAGTATCGCCGGTACGTCGCCTGTCAGCAGAAAACGAGAAGACGTAAGAAAAAATTTGACTCGGGAGCTGCGATCCGTGAATCAGTGAAGCTGGAATCATGAGGTTCCGCGCAAAAAGATGTGTTCTGACTCTTACTTTATGTGTAGCAGTATTTTTCATGCTCAGGACTCTGCTTTTCATCCCAGAAATGTCACAAGAGGAAAACAGGAGGAAGGACGAATTAAAGAACAAGCGAAGAATGGACGTAAGATTTCAGATATTTGTACAACTTTGCTGCGTTTCTTTCAACACATAGTCCCACATGTTTAATAATATGCAATTTAACAGTTTGCTTCAGTTTTTACACTTAACAAAAAAAAATGTCAGAATGCTTTAAAAATGGTTGGAAATCTGGGCGCTAATGAAGGTACTTTTGCACCTAAAATGATTGTGCTTCCAAGTTCCATTGATCGTACAAGTGTAAACAATAAACCGATTTACTGGAAAATGCAGATATGTGTAGACGAATCCGGACTAACTCGGCTCAAAGACAACTCGAAAACTGACCGTTTTTGGGGCTGGGCCGAGTTGTCTTTGACAGAGTTAGCCCGACTCTGTGTAGACGGGTTTACAGGTTTATTATTCATCCAAGCACCATCTTCCTCCAATTTTATCTGATGATGTGTGAAAGTTGTGTGATTTTCACATTGCTTTGATATTAATTAATCTAATCTTCACAAGGATGAGACTTAGTTTAAGAGCACTCGTTCAAAGCATAGAGTGAATGCTAATGCATTTTTACCTCTAGCGCTGTATTACGTGCTGAGGGCTGGAGAAGCAGCATTTACACACAATTGCACACTAATGCTCACAATGAATACCATGAGGCTGATCGGCAAGTTTGACACTAGACTCGCGATTTGAATTTTCAAAATATTCTTTCTAACATCGGTAAGTTGAAAATAGTGCTGTAACATCACGGATATCTCCAATTCCGTTTAACCGCCAGTCAAAACCGGACGGTTTTCGGTTAAACGATTTATTTAAAAAAAATAAAAATAAAAAAAAAAAATGATTTTTTTTTTTTTGTTGGATTTTTTGGATTTTTTTTTGGATTTTTTTTTTGACCGACTTTGTCGGCAGCAAGCCAGGCCTGTGTGAAAAAGCGGGAAGGACTTTAATTTAACTGCGAGGTGCATTTGGAGGCGCCGATTTGTGCTTGTGAACTTCTCACAAATAATAGTAACAATGTCGTTTTTAGAAGAATGTGTAAGATCATTAATGTAAATTAAAAACAGTAGAGGACCTAGGATAGAACCTTGTGGTACGCCCTGTTTAAAAGTTGGATGAATTATTATTATAAACTACACTTTCAAACCAAGATGACAGACAAATTGGAGTGTTGTTCTAGTTTCGGAGTGGTGAGTCAACACACAGATTACTGAGCTGGGAGACATTGCCAGGCATAGTGCCAGGTGGAGGGGCATAAATCGAAACTTTAAAAAAAAAAAAATTATAAAAAAAAAAAAAAAAAAAAAAAAAAAAAAAAAAACGGGAAAACGAAACCGTCCAATTGAAAACGGAATCCGCCATGGGCGGTCGGATACCGGACGGTTAAACGTTAAACGTAGTTGAAAAGATTGTATTTTACTGCTATTTAGGTGTCATCAATTGTCGCTAAAGTACCGAATTTTAGTGAACTCAGTTGAGTTTTGTAAATTTGTACAGTGGTGTTTGAAACGTTGAGAATCAATAGAACAGTTTTAATACACAGCCAGGATAGTAATGCAGCTACATGTATGTAGGTTTGAGAGTATAATTCACCTCGCCAAGTTTGTCAAGCCTGGCTTTAAAAGAGTTCACAGATGTGGCAGTGACAACCTTATTTGGTAGGCAGTTCCAGTCACTCATGAGCTCTAACTGCGAAAGCATTTGCTTTTACGTCCAGTCTGCTTCTTTTCTGAAAGAGTTTGAATGGTTGACCTTGAGTTTCCTCTACAGTCTCCTCTACAGTGACAGTTAAGAGGAACATATCCTTATCCAACTGTCATTTCAATTTATTATCTTGTAAGTATGGATCATGTCGCCTCTCTTCATTCTGTGCTGGAGGGATGGTAAGTTTAGCGCTAGAAGCCTGCTCCCATAATCCAACATTGCAACGGATGGAATTAGCTTTGATGCTCGTCTCTGCACCTTCTCAATCTACCTCGGTTCTGTCTTGTATCTTGGATGCCAAACTGCATTCCCATATTCAAGGATTAGGCACACAAGAGCCAGTGATTTAGTCAGTATCGTTGTAGAGGAAGGTTTGTTTGATGAATGAAAGGACATAGCTGGCTTTCAGGACTAATGTAGCAGAGTGTGTGAAATTTCAGCTCAGCAACCATTATGACCCCCAGGTCACTTTCATCAGGGACTTCTTGCAAGGCAGTTCCACTCGGATTGTACTGAAAATGCAGGCTGTTTTTGCCAATGTGCAAGAACTTGCATTTAGCTATGTTAAACTAGAGCTGCCATTCCTGCCAAGCATGATACATATTCTTTATAAAATCCCAATCTCAGAAGTAAAATGGGTCTTTAGCTTGTATTTTCTTTAATGGAATCAACGGAATCATTTTTTTAGGAGCTCAGTGCATTAGCACCAAAATCTGATGGTTACGGGTGACAAAGGCATATACAATGTAGGTAGAGAGAGATAGACATACAGAAAAAAAGGTAAAGATACAGAGCTTTTATTGGTCCCCACTCTTTGAAGTACAGGTATATTGAATGTTAACTTCATTTGTCGTGTCTGGAAAAAATGGCACTTTTGCCAGCTGTCATTGATTAAAGACTTTAATGTAAAATGAAAAAAGTGGTGACAGTATTGTTTCAGTCCGGTTCAGTTCTTTATTCTTTATAATTCTTCAGATTAAAAAACATGCAAAGATCAAAATATACACAGAGCATTTCAAGATAAAATACAATATGTATTAAATGAATTCATACAAAATAAAAAGAATAGGTCTGAAATTAAAAATAAGTTTGAAAAGTACATGTAGATGATAAACAAGCGATGAAATGGCAGATTTGATTGTGTGCTCTTGCAATTTTCATTAAGCATGAAGCCAGGCTTCATTGATTTTGAATTTGATTTGTTTGTATTTACATTAACTAGAATAACTGATATGTAATGGCCTTGATTTGTCAAGAAAAAACTTGTTTGAGATTGAGTGATACATTTAGAAACTGCACAAACTTTATTTACAATCTACACTTTGACCATATTATTGACTAGGGTCAGTATGATATTAAAGTATGAATCACAAGTTGAAATAGCCACTGACTTCCGTAATGTCTACATATTTGCTTCTGAACTGACATATCTAATTGGCATGCCATGCATGGATATACTGTTTGTTTGTTTATTTTATTTTTGCACGGTGGCATACTTCTGTTAATATGCCCTTGGAACTACCATATAATTCCTACTATTGTGAGTCCTCATATTTTACCAAAGGTTATAATTACTTCATTAACAACAGTTCAATCTTTTATCAATACTTTAGATTTTGATTAACAGGTAACATGGACATTAGTAAAAACAAAACAGTGGAATTTGAGAGAAGTTTATAAAAGTCCTGACATTGGAAAGAAATACATGTACATTTCTTTTCAGCCATATTATGACATACAAATCTATAATCTTATATTGGAAAAATCTGACTCAATTAAACTTGAGTACTGCAATATTGCTCTGCCAGACAATTGAATTACATCCTTAGTGGTAAATCTCTCAACCTTGACTCCTTTGTCACTTTGCTTACAGGTTGTACCACAGTATTTAATTTTGTATTTGTTTGATTAATGACAGTTATTCTCCTTTCTAATTGATGTTTGTATAACTTTGCATATTGTATTTTGAATGCTATTTGCTTGGAATAAGCTATTTTAGTATATGAGACTTCTTTAAATATTATGATCTATTCATTCATTCCTACTTTCTAGTAGCAATGGATACAACATCAGGTTTAGGGACTATTTGTCCAGGGTTGAAGTTGGGATATTTGATAGTGAACTTTAGAGATATTTACAAATTGTCACCAGAGATTTGAGAATATAATGAAATAAATAATTTAAAAGTCAATTCATTTGCTTTTGAATAACATAGGAAATAGGCCTACATGTACTTCCCAAGAACAAAACATGATCAAATAGATACAAATTGTCGTGAAGTATTGGACTAGATGAAGAAGAAAGTGACAATTGATTAGAGCCAGGATATTAAATAATATCACTTTACAAAATAAAAAGATAATTGTGCACACACGCCGAGTAGCCGAGAAGCCTGTTTCAAATCGTGCAAAGCTAGATTGCCATGCAATCAAAACCGGGCTGACCAGATTAAACGTATTAAAAAAGCAGAATTACCAAGTTGAAGTCCATCCAGAGAATCCACATACTGGTTAATTAATTAAATCGTTACAAATTTTTATTTTCAGTTTTCTTTATGGATAACTGATTTTCTTATAAAACCAGGATATGGCGTATATATTCAATACTGAATGAACTATTACCAACAACAAGAATATCACTTTACACAGAGTTAATGCTCTTCTATCTCTCAGCAGACAAGATGAAAGCTGTTATTTTGGTGTCTCTGTGAGCAGGTTTTTTAATCAGAAGATTGCACTCCCTTAGAAGCATAAATATTCTCAGCGGATGTCATCCACTTCCGTTCGCCTCTGGCGTGCATAAACACTTGATACATGATGAGTTGCTCAATGGTTATTAGACACCTGATCAAATGGCACTTTACCTACAAGCTGCATACTGGTACATGTATTAAAAGTGAAGCAGTTTGGGCCTTTGGGGCAAGGCTAACACTCGAAGCCGGTGTAGCAGAGACAGCTGTATTCAGTGTCTGCAGACATATTGTGCTATTTAAATTACGCTAATCATGTTTTAAAGCAATATTAAGACTTTGGTGCATCTGGAAAGACCACTTTCAATGTTTTTTTTTTTTTTTACTACTTTAACAAAATTAAAAAGGGAATGGTATTTATGTGATAAAAGTAACAGAGGTTGTTATCTGATTACGTGTTAAGTCATGGGGATGGTCGTCAAACATGCATCTTGAACAAGGGGACTGCAAAAGTAAAATACAAATTGTTTTATCTAATGACAGAAAATATTGTTAGAAGTATGAGTTGAGTGATGGAATATGAAAATTGCAGTAGAAATGCTGAAATCACATATTTTCTGTATTTTTATATTGTTATTATTTTTTATTATTTCCACCATGTTGATGGTAAACGTCCAGTCAATTTCCCAAAACAGATAGCAGCCTATCATGCATTAAAACAGATGGAATTGGGTCACAGCACTATTATAAAATGATTTTAGCCAACAGTGTGGTTACTTTTAACATTGATCCTTCTTCCCCGATCTATCATTTGCCAAAATATGGATTATACTGTGGTTTTATTGATGTGATCCCATTTTGTGCGCCTGCCTTTATTTAGTATCGCCAGTCAGGTTTTAAATTAATTATTGTAAATTTTACCCTTACACTGTAGGCTGTATGTTTCATTGGCAGTCTTCTGCTATGTATTTCATTGACATGAACATTTGTCAAAATTGTATTTTGATTCTTAACTGCTTGGGCTTGGCAGTGAAATTCAGTTCGAATCAGAATTAGTCATGCATATATATTTTAATTTTTGAATAAATAATGCACACCTACATGTTCATGCACTGATTTTTATGCCTCCGCTACATAGTAGCCGGAGGCATTATGTTTTCGGGTTGTCCGTCCGTCCGTACGTCTGTCCGTCCGTACGTCCCGTTCTCGTGATCGCGTTATCTCAAGAACCCATTGATGGATTCCCGCCAAACTTGGGTCATGTATTTATCTTGCAAAGCTAATGAAGTGATTAGATTTTGGGGTCACGAGATCCAAGGTCAAAGGTCACAGGGCTCATTATGTATGCAAAAATGGCTTGTGATCGCGTTTTCTCAAGAACCCATAAATGGAATTCCGTCAAACTTGGGTCATGTATGTATCATGTAGAGCCAATGAACTGATTCGATTTTAGGGTCATGAGATCCAAGGTCAAAGGTCACAGGGCTCATTATGTATGCAAAAAATAGCTTGTGATCGCGTTATCACAATAACCCATTGTTCGATTCCCACCAAACTTTGGTTATGTATGTTTTTTGCAGAGCCAATGAACTGAGTAGATTTTAAGGTCATGAGATTCAAGGTCAAAGGTTACAGGGCTCATTATGTATTCAAAAATAGCTTGTGATCACGTTATCTCAAGAACCCATTGATCGATTTCCGCCAAACTTGGGTTATGCATTTATCTTGCAGAGCCCATGAACTGATTAGATTTTGGGGTCACAAGGTCAAATGTCAAAGGTCACATGGCTCATTATGTATGCAAAAAATAGCTCGCTTCTGTTTTGGTTTGTAAAATTGCTCCATGGCGGAGGCATCATTTTCGACTGCGCGCGGTCGAAGGTCCATCTAGTTTCATCAAGTGGCAAATGTACTTTTCAAGAGAGCTTATAAATGTTGAAAGGCAAAATAAATCTTTTGAGTGTTTACCTTGCATTATATTACTGCAGTGGCTCTTTGCTCACTTGTTGATTTTGATAATTGCCTACTCCATGCTGTACAAACATACAGTGAAATCTGAGTATATGTCATGACCACAATTTATGTGTTTGGAAGTTAGTGGTTTTGTGATCACTACAGATATTTCAACCACCGAAGTAGTTGATTTTTGACTTTGTCTGTCAGTTTAGTAGCTAATCATTCAATCAAATAATCAAGTAATTTATCAACATATCAATGATTCGATCCATGCATCAATTGTGAAATTCAAACATTGATTAATATATGTGTCATAGTTATAGTTATTTTTACAATGTTAACTCAATTTTGTATATCTGGCATTCAATCATTCAACCATCTTAAAGACCATTCATAGATTAATCAACCAAATATCAGATCACTTGAACTTTAATCTTAAATTATTCAATGGTTTATCAATCATTCAATTAGTCAACTATATCAATCAATTATTTTGATCATTTATTCAATCCATCAATCTTCTGACTGACGGACTGACCGACAAACCATTTATCATTTATTTCATTCCAAAATTCATTTTGTTTCGGTCAAACCTTTCGAGCTCATCATTTTCACACACCACCTCAGACCTCCTTCAAACTAATTCAGGCATGTAACAAATGTTTCATCTATCTTTTTATCTCTCAGGGCCATATACCGGGGAACCCTCCTCATGGTGAATATGATGGGGATCATGTTGTATTGCACAGACCTATGGACACACCTGCTGTTGTAGGGGCAGTGTTCAGAGATGGTGTACGTGGTAAGTCTACTTTCATATTTTCCACTTTATATCTTGTATGGATGGTGTTCTCCTTTCATTCGTTCCCCACATTTTTGGCTTTCTCTCTATCTTGCTCTTTATTTTCCTATCCCTCTCCTTCTCTTTCTCTATCAGCCTCTCACTCTCTCTCTCAGCCTCTCTCTCTCTCTCCACCCATCTATCACTTCTCTATCTCCTCGTGTCCCACTCTGTCTTTGCATAATTATTTATATCTACCTCTATCTGAATATGCTTTGTCTCCAAACTCACACGTTTTCCTTTGTGCAGTGACCTCTCTCTCTCTCTATAAAGATGAATCACTATTTTCATTTCATATCTCTCTTCTATCGATGACATTGTCTGATGATGTTTCATTTGTGTGTCTTTTTACGTGTAGCTTGCTCGGTTCTCTCGTATTCTCTCTCATCTATAGATCACTCCCATAGGTCTCTCTCTCTTTCTCTCTCTCTCTCTCTCTCTCTCTCTCTCTTTCGCTCTCTCTGGCTCTCACCCCCCAACTCTCTCCCTCACTTTCTTGACAAAAACATCTATTATGATTCATATACTGCACAAGACTTCTTGCACTATGGCTTGGGGAATAAAGACTCTAATTAAGACTGTTTGAAGGCAATTTTATGAACATTTTATTTTCTCTTCATAATTGCTTCAATATGGTGTATGCTGTTCATTTAGTGTACATTATATATGCTTCACAAGTAGACTAATGAAAAATATTATTAATTTAGTTACAGTCCTTGAAAAGCAGGGAATGTATCTAATTTATTTATCAATTTGCAATTTTGCACTGTATCCAAAAGGTCAACCATCTTATATCCAAAGATCTGCATCTGAAACCATTATTGATTTCCAGATTTTGCTTGACCCTCTTGTGTAATATTGAAGCAGAACTGTATTTTTTTATTATGAATACGTGCACTGAGGTATTTGATATATCATTCACAATTCAAGAATTATGTATTTCCACATTATTTTATTGGTACATTCGTTTAAGAATATGGAGTGGTGGTGATTAAGAAGGAATGATGAATCTTGTCAATCTTGCAAGATATATCTTCATTTCTCTCTATCTTGATGTAAATTAGTTCCACATGTTGAAAATACATAAGAAAAAAGGAGCATCCTTACAAGTTACTTCTTCAGTTGAAAAAGGATTATTAGGAAGCAGGGACTTCAGAAAATTTGTGAACTTAATTTTTCTCATGAAACAATTGGAAACATTAAGCAGGTAACTTCTAAGGGTTCTTATTTCATATATATGTAATGTATATATCATGCTTAATATTTTTAACGTTCGGGGTATGAATAAAATTAAGTTCACACATTTTTGGAAGTACCGCTTCTTTCTTTAAAGAAAGAAGAAGCATTTCCAAAAATTCAGGAATTTTTTGAAAACGGTGGACAAATTATAGAGCATGAAACTAGCAAGGATTCTTCCTTTCATTTTATATGTCCTCCAACACATGGATTTTTCTTTACAACATATATAAGCACTTGGTCACTAATATTTAGGACAACATATCTAATTTCATTAAAATTATACTTTGAAGGTCACCAAAATGTGGCTGTTACATTTCCATAAAGGAATCATTAGTGGTTTAGATCTGTATTGTAGATCAGTCTCCTCATAGTGCAATTTTTAAATTAACCACAATGATACAGCACTGCTATCAATACAAAATATTTGTTGGATTCAACCATATGTTCAATGCGATATACAGTCTTCATATGATAATGGGAATGATATCAATATTCCATCTTAGTTCATTGAATCTATTCAGGAAAAGGGCCACCTGTCTAGGAAGGTCTTGATGGGGCATGCCTTCCTTAGGTGGTCTTAATAGCAATCATTGGCTGGATGGTATATCATTTAAGTGATATTTGATCTTGTATATCTGGTACATGTATGTAATTATGAGATATGCCAGGTTGCTGATGAGAGAAGGACCAGCTGAAGCTGAAAGAGGGTTCTCCGGTCACTCACAACCCAATCTTTAAAAGGGGATCAGGTTTTCAAGCTATCCTGGAAAACAGGGAATATCTGGAAGTTGCACAGTCCCCTTTTCCAGTCAGGGAAAAGTCACATACTTGAGAAAAAGTCTTTTAAAGGGATAGTTGAGTTCTGTTTTCAGACCACAAATGCCTTCAAAGTGCATGGTTATTGCTCTTATTCTTATCTATGACATTTATAGTGCCCTTTTAGAACCTAAAATTGCTATGAAGGTAATTTTAGACCCCAAAATGTGTGAAATTTAGCCAATACGATCATACCAATTCAGATCCACTTTCCCAAAAACATGGTGACCGTTAATTAATTATTTAATTAAAAATAACAATACATGAGCCGGCTGATTGTGGATAATATAAGCAACACGAAAATGCCAACCAAAAAACCAACATCGGCATTGGCTGAAATACGACGTAAAAGGCGTTATTTCTTTTTTTCAAGGGTTTTCAACGGTTTTTTCAAATTTTTCAAAATATCTAATATTTGTGGTGGTACACAAGTATTAGAAATTGTTATATTTCAGCCGTCTCTGAACCGATTTTGATCAAACAAAGATGATTTTGTCATTTAAATATTATGTTCTTTCAAATTTGACACTCGGTTTTTCATTATCTCACACAAAAAATTATTTTGTGTAGCGCCCTCTGCAACGGAACTCAACTATCCCTTTAAATTGGGAAACATGGGGGAATTTCATTGGCCCCTCCCAAAGAAAGTAGTCAGTCACCTGTTACATGTCGTCCTCTGTCCGAACAGCATATCCACTGGATGTATAAACCTTCTGTTCACTAAAGACTTTTCAGTATTTTTTTGAAATAGTGATCCTGGAATTTCTGAAACTCAGTTAGATAAAATCAGAAAAGCAAGGGAATATGTGAACATTTTGTTCTCATGAAATGCTATTGAACCCTGAGGGATGCATCAAATGATTTCAACATCTCTCATTACTATAGATATGATTCTGTTGGTTTTTAGGTGATTACGAGCCTGTCAATTTGCCAGCAAGGGAAGGACCGGGTGAGGGAGGGGCAGCAGTCAGAACTCAACCATCAGAGAAGGCAAAGGTGGATAAGCTCATCCAAGAGTATGGTTTCAACCAGTATGTCAGTGATCAGATCTCATTGGATAGAAACATTGCAGACCTCAGAAGCCAACAGTAAGTTATAGTTTGATTTGATTTGATTTTTTTAAATAGAACAAAATGTATATGTGGCACATGTGAATTCAGATAATTAGTGAATTGTTAAGTATTTGATTATCATACATTCATGGTTTAAGGATAAGAGTAGCATTAATTCATACACTTCATTATCTTAATTTTAGAAAATTAGAATACCAATATAATACACACGATTCATATAAATGGATTAATTGTAAAAGATGTGTACATTAAATCATACTTATGCAAACTTGCCTCAGACATAAATTGGCATTATTTACTTAAGTTGTGTAAGGATCATCCATGCATATTTTACTCATGTACAGGAGACAAACAAAAATCAATCAGTTTCAATGCACTGGTTCGTGTCAGATGTTTTTGAAATATTTAATGTAGTGGGCACAAATTACCTCAAAAAGGACAGCTCTTTTTTTCCACCTTTAATTTGAGTAAAAAAAGGGTGATTGCCTCAGGTTATGAAGAAGAATGGTTAGAACATTTTTAACTGTCTTAATCACTTTGAAAGGCAATATTCATAGAAAGGATGAGGCATTGAAATTCAGTAGGGCTATGTCAACACTAGAATTAGGCTTCAAACTCAAATAGCAATCTCCCAATTTTGAAAATAGGGCACAATCCATTGTTTGGCTTTGGCCGTCTGTTATGGGGGAGGTGAAAGTATGGACCGTCTGTTAGGGGTTATCCTGGTGGTAAATATTTTGGCTTGTGGCTTCATTTTGAGGAGTGGATGAATCTGAATTTGAAGAGTGTATGCCAGTCATAATGGTAGAAAGGGATTCATGGTGTTTTGACTTAAAAGAGAAGTAGGCCAGGATATATCAAGTTCGAGAAGGGAGGGGGGGGGGGGGATAAATGTAGGAAATGTGCCAGGTGGATGGTGGGAAATCAGTCTGAAAACTTGACACAAGAAACAACAACTTTCTTTTAATATGTGGGAGTATTTCAATTTAGTATAGCCACCATTAGCTTTATAGTGTGGTGCGGTATGTCACTGAAACAGCTCCCGTAGGATTTTTGTGCCAAAGTTGATTTTTTTTTTTTTTTTTTGCATTTTTGGATTCATTGGGGTCCAAGCTATCAGAAACTGATGGGGTTCAAATTTTCCAGAAGACACCAAATTTCCCTATTGCGCATTATATATGCCATTTTGGCGCCCAATATGGACCCCCCAGGAAATGAAGGAGGGGTCTGAAAATTTGAACCCCATCATTTTTGGCCAATTGGGACCCTTTGAAGCTCAAACAGAAAGAAAAAAAAATCAACTTTGACAAAAAAATCAGACGGGATTACATATCATACCGCACTATTACATATCTTTCTTCTGATGGAGCAGAATTTGTGCGTGGGTTTATAAAAGAACCAAGTGTTGAGAATTTGAGAGTACTGATTAATTGATGCTGGAAAATTGAAAACAGAGCCTATCAAAAGTATCAAACTGACACTTAATTTATGCGATGGTGAATTGCAAAGGAATCGGGTTGCTAAAAGCCTGTAATCAAGACGGGATATTAGTTGGTGTTGTTCGAAATCAACATAGCCGGACTGCCTCCAGTCTAGTAATGGTTCTCTTGTCTTATCACACTTTGGAGTGTGAAATACAGCTAGAAGTGAAAGATAAGACACCAATTTACCGCAGGGAAATTTAGTGCCATCCTGTATCCATGGTAACGACAGGCATCCTTGTGTGTTCAGTAGCACAGGAGTATAAATGATCAAGGATGCTAGAACCAGTGAGGAGGAGGAGGATGGGGCTTCAGAAGTGTTTAACAGGAAGTCAGAGATAAGAGGGAAAACAAAAATGATAACTCGGGGGGAGGGGGGGGGGGGGACCTTAGAGTTGAGAGAAGACGAATATGTGCAAAATATATTTGGGTATCGATGCAGAGATGTTGTTCTTAATGAAATGTAGAAAAAAATGCCACTTAGCAAAATCTTAATGTGCTTGTGGCTCCAGTGGCATAGTCCGTCTTGATATTTAATTTGTAGACTAAGTGTAGATTATCGACTGGCACAATCGTGCTTTATTTTTCTCTGATGTGCATTGATTATTTATAGATGTGTGACACATACGGCAATTGCCTAGCCAGTCAATACTAAAATACAGATTGTAGGCAATTAGTGTATGTTTACTGCCACTTTTTATTCACACGTCATACAAATACCTAAACCTGTTCCCTGACTTCACACTGAGAAGGTCTTAGCAGGTGTATTGCTGTAGCCATGTAAAAAATATTGTACAGAGATGAAATGATACATTTAAAAATGTAATAATCGAAGCTTCATAATGTAACCTTGAGATATGTGTGGAGCAAACATTGGGAAATACATTATATATAAAAGATTGTACTTTTTTTAATTTTATTTTATTTTATTTCTGCATTTTTCCAAATATAATATAACTGAATAACAAAGAACATATAAATGTACGGTATAATACAACATAAACAAATAATAATTTCTTCATGTCAAAATGTTTTTTTACATAATATATGTACATAATAACGAAACTTAATATTTCCATTACATATTATCATAAATTTAAACTATTATCCGAACTATATTGTTGGAAAAGTGCAGGAGACCGCAATCATAAGCAAAGCTTGACAAGGATGGCGGCCTCAAAAAAAAAATATCTGAAGGTAAAACTTAAAATGAAAGAGTGTTTAAACGATCTTTGTGTTTGAGTTGGTGAGTGTGTTGTGCAAGTGTATAGAATTGAATTGAATTATGATGATCCATTGCAAGACACTTATCTGAAACCAGCTGTTTCTAATATGTACATAGTATGTAGCGCTATTATGTGCCTACCCTGATTATTATCATGATTTATTTTTCTACCAGAACATTTTACATTTGTAAAAAAGGTTTGACCAGTTTACCAATTAAAGTTGGTCAGGAAATTGCCTTTTTTTTTATTGTATCATTGACTTTTGTACCTTTAAGTAGACAACACTTGAAAGAATTAGCGTATTTTGATTTCGGTAGATTTTACTTCATTTATAGAAGTGGTATAATATGTACAAACATGTACAACATGTATGAGAATGAATAAATCAAGTGAAGTTCATTTGATGGATTCAATCAAAACTTCTGCATCTTGAGTAAAAGCAGATTCACTCCAATGATTTTAATATTATATATACGAACGTAATGGGAAAATTGCGCTCATATGTCATCTTTTCAATTATTGTCAATGTAAAGGTAAAATAACCATGAAACTACAAGAATAGAAAACATTTCTTGAATATTGATTAAAATAAGGAAAACGGTCAAATTTTAAAATGTGTATGCATTTTCTTTCTATTCAGATGCAAGCACTGGCATTATCCAGAGACATTACCCACTACCAGTGTAATAATAGTATTTCACAATGAGGGTTGGTCAACACTTCTCCGCACAGTCCACAGCGTGTTCAATCGATCACCGTCCCAGCTGTTACATGAAATAATCCTGGTTGATGATTTCAGCACAAAAGGTAGGTTTGGGAATGACTGCTGTGTAAACAAATCCAGATTTTGTATATTGGTTTTGTTTAATTGATTGTCTGATATTTTCAGCAATTCAGGAAACAGGTGGACCCAATATTGTGTGAGAAACTGATTTGAATGAACCTCCACTGTTGAGACATGCACATTTGCTGAGCTGCCAAAATAGACCTCGGATACTAATTCATAATTGAATGTTTTCTTAATTTTCTTCTGTTTAATAAATACAGTCAACCTTGCATAAGTCAACCTTGAGATTGAGTGAATTTTGTCCACTTATGCAATCTTCCACTTTGTAGAAATATTACTTACGCGTATGTACTACATATACGTGTATGTTGTCCCTAGATCTGGCTTAATTGCCCTGTAGCCTTCCAACACCTTTCCAATCTGCAGCTGCAGCCCCAGCGTAAAGCTGTGATTCCTTGTAAAAATCATGGCAGTGCAAATATCAACCCTACCTATTTTTATGGAGATTGAAAAAAGGAAACCTAGGACACATAAAGCAAGATAGATTGCCTCCATCTCTCTCTTATTTGCGTAACTGTTGTAACCGTGACGTAACTGTTGAAATCATGAATTTCAGTTTTTCGCTAGTCACCATGAGGTGGCACTCGCACCCAGTCATTTAGTGCGTGCCTTGGTGATCTTCTCCAAATCTCTGATCCCAATAAAAAGCAAATTAACGACACAGGCATGCCTCTTTCCCAGCAAGCAAGTAGAAGTGTTTCTAGTTTGATTTACAAGTCAGTGTTCTTTAAGTTTTATTTGTTCCTCCATTTTTGAAATATTTTGGTAGTTGTGCTAAGTTTGTTTTTGTTCATTTTTTCCTAAATATGGGTACGAGTGAGAGGCAGATACAAGAGAGAGGGAGATGGAGAGGTGCAGGTACGAGAGACAAGAAAGGAAGGGCACGTGCCAGCAAATATTGTGTGGTGCCT
The DNA here is from genome assembly GCA_035222895.1 of Strongylocentrotus droebachiensis. Classification (NCBI taxonomy): domain Eukaryota; kingdom Metazoa; phylum Echinodermata; class Echinoidea; order Camarodonta; family Strongylocentrotidae; genus Strongylocentrotus; species Strongylocentrotus droebachiensis. The sequence continues at coordinate 425,270 of JAVYIG010000004.1, forward strand.
GCTTCGACAGTGATTAATTACACACTGCGATCTCATGCAATGTGAATTCACTGCATTATTTTTGTAACTTTTTGGGGAATTCGATTTCCAATCCAATCCAATCCAAAAGATATTTAATATAGCGCCTTTTCCTTGCAGTTACAAAGCGCTGCACACACGCTCCACAATATTTGGGCCACTTAAAAACAAAAGTTAGACACGTCTCAGAGATCAGCAAAGTATATGTAGGCTGGTAATAAAGTAATTTCTAGGAGAATAGATGTGACTTGAGTAGTTTCTTGAACTGGTCAATAGATGAGGCCGTCTACACAGCAGTAGGTAGCTGGTTCCACAGTTTTGCAGCAACCTATGGAAAAGATTTGGGCAATTATTCAATTAAGACTGGGGATTAACACATTAGTCTACAAAGAAAAATTGAGACTTTATAATTTCATTGACTTAAAGTAGACATTGATTAAAATAGACATCGCATGTCAAATGAAAGCTTATGATCTAAAAAAAGTTAAATGTGTCATCTTTTCCCTAAAATACATATGTGACATACTAGTACCAATGCTAAATATCAATGTCAGTGCCAATGCCTATTACCTATTACCCAATACCCATTACCAAATACCCATTGCCCATTACTTAATACCCATTGCCCATCACCTAGTGCCCATTACCCAATAACCATTACCCAATAGTACAGTCAAACCTTTCTATAGTGACAGCCAAGGGACACACAAATAGTGGCCATTGTAGACAAGTAAGCATTGGCGGCCATTTTGATTTTGAATGATTGATTGACAGCACGCTACCCACTCGCAAGGCCTCTCCCAGACCCGCCAGTGCTCGAACAATTCTCTGTGGCTTTATAAGGGATTTTAAGTGGTCGTTATAGACAGGTGGCCGTTACAGACAGGTGGTCGTTAAGACAGGTTTGATTGTACCAAGTACCACTGATAATAATGATAGTCATACTAATACTAATGCTAATGATATAATTGTATAATGCTGACTGCATTACCAGTGCCAATGCCTATTACCCATTACCCAATAACCATTACCAAATACCCATTGCCCATTACTTAATACCCATTGCCCATCACCTAGTGCCCATTACCCAATAACCATTACCCAATAGTACAGTCAAACCTTTCTATAGTGACAGCCCAAGGGACACACAAATAGTGGCCATTGTAGACAAGTAAGCATTGGCGGCCATTTTGATTTTGAATGATTGATTGACAGCACGCTACCCACTCGCAAGGCCTCTCCCAGACCCGCCAGTGCTCGAACAATTCTCTGTGGCTTTATAAGGGATTTTAAGTGGTCGTTATAGACAGGTGGCCGTTACAGACAGGTGGTCGTTAAGACAGGTTTGATTGTACCAAGTACCACTGATAATAATGATAGTCATACTAATACTAATGCTAATGATATAATTGTATAATGCTGACTGCATTACCAGTGCCAATGCCTATTACCCATTACCCAATAGTACCAAGTATCAATGATAATATCAAATGTAATGCTAATTCTATAATTCTAATTCTATAATGCTAATGTTATAATATTAATGCTGATGCCATTGCTAATATCATTGCTAGTTGAAATGGCAATATCCATTGCCCAATACACAATACCCAATAATACCAAGTATCAAATACAAAATACTAGTACTACTGCTACTAATAATGATTTAAAACAATATCTTCCTTCACTTTTGTTGTTCTTCTTTCACTTTTGTTGTTGTTTATCTTTAGAACACTTGAAAGAGCGTCTAGAGGACTACGTCCAATTAGCCAAGTTTAATGGTAAACTGAAGCTGGTGAGAAATTCAAGGAGAGAGGGCCTGATCAGAACCAGGATCATAGGGGCACGCCACTCTACAGGAGATGTGCTACTGTGGCTCGATGCTCACTGTGAGGTTGGCGTCAACTGGCTGCCTCCGCTACTTACTCCCATTGCGGTTAATAGGTATGCCGTGTATCTTATTATCAGCGTAGAACCCTGAAGGTGTCCGATTATATTCCTCACTGTTGAGCTTTACTTCCTGATGATTTTAGCTCAGCAAATGAGGTGATTTTCCTGCTTTCCCCTTCAAGTGGTGGTCTGGGAGTCTAACCTGCTAACACAAATGACTTGTTTCAGTAAGGGACCAAAGATTGTGATATTGTAGGGAGGGTTAAGAATGTATGTGGTCTTTTGAGTGGTTTGGGGGTTTTTCCCATTGTTCTCAACAGAATGTCTACAGGAATGATGTGATGCAGAATTGAGCAGTTGCCCGTTAGTAGTTTTGATGTAAGATGAAGACCAGGGCCCGTTGCACAAAACTTACCATTGATGGTAACTACCATGTAAACCTTGATTTTGATTGGCTGTTGAGCCCTGTTACCATGGTAGTTGCCATTGATGGCAAAGTTACCATCAATGGTGAGTTTCATGCAACGGGGCTCTGGTCAGTCATGAATATGTTTTATACCATACACTACAAACAGCGCCGAAAAAATTTGAACAAATACATAACATCTGCATCTTCTCAAACCTATCCCTGCATCTGCAGTGTCAAGAAGTATCCAGGCCGCATAGTTTTTGTTGTTCACCAGCGGGCTAGCACAGACCGTGTACCTTCTTAAATCTTTGTTTGCCAATTAATCAATCATCATAAATCTACATTACTATACCAAGATGACTGCAGTATGTTATTTGATAGTGATTGACTACATGGATACCAGAATGTGTCCTTCTATACCCATATGCTTTATCACTACATTTTCTATTTACTGTCCTCAAACTTGGTAAATTTGAGTAGCATTTGTGTCTTTCTCTTTTATCCCTTTTCAGGACCACTGCAGTATGTCCCATCATTGATGTGATAGACAACATGGATTACAGGGTGTACCCTCAGGGTACTGGAGATCAGGATAGGGGTGGCTTTGACTGGAGTCTCTACTGGAAGCACCTTCCCGTTCCGGAGTTTGAGAAGAGCAGGAGACAGCATGCCTCAGAACCATATAGGTAGGCCATGTAGGAAATGCATAATGAGAAGACAAAGAAGATTTCAGACACAAAATATTAGTTGCGTATGAGCCACGTTGCATACCTTAAATAATAATAATAGCTAGTTCTTATATAGCACTTTTCAGGACCGAAGGCACTCTCAAAGCGCTTTACAGATATATATATACTTACCCCGGTCATTGGATTCAGGCTTATCCGCACACAATGTATGCACATTCTCCACTCCCTGGGGAGCATTCCAGCCAGGCGTCATTTTTACAAGCGTACACTTGCTAATCTAAGCACATTAGCTTTTGCATCCTACCAAGTACCCATGTAATAGCTGGGTGGAGAGTGGCAAATATAGATCAATGTCTTGCCAAAGGACATTTGTGCCGCGTGGGACTTGAACCGCGGGTGGGTGGGTGGGTTGTAAGTTTCATGTGCAGAAAGTCATAATTTGCTGACACCAGGCTTGGTTGAAATACCATTAATGGGTGTGCACACAGCAAACCCGTAGGCCAATCAAGAAATAACCCCCTCGTCTCTCTGAGAGTCTTCGGATGATGCAAATGTCAGATAAGGAATTTTCCATATAGGGAAAAGACAGAGCATTACATAAAAATTGTTGGTCATAAAACTGAAGGCTAACCCCAGTGATTGACAGCACCTGTTATTTGGTGAGCATCCGAACCGTGTCAAATTCCCTATGATAGCTCACATTTATGTGTCTTTAATATACACAGCTGTGAGTATTACTTTTATTTTGAAAGAGGGTTACAAAAATGAAGTGGTTTTTCTAAAATGTCCTGGTTGTGACCTTTCAATTTGTAAACTTTGTTTAACCAGGGGTCATTTGAGAATGTACAAAACTTTTGAACTGCTCTACTTAAACAACAGAAACCTATGTGAAACTGTGTTGTAAATTACTCATTCCGCACGAAAGTGTTTATGAATATGAATCACTTGCCAAATTTTTAAAATTTGTATGAATTCAAAATATTCTGGTATTACAGAACAATGATTGATGGTATGGGTTTTTGTGATCATCAGTCTGCTTTTATTTTGTAACTTTGTAAATACCCTTTCATCTATTTATATGGATCATTTAACACTATCCATCTTTTTTGTTTTGTACAGGTCACCAGCAATGGCAGGGGGTCTCTTTGCAATGGACAGAAAATATTTCTTTGAACTAGGTGCTTATGATGAAGGACTTGAAATCTGGGGTGGAGAAAACTTTGAACTCTCTTTTAAAGTGAGTCTTTTGAACGCTGTTATATTAACCCTGTTTATTGAAGACAACAAAATAGTAAAGATTTATCTATTACCAATGGTAATCTCAAAATAGTACTCTTTAAAGATTAACTTATATTGTATCTTTCTTAGTAAATCAATCATATTAATTGAATGTGCTGTTTGATTCCAGAAAGAAAGCTAAATTCAGTATTCACATGTATTTATTTCTTGAAACAATAATACACATCTTTTAGCCCATGCAGAAAGGGACTACTCACCTCTTAGATATTACAGAACAGTCCAAACATACTTGGCTTTATATTAAAACCTGTTGTATGCTATGGACCATTCCCAAGCTGATGCATGCAATGTACTTGGATCAGTGAATTATTTCATTACAAATGTAGGTAGTTTAAGAACCCAATCCAATATTTCAGGTTGCTAAATCTCTGTAATAGCTGTTAATGTATTAATCCATTTTCTTGGTTTGTTTGATAGATTTGGATGTGTGGAGGCTCATTGTTATGGGTGCCGTGTTCCAGAGTTGGTCATGTTTACAGAATATTAGGGAAAGTCCCCTATTCAGCTCCGAATGGAAGCATGCTCATTCTCAGTGAAAGGGTGAGTGAATTTTAACCAAATGTATCCATTTATTGAATTTTCATGAGGCAAAAACATTTTGTATATATCAATACTTTCAACAATAGCTACATACCCGGCATACTTTTGCTATAGAAATTTTTTTGCAAGTGAAACTAGTAAAAAAAAAAATTATTGAATATTTCTCTTTTCATATAATGTTATTACTGGTGTCTAAAATGAGAAATAAATCAGCAATACACTGAAGAAAAAAAGAATGTGTCAGAAATTTCATTTTGTATATTAGATCATGGAGTCAAGACATAATTGTTAGGCTGAAGATGGAAAAGTATTGAGACACACCTACCGTCATTTAAGATATCACGATTTCTTTATAATTTTAGTATGAGTTGAATAACTCTTTGTTGTCTATTTCTAAATCTATGTACACCAATTTCATATCAGAGAATAACTACATTTGTAAGCTAGTCTACATAAACTGAAGACTTTGATCTGCTTTTTATTTTGTGCAGAATTTACGGCGCGTTGTGGAGGTCTGGTTCGACGACTACAAAGAGTATTTCTACCGCAGCAAGCCAGAGTCTCTTCTTGTATCGACAGGAAATATAGAGAAACAGCTTGCATTCAGAGAAAAGTTTCATTGCAAGTCTTTTGGCTGGTTTATGAAAGAGATTGCACCCGATATCATAGAGAAATACCCTCTGCCACATGCTAATAAATACTGGGGAGAGGTGAGTGTTGACCAAACATTTTGTTATCATATCCTTTTCATTTTTGTCTCTACTGACCTAAAATAAACCTTTGACCTTGACTTTGTGACCTGGAATTTGTGTCATATTAGTTGTGATACTTGATAATCCTTGGCTACAATTTTCATGGAATTTGAACAAACACTTTTAAAATTATGCTAAAATTTCAAAACCTTGATGTTAATGCTACAGCAAAGTCTAAGTTTGCAGAGCGTTTCCCTTGTTTCTTTTATATAGTGTAATATTTTGGGTGAAATCATTAAACACATTGTCAGTTCAGGTGAAGGGTTTTGCGAAGACCTGTTTTTCCTGATAACACTGAGTGGATTTCTTCAAATAGTGTCTTTCCTATTCCTACAAAGCCTCTCATAGGAGTTAGATTAATTGTTCATGTCACTTGATATTATTTAGTAAAGCCTATACTATTTTAGATAAATAATTTTACTGATTTTTAAATGATTTTATCTTTAATATGGTTATTGAATCATTTTATTATGGCCTTTTGATCTATTCATGAATAAACTTCCTTATCTCTCTTCAATGTCACTCCTCCTTTCAGATTCGAACGAAACAGGGGTCGCTCTGTGTAGACTCCATGGGGTCTAAAGATGGCGGGCGTGTGGGGATGTCGTACTGTCACGGGGCGGGAGGTAACCAGCTGTTCCGAGTGACAGAGAATGGTCAGCTACGCATCCATGACCAGTGTGCCTATGATCATTACAAGGAGGTCAGGTTAAGGAGGTGTGGCGGCTCAGGAGGAGGATGGTCCTTTGATGAGGTAAGTTTTAGGGGAATTCCCTGACTGTTTTTTTTTTTTATAGACCGGTGTAGTAGTGTACTACATGTAATTAATTCAAAAATATTTATATATGTAAATAACTTCTGAGAAACTGTTTTGATAAACTATATAATTCACCTGATATGTGCTCTTTTGATGGAATCCACCTTTACTTTAGTGTTGCTACATCAGGAAAGGTTCAGACAAGTTTTTAGACAATCATAGTGAATCTTAATGCTAAATATATTACTCATTGTGGATATAGTATCGAAAAATAATTTCACTAGCGAAATTCGTTTGTCACCCATAGAGTAAAAAAAAATAAAAGACGCTTGCTTACAATATATTTTATCACCTGACGAAGTGTTGCAGCGGCGCACGAAACGTCGTGATCTTTTGATCCCTTGTTGACCATACATTGCGAGACAAACGAATATCACTAGCGATATTATTTTTGAAAGTGAATCTTGTATTAAAATAGGCATGACATATATGAATCTATTTTCTTAACTTGTCTATTGTGTTGAAAGATTAATCATTTAAACAAGTACAAATTGGATGTAAAATCTCAGTTTGAAAGTTTTTGAGCCCTCTATAAATTAAGGTGCATTAATGACACAGGAAGGAGAGATTGTGATCAGTGAAGGTAAAATATTAGGACATTGAGATTTGAAAATATTTGAAAAACATATATGAATTCAAAGGGATTTTTTAGAATTAGTTTTGGTGTAAATCATCATCATTTTTTACTATTTTTGCTGATGTATTTATACTCAACAGCAAATTGTATTTTTACAGCAGATTTCCTATAAACCCAATGTTGCTTCTCTCTGTTTCTTTCCTGCAGGCAACGGGTCTTGTACATCATGCAGGCACAAGCCAGTGCTTGGAACACAAAGCAGGGGTTAACGAGATTATATTGACCAAATGCGCATCTATAAAACCGAGCCAGTTGTGGGAGATTAGCAGTAAACATCTCAAGCACCATTAACAGATGGCATCCTATAGAATGATCTTTTATACAAGACCTTTAACCCTTTATATAAAGTGATATACAACTTATGTCCATTGGTGGAGATAGACCTTTGTGAAGGCCAGTTCACATATGTCGCTATAAATCTTGGTGGTGTACCATAGGTTTTCAAAGCATACTTCGCTTCATATTTTTGTATTGTATACAAACATGTGAGTACCAATAGAACGTTTGCTGCACACACTTACGTTTTTCACTGCCACATTGCCATTCATTTAGTACACAAAAAATGTAGCGTTTTGCCTAGTCGTATATGAGCGAGCCTCAAGTCTAAAATTAATGACATCCTATTGAAATTAGAATAGATAAACATATTTCAATGGAATGTTTGGGAAGTTGGAGAAATGACAGCCCATGCAACGGGCCATTAATTTGGCAGTGGTTCTTGGAGATTGCTGGTGAATGTTGAAACACCACCAACTTGTGTCATCCTTTCATCTATTATACAGAACCTTCAACCTTCTGCTAGTGGGCAATTGTTTCTGGGATATATCAAGAACATTCCCAATGCACTGTGAACTTTAAAGCCTTGCAGATGCTGTAAATGATGGTACTGTTTGAAAAATGGTTGACTGTTAAACACAAAAATATATGATATATCAATGGGAACCAAACAAGGTGTTCAATATTTCTCTTCAAATATTGAATTTTATAGATAATCATGGCCAATGGTGGCAGAGAGAAAAGGCCAAACTTTATGACCAGATGGCCAACATTTTGTGATTTATTAGAATCCTGTAAATAAAAACCATCTCATCCAATGCCAAAAATTCTGTTTTATTTTCAACTCAAATTTAGCTTTTCATTAAAAAAAGAAGATAATTGAAACAGTGTTGCAGGTTATTCATTGTAGTTAATGAATTTTTGTATTTGTTACCACAGTATGTTTATTTCTTATCCATAGTATATAGTGTGATTTAGCACCATATAGTGAATTTATTAAAAAGCCTTCATTATCTTGTTTTTCAATTTATTGCTTTAATGATATTATGAACCATGTTAAAGTGCAATATCTGTATTGAAGATTCGTGTTTTGAGATGAATAAGTATATTTTAAGTTATACATGTATTTTTGTTACTTGTGAAAGCCTAATATCTTGTGTATTCAGTGTATGCTTTTGCACAAGTATAGAGCTTGGAAATCATGTTTTGCTCATATGATGTGTAATGAAATGTTGTCTTTTTTATGTGTTATGTCATCTAAAAGCCTGAATTTTAGACAGAAATTGTTTGAGCCAGAGTCTAAGCTTTAGTCTTTATTGCAATTACGATTTTGGTTTTGTAAAAAAAGTAAATATTGCATCTTGAAAATTGAATTAAATTGAATAGTCTGAATTGAAGAAAAATACTCATAACCTTTGCTAGATTCCAAGCTGGGGCTTGTAAAATTAATTGTATAGTTTTTATTGTTTAAAAGAAACACAAAGCATTGTGAATTTGTTTATTAAATCTTATAAACCTGTCTGCAATTACTAAAGAGAGTCCAAAGATATCATCTTACGCAAGAAGATCTCAGTTAAGTTGATCACGGGTGATGGGTATGCATTTGAGTAAATGTGTAAAACTCTTGCCAAAATATGAACTATTTTTTGCCAGAAATGAGACACTCCAAAGATTAAATGTGTATTTATTTGCAGCAGTTGTGCTCAAACTTGGTTGGTAATTTGAAGTTAAAGTTGATTGAAAAACATTGAAAGTATTGAAAGCTCCAACGCAGTATTTCAATATTAAACTTTCTTATAAATCGACTTTCCCTTTTCTGCTTAGCCAATGTGTAATGAATCAATTTATGACACATCCCCAACATTTTAGTGTCACCTCTCCTGCTTGGAACTTAGTTCTGTTGCGCAATTTAAATATGCCTTTAATGTGGAAGTGTTATTTTACATCATAGAGTGCTCTTATATATGCGTGGTCTTTATATTCTATGAGATTGTAAATATTAATTACAAAGTATTGATCAGTCGAGTGAAATTATATAACAGTTTTTTTTCTAATTATCATCTTGAACTTGCTATTGTTTATCCGATTGCAGAGCTGCATATTGGCTGTATGTCATTTACTATATTTTTGTATTGCTTATGCTTTTCCCCCAAAGTGAACAAGAGTGGATGTAGATTTTAAAGAAGTTGTACTATTTTGGAACATGCATTTCTCTTCAGGAAAAATTTAATATCATTTTATTATTTTGTTGCAAACTTGCAATAATCATTTAATGTAAACATGGTTTCTGTTTTTATAGAAATATGATTTTATGGGAAAACCATAAATACCAAACTTTTTTGCATCCATGAGGGTATCAATTTCAGGTCAAAGGTTGTGAAAAATTGTGTAATAGATTGTCTTATACTTTGACTTTCTTTGATTTCCACTTTTGAGTGTACATGCATTGTCTTCCTGCAAATTTAAACTGTAATATCTCAGTCACACCGATGACAACAGACCGAACAACTCATCAAACAAGAAATAACAAATGCAATGGCCAAGAATCCATCTGTTTGGGTTTGTTTGGAGTCTGTTTCGCAGTGTGAGTGACTGAGGTATAATGCTCATGCTTTAAATCACGGTGATTATTGAATATGTGACTGGTTGTACTAAGCATTAAAATCTCCATCTATAGTAGGTCACATGAGCACTCAAATTTATAATTGAATGAAGCTGAACAATTTTGTATGCCTGCTTTATACATGCCTTAAAACACATTGTACAATTACAATTTAATATTGCTGGTCAGTTGAATTACATTAATACATTTACATGTAGTTTTAAAGAAATTAACTGAGTTCTGTGTGATGATGTTTTGTTTTGTACTTTATAGTATCGATGTACAATTTTGCTTACATAGGTGAGTACATGAGATTGATACTTTAAACTGAATTTCTATGTATGTTGAGCTTTATTTTTACTTTGTTTGCCGTACTTAGATTCACTGTACTTTAAATTTAGGATACTTCACAGAACCCTTTTCATTTATAGCAAGACATATCATGTTGCAATGTCAGAATTTGCTTTATAATTCTATATTTAATGTGAAAGCAGACTTATACATTTTATTTGTGTTATAAGAAATTATTTGAAGCCTCAAGTTCTGATAATGATGAGAGATAACTTTTTATAGAATCTAACAATATTATCAATAAGTGTTTATCACAGTGACTTTATACTGGACAAATCTTTGAAAGAATGCATAATAAAAAAAAATCTATGCCCCATTTCTTGACACATGCTACCGTTGTTACACTAAAGCTCCTAAAATTACTGCATATGATTGGCTGAGAGCAATTTTATTAGATTTTTGCTCCTGTCATTGAGAACTATTTATATAAAATGTGGCCTGATGCTGTGCACCATTCAGTATAACTTGTGATCACTCCCTCATGAGATACCGCTCATCTATCACTACCAAAATTCATTGTCACATTTTGTTTGTACAAAGTGAATGATAAATACATCGAAATGTGATGTAGATAAGTGCTGCAATTTTTGATTGCCTTAAAATATCACATATTTTTTGATGGTTTTAAAGTTATGAATTTGATGTTTTAGGTACTTAGACTGACAACTGAATGAAGCATAAAAATATTTTCACAATACATTTTAGAATATACACATGCAGTTGTACTAGTTGTTTTCATGGGGGATGAATCCCCTTCCCCAATTATTAATTGTTTGAACTATCATTTGAAAATGATTCCCCTATGATTATATCATACTGTTTGTGCTTTTCTAACGAGTCACTTTTCGCCAACTTTTTGTGTTGGTTACATACAACTAGTGCCAATTTGAAAAATAGTGCAATGCATTTGGGGAAAAAATCATTCATTTGTATGTGAAGGAACAGCTTAACCATACTGTTTTGTCAATAATCAGATATTGACTCTAGTGTGAAATGTTGAACCACAGTGTGATCAATAAATTGACAATTTTCAACTCTACAACCATGTCATTATTTGTAATGTCTTCTCAGATTTTGTGTATACACGACTCGTGCCACGTGTTTGAACTTGTACATGTAGCTTGCACAGTGTGAAGTTGAAAAGAGGAAACAATAGGCCAGGTTTTAGGACCTTTTTTTTCCAAAATATATTTTATAATACATTTTAGGTTCACTCTTGACAAATTAAAAACCATTAAAAAACCATTAACCACTACAACATTTGTGTAAATCAGTTATTTATGCAGTAGACTTCAATACACCTGCAATCTCACAACTTACTCAGACAAAAGCCTCGGGAGTGACTTGTGGTAGTAAAAAAGTGTTGTGATTGTATCTATGGTTCATTTTCATTAATTGTTATTTTTAATTATTTAAAAGATATATGATATATAGTACCGGAGTCAACATTTTAATTACCGGTATCTTCATTAGTCACAAAGTATTTAAAAAAAAAAAAAACATATAGGTTTTAATCAAGTTAATAATATACATGTAATTTGTTTAAACTTCTTTAAAAAGGATAGCTTTACAGTATCCAAACTACCCAGTAAGTCCATAATAAGCTGGATTTCTTGTTTTTATACAGCTCGATCAATGTTTCAAATGATACTATTCTACATGTGAGATGCAATAATTGCTTGATTCTGTAAACATAAAATGTACACACAAAATGAGACATTCATATTCACATTTAAATGACTTTACCATATATTTATTACATATATACTGACACTTTTAATAATTACATAAATAATTGTCACACATATACAGGTAGACAAGCAGTGGGATAATATATTTATAACAATAGTACAGTTTGATCTGGTACACAATTAACCCTCCATGCTGTAGCTCAAAGCTGAGCTTCTGTTTCACAATTTTAAAATAAATCCAGAAATGTTCTCTTTATCAGTGTGTGTATTTTCTTCTGGTTTAAAGAGACAACTCTGGATAACATGTTTATCTACATGGCATGATGTGATGAGCACCATTTTGGGATTAGAATTCTAATACTTTTAATTGCTGTTTGTAGGTGTTCAAATGCATGCTATACCTTTAAGGTATTATTAATAATATTAAGAAATATAACAATACATGAGTTCAGTTGACCTAAATAAAAACATTGTATCCAATGTTAGAAGTAAATTTTACATGTAGATCAGACATAGGTATCCAGACTCCAGCTTCTTCATTTATTCTGCATAATTATGCATGCCTATATATATTTCTAAAAATACATCAAGATAAAACAACACAACAACTGTGCTACGATCAGCATACTGTACATGTTATGTATTTAGCAACAGAGTGCTTCACAACTACCGGTAAATGATTTTTGTAACGGCCATTTCCTCTCATTTTGTAACCTTAAACCCTTTTCACAAACTAAAAGTACAAAAGAGTACCGGTATTAGTTTAAGGTAACAAATACAATCATTTTACGGAGTCATCCACTGTACATTGCACTATACACTTGAATGCTTTTTATTTTTAATTGACTCTATATGGATATGCACAGAACACTATAGCACAACAAGAAATGCTAGGCAGTCGATATCAATGTCCATGTGAACAGACCTACTCAGTCATATCACTTATGCAATCTAATCATGTTACCATCTAATAATTGTTCTCTTTGAAATAGCAACTCAATGGATAGTAAACATTGCAGGTTCCTTGCCTTTGTAGATCTTCATGAAAGTAAAATGTTCAAAATTAGCATTGACTAATTTGATTTAGAATTGACCTTTGCATATATTCATGAAATTGTATCCAATGTTACAATTAAACCCTACAAATTAAATCAAATTGTGAGATTTCATAATACATGTATACATACAATGATTTTGGCCATGACATATAACATATTGTACATCTATTAAAATGTATACCATCTCAAAATAACCATATACCTGATTTTCCAAGGATGTGTCCAACAAAATTGAAAAAGGAAGATTGATTTTTTAAAATCTGTAATTCAATAATTGAGCCTTGAACACCTGGACAATATCTGTCATTTTAATTTTGAGTAAGTTGATTTTTTAGTGTACACCTTTCTTCATATTTCTGAAAGTAAAATTTAACCAAATGAGATAGAAAAATCATTGTGGGATGGTAATGCCCACACATACATTAGGTACTATAATACTTAAAAAACTTGAATCTACTCAACAAAAATGAATATAAATGAATGTATACAATGTACATATTTATACAAAAGAATCATATAACAATAATTACATAGCATCTATTTTACTCGCAAATAGCTGGAGCTGTATGACTACCATTTTTGCTAGGTCCTCTTTGCTTGCCTTGGGGTGTTTCTTGGTGTAGTCTACTATTGCACCAATTGTTTCAGCCTGTGAAAGAAGAACAGGAAACGAGATAAGAAATTATTGATCTATTTATGTTCTCACTATATCACTCGATCAGTCATACCTTGAATTAGTTGAATACCGTACCTTGAATACCAAAGCTTCTGGAAGAAAGCCGTCTCCAGCTGCCAAGCTTCCAGGTCTAACTTCATGAACTATATGTACAGTCGTGTTCATTTAGCAAGGGACATACATGTAGTATGCCAGCTTGTACAGTGCTAGAAAGAGCTACAAAATTTGCAATTACATGCTATCTAACTGTAATTTTCAAATGAAAAACACAGGACACATAGAATTTTCAGACATCATCTCTTGTCAGTTGTTTTTTAGCATTGTCTTATGATTCAGATTAATTTTGAAACATTGTATGCACTATTGATTGACTTGAATTTATCAAACTCTTTAATTTATCCACACCCTGCCAAAAATGAAAATGGCAAGAATATACATGTACATATGTGAAGAAAAAAAAGTGATACTTATAAATGTAAATTCATCAAAATTAGTTCTCAACTTCTCACTCTTCAAATTTCTTTTTAATATGACACATACACACTACATGTATATACCAAACATACTTTACGGAATAATAGATACATGGACAATGTTTCAAACTCTGATATTGTACTTCACAGTGTAACATAGCATGGTTGATGAAAACAATTCATTTTGCCAAAGTATATATATATATTAACTTTTTTTCAGGTAGCAAACTGAAAAAGAATGAAAATCACTAACAATAACATAAACGCTTAATGTTATAATTTCATTGGCACATTAAATATGAATCTAGCTGATGCTCTAACAAAGTACAGCAAAACATACCAATTTTAAGACAATCTGATCAACATCTAAAAACTATTATTCCTGGCTTACCCGATATGCTTCAATTTCATCTTGCCCACTGAGTCTATGCCACAGTTCATGTCCGACCCGTATGCCAGTGATGATTTTGTACAATGACTTGGCATCTTCTCCTTTATGCAACCATGCTAGCAAGCCAATCTAGGGAAAAGGGGAAAAGAGAAAAATCAAGATATTCATAGAATCTTAAAGATAAACTTTAGTACTGGTAATGCGATTGCATTGTGAAAGAAAAGGTGTGGAAAGGATCAGAAACAGTTGATCATGTAGCATGTAAGTATTGGTGTGCACTGCAAGGTTCTGGAGTCACCAAAATCATAATAAATTTGACCGAGTCTTGGTAAAGTAACAAGCACTGTACACAGAAAGCTATATATGGGACAACATACATGGTGTGTTGTCCTTGTCTTTTCCTTGTCTTTCTATGCTCATTACTCAGCCAGTATACATTTTCTTCCAAAATTGTTTGGCACATGTCATTTATTTGTAATCTTGAACGTTCAGTGTAAGTTTCGTTTGATTCTGTGAGAATTTTTTTTTTTTTTTTTTACCAGAACTGGAGTTTATCTTTAACATTCATCCCACAAATTACAAAATTCTCTTTCAAGGTTAAAATCACATCACACCAAGATCTTCTCTTCACTTTGGGAAAATAAATGTGAACACTAAAGAGAGTGTCATGGTGACAGCGTTCTCAAGCAGACTACTGATAAGAAAGTAAGGGAAATTTTAGATTTAAATCACATGAAGGTAGTACAGAGAAAATTTGGCATCTTGATTCTGAGTTTGTAAATTGTGATATAATTCCCCTACTACATGTATTAAAAAAGAATTTTTTTCCCCTTCGTTTTCTAAAGATATTTTTTATGCGAAAAACAATATTTATGAAATTATAAACTAAAAGGTGTATGAAAGAGAATAATGAATTTTTATGGATGAATACATGCAAATTATGCAATGTCATTTTTAAGGAAGAAAACAGAAAATCTATCAAAATATGCAATACAGAAAAGAGTGAAAGAATGACATCATAAGCTCATGATTGAGTTGCCAATTTTGTTTAGCTCTCTTTGCTGTTTGGCTCTAGGACTGATTGAAAACATTATTGAAAATGTTGGATGTTTGCTTATACATGTCCATGTAACATAGATATAGGAAAACATTTTTTGCATTTTACATGCACAAACCGTAAGACTTGGATCAATTGCATGTATTGTAAAGTCTTAGGTAATGTGGCGCTAGTGTACTTTCGCACCGCCATCGGGTATGCATCATTCTGTTACATGCATTGGTTTCCTCATTTACACTCCGTAGACTGTCTCTAGTCTCTACATACAACTTGCGTGTGACGGAATGAAGCAAGCCTGGTGTGAAAGTACATTAGCGCCCTTAAACATTGCAACGATGCATTTGGCGAAATAAATAATAAGCGATCTTGTGCCAAGATCATGATTATGGAATGCTGCGATAGACTAATTGTAATAATTAGTAATATTTCCCCAAACTGTGATAAAACCTGAACTTGCTGAAGCCAAGGATCTTTATCAGTAGGGGCGCTGGTCCGAGAATGAGGATCGTTCGCATAAACAAGGATATCCTCGTAAACGCGGACAAATTGCCTCCTAAAAAAATAAGTACATGTGGACAATTTTTGTCGTCGGCACTCCACACGTTTCAGGTTCCTGAAATGCGTGCTGGCGATATGAAAAACTGATTTCGCGCAAGAAAATAAACCTGGTCCACTGTCTACTTATAGGTTGTTCGTCTTCCGGAGGATTTATCGCTCATAACTTGAAAGTTCCTGTTAAATGCATCAAGAAAATCATCGCGGAATCTGTTTTTCGCATCACCAACGTGCCGATCGGAAATATGAAACGTCTGCAAAAATGCGGATAATTGTTATTTTCGCAGACGTGTCTGTCCGCGTTTACGAAGTCAATCCTCGTTTATTCTCGGTCCAGCGCCCTTAATGTTTATGAAACTGTAATTGTAAAGCAAGCTGCAAAAACAATATTTTTCACTGCCAATTACTACCCTTTTTTCAAATATCACTAATGAATCTCCACTAATGAATCTCCACCAACAAATTGGTTCTGGATCTCGTCGTACTCATACCATAATACATCATACATGCATGGCTCTGTTTACATCAAGAGTCACGTCACACCCCTTCGGATGCAGTGCTGTAGTACAGTAGGCCTTCACTACAGCACTGCACTGCATCCGTCTTCCCACGGCACTAGTCTCTAGCTCTCTCACAAATCATTTATCCATACATCCAAAATCATAGCAGTAAATGGTATAAATAACAAACTTATTATTTCATGACGAAACTAACATACCTGCTGAACTAAATCACCATTATCAAGACGAAACGAGCTTGGCAATTCCATGATTATTAGGCACAATTTTTGTGTTTTTTCGGAGATTTCTCACAGTCAGCACAGTCGCTTTGCTTGTTGTGTATGATCTAAAAATAGCTATTAGGGGACTCGGTTAAGGTGTCTTTGAAAGAACGTTTCCACTTCATTTTGTTCGTCCTCGCTTTATTTTTATATTTATATAGACTATTCATATTCCACAAATTAATCAAGATTATGACAAATATTGACATTGATTTGAGAGAAAAATATACAGAACACATTGAACAGATTAATCTAAACAACAAAGTAATACGAATATATGAAGCTTTATGGAGGAGTTTTCTGAGTTCTGAGAAGTTTATAGCTTTTAAAATTTAGACATATCTTCTTTCTTTTTTAATGGAAACATTCTGTGATAAGCAAATAAAATAAATATGCACAGTATACAGACACAATTACCGCACAAGAAAACAACAACTATGCAGAGTCACCATGCAGCGCAGTCTAGATCAGCGTTTCTCTGCCTTTTTTAATTATATGGCACCAAGTTTGGCGTCACCCCAATCTACAATTTATCAAAGAGGATTTGTTTTCCAACTCTCGTACACATAGGCACATTTTGTGAGAGGGCTGATGGGGCCTCTTGCCAAAAATTATTCTATCCAGATCCCAAATATTGCGAGTTTTCTTCATCTCTCCTCTTGCTCTCGCCACTTTTTTTGTCTTGCCATTCTATTGCGCCCCCCCCCCCCCCGCCACTGATTGAGGTGCAAGAAATCTTTATGTTTTCGACATTTGCCAAGAAAAAAATAAAATAAAACAAAACAAAACAACCCCAAAAACACAACAACAAAAAGGAACATTTAAATAATAATAGTTTAGTATAGTTTATACTCTTTGTAAGATTTGTTGTTATTATACTCATCATGTTTATACTCCCTATTTATCTATGTAACATATGTTTTATGGACCTCTGCCTTGTGTAGTTGAGTCTGAAATAAAGTTCTGAATTGAATTGAATTGAAATCCGAGGTCCACTGTCAATGATGTTAAAATTATCCTGCGCTATTATAGGATACCATACAATTCATTGCAATCAATTAAAATGGGCAAGTTAGACAGCCGCTATGCATTGGCCCCGCATTGGTATTGCACTCATTTTTGACTGAAGTTAGGAATCCAATTCCTTTCCCTAGATGCAGAGTCTGGCTATAGGCTCTGCACTGTATTTGATGTATTTGATGTGGATGTATTTTTGTATGAGACGATGATGGAGTTATTCTTGATTGTGATGAGCTGAGCTGTGCATCTCTTAAAGTTAAAAGTAACCAACTGACTTAGTGAGTGCAAGATAAAATTAATTTTGAATTAATCTAGACACTAATATAGACTACCTTATCTGCAATCATATTATGGGCTTAAAAGGCCTTTGACTTTGTCATAGGCTATTTGTTAATGTTATTTGTGTTTGTGTTCATGCCATGGTGTTGCCACTTAATTTTAGACCCTATAATATTATTATTCATAATAAAATTATTATTGATTAATATTCACATGACTATTAACTCACAGTAGCATGCACACAAGAAAATGCTCTTCATTGCTGATAGAACTTGTCGGTGCATGCATGCATAACTTTTAGATGAAAGAAATGTATTTCATTTTTATTCAATTTGCGAGAGACAAAGTTCACCGACATCCCATTGAATGTGTGTAATCTATTGAGACTAGCACATGTTGAAATTTAATGTGTTTCAAATAATGGGATGTCAGTGAACTTATATTTTTGGGCATCGTTTCATAGAACCGTCACAAGTTCACAGACATCCCATTGCAATGTTTTGTTAAATTTGATACAAGCGTTTCAAAAGGTTGTCAGCGAACCTGTACTATTACATGTAGGACAGTTTCGTGAAATGCTGTTCAGTGAAAATGGCCCCTGGCCCTGTGGTCTAAACCTTACAATTAGACTACCGGGTAGTCTACTACTAGTATCTGACTTTTTTTTCAATACAGATCGATCAATCAATCTTATTTACTGGGTGTAAGCCACAAATATGTTTAAATAAAAGTATAAAAGTAGTTCTGAAACTTAAAACTAAAAGGCTAAATATTGAAAAGGCAAAACTAGAAAATAAGGCTGTTAAACATGAGAGTTGACATGTTTAACATCTTTGGAAACTGATGGTAACAGGTGCCAGGTAAGACTAGGCTAAAGGTAAAAAAATGTTAGAGTGAAAATTTCTGAGGTAAAAATGTCAGAATTAGAAACATAGCAAGTACAAAATGCAAGAAGAGATACATATCAGGCTTAATAATAATGATTAATATGCTAGTGACAGTCATTGTATTCAGAGACGCCAAGTTCAAAGATCGGCAATGCGTGACATTTGCAATTTTGCATGATTCGGCGCGCAAGCGTGCGTGTGAGGGTATAACACACGTTTAGGGTATAGCGTTTTTTCAAAGTCTAGCGGCGCGCCGTGCGTAAGAGCATTTTCAGACCCTCGAAATGCGTGATGTCACGCCTAATGCGTGATACTTGGTAGCTCTGTTTTATTTCAAGCACCTGGCTAGTATTCAACTAAAGCTGTTATGAATTAAGTTTACCATTGCTGAAACTGTCTATGATTATGATTTTGTTTTGGTGTCAATTGATCTCTGTAAATTTTTACCAATCAAAAACACATTTCCAAAAGGACAATAATACTAAATAAATTTAATTAATAGATCATATAAGCCACATGTGAGCATTGCTTACTGTTGTCCATGTCCTGCCAAACCCTGAATCATTTCCCATTGGTGATTATTTTGAACGGGCCAATATTTTCACTATGAAATGGAATTGAGAAAACTATGTGGGCTTTGGACATTTATACCTTTGACATTTATCCCCAGGAATATTATTTCTCTTATTTTTGTCACTTGTTTTTTTACCTCTGTTTTTTTGTTACCACTGGAATGTTTACTGCTGACATTTGTTTACCTCTTACATTTTTACCTCTTACATTTTTAGCTCGTAGTACAATTTGACATCTGAACGTTTTCAGTTTTCACCTCTTATATTTTTTTACCTCTGGACACTTTCACCTCAGGCGGTTTTATCACTGGCATTTTTACCTCTTACATTTTTAGCTCGTAGTACAATTTGACCTCTGAACGTTTTCAGTTTTCACCTCTTATATTTTTTTACCTCAGGCAGTTTTGTCACTGGCATCTTTACCTCTGACATCTTTACCTCTTACATTTTTACCTCATACAATTTTACATGTACCTCTGAACGTTTTCAGTTTTCACCTCTTATATTTTTTACCTCTGGACACTTTTACCTCAGACATTTTTACAACTTCTGTGATGGTAGTAGATCTACTTGTAACTTTAACTGTTAGACCCAAGTGACTAGTTGGATTCTATTTCTATCTTATTTATATTTCCATTTATTACTGTCTTTATGCTTGTTCCAACCTTTAATATTAAATCTACTTTGATCGATCTCTCTATTGAATTCTATCAGTTGATGTAAGAATAGTTTATCCATGTAATGAAAGACTGTTTCATCGATTACAAATTTTAAACTTGAATCTAGGTGTATTCTATGCTTAAGTTATTTCTAGATCTAAGCCACTATTTCTTGGATTGAGTGACTCTAAAAGCTACATGAACATGAACTAAGCTTGACTCTTGACCTTGAGTGTACTGTAGACTACAACACAAACCCCCAGAAAATGTAGCATGCTCTCTCTCCCGCTTACGTCAGAATCTAAAGGATTAGAATTGTCCTGTTTCTAATCTTAGTAAACTTCATTCCTCTTTAATGTTGGATTGCAGATTTGTGCTCAAATTCCTATTTCACTTGTGGAAGGTCATCAATCTGTGAATAACAAAAACATCTAGCCACACTGGGAAGACATATTTGGTAGACCCTCTGCAAATAAAATGTCAGATGTTGATGAAGGCTCCTTTGTTGAGTCCGATGAGGTAGGCCCACAATTATGGGAGGATGGAGGTGACCCTTACGTGGTTAGCTTTGATGAGGATGATCAACATGAGACCAGTTCGGATGGATCCAGCAGTGACTGCGGCGATGTCCTACTCCCGTTCGAGAGTGAGCACCCCAACAAGTTCGTTCCTTGGGCGATGAAGCAGTTCCCTCCAGATGTTATCGAGGCATGGACCAGGGTTCACAACTGTACACTGTCTGGCAACCATCAACTTGCCTCAGAGTTCTTGGAGAAGTTGTCAAAAGAAGGTACCTACAAGTTTACACAGTTTACTCACATATTGTTATGGTGTAATAATGTTTGGAAGGCCATCTCTAACCACTTATAATCATAATAAGTTGGTGGGTATGTGAAATAAATGTGTTGAGAAAAATAATGTAGAGAAAACACAATGGGGCATGCCGTGTCAATTGATGAAGATGTCATCTGCTCAGATCCATAAGGGCATTAAATCCTTTACTTGATTTGTAAATTCCTTCTGGCTCTCAATACATCATATTTTTTTCTCTTATCCTCAAGCGAGGTTTTTATTTCCATAATAGCAATACATATTTACATTAATAACTCAATGATTGAGTGAAACATAACATAGGCTAAAAATAAAAGTATATTCAACAATTCTTCCAGCTTAGTATTATTTTCTTTGCTAACACATTCATATCTTAAAAATAATCTTAGCAACGACTTGAATTTAAAAAACAAAGTATGTGGGTAGCAAACAGAACCATTAACAATCTTCTTAACGTAACATTTATAAATTGCATATTGCGAATAATTTAAAATGATATTCAGAAGTGTATATTGCTTGTTTCCAATATCCTTACCTACAACTATTATCTTTTGGTCTATTTGTATTTCTTTTTGGAATAGATTAAATATCAAATTACATATTATTTTCCTAAAAACAAAGTCACATCCTTGCAATATAACATAAAATGAAAAGTTGAGTCAACTTGTCCACAAGAGTTGCATAAATTATTATTAACAACTTGCCATTTATTTAAGTTTTCTTTTGAGGCAATATACTTCTGAATCATCTTGAAATTAAATAGTTTAACTTTATTATTACGAATTTGCTTTAATTTAAATAAAAATACATCCTTCCAAAAAAAGTCATTATCCAAATCTAAAA
The DNA here is from genome assembly GCA_035222895.1 of Strongylocentrotus droebachiensis. Lineage (NCBI taxonomy): Eukaryota > Metazoa > Echinodermata > Echinoidea > Camarodonta > Strongylocentrotidae > Strongylocentrotus > Strongylocentrotus droebachiensis. The sequence continues at coordinate 447,323 of JAVYIG010000004.1, forward strand.
GGGAATTCTAAAAGTAAATGATATTTGGTTCTCTTGACTTTTTACGTATTAACAAACGATAATAATCTTTCACTTTCATAACAAAAACATTCACTTTATCCCCTGTTTGTATTTCTATAATATTCAAAATATCACATTCTCGTTCAAAATCATAACTTAATCTCTCCAACCAACACTGCAGAAATGCTTTCTTTAATTTTGTATATTTAAAATCAAATAAGAGCTGTTGTGCTTTCACTTTTGTATTTAGTAATGTAGAGTCATTCCAAATACCATTTGTAATCAAATTATGAATTTTCAATAAACCGTCATCTTGCCATTCTAGATAAAACAATATTTTTTTCTTAAAGTAATGTTACTATTTTTCCAAATAATTTCATTTGGAATATTTCTTACTTTAAACATATCAATGAATTTTAGTTCTGACCAAGTAGAAAAAGATATACATAGAATTCTGGCAAATTATGTTGAGAGCATAATAAATTAATATCTTTTATGTTACAATTAAAATGTAAACAAAGTGCCACTCAATACATCATATAAAGACCTAAGAATTTCAGCTCAGGCTAGTCCATAGACAAAAATTCAAACATGAAACTGGGAGTATGAACTGATTTATGCGAAGCTCAGGGTCCCTTGTGGCAGGGCTCCAGGGCTTGCTTAAGGACTCTCAGGTTCTTAGATGCACTGTCGTGTAATCTGAGCCATCTTTTGAAGCATTTCCAAATACATTTTACGAATAATATATCATACATAATTTTGGTTGACAATGAATGGCAACTTACCTCTACAATATAAATTGAAACCTGTAGCTGATGTTCAAACCTGTACCAATCAAATTTCACCCCAGTCACTGTTACATGTTTAAACCTTAGTGTACCACCCTGTGGCTTCTAACAAATATGAGCTTAGTTTGAATGTACATGTACATGGCAGATGGGTCTCATCAGACAACATTATTTTCTTTTCCTCAGTACTGGACCAACCGAATCACGAAGGAGAGACCTTGCTCTACATGGCTGCCTTCAGAGGACACACCCACATGGTGTCCACATTGCTCAAGGCAGGAGCAAACCCACACAAAGGAGATGAGTTCTTTGATATGACTCCACTCTTTGTAGGTAAGCAAAATCATGTTTTCGTGATAACTGATGATGCAGGATGTGCTGTTATTACTCTTCTTGTATCCTCTCCATTTATGTCTTGTTTGAATGTTACAAAATATTTGACTTCGAAGCGGTTGAAATCCCAAATTTATTGTAAAAGCATCATTGAAAGTTTTGGGTAAATTTTTTATTGAGATTGTGTAATAACTGTGTTCTTTGATTTGTTTTGGTTTTGTTTTTAGTTGATTTTATTGATGCGCTTGTGGGGAAAAATTTAAAAATATATGAATATTTTAACTTACTTCAGCTCACTCAATGAACATTTGGCCTTCCCTGAACCCTTCAGTAAATTTATGGTATTTGGTCTCTCTCCCACTCTCTCTTTTCCTCTCTCTCTCTCTCTCTCTCTCTCTCTCTCTCTCTCTCTCTCGCTGTCTCTCTATCTTGGTATCTCTCTCTACATATAGCTGTACAAAACTGCCACATTGAGTGCGTCAACAAGTTGCTGGAGTACGTCCCTGTCAATTTTGAGAACAACAGTGGTTTCACTGCCCTCTTCAAGGCAGCTCAGTTCGGGCAGAATAAAGCAATGCTTGGATTCATCAGCCGGCCTCCCCCGCACCTGCAGGAAATACTGCATGAAGCAAGCCCTCAGAATGAAGTTATTCTTGATACTCTGCTTGAAAAAGGTAATTATAATAATAGTGATATAGTATGGGTAATTCTTGGAGCACTCATGTCTGTCATATTGACTTATTGTTTTTGCCTGGGCTTTAGCATGACTGCTATTACAGCACTAGTAGCATTTGAAGGAACTAATTTCTAGCTGGGTACCACTTTTCTTCACTCGGGTGGAGAGTGGCAAATGCAGATTAATGTCTTGTCAAAGGACATTACATACAATGACATATAGAGCTGAGACAGGGATTTGAACCCTATATCTTGTGCTTGGTGATAAATGCATGATATCATTTGTTGCGAACAAGACGGGCATTATATGTCATTTCAGTTTAAGTTTGGTTTTAATGCTTTTCTGACTATCAGCAGACAAAACTTGCTGAAATATGGCTTAATTTGAAAAGAAAAGGTTATCAGGTCTTCCAGGATTGACTGTTATTTTAGTTCTTTACCTAATAGACTTTTTTTTTCTTTCTAAAACAAATATCTGTATGCACCTGCAGACACTACCAGTAACAGAATTGTTGTTGTTGCTAAAGCACTAAATGTTCTTATTATGAAGAGATTTACTGCACCGAATCCTGAGCCTTAACCTTGCAACCTTATCTCCTATCATAGCTTTATATCTATGATGAAATAAGAAGCGTGTCAAGCAAATGTTGCCAGAGCAAATGTTGTGTCACCTTATACCTCAAGAAAATTCAGTGTTTCTCTTATAAATCTTGCCTGACCAGGAGCCAATGTGAACTTCACGTCTAAGGTTGGACTCACCCCGCTCTTGGTGGCCACGCGAGAAAACAATGTGTACGCTGTGAGGAGGTTACTGGAGTGTGGGGCTGATCCCATGGCCCTTTACAAGCATCCTATCTCCTCCATGAAAGCACCTCTCTCAGCCCTCGACATGGCTGCTGAAGATGAGAGCACAGAGTAAGGGATTCATTTGTTATATTTTGAGATTCAACTTCACTTTGAATGACTGTAGCTATTAGTGTTTGTTTATTTTTAAACTGCAGATTAATTGTGATGACCTATATTAGTTGTTCTAAAGTGTGTACCAAGTGATAAGTAATAATTAATTCCATCAGTGTCTACTAATATATCCATTGGTATGTAATAAGTATATCCAAATAATGTTAAACATGGATTAGATTGTATTTTCCCCCTTAAATATTATTGTTTTCACCATTTATAACAATAAAATCACTTTATTTTGCAGGCAATTGTTTTGTTTACAAACCCCAAGTCAATATTCTGAACCTGATAATAAATCTTGTTTTGTCTTCCTTTGCAGGTCATTAAGAGTCATCCTAGCAAAATGCAGTGATAATAAGACCTTGATGTCCAGAAACAATGCCATGTGCTTGGCAGTTCGCAAGGGAAATCTCCCCTGTGTTCAGGCACTTATTGATGCAGGGATTGATGCCGATATGGGTGTGAAGCTACCACCCACAGAACTTGAGCAGTTCCGATCGTCGCAGGATGCAGTACCCATCCTCACCTGCGTTGACAAGGTCAATCTTGAGATGGTGAGGTATCTCCTGTCCAGAGGCGCATCACCTCTTTATCGCAATCTTCCTATCGCCGAGCCCCTGGATCGGTGTCCTCTCTACAATGCTTTCCTGAAGAGCAACACACTCCTGGAGATTCTCCTCATGAACTGTGCTGACATGAAATCTTGCCCGACGCTCAGAGACATCTCTTTTCCTATCGCTGAACTTGGTGTATGGGAGCAGTCACCGTCCTGCTTTGAACTTGTATTGCAGGCTGGATTCAGACTTGATTTAGACTCTATGACCTTTGATGATATTCGTTTGCACCGAAGAACTGTCAAGGAAGTGGCCAAGATTTGGTGGACGTATACTGATGAGATTCCAAAGAATGAGCATCTTATTGAAATTCTTGGTACCTTACCTGGTAAGAAAGAAAAAAAAATTGTCGCAATTCTTGTTCATCATTTATTCTGTTCGAGAATAATCTTCAATTTGATTGTTATGGTTCACTGAAGGTGGTGCCAGAAGCTTTATGTTTCTGGGTCGTCTGTCAGATAGTCCCTTTTGTCTATTTTTTTTTGTCTGTCTGTCCGTTCGTCTGTCCGTACGTCTGTGCATCCTGTTTCTTTTTATTGTGATGTCTAAAGAAAACTTGGAGGTACGAAGTTCAAACTTTATGCTAGCTTATGTTTCACCATAGGATGACCAACTGATTAGAACTTGGGGTAAGTGGGTCCAAGGTTATAGGTCTCCAGAACCATTTGGGTCATGAAGTTCATAATTGGGCCTTATATGCTGTGAGATAAAGCCAGTAGAGATTTTGCAGCAAGAAGGTCAAAGGTTGTACAGTTAATAGTCATAAATTATAGGGTGTCTTGATAATCATTTGAGCAGTGAACTTCAAACTTTGTATTGGTATTCATAAGATAACTAGTTGGCATAAGGTGTCAAGTACATGTGTAAGGTCAAAGGTCATTTTTGGGATATTTTGGGGTATTTTCTGTGATACAATTTCAAGTTAAGCATGGATTTTCCACAGATTTATTTCTTCCTCATTTCAATTTGGTACATCAATGAAAACATTCAGAGAGGAAAAAGGTAGCTATTAGCTATGAATTAAATTAATCTTGGCAGAGGCATATCTGAGTTGCAGTCGCATTCATTTTCTTATCTATGAAATTTCTACATTTCAGTGCTATTTTAGTCACGATTTGTCTTTGTTAAGTTCCCATTCATTTTTTTAAATAACATATCTCTTCACTACGTTTTTTTAATACTAAAGCCAAACATAATATGACACATTTCTACTTAATTTATCTCTTGTCTCAGAAATGCCTCGGTCGTTGGCCGATCTCTGCCGAGTGACGATACGAAGGAGCATCTGCTTTCCCAAGCTGGCCAAGCCTTCAGAGTCTGTCCAGCTCTTGCCAATACCCCAACACTTGCAGGACTACATAGGACACGCATGAAAGCAATGGAGTCGGGTACGAGTCAAACTTCAACCTTGGTACATCTGAAATACATCTATTCGCTGCTGTATGACTTGTTGGTTCTCTTGACTGGCAGCCTCTAAGGTGGCTGTTTGTGGTCAGCCTTTACCATATAGCAGTCCTTGCCCATGCAGTTTGAAGCTGTCACGTCTTGTCCATCTAGAGGAAAAGAGAACACCTCTCTACTTCAGTTTTTCTTTATACTGCATGGAAAGAAAAAAAAGGTGGTGGGCTTTAACCAGAGATGAAATGTGACCCAATCAAACCTAGGGTCACCCCTTCATCTGGTTCTCTGTTCTTTTATGGCCATCTTTACCATGAATGAACCTGCACCAGGGTGTTGATCATGCACTTCCTGATCACTGTCTGTTGGCAGAATCGCTTGTCCATCCACTCCTGCCTGATGGGCTTGCCTAGTCATTCAGTCTCTTTATGAAGTATTTAGCTCGGCCCTTTTTCATAATGTCTTTACTTAAATTATTAGTATTTGAATGGCTGTAAACATATTTGTCATATAGTTGTGGCAATTGTTATTCAGAAATTTTGTTTGTGGGTAATGGGACTCTTGATGTGTGAAAGGTTCTCCTAGATGTTTAATATCAGACTGATTGGGTATTGTGTTAGCCAGAACAAAACCGGAATCTAACAAACATTTGCTGTTCAACAAAAGTCATTATAGATGACGTCATATGGACTGTAATGCCTCAGTCACACCTTTGCGTATTTGGCTTGTGTATTGCTGCGTATTAACATTTATTCCTATTTATTGATATCAAGCTTTGAATTATTGATATCAAGAATTACCACTGCTTTACAACAGAAAATTATTTCTTTTATCAAGAATTCATTTCTTGATATCAAGAAATAGGAATAAATGTTAAACTTTACGCAGCAAAACGTAAGCCAAATACGCAAGAGGTGATACAAAGGAGGGCCTAAAGTCTACCAATCAACAAAATATTTTGTTCTCTATGTAAAGGGTTCTGCGTGGCTACACTATTAAAATGTGAGCATCAAATATTACTTCTATGGAGAGATAAGGCATGTTTAAATACACTCTTGATGACTTGCGAGTAGACTACTTCAAGTTTATTTGTTTCACATTTCACAAAACAGAATTCACATAAATGACAAAATAATAACATAATATGAAATATACTCAAACCATGCCATTATATAATCAAGTCTTTGTAAAGACGTCGAAATTAATTGTTTTAAATTGTAGGGTTATACAGGGTGAAATGTGAGGAACCTATTAAAAAGCTTAGCTTGTAGATTATAGGTTCCCCTAAATGAAAACTAACATTTGATTGAAGTGGTTGCAGTGGTGAAGCACCTATATGCACTTGCACCAAATAGGGCTCCATAGGGTTTCATTATTGCACTTATTTTTTATTTTATTTTTTTCTTCATTCTCTTTAATATCTGCTGGCCTACAATGTATAGAATGCCAGGAAAAATGGTTTTTTTTAAAGGTTGATTTGATAGATTCTAGCTGTACACAAATTATAAAGTTTGGTGCTTGGTACACTTTTAACCCAATTGTTTTCACTCACCATTGAAATGTTTGATTGTTAACAAACTGAATATGAGGGTTGAGATATTATGGTATTGACATAGTACCAGTAAATCAGAAAGCAGGTCAAAGATTGTCATCATGTATTAGTTTTTATGCCAGATTTGTGAAGACTACCATATATTAGAGATAAAAAGTTAGAAAAATAGTCCAATCTTTTGTAATGGTGCTATATTTGGAACGAAAGCTTGGGAGAAGAAGGGTTAGACATAGGAACTTAGAACTTAAAATATAATGAAGCATATCGGTGCAATAAAGGCTAAGAAAGTAGATTTGCCCCTTTAACTCCTCTATAAATGTATACTTTTTGAGGTTATTTGTTTTGACATTTTATTTGCCTTACAATCTTGTACATGTATTTCTTCTTTACATTAATATTAATGAACAATGCCTCAAGATGTAACATAAAACTGAATTTCATGTATTATTGAATTTGATGAAAATATTTGATATGATTTAAGGTATAATTGTGTCGAAAATTGAAACCATATAGGCATGCATCCAAAGAAAGCATGGAGTTTGTACAGCTTTTTGATGGCAAGTTTCCAACAGACCGTCTGGTTCTTGTAACATCCATTTCTTTGTCTCTTCATTGACAAATGGCATAAATTCAACCTTGCTTTTCAGTGCATTTAACAGGTATAGCTCATACCCGTTAAAAAAAAACATACTACATTGCAAAATTTTGAATTACTTTGACATCATTATGTTCTATTGCAGAACAACAAATTTATGTTGTGGTGTAGTGGATACTACATGTACACTGGTGATTGAATCAAAAGGTTCATGGATCAAGTCTCACTGCAGCACCAATGTCCTTTGAAAAGGCATTAATCTATATTTGCCATTCTCCACCCTGGTGTATGTGTGGGACATAAATGTAGCTTTTGTTATTCATCTTCTTATTATATTAGTATGAATGCAGAGATTCAATAACTTTTCTTGTTTAAAATTTAATCAATAGTGTGCTATTATTGAGAGAAAACCTAAGTTATCATATTACCCAGATAAATGTGTGTTATGTATATTAGTATGACCCAAGTTCAGTATACTATTTTTTTTAACGTAATTGGGCAAGTCTTGGCTATAGAGGTGTTGTGGTATAGTGGTTCATTCACGTGACTCTTGATCCAAGGATTAAGGGTTCGAATCCCAGCCCGGCACTATAAACGTCCTTTGTTAAGACATTAACACACTTTTGCCACTCTCCACCCAGGTGTTAAATAGGTACCTGGTAGGATGCAATTTAGTTATTGTATTTTGCTTTTTTAAGCATCTGCAAAATGACACCTGGTTGGAATGCTCCCCATGGAGTGAAGAATGTGCATACATTGTTTGCAGGCAAGCTTGAGTCTGATGCACAGGGTAATAGTATTTTCGTAAAGCTCTTTGTCTTTATAGAGACATCCAACTTATTAAGCGCTAACCCAGATTATCATTTGTTATTTGTCGGATAGGTAACTAATTTTACTAACAACATGGAAGACTTAGTTTGATTTAGATTGATGATCACTAAATCTGATCATCAATTTGCAAGCCTGACAAGAGATTGGTTCAGACCAACTATTGACTAAAATATGATCCGTTTGATGTCAATAAATGGGCATAACACTATAATACTTGGGTAATGTATGAGACACTGCATGAACAAATACCTTTGGACTTTTCCAGCTAATAGTATGATGTTGGCTAATCGAGGGTTCAGTGACACAAAGACGTAACTCCATATTTTGCCAAAATTAGTATTTGATATCTAAATGTTCAGAAAAATGTGGGCTTTCCAGGAAACACAAAGACTTAACACCACCCAATTGCTAGTGAAACATAGACTTGACTCCTTAAGGCCCAAGTGCTCAGTGACACATGTATAAACCACTTTTTCTAAAAATGGCGAAAATGGATTTACGTCTTTGTGTCACTGATCCCTCGAAGTGTACACTGGCAATATTACATGAGGTGAAGGGAGAAACAGACAACTTCTAAGAGAAATGTATTATTTTGAAGTGTTTCCATCACAGGAGATATATGGTAAACATGGAAAACTTGTATGTACAGGATACTCTCAGTTTATAAACAGATGCACAGATGGTGAGATTCTCTGAATCATTATAAAATCTTGCCAAGTTATTTAGCAATCCATATAGATGAATTGCTCAATTGCCAAGAAGATGATATTGCACAAAGTTGATTTCATTAGTTTTGGTTAGATGATTTTAAAAGGCTCTGAATGTGAATTGAGGTAGCCTGTGTGTTCAACTATATACCCATTTTGTTTTGATGTAACCATTTTAAATGTATATGAGTTTTTATTGCATTGTGGTGGAAAATTGTGAAATGGGTGTGTTAGTTTAAGAACATATGATATCCCAAGAACATCAGCTAATTTGTACATGTACATTTTAGATAGAATTGGGGTCTTGGGCTAGGACCCATTTACAGTGTCATAGTCTGGACCTGGGGTTTGGGGGAAAGGACCCATTTACAGTGTCATAGTCTAGCATTATTAAAGCTAATTATCAGGGGCTTTAATACTCTTGTTAGTAGAAAGGGCGTGTTTATGTTAAATTTCATAATGCAGTCGGCTTGGGCAAAAACTGACCAATGACTTGTCTTATTTTTAGCTTTGTTTACTGGTAATTATGACAGTTACTTTTACTAACATGAAAGATAACATAGTGTTCAGGATACCACCCCTACTTTAATTGGTAATTCTGACAAGATATATATAATCCTTTTCTCAGTCATTTAGGCCTTTAAAAAAAAAGATGTTGTATTGCCCTATAGGTGCCAAAATATGGATTGGTCGGTCAGAAATCTTTTTCTTTTTCTTCGACTCCCTCTTTGGGCTGGTATTTCTCAGTTTTTAATGATTTAATTCATTTTTTCTCCTAAAAAACCGTAAAAAAGAGCAATACAACATCCTTTATTTTTAGGCCTTATTGTATTCATATACTCCATGTTTTAGAAATTCAATATGAGCAGGGCAAAGTTATTGTTTGTTGCTGGAGCAATCTTAAATCAAACAGTAGAGCACAGTCTGACTGCCGATATATTTCCATACTCCAAAATTTTGGCAATATAGTGAAGTATCTTGCCACCAGTTTTGCCAGGGTTTTCATTATCCCTTTTTTTAAATTCAGTATTTGATATCAGTGTCTCATTCATGTACAATAGTTAGAATATTATATCAGTTAGAATCTTCTTTATGTAATAACAGTGTGTACATTGTAAATTTTTGTCAAGCTCAAATCGTACACAATTTTCAGTTGTGCTAGGTCAAATGTATGAATTTGAAATTATATGAAACCTATTTATATAATCATACCACAATATGCTACTCTTTTTTTGTTTTGTAGAAAGTTGGAACATTTTTTGTTTAAATGTCTGAACATTTCTCCTTTTGTGCGCACTTTTCAATATTGAAATAGTACATGTACTTGTCATTTGTAAAATCATGTATTGCTAAGAAAAACCTCATGTAATGAGATTTTGTCTTGTTTGCATTTCTCTAGTTTTTTTCTTTTCATATATGTATATATGCCTGTGTGTTATTTAAAATACTAATTTAGATTCATGATACTAATATTGCATTATTGGTGTAAAATATGATCAAATATGAGCTGAATGAAACTAATGGGAATGCGTGATTATTATGTCATTTACACTTTCCTTTGTTGATAGTATAACCATTCAAGCTTCATTAAATGGAGTATCCATCTATGGAATGCACTCATCATTAAAAAAATAAAACGCTTTCAAATGCCTTTATCATTTTGACATTTTTATTGCGATATGACAGGGTGTCCATCTACTTCAGGTTTTCTAGAATTTTGAATGAATATTTAAATTCACTGAATCACATGTACTTGCTTAATAATTGAATGTGGGACACTAATTTAGTTGATTTGCAATTTCATAAATTGAACCAAAACATAAATGCCAAGTTGTGAAAAATTAATAATCACAATTTTTTTCAAATCAAAGATAAAAAATAAAAAACATTTTACCTACTTTTCCTGTATTGACCAATGAAAAAATATGCTTTTTCTTAAATTTATTGAACAACGTCTCCATTCATAGGCAGTAAATTATGGCACCTTGCTCATCACGAATGAGTCATTTGAAAAAAAATAAGACACGTCATTATAGACTTGTATATTGATGGGCCCCGTAAATTCAAAGTCAAACGAAGTGTCAAAAAGCCATGTACAAAAAAAAGGGTAGAAGAAGAAGAACCAAAAGAATATGGAACAGGAAAATACGCACAAAAACATTGTTATCACGATGGCGCTAACGCATATTATAACGATAACAATTATAAATAAATTACTTGAAAACCTCAATCACAAACGACGGAGTACAACTTCCAAGTATCAAATTTGGGAACTAAAAACAAAAAGAGCCCTAGAAAAATAGTATAAAGGGCACGTACCCTCTGGATAATCCCCTAATCAGCTCATCCGCTACTGTTTAGAATGTATCGTTAAAAACTACAGGTTCTCTTTGTCTTTTTCCTTATCCCCGACACGGCACTTTTGTCTTTTGGCAAGGCATTAATCTACATTTGCCATTTGGTAGGATGACAAAAGCCTTTGTGTTAGTAATTGCCTATGCCCTCACGGTGACCATATAGTAGGAATACTCACCAGGGAGTGGAGATGGTGCACATTGTGCGTGAAAGAATTTCGATGACCGGGGTAATAATATATGTAAAGCGCTTAAAGACGGTATTTCGTATTAACGGTTTTATAAATCCAGATGAATATTCCTCCTTTGTCTTTGGCAGGGATCTTCGTGTGAAATTTTGCATCCGGGTGCTCACTCGAAAAGTCTATCATAAGCTAGAGAGAGGGAGTGAGAGAGAAGGAAGAAAGAAGTCTAACATTTTTAATAGTGCCCTTTCTACATCAAACTATATTCGGGAAAGCCAGAAAAGATCGAAGTTCTCACAAATGGGGGGGGGGGGGGGGACTCCTTTTCACAACCAAATTCAGTTACATCACCCCAGCACCCCCCCCCCCCCCCCCTTACAGCACAATGTATTCTCCTAAAAGAAAGAACGAATAAAATTTAAAAAAATCATTGGTCCTCGAATGTAAGGTTTTAACTACAGTGATAACACTGCTGAGAGCGCACTTGTTCCCAGATCAATTACCTTTGGTAGCGGAATTCTACTCCGATCAGATCATTGTCTAATTATAAAGCAGAGCCGGATGCAGTAGGGTAGGGTCTCGGGGGCAGAACCTTCGGAAGATCAAAGGTTTTATGCATATTTTGATTACGGTGAGATGAGCATCCAGGGGCTCGTCTTATGGCCCCTTGTGGGGTCCAGGGGGCAGAGCCCCCGCAAGCTCAGGGTTTTTAGGTATTTAATTACGGTCACATGAGAAAATTTTGATACCTCATTTGTGTCACTGGCAGGTCACTATTCTTTCTGTCTTTCTTTCTATTTCTCTTCAAAATACTTTTTCAAAAGAGTGAGGGGCCGGGGGGGGGGGGGGGGGTGTCGAGCCCCAAGGCTGCCGATCCGCGGGCCCTGACATGAAGGCTTCTAAATAAGCATATTTTCTGCCTGACTGTAAATTTTGAAATGTGTCATTTTCCATAAACGCATACAAAAGTGTAATTTACAAAATGTGAGAAAAATGTTTGAATTTTATTGGGGGCAACTGCCCCAAGCCCCCTATACATACACCAGTGCGAGGGACGAGGGAGCATAGTGAACGAGAGGGGCGATTGTGACGGCAATGACCCCCTCACAGGTTTTTGAAGATTTGTTGTATTAACAAATTACATTCCTTAGCAAATTAAACCATAAAGTATAAAACCAAGCAATATATACCCTTTTTACACTTCACTTTTACTTTGCCGGTAATTAAGTGTGCAATATTGTGTAATATCAGTTTAGTAGGTAAACTTTAGTAAGTAGGGAGCTTGGACATGGTTGGGTTTTCTATTTCCCACCCTAGGCCTCTGTCATATACGTGTATATCGCTATGGGAGTTGAAATGGCAAATATCAGCCTGGCAATTATATGAAGTATGTTGTAGCAAGCGGAATATTCATTTTTGTAGCACTGATCTATTTCTATGACTCTTAATCTTGTAAACATACAATGTTAACTGTGCTTACATGATACTAACGGAATACAAATTTTCTAAAATATTTATTTGTACAATTTGAAGGCTTTTATGCGAGGGGGCGTAACCGAGCGAGAAGATTTTTCACTTTATTAGTCTAAACGCTGCACTCTTGGGCCCTCCAGAGTCTAAAAATGTGTAGCAGTCTTTAGTAAGTATTTGCTACACATTTTTATTGTTGCACTTTTTAAGATTTTCCGGGGGGACGATTCCCCCCTTTAAAAAAATTGAGGGAGTACGTGGCCGCCCCCGTCCTCCGGGATCGCCGCCCCTGGAATACGGCAATAATGGTCATAAACTGACTGACTTGCCTATAAATCAAACAACAACAACAGGGGCATTTAATTAGCAGTTGACACTCGCTCTATTCAGACTAGATGACACCGAGACCTTCAACCGGGCAGTCCTACTTTCCAATGGTCTAAAAAAAAAAAAACACCTTCTGTCATTTCTATACAATATACACTCTGATCGTGCTATTGCAATCTCCAATACACTGTCTACCTGACATGACATTCCCGCCTGCTATAACCATGGACCTTGAACTCGATATGACACAATAATATTGTAGACAGTACTCTGGTAGCTGCTGATCTCCGATAGAGCGGAGGAAGAAGCAGAAGAAGAAGGAGGGGCAAAGTTCTCTCTTGCCAATATGGCGCAGGTTAATAGTGATCCGCTGCTGTTTTACTGCAATGGAAAAAGAGTGAGTCTTATCTCATTTTAAAAGCAAACTTTTCTAGGTTACTCTCCGTGCGAACATAGTGATTTTTAACATCTTTTGCTCATTATAACTTCAGAATTATATGATGAAACAGATTGAAAATGCTGCGTGTACTGTAAGGTGTACGCGAAATACAATAGTACCTATTGTCAGTTGTGGATTAGTATTATGTTATAAATTGAATTTCCGACCATGTGATTTGACTAATTTAATTTCCTCATGTTGAACAGCAATTTATAATTCATAAGATAATAAGCAGAAAGTATTCTCAAGCGTTTTAAACAGGCTGAATGCGTAGTTGTGTCTAGCTTCTTCTTCTTTTTTTCTTTTTTTTTTTGGGGGGGGGGGGTGAATACTAATAATAAATACATTCTTTCCCCAAAGTTTTTTTTTAATATAAATTCTTATCAGCCTCCCTCGGGGAGAGAGATTGCTCAAAAAGCACAATTTGTATGACCTCGGTCAAGTAAAAGGGGGACCGAGCCACCCCCTGCCGCCATTAACTCGGTATATTTGCCTATATGATTTTTAAAACTATTGTCTTTTTAGGTTGAAGAGCATCATCCAGATCCTGAGATGTCATTGCTGGTTTATATAAGAACAAAGTGTATCCTTTAAGAAAACAGAGGCAAATCTGTTGTCTTTCAATCCTTAAATCTTTAATATTATCTGCCGTCTATTTGCAATTTATTCATCTTGCCTGTTCCCCTTACCCTTTTCTATCCTTACTTACTCCTTGCAACGTATCGTGTAAGTTGTAACCCCCTGCCACCCATATTTCTCATTTGGGCTTTTTTAAATTGATTTAAATACAGAGAAAGAAATATTATTTACGTTCATAGGTAGCTGATTCCAAGATTTAATGTTTTTATAACATAAGCTCCTTTTCTTGAAATTCATATGTGGTTTTGGCAGTTTTAAGGTTTTAAGAGAAATTCTCAAGCTATGATAATATTCTTTAATAACAAAGTACTTTCTAAACCCACCAAATATCATTTCATGAACAATTTTATACAAAATACATGAAACATTTTTATCTCTTCGTTCTGATAGATTTTCTTTTTTCAAACAAAGAAATAAATCTCGGCTAGGGAACCTCCATTCAACTTGGAGTATATCCCCGAAATGTCCTATTCTGTAGTTTTGCAAACTTTCTAAAATTCCTTTCCCGGCATTCTTCTAAATTGCACTACAGTAATCAAACTTAACTTGAATTACTGATTTATAAAATATTAGTGCAGTTTGCTGTGTAACATATGGTCTAAGTCTTTTCAACAAATACATGTATATATCTTTTGATACCTTCTTACTTAAATATTCATTATGTTTACCCCAATCCAAATGTTCATCAATAACTATTCCAAGATACTTACAATGGGTTACACGTTTGAGAGGAACATTTTGTATGTAAAGATCTGGTACTATAATATTTTGTAGCCGTTTCTTCGTTCCAATAAAAAGTAATTCACATTAAAAGCAAGTCTCTTTCGTTTTACCCAAATATCAATAAGTAATAAGTCTATATTTAATGATTCGGTAAGGGTTTGATGATTTGCACTAGCGTAATAAAGACACGTATCATCAGCATATAAAGATGTTTTACATGTTTTCAGACATAAAGGCATATCATTAATAAATAAGATAAATAACAACGGTCTAATATTTGACCCTGCTGTATTCCACATTGCATCTTTTGTTAATGCGATGGGCCAATTAGCTACTAAACCACTGTAATGACATTTCATTCAAGCCAATAAATCGTAGATTATTCAAAAGAATTGAGAGGTCCACTGTATCAAAGGCCTTTTTAAAGTCAAGGGTCACCACTCGTACAAGATTATCTTATCTAAACTATCAAGCCAGTCTTCCGTGACGTTCAATAGAGATGTCATTGTAGAGTGTTTCGGTCGAAAACCTGATTGGTTGCAACTTATAATTCCGTTCTGATACATACAACCGTAAAGTTGATCATGCAAATACAAATTTTTCGACAACATTAGCTATCGCTGGAAGAATTGATATTGGTCTATTGTTCATATCAGACTTTTTTCCCGATTTAAAAACTGAAATAACACGAGACATTTTCCATTGCAGAGAAACAACACCTTGCTCAAAAGACAGATTTATAATGTATGTTAAAGGCTTGAGAATATAAGTCATAATTTTCTAAAATTCAGCTGGTACATTATCTGGACCAAAAGTCTTTTTATCTTTTAAGTTATTAATAACAATTAAAACGGAATCCATCTTCAGGCAAAACAGTATGCAGTATATATGCACGTCTGTCTGTCTGCATGTCTATCTGTCCGTCTGTCTATACGAGAATTTCAATTTCGTTACAAAGTCTAGGCCGTAAAAACATTGATCATGTTGATATGCTAATGTGCTTAAAAAAATGATCTCTCCTTTTTTATCTAGTATGACTCTTTGAAAATCAATACATATATACAATATTAAGTTATTGTTGAATTCTATCAAAATTTCGATTTATCTGAATGGCATGCGCCAACAATTTTCTAGTTCATTATGGTCTCACGCCGATCATCGACAGCACATTGGAGCCATGTATCTGTAGAATAATGTTCTATAAGGACAGATTATTCTACCAACAGTTAAAAGATCATTAGCAGTCAAATAAGATTGAAGGTTTCATACATGAATCAATTAAATATACTTTTTACAGTGCGGCACATAACGTTAGTGGCCTGTAGTTTGAGCATGAATCTTTTGTTCCTTTGCTTTTACAGATATATTACATCATTTTTAATCATTAAATGTTGTCCCATATCAGTATTGAGATTTTTGTTAAGGGTTAACATTCTGAGATATTTTAGATTTCCTTAATTACGCATGTATAAATACAGTGGGGCTGAAAGGTACAAAGTCGGGCTGTTCAGAAGGAGGATGCGGGGCGTGTACAGTGATGGTTTCTTCGTATGATTCCAACTCCAACAATATTCGGTATCCTTTTTTTGTGTGATATGTTATAATGGCGGTGGTCTACAAAAGGGGGCGGGTATATATATATATATATATATATATATAATAATAGTGAACATTTATATGTATATATATATATATACATGAATATATATAATATGTGCCCACTCTCTAATAAGAAAAACAACAATAATGATAATGATGATGATGGTGATGATGATAATATAATAATAATGATAATAATAATAATAATAATAATAATAATTATGCTACTATTACTACCGTACTACTACTACTTCTTCTACTACTAATACTACTACTAATACTCATAATGATGATGACGATAATGATGATGATATCAATAAACAGGGAGGGAGAGAAAGAAGGAGAGAGTGAGAGAGAGAGAGAGAGAGAGAGAGAGATAATATGAAAAGGAGATGAAAGCTCCATGACAAGACATCTGGCAATAAAATCAAAGAAACCTCTAAAATTAATCAACTATTGAAATATATGAATTAAAGTCATGCTATAATTCTTGACATTGTCGTCCTCTCCTATGGTAAAACCTGCTTCTTCTCTGCCTGCATGAATATAGCCATCGAGCTGTAAATGCTTGTCTAGCCCCCGTATGTTCAATTCACGGTGCTGCTGTCACAACTGTAGAAGGCATTGGAAGCACGAAAACAAAGTTGCACCCCGTTCAGGTAAAGACAGAACTCGCCCTCATTTCATTTCAAATTCTATCCCACCGCTGCCGCCATAAGTTGGGCCTGGGACACGCGGGTTCGGTTTCATGAAACTTGTTATAAATAACAAGATACAATAAAGTTATAAGCTATTGATATCCCTATATTTTATTGGCTATGAACAGATTTGCCATAGATCTGTGGAAATTCTTATCGATTAAAAGTTTTAAGAAACAGGGCCCTGATATAATAGGCCCACACTTTAAAATATATCTATATACAACTGTATAACTTAAACTTTTGATGAACTGTGATCCATCGGTGTGAAATTTCTTTTTATTGTATTTGTATTTTGTATTGTTTGTCAATGCAATAATTTAATTTGTAGGAAAAATTAAGTTTTAAAAATAAACTTTTGATAAAGATATTACTATTGAAAATGTGTTTTATTCTCATTGTGGAATACATGATGTGTTGCCCAAATAAAATGTCAAAAAATCCATCTATTTATAGAACCATAATATTCATATTAGTTTGGAACTGAAAATATTCAAGTTATTCGTTTGATCACTTAGTGATATGTTACTAAATAGGAGCGGATTGCTTTGGCCCATGGTACTCAGTGTGGTTTTTGTACTCCGGGAATGGTAATGTCGATGTATACACTTCTGAGAAACAATCCTCATCCTACCATGGAAGAAATCCAGACAGCACTAGGAGGGAACCTCTGTAGATGCACTGGTTACAGACCCATCCTCGAAGGTTACAAGACGTTTGCTAAGGTGAGGTGGAAAATATGATGCTGAAGAGGATGATAAAGAAATGATGATGATAATAATAAGAAGGATGTAGAGGAGGAATAGGAAGAGGGGAGGAGGAGGGGGAGGAGGAGAAGGAGGAGCAAAATACCGATGATGATGAGGCAGATGAGGATAATTAATGGTGTATAATGAAACTGATGGTGGTGTAGGTGTGGCGATGTTAACGATTATGGTGATGAGGACGATTATGTTTTTGGTGATACTGATGATGACGACGTTTGCTAAGGTAACATGATGATGATGTTTATGGTATTAATGATACAGATGATTATAATAATCTAATTGTAATCCTTACAAACCATCTTTATCCTTCCAGGTATGAAGAATTGTCACTGAATCAGTAGATCATTTTATTTATATTTTTTAATTTTTCCTTTAGGATGGCGGTTGTTGTGGAGGGAAATGTAGGCAAAACAACGTCACTGATGAGGTAAGGACATTTATAATCACAAAATGAATTGAACAATTCAATAGTAAATAGATTTTTTTAATATAAATATTAAATAGGGTTTCAAAACTGAGACAGCAAATATTAAAAAGGTGATAACCAATATGCGATACTACTTTTTCTCTTTTCATTTGGATAAAATGGTTCTTGATGAACAGCTGTAGAAGTTTTCCCTTTGTAAAATATTACAAGAAAAAATTCGGTTCTACACACGCGAACATTACAGGCTATAAATGACACACACGTGAACGCAAAATACAATAAAAAGACTACAAAAATTGCTGATTCAATGTCCTAAACAAATATTTATCAATGTTTGGTTACTCTTTGGAACAGGTCGTGCCCAGTGGACTATGAGCTTGGCAATATGATATTGATAAATTACTATGTAGTGAAGAGGGTCATACCTTGATCTTTGATACTATTAGGAAACCATAAATATAATGTTCGAAACAACAACTACAGGGCCAGTTAACACAAGAGACACGATCACGAGGACTTTAACAACCAACCTGGGGCAATTTTGATAGCAAAGAAGTGGGTCAATATTTGAAACGTGCGAACGATGGCATATATAATCTGAACATGATGTCTGTATACTGAAGTAATGCGATAGGGTATTGAAAAAGCCCTTGAGTTAAATTTTGAAAGTCTTTGATATCGTGCTATGGGTAGTTAATACTAGATAGATCTACAGCTAATCTAAAGTTATATGAATTATCAATCTACCTATACTTTCTAACTTGATTTAACAGGTAGGACTACCACGCCGATTGTTTGATCCAGCCAAGTTCACACAATACGACCCAACACAGGATATAATATACCCTCCAGATCTAATGGTATATGATTTTTATAATAGTTCTTTTTTATCCTCTCTTTCTCTTTTGATCTAAAATCAAGATCCCTATACATGTTTTCTTAATCATTTTAGATAGCATATGTAGTTAAGTTAAGTTAACGATACATTGATTATTTATCTAAAAAGACCTGATAAAATGATAGAAACAAGGGCGTCGCTAAAACATTCTCGGGGGCTGTGTCGATAAATCTGCGTACAAGTAAGTTAACAATGATTCCATGACATTTGCTCCGGCGACAATTGCTCCGCTGTAAATTTCATACACTAATCGAATGGCTAACTTCAACCCTGGATTCAACACTATACCCTACCCTAAACCTAACCCTAAACCTAACATAAAACCCTATTGAAACCCTAACCCTGACCCTACATCTTAGACGAAATAAAGCCCGGAGCAATTGTCGCAGGAGCAAATGTCGTGTCACCTTAACAATTCCAACAAGGAAGCGATAAGAAGAAAAAGGGTTGGGGAGGGGGTCGGTGGAGAGGGGGTAAACACCTATCCATTTAGGAACACCCCGGCACAGAAAGCGTGGGCATTTGAGTTTTTTGCTTTTTATCCCCGATATAACTTGATAAAAAGGTTTGAATGTCTGGACTTCGAAATGAAGAACAGAGCCGTTATAATTGAGAGCAACCCAAGTGTGTTCTTTATAAATAATTGTTTTTTTAATGTAAATAAGTATTTTTATACTGTTTATATGGAAAATAAAACCAACCAAACAACGAACTATCCGATAGGCCTCAATGAGTTTGTTAGAACGAGTATCAATCATACTTTTCCCACATGTAAAGTGTCAACGCTACGTCATTCATGTCAGTAGTGCAATTTATTTTTTATTCTTATTTTGCTTGTTTCAAATAAAATACAGCTATCTGCCACGAAAGAGGATATGCATTCTCTAACCTTTAAAGGTCCGCGCGTGACCTGGCATCGACCTTTGACCGTGAATGAGCTACTTGACTTGAAGACGAAACATCCGTCTGCAAAGTTAATTGGTGGAAATACTGAGATTGGTAATATTTCTACGTTCCTTTTTTTCGCACTACAAAATACTTGGGATGCACTGAAAGATATGTTATTGCCAAATGACTCTCCTATACATAATATCACACTTACACAAAATTATTTGAAATTGATCAGAACACAAATATATTTTTTTTGCGAAAACAAAGAATGCATACTGGAATGTACCAAGAATATTATTTATGAAATTGCTATTTAATATTATGCATACACAAAATATAATTTGATAGCACCAATCTTTGGTATAAAAAAAATATACTTCTAGAAAAGGTATTATTATTATAGTAAGCTTGAACTGTTGTAGTTAATTGTGTAGTGTTTGCATTTCTCGGAGTATTAAGTTCAAACGTGAGGAATGCATTATTTGAAGGCACAGAACACAATTGGTTATAGCTTTACACACTAAGAAAAAATGGTGCAACTATGCACCTTTAGGGGTTCAAACCGATGCAACAATAGCAGCACCTTTAGGGGTTAAATCCTGCACCCTTTTTAAAGGTGCAATCCTGCACCCTCTAAAAGGGTGCCAGATTGAACCATTTAGGGGACATGTTAGTACCCTTTATGGTTCAATCCTGCACCTTTAGGGGTGCAAACCGATGCAACAATAGCAGCACCTTTAGGGGTTAAATCCTGCACCCTTAAAGGAGGGTGCCAGATTGCACCTTTTAGGAGACATGTTAGTACCCTTAATGGTTCAATCCTGCTCCTTTAGGGGTGCAAACCGATGCAATATCAGCACCTTTAGGGTTCAATCCTGCACCTTTTAATAGGTGCAATCCTGCACCCGTCATCGGAGAATACTCATGGCATTCGCTCGTACACAAATACATATTAAACATGTATGATGTTTCTTGGTTAGTAATCATATAATCAATATATCTATTGCTAAAACGTGAATGTAATTGCAACATGATCAGAAAAAATAAATAATATTGCTTAATGATTGCCGAAGGAAAATACAAATCACAAAATTGATGTGCATTGTCATAATTTGCTTAACAAAGTCATGATAAATGTATTTTTATGTGAACACGTGGAAAGTAATCATGAATATGCATGCACTATGCAAATTTTTATTTTGCACCCTTTTTGGTCGATAGGGTTCATTTTTGTTGGAAGGGTGCAAAATCTTATATTGCACCTTTTTTTTAACCCCTTTTCCTTCAATAGGGTTCATTTTTATGTAAAGGGTGCAAACTATTATTTTGCACCCTTTTTTGCACCCTTTTTTCTTAGAGTGTAGAGTAATACTCTGAACTAGCGAAGATAAGTAAGGCCTGCTCATACGTCAGCGCAGGAAAGCTAAAAATTTACCTAATTTCTGGGGAAAATAAATAGAATCTGTATGATTTTTTTTGGTGGAAGACACAAATAGGATAACATTATTTTGAAAAGTTGAAAATGGAGAAAGACTGGCATATGACACAAAATTGATTGACGTCGTTTTTATTGCAGGTATTGAAACTAAGTTCGGGAACAGGCTCTACCCTGAACTAATCGATGTAAACCATGTCCTAGAATTAAGAGAGCTAAAGGTCAAAGGTGATGGTATTTTGGTCGGTTCTGCCGCCACTCTTAGTGAAGTGGAAAGCTTCTTCAAAGAGATCATCAAACATGAAGAGGGTAAGCAAGACAAATAAAGTAAGAATCGCATTTATTTTAAGGTGACTTTGTACATAATATGATCTCATGTAGATGTGAGTTTATTTTATTTTATTTATTTAAAATTTTTTAAAGCTAGAAATCACGAATTTCATCGATTTATTACACACAATCATGAATATTTCACCAAAATTTGTCGTGAACTAAAAAAAAAAAAAAAAAAAAAAAGCATGACCGGTCCCTAAATTTTGACCATCTCTTTAAAAAAAAAATCACGAGTGCTATCGACTTGTAAAAGCGTGACCACAGTAGTGGTTCTAGATGTGAATTTATTGATATTTGCTGAATTTGGATGTTTTGCAATAAAACAATATTAATCCACATCTAAACGATTGATGCAAAAGGAATATTGTCTGTCACACAATAGCTCTTATATTGCCTCTTTGTCATGCATTACTCTCTTTAAAAAAAGAGTGAATTTTCACTCTATTTTCACTTTCTTGGGAGTGACGTCCGTGATCACTTGTTTAGGAGTGAAAATCGATTGACTTTAGAGTGCTCTCTAAGAAGAAAAGAGTGAATGTTCACTCTATTTTCACTACATTTTCACTCTCCAGAGGAGTGACGTCCGTGATCACTCGATTTTTTTTAGAGAGTAGACTAACATGACTTATCATAAGTGTAATGTTGATATTATCATTCAAAGATAATATCAGTTTGACTCGCCTTCTAACCTTCTCTCTCACCCACTCTCTCCCTCTCTCTGTCTCCACCTCCTTTCTCCCTTCTCTCTCTACCTCCTCTCTCTCCCTTACTACTGCTCCCCATTCTCTCTCTCTCTCTCTCTCTCTCCCTCCATTCATCTGTTTGTCTCAGAGCGTCTTTCTTTAGTCTTACATTTATACATTGTATACTATATTCTCAGTTGCACAATCACCCAGATTTTAAAAATATTTCTTATTCAGGTTTCAAAACACGAACACTCTCCGCAATCGTTAAGATGCTCCGCTGGTTCGCTGGTCGGCAAATCAGAGACGTGGCTGTAAGAATCTTATAAAACATAAATGATACCTAAATAAATATTGCCATCATCATATTTAATTCATTAGAGAATTAATAAATTCTCTTGGACAATCATAGCTCTTTCATTTATAAAGTAGAATTGTATTAGAATGATAACGTTGGCCAACTCTTTAATGATTGAACAACCTAGGGTGAAATTTACAGTTTGATGTTTTGACGGTTAATATACCTACGCTGATTTAGGTAACATTACCCGTGCTTTTAGTGAGATGTTCAAAATCATTAAATCTCCACGAACCGCCACCATCATCATAATCACCATCGTCCTTTTCATCATTATAATCATCCTTATCATCATCACCATAAATACTACCCATACAACCTCTATCACCATTGCTGCATCTGGCCTTATTGTATCTTCCAACATGCAGATGATTGGAGGTAACATCGTGACTGGTAGCCCTATCTCAGATCTAAATCCCATATTCATGGCAGCCAAGTGTACTTTGGAACTGGTATCACATTCTAGAGGTAAAAAGGGAAACAGCAACAAATCTATGTAGTACATGTACATGTATATGTTATTGTTGTAAACAAAATTATATGATCATTCCATAACTTTAGTCTTAGTTTCCAATGTAGTCTCTGCTTGTTTGACATTTCATTTAATGTACGAATGTGCGATTTAAATCGTTTGATACCTAATCTGCAAATGAAAAAGATCATGGTTATTTTTGTTCTTGCTGAACATGGTTTATTATTTAAATCGACTTTCATTATTTATGTAACGCCCTTGTTGTTTTCCATAAGCTTTGAGAACAATTTTATCAAGTATATTATCCAAATCATTACAAATACAGGTACTCGTTTTGTGGTTATTGATGAACATTTCTTTACGGGATATCGCAAAAATATCATCGAACCAGACGAAGTGTTGAGGTCTATCATGATTCCGTTCACCCAAGAGGTAAACTGTCTATACGTTACACATATAATGACAAGGTTCTAAACATAAAATATGGAATGTTATTTCAGTTAAGAAAGTTTTATGGACTCGAGATAATGTTTATGCTATGTCGTTATAATTTGTTGAGTAATATAATTGATGGCCTACAGACGGTTTTTATTTTGTAATAATACATCTATGAAATCTGTATTTTTTAAAGTACCATGCTAAAAAATAACGCAGTGTTCGGGAATGTGGAAGAGTAAGTACACTGTTGCACAGTGCTCCACGGTGTAAAAACTAATTTAAAGCATTGTAGAAACAAAAATGAATATTTTTAATAACAGTATTCTACGGCGTATAGAAACAGAGTGAATGCAAAGAGCGGCTACAGTGTTCTACAGTTTAGACACAGATTTACCACAGTGTGTCTCTTTCACTTTGAAAGTGTTTCACTCGGCGGAATATTTAGCGGTTAATGATACAAAATGATGGTGTAAAGTCCCTTGCATTATAACATTTTTAATAATGTTATTAATAATAAATTACTGTTTTATTCATGCAATTTCTTGATCGCCATCTTTGAGTACGTTGCAGCATATTATTCTTCATCAATTTTCCCCTTCTCTACAAAGAATGAGTACGTCTTCGCTTTCAAACAATCGCCACGCCGTGAAGACGACATCGCTATCGTCAACGCTGGAATGAGAGTTGCTTTCGAGTGCGACACCGACATCATCAGAGACCTGACATTGTCTTTCGGAGGGATGGCAGCAACCACAGTCCTTGCTACCAATACCATGCAGAAACTGAGGGGAATGTTAGTCGAATACAGAATTCATACATTTCATCCTGTACGTTTTTTTTTTTTACATCACTTTATTGTTCAACTATACTCGAACAACAAAGGAGAAGATACAATAGCCCAGGACAAATCCATTTTACTGGAAAATGCATGGCATTAAACGTACATATAATGTCATATAACAACAATTACATAATATTAATACAGAATTCATATATTTTATCATGTAGATGTCAGCGCATGTGAATAAAGTCGAATACATTCTTACTTGGGGAAAGAAAAACAATAGGAAAAATCTATTTGCACTTTTTCGGAAATTCCGGCTTTAAAATAGAAATAAAAACCTTGATTAAGCTTTATCAGATGCCAAAATGATAGGGATTATTTATTTAGAATGGAAATCGATGTTCAGAATTCAAAAAAGAAATACCGGTAGTGGAATCCACTCTCGACAGAGTTATTCAACCGCTACTGTGGAGTTGATTCCGCTATCATTTGTAGTAAATTCTTTTTTGGGGTAAATCATTAAAAGTGTATTCCTACTCATCTGTATTAAGAGAGTACGCTTTGCTTCTTTCTCTTTTCGACTCTGACTCTGTGTCCCCATCTTACCCTCTTAAAGAAAATGGGACGAATCAATGCTGGAAGTAGCCTTCACCTCTTTGTCAGACGACCTCCCCCTTCCCGCCGGGGCTCCGGGCGGGATGGAACCTCACCGACAATCATTAGCAGTAGGATTCTTCTTCAAGTTTTATTTCATGGTACTTGAACAACTGCAGTCTCGCCCGGTAAGTTTACCATTTTTATTAAGCAATTATTCATCATAAAGAGTTATAAGTCATTTCCCCACGTATGATGGAAATAGACATTTATGTACTGTCACAGTGGTAGAAAATACCAGACGTAAATGTTGGAAAAGAAACCTTAAAACATGAATTTGTCAATAAAATGTGTTGTAATGTTGCAGTAATAGAAGTGTCACTGGCGGTCTCCAAAATATATTCTGATTTACAAAGTTAGAAAATTCGTACTCGTCATTGTCCACGAAAATATTATCAGTTGATCTGAATCATTATTAAACCCAGCCTCTGTAGTGTTTATTCTTTAGCTCTTTCTGAGTAACTGCATGAGCATTTTGAAGAACAGGCGATATTTTGATTTGATTTGATTTATTGGTTTCTGCATCTTTTTTCTTTTTTTCATCATACATTTTCATGAACATAATATGGTTTGATACAATATTTTAAGTGTATATAATTTTATACAGATAATAAACGAATTTAAACAAATACATTGAATGCATAATTAACATACACTGTCGCTAATATAGTTGGAATATTTTTGTTTTACCCCAATTTATGGAATTATTTTAAAAATAATTTAAAAATAATAGATCTAGATAATAGTATACATTCTCAGATTTTATTGAATAATAATTTGACAATGTGTGTTTTGCGTGACTGCTAAAGCATGTGTATGCTACTATGCTTATCAAATAGGGGACCTACGCCCTTAACTCATAAATGACAGTAATGAGGATTAATGCCCCACAGAGGGCACTAATATAGCACATCGACACGGTTTTGATCCTGGGGCCTCACAGTTACGAGGCCATTGCTTTGTCACTGAACCATGACTGTACGCAGCGGGGGCTAGGGTAGGGGGCAGTTTCCATAAATTAAAAAAAAAACAGAAAGTGCAATAAATTTTCAATAATTTATTGCATTTTATCCCGGTCCCCAACATAAACAAATCCTCTGGATGGCCATGCATTATGGCTCAAGGCCATTCTTAAATGGAATTTTTCAGTTTGCCTTGTAGGGTAAGAGTGGATGGTTTTATTCAAATTAAACAATGTGGGGAAATATGAAGGTAGAAGACCATTTTGTAAACGAAACATGAAAAGTGCTATTTGTAGAATATATATATCATCAGCTTTTAGAGTTTTTAGTTTTGAAAACAAGGGATTGGTGTGGTCGCGATAGGAAGAATCAGTACATATACGCATTGCTTTCTTCTGTAAAAGTAAAATGGTGTCAACGTTACTTTTCGAATTTGCCCATATAATGTTACAATATGAAATATATGGCAGTATTAATGTATTATATAACATAGACAAGATATTTGAAGGGACATAATATTTCAATTTACAGAGAATACCAATATTACGTGAAATAGTATTAGAAATATATTGCACATGATTATTCCATCTCAGATTTTCATTGATCAAAACACCAAGGAATTTTGTGCTATCTTTTTTTCCAATAATTCACCATCCAAAGTATTTGTTGTTACTTTTTGGCTTCTGGTGAAATTACAGATTGACAATTCTTCCCGGGCGATATCTGCCATCGACAAGAGTGCCATAGCTGCGTTGAAAGATGGGCCAGTCAAAGGGGTGCAGTTCTTCCAGGTATGTTCCTCCATTAACGCAATGACCATCCATCCTGTTATCTATTGTAGTGGGGGGAAATGCATATCGATGTACTTACCGCTATATTTGTGAATATAGCGTATTATATACCTCATACATAGATTGTCATTCACTGATTGGTCAAAACTATATCACATGTCAAGGAGCATTTCGATCTATCAAGTATCATTACGTCAGAGGGTTTGATAGCTACTATCAAACCCCGGGATAGGACCCCTAACCCCTCCCGCGACTTAGTTGCGCACACAAATTTTTTGAGTTGCTAGGCTACCGCAATCGCGCGGTTACGCGCAGCGCGTAGGAATTCAATACACTCGCCTGGGACTTGATGTTGGATTTTTCTTATTCTGGTGAGTAATTCCTCTTGATCTAGTTTCCTGTTTTTTAGTGCTAGATCTAGACCTACAGCTAGACTTAATCATGAATCAATAAAAAGGATGAGGTATATAAAACAAATATGGACTGCTCTGTAATCGGATGATGGTGGGAACTACCACTCCCTCGGTGGTGTTCACACCGGCCCTTCTATCACCCCTCGGCTTCGCCTCGGGGGTGATAGAAGGACCGGTGTGAACACCACCTTGGGAGTGATAGTTCCCACCATCATCCTCATGAGCAGTCAATATTTGTATATTATTTGCTCACAAGTAATGGTCATTTTCCACTTGGCCTAATTTTCATAAGATGTATAACAAAGAAAAACAAATAACAACGAAAATAATAACATCATAATGATAAATCCACGATAACGTCAGCAACACTTTCGAGAAAACACGTAAAGGACCGCTTTTTGATGAGTGCATATTACAAGAAAACATTTCAGGAAATTGAATAGGAGGAAATGTATATTAAAGGGCAAGTCCACTCAAAAAATAACTTACTTACACTATAGAAGCAGAAAAATTAGACAAACAATAACAAAAGGTTCGAGCAAAATCGGATAACTAATAAGAAAGTTATGAATTGATTTTTGATGGTTTGTCTGATTTTTCTGCTTCTATTGAAAGTAAGTTTTTTTTGGAGTGGACTTGCCCTTTAAGAGTGTATAGTTTGTATCTTAATATGCATGTAAATTAATACTTTATCGGACGACATGGTTCATACATGTTCTATATAGGAAGTACCCTCTGGTCAACCAGACCATGACCCTGTAGGTCGTCCCATCAGTCACAAGGCTGCCTACCAGCACGCTACGGGAGAAGCAGTGTACATCGATGACATGCCGAAAATTTCAGGTAAAAATACTCAAATGTTGATTACACATGAGCGTCTCGTTAACCAAAGTGGTTTTATAGACGTATTAAGTTTTTAAAAGTCATCAACAGAGAGACATTATTAGAGGGTCTTTTTTTCTTTCCACAGAAAGTAGTTAGCGTTCGTTCAAATATACAATGTTAGTATAATCCCAGACATTTTCATGAGGAACTCTAGGCCTATCGGAATAAAAAAAAATATGGTGTTCTATCAAGTCTATAATCAATAAATGAAAACAGAATCAACTGTCACTTTCCAAGCTTTTTTTTAATCAAGAAAAAAAAGAAAGACCCAGCATTTGAAAGCAAAATTAATGCTTATTTGAATCAAAGGACGGATAGATAGTAGTAATTATGCAAACCTTTCCGGCATTCTGACTTTTTCTCTTTATATCATAATAACAGTGCTCTCTTTTAATATCTTTTTTCAAAGGTGAACTCCACATGGCCTTTGTCTATAGCGGGAGGGCGCATGCAAAAATCACGTAAGCATTTTTCCGACTGCTTTCATGGATAAAGTACACTCTTTGTAAAAATAGTATAGCCCCAAGCATATCATGTAGATGCATTTATAATTATATTAGTCGTAACCGTACAAAATTATTCATAATCTTTTTTTCGTATTATATTTACGTATATGCAAAACGTTTGGAAAGAAACATTATCATCAATGTAATGTCAAAACAACATTAACATTTAAAAACCATTAATGTTATATTCTTTCTCTCTCTCTCTCTCTCACACACACACACACACATATATATATATATATATATATACATACACACACGCACACACCCACAAACCCCCCTCTCTCTCTCTCTCTCTCCCTCTTTTCCTCTTTCACTAACACCATTCCTCTCAATTCTCCCACCCTCATTCGTATATTTCCTTTTACACAATCACATGGATACGATATCATACCTCTCTTTTGTTTCTTTATTTAATTGTCTCTATCTCCTTTTCTCTCTCTCTCTCTTCTTTATCTCTCTCTTTCTCTCTCTCTCTCTCTCTCTCTCTCTCCCTATTTCCCCTTGCCCTCTCTAATCCCTGTTCTATAGAGCTATCGACCCATCTAAAGCTTTAGCCATGGACGGTGTTCGTGACTTCATATCTGCTGTAGATGTCCCTGGCAGCAACTATGTGGGAGTCAACTTTCAAGACGAGGAGCTGTTCGCCACCAAAGAGGTCATTTTACAGACTTGAAATAAATAATGAATATGTAT
This sequence comes from Strongylocentrotus droebachiensis, assembly GCA_035222895.1. Taxonomy (NCBI): domain Eukaryota; kingdom Metazoa; phylum Echinodermata; class Echinoidea; order Camarodonta; family Strongylocentrotidae; genus Strongylocentrotus; species Strongylocentrotus droebachiensis. The sequence goes on from JAVYIG010000004.1 coordinate 476,603, forward strand.
TGAGCATGAGGAACAATGATAAAATTTAATTGTCCAAAAGATAATCATCCTTTTTTCCTTAGAATTCCGTTCTATCCACTTTTTGCGAGTCATATCAGTGATCGTTTCATTTAGGAGTGAAAATCCACGCTCAAATCTGTGGAATACACTCCTGAAAAAGTGGATTTTCACTCGTCTGTAACTATGAAGAGGGTAAGATCTATTTTCTGATTGTTATATTCTTTACGAGCACATTACTGCAATAACCCTTGTAAGATGTCCACTTACAAAATTACACCTGATGTATCCTTGAACACCTAGGTGATGTACATTGGGCATGCAGTCGGAGCTATTGTTGCTGATACCAAGGAGCTAGCTCAACGAGGTGCCAAGCTGGTCGAAGTTGACTTCAATGATCTCGAGGCCGTGATCACGATCGAGGTAAACGGCGGCAATCAAATGACTAAGGGCTCTGCAGGAACATCTTGAAGGGGAAGGGCGGGGTGATGACAACAAGCCATGTAGAATAAGAATAACAAACCCTTGCCCACAGAACTCTTAAACATCATACGAATGCCGGTATTGCTCGGATAATTTGGAAACACTTCTTCTTTTGCAAACTGCAAGCGTTCTTCCTGAATGGCACACATTTCAACCAATGACTATATAAAGACTAAAGGATTAACACACCTCTTCCAATATAAACGAATACCACTATGTTTAAGTACCGGTAACTTTTCATGTATTTTCACCACTATGAATATTTTCCCGTTTTCTCAATCTTTTCGATGCAGGACGCAATCGAGAAGGGATCCTTCTTCGACTATACGAGAATCCTGGAAAATGGCAATCTCTCGGATGCTTTCGAAAAGTCTGATTACGTCATTGAGGGAGAGATGAAGATAGGAGGACAGGAACACTTCTACATGGAGACCCAGTGCGCATGCGTGGTGCCAAAGGGGGAGGATGGCGAGTTTGAAATATTTTGTGGTACTCAAAACCCGTCCGCCGTGCCCGTAAGATTCTAATCATTAGTTTTATTTTAAACATGTTCCTTTATATTCGTGTCAAAAGAACAAAGTGTTAATGCACTGTGACCACAGACGGAGATGATTTGACAATTTGATAGTGTTGACGAAAGTGTGTTCTTACAGTGTATTTATATTTTTCGTACAGTTTTTTCACTATGTAAGTCACAGTGTGACGCAATATTAAGCGTGACACAGTGTGACACACAATTAAACAGTGTGCTACAGTATACCACGGTGTGTCACAGTAGTATATCTTATGTAACAGTGTTACACAGTGTGGCCACAGAGACACAATCATAATATCATGTATTACAGAGTGTTAAACAATGTTACAAAATGTGGTCTTAATCAGTGTACCACAGTTTGACAGATCTAGGCTTCTTTTTTCCTATACCTGTATGTCTGCATTGCACTCCCCTACCCCTTATAGATTATGAATATAAACATTCAGAAATCTATGTCATTTTCCTCCCTAGCCCCCTTTTTTTTAACTACACGTTATTCTGTGATTTCAGAGATTGATATCTTCTGTCCTTGGAGTTCCCTTTAACCGGGTCACAAGTCGAGTCAAGCGGGTCGGTGGCGCTTTTGGCGGAAAGCAGTACCGGGCGGCGATATTGGCTGCCGCATGTGCAGTAGCTGCCAACAAGTAGGCATCTTATTCTTTTGATGTAGCCTGAAGCGGTATTGAGGCACATGTTGATGCTTTATCTGCTTTATCTGGGACATATACAGATAACTCTTCCATTCAGACGGACTAATCAACTGTTCAGTTTGCAAATCGTTGACTTGGAAGATAACATTCCAAATTGCTCACCTATTTGAATATTTGATTTATATGTAATTCAGGATGCCGTTTATTAAGGGAAAGAGAACGTGGACAAAATGTCATGAATTATCCAACAATAATCATTGAGCTGTTTCTTGCACACAGAAAGTTAATAAAAACACTACCCCCACCTCAGCGTGATGCCCGTGTTAAAGACACTCTTGAATATGTTAAATTTCTTTTTATCTCTAGGGTTCGTTGTCCAGTACGCTTCATGCTCGATCGTGATGAAGACATGATCTCAACAGGGACCAGGCACCCATTCTTAGGTCGCTATAAGGTCGGATGTACTAAGGAAGGCAAACTCGTCGGTGTTGATATCAAGCTGTTCTCAAACGGCGGCTTCAGTTATGATGTTTCAACTAATGTAAGTAGCTTCCACTGGCATCCCTACTCCAATTACCAACATATAGCTCGAAAATTAATCACACACAATGGCTCTCATATTTTGAAATTTTCCAACAGTGGTACAAACTGGTCATAGTATGTACAATTTTTTTAAAGGAAATGCCCTTTTTCAACAAGCGAAAAGAAGATTACAATTTGCTGGCAAATCACTTGGAGAGGTAGAGTGTCAGGGGCGGATCTAACTTTTTGCCAAGTGGGTGTTTGACCCAGTGGCGGATCCAGGATTTTCAAAAAATCGCGCCGTTTTACTGTTTTCTTCTTCTTCTTTTCCCCCCTCCCCCCCCCCCCCTTTTTTTTTTTTTTTTTCACTTGGCCGCCCAAGATCCTAGATCCGCCCATGAGTGTAACCCGTCTTTCGTCGCCCTTGAACCGGTCAATATCATCGAAGTTTTCATTGCTATCATATGAATGTTATTAAACATATTTTTTGTTTATTGATATGCATTGCATTATGATCATCATTTGCTCTGAACTTGAGCTTCATTGTATGTATGTGAACTTTAGGTAAAAGTTTGGAATACTTGTGACAATTTAAGTTTTATCTAGAATTAGGAATCCTGACAAAAATTCATTGACATCGAGTAAAGTTTTACCTGACCACATATTATTGACAAAGCAAATAAATGCTTTCCTTTTTCTCGTCACATATATATTGAAACTTCTTTCAAACTGTTTGATTTGTCTATCTCAGGTGATGGATAAAGCGATGAATTACTTTGACAACGCGTACCGCATGCCCGCTTTCAGGGTGGAGGGACGAGTCTGTCGCACCAATCTGCCATCCAACACAGCCTTCCGCTCGTTTGGCACTCCGCAGTCGATGATAATCACCGAAACACTCATGGACGATGTCGCAATCAAGTGCGGGATCCCTCAACATGAAGTAAGAGAAATGGAGAATCAAGTCATAACGAATGTATAGTATTTGATTGCGAAGTATATGATTGATTCACCGTGTGATTTTGGAAATATTATCATATTTCTACATATTAACTATAGCATTTGTAAAATAATCATGAGAATATATCGGCGGTAAACATATGCAGTTCTTGTAAAACATATGTTTCATAAATTTTAATCGGATGGTAAATATTACACAAGAAAATTAGCAAAATAATTAAGAGGTTATGAACTTGAAGGCAGGGGATTCTACTGTTGCCCACAATGTTCCGATTTGTCGACAGCCATATCCGACAATCAGGCGCGGATCCAGGATTTCTTAGGGGAGGGGGCCCAACTTTTTTTTTTTTGCTCCCGAAAATTTGAAAATCGCGCCGGTGTCATAGGCGATTTGTTCCGTGCAGGCGATCGGTTCCTCCGGAACCGATCGCCTGGATATGTACCCGCCGATTTGTTCCGGATTCGTAGATTCGTTCCGCTAGTCACAGGCGATCGGTTCCGGCCAGGCGATTCATTCCGTGGAACCAATCGGCGGGATATTTAGCCGCCGATCCGTTCCGAATCTCATCGGAGAGCGTGCGTGCTCACGTATTATTGAATACACGCCATGGTACACCCCTAAAGCAAAATGAACTATTCTGGTCGGCCTTTGCAACCAATCAAACTTCTCCAAATTAGCTACACCAACGATTGCCAATTTGAGAACTTTGTATAGAAATGCAGATTCCCGTTGTTCAAATATGTTGATAATTGCGGCCATTAATGATTGACCACAAACAGGAACTATAGACAGCGCCGTCGCGAAGCGACGGGGACTGGGTGGTCTAGCAAAAAGGGCAGTTGTTGCCATAGGCTTAGTTTGCCTGTAAAAGCAGATGTCGGGGTGTTTTCTAATCAGGCCTTCTAATTTGGTTTGAATGCTGCTTTATATGATATCGTGTTACGTCAACCACCTATTACCGGGCTTCATCACAGAATCTAATTATGCATGTGGGCTGCATGCATGATGTACATGTAGTTAAAATGAAAGATGCGGGGTGGGGTGGGGGGGGGGGGGGCGGGGTCAACACCAACAAAAATGAGTGGTCGAGCTGATAATTAAGAAGGACCAATAAAAAAAAAAAAAAGAAGAAAAGAAGAGAAAGAAAATTCCTCAAGTAAAAGACGTGTCCGGCAGAATAAAAAAAAAAAGAAATAAAAGAAAAACCCGACATATTTTGTTGAATTTTCAACCCTTGGTACTAGCCGACAAAAGTTAGTGTTAAACAGAGCCATAGCATAGTGTGTCTATACCCCCCCCCCCCATTCCGCTACATACAGTGGCAGATCTGTTGCGCCCCCTTGTTTGGAAACCACTAATTTCACGTACATTTTCACGTACATGTAGGCCTAATATCAGAAAACTATCGCCTGCCCCCCCCCCCGTTTTTCAAATTTTCGGGCTGCGCCCGGCCCCTTTTTTCGAATCCTGGATCCGCCGCTGTAGTGCGCACCCTTTCCTTACTTATTCCAAGTGCCATTTTAATATCAATTGTCACAGTTTTTTTTTTTTTTCTATATATCTTGTCAAGGCGTCATTCATTCAAATTCTTCGACCGCTAGTTCTGAAATGTATTGTCTATGCGACAAACTGAATGTGAATAGCAACTGATTAAAATTGCAATGCATGTACATGTGAATTTATTAAGCAGTACTACTATATTAATATCTACAGTCACTTGTTTACCAGAAGCAAGAAGCTCTCTGGATCTACCGTATGCTTCTCACCCTCTTTCGCTCCGACTCTCCTACACTCTCTTCTAAACCAAAATTGTACTGTGTGGCTTATTCTTCTTTAAATATATATATTTTCAACTAAAAGTCAAATGTACTTTATATGTTCTTGTACAATACCCAAATGATTTTTCTGCAAATATTAATAAAATCATACAGCTTGAATTAATGTACACTGAAAATGAACATAAAATTTATGTATTTATTTTAAATGTCAAAACTTTTATTTTTCAAAATATGATATGCTTTTCTTTTCACAACGGCACATCAAAGAATCACGCTTTGAAGCACCACATGAAATGATGCAATAGGCAAGCGCTGGACATAATTTCTTTTTCTTTTTTTTACAATGCAAGTAAAACGATATGATATGATACATGTTATGATACATATGTACATGAATTAAGCATGTCAAACATTTCAGAATGTTCTACGTATTTATGTACCAACATTTAGCTATCGTAATCAAGCTCATTATTCTCGATTGAATGAACTAAAATCCTCATAGGTTATAAACCTTATTATTAAGTAATATTTCAAAAAAAATAATATTGGTTTTCATTCCAACAATAAATACAAAAGTATCAAGATAAAGCTAAAATTTATTTTTACCATGTTTATTCGACACAAGTAATAAAAATGTACGCGATTATATAAGCAGAAACGTTCGGCCAATGTCGGATAAGAACGGCGGCTTTCGAACGTATCTGCGAACGAGTCGATCCAGTAGATTCGTTCCGCGGAACAAATCGGCGCGCCGATTTGTTCCGCGGAACCCGGAACAAATCGCCTACCACACCGGCCGAAAAGTCGCTCAGTGGGGGGGAGGGGGGGGGGGGGGGGGGGGGGGGGGGGGGGGGGGGAGTAGTGAGCACTTTTTTTTTTTTTTTTTTGGGCCCTCGAAAATTTAAAAATTTGCACCCCCCCCCCCTTGGGCGCCAGGGGGGCCCATCCCCCCAAAAAGGTAAAAATCACGTGTTTTTACACGTTTTTTTTCCCAGGGGGAATGCATCACCGACTGATGACGGGCACGTGATGATCCTTGGGTACAGGAGCCGGAAAGAACTCTATGTACGCCTTCACCGAAATATGGCGCATTTTGAAAATATAGCCATGTCGGTAAAATATCCTGCCTTTAAGAAATTTCGTATTCGAAAATGGTACATGTTTATTCATTTCTCAATATAAAGGCAGATCATCTGAACAATTTACTCAAATTCTACCAAAAATATGTTTCTTTGTCATCAACATTTTAATTTGTCATAACTTTCTATCGTTCATTCTTGTGCTTTTTTTGTCATCAGATGAGAAAGATGAATTTCTACCAGGAGGGTGATGTCACACCTCAAAACCAGAAAATTGAGGATTTCACATTACCTCGCTGCTGGGATGAGTGCCTCACCAAAAGCGACTATGCCATGCGAAGGGAAGCTGTCGATTTCTTCAACAGGTAATTCGCTCATAAATTGTCTTTTGGGGGATGTGGGGTAACCAGCTATGTGTTAATAGGTACAGCAAAACTTAATATAGACGAGGAGGATGTAGAAGAGAGTAAGCAAGACAAGACAAGCCAAGACAAAAATGGGGAGAGAGTGAGAGAGAAAGAAAGTAAGAAGGAGAGAAAGAGAGAGGGAGAGAGAGGGAAAGAGAGAGAGAGAGAGAGAGAGGGGGTAAGAGAAAGAGAAAGATGGAATGAAAATGATTTTAGAACAACTCGTTGTAATACGTCACTATAAATGACACTATCCTAAGATAAAAGACATAACTTAAAACAAAAATTTATGTGTAGTCTTATTACAATTTCGTGGTTGTTGCTACGTCGGAAAAATGCCTTGTTATTAAGAGACGAGGTGGCCGAGTGGTTAAGGCGATGAACTGCTAATCCATTGTGCTCTGCACGCGTGGGTTCGAATCCCATCCTCGTCGTATGTTTACTGTTTTTGTGTTTTTAAACCTAACAACTAGTACATGTATTGGAAATTTCGTGTCTTGGAACTAGTGGTCAAACATGTAAACCATAAAGAATGAAATTGTGCGTTATATTCTTTCAAATAGATTTATCTAATTATAATATTCCTTTTAAAGAGTAAAAGTGGAAATGAGTGAAATAATAACAAATAATAATCTTTTGTATTATTTACCACTAGATCAAGACTATATGATGGGTACAATGTTTTAACAAATTCTTCAACTATTTTACTTTTTCTATCTCCCTAACACTAGGAATAATCGTTGGAAGAAGCGAGGACTTGCTATCATCCCTGCCAAGTTCGGTATTTCTTTTCACATAATACAGTTAAATCAGGTGAGGCTCTGGTAGGTGTCCTACTGTCTAGAAATGCCATTTTGTTCTAAAGGGCCTTGCTCTAATTGTTTTCAACCGGGTGGTGTAAAAGGAAGAATTCAAAGGAAATAAAAAGTGATGGGGTGTGGAAAACTTTCTTCATTCTCACCTTCCTCATCTTACTTAGCGAGTCTTCCAAGGCCGGCGGGGTTCCCGAAACCGTATTCCAGGCAACGTTTCCAAACCCCAATCTTTTTTCTAAGATCCCTAGACCCGCTTTTGTTCATTGATGATGTTTTTTATTTAAAAATTCCTACCATGGTGGAAAAATGTTGCGTCTAGAAACTAATCACTATGACAGTAAAAACATTGGTATGATGTTGGCAGAGAAACAAATGTTTTTTGGACCATATTATGATTCATTCATGAATCTTGGGTGATATACTTTGAAGGCTGGTGCTCTAGTTCACATCTACACCGATGGGTCCGTACTCGTCACCCACGGAGGCATGGAGATGGGGCAGGGTCTGCATACCAAGATGATCCAGGTCGCTGCCAGGACTCTCCAAGTCCCCGAGGGGGAGATCCATCTGACAGAGACCAACACCACCAAAGTTCCCAATATGTCAGGGACGGCTGCCAGTACAGGGTCAGATCTGAATGGAGGGGCAGTTAAGGTGAGCATGGAACTGAGGAAAGTCCATGGTTCAATGCCTCCGCCCACCGAATTTGGTGCCACGCATGCAGAGGCATTATATTTACAAATTATCCGTCCGTCCGTCCGTCCGTCCGTTTCGCTAATTCAACGAATTGAACGTTGTCTTCGGCATATTAAAGACGCAGTCGCAGCTATCCTGTTGGTATTACCTGTTTACTACCACATTCTCGTTCCAATGTTTCTCCATTTTCATAGCACAAAATAACTTAATATAAGACTTTACAAAGAATTGGGCATTAAACAGATGGGTAAAATTGATAAACCAGTGATAAGGCATTGACATGATTTTTTAAAGCGATACAGAATAGTTGAACTTACTGCCCTAGCGCTATGTGTATTGCACAGCGCCATCGCATGGTCAACTAGCCAAAAGTGCGTAACCCACTGAACTGTAGTATTGATAAAGTCATATAGGTGAAAATATTATGATTAGGTCTACCAGCCGGTATTGACATTCTAACAGTTTCACAACCATATGTTTAGGATATCAATTATTAACATGTTGTAAACAATTATTAATAACCGTTGGAAATGCTTTATTCTGATAAAACATAAGTGAGCTGATTATGTTTGCACCTGTGGTTGGTTCAAGCATATATAGCTAAAATCTACGTGACTCCATGGTCAGTGACTTGGTTTACAAATTAAAATTATCCTCTGTTATTATTTTAAGATAAACCATGTTCTTCGTTTCATTACTTCTGATTTTTAGAAAGCTTGTGAGACTCTGAAACAAAGACTGGAGCCGTTTATGTACGCCAACCCGAAAGGCGACTGGAAAGCATGGGTAAGGGCAAAATGCTCAGCTCTTCGTATTTGACTTATCGTATCTTGAATATTGTAGGTCGTATGATGCAATATTTTGGTTGAATTATTGGCCATAAAAAAGTTGTGTATTATTTGCTCAAATAATGTTCCAGATTATAGCCAAATCTTTCTCATGAAAAAAAGAAATTAAACATACTCTCATTCCAATGAAATGGATGGGACATTTCATCATCGGAGGCGTGTTACACAAACATCCCAATTTTATGGCCTATTTAGTATTATTGAATAATGATTTAGGAGGTAGATTGTTTAATTCAGTAAATGTAAATTCATAAAGGAAAATTGCATCCTTTTGATAAAATAAACCATATTTGTTTTAATGACACACTCCCGAAGTAAAATGTTAAATTTATTTTACAGGTCGAAGCAGCTTACGACGATCGTGTGAGCTTGTCGGCAACTGGATTTTACAAGTGAGTTTTTTTAATAGTGATGATGTAAATAGGCACCTTACCATGTAGTGCCTCCTAGACTGCGATATACATGTGACATATTTGATATTCTGGCTCTGTCAGTGAAACAAGTAGACTCGTAGAATAAAATGACAAGTAGGCCTCTTAAATTTGTTCATTATTTGGATGCGTGTACTACAGGTTTAATCGAAAAAATTATATCTAAATACAATGAGACCTTTGTGTAGAAACAAAAAGATGTGAAGGTAATATCTTTAGCTTCAGACGGCCCCTACTAAATTTACCGCACATTCTCATTTCCGTTTGAAATCAAACATGTAGAGATTAAAGGAATTTTCTTTTGATAATATAATTCTGTATCCAATGCTGCGCAGGACACCAGATTTGAACTATGATTTCGAGAAAAACGAGGGCAAGCTCTTCCCTTACACTACGTACGGTGTCGGAGTCTCCGAAGTCGAGATCGACTGCCTGACTGGTGATCATCGAACTCTCAGAACCGACATCGTCATGGATGTCGGGGAAAGCATCAACCCTGCTATCGACGTTGGTCAGGTTAGTTCGTCCATTTCACTCAAGAAATTCATTCATTTGCTTCTTCACCTTTTCCCCCCAATATTCCAAGATGACAATTAGCACTGCACTTGAGATTTCATATAGAATCGTTTTCCTTAATGTATTTGATTTATGTAATTTCCACGCTTCCGTTTCACTTGCAAACATAAGTCTATATGTTGGATGCTTCTATTTAAAAAGGGAACATTGGGTTTTATTCAGAAGACTACCTGGTACATTTGTAAAGGTCGTAATAACCTAATGGTGATTAACAAAAAATAGGTTACTATATGTTAGGATTTCATCGAAGCTACTACCAGTTTTATTTTCAGTATTGGAAGTTCTATTGAGTTTTTGGAAGGGAAGGGATGGGGGGGGGGGGGGGGGAGGCATAGACCAGGGCCCTGTTTTATAAAAATGTTTATCAATAACAAGTTACAGTAGCTGGTATAAGGTACTGAAATCGTGGTATTTGATAGGCTGAGACGGAATTTGTCATAGAAACTTATCATTTGTTATTGATAACAAGTTTCATGAAACAGGGCCCAGTTTTACGTTATGCTGGAAACTCTACTGTTTCTGTTACACACTTAAATGACCCAAATAGCAACATCATTTCATTCTAACTCGCACACATTGCAGATAGAAGGGGCCTTTGTCCAGGGGTATGGTCTGTTTGTCATGGAGGATCTACGATGGTCACCTAATGGTCAGCTCTTGACCAAAGGGCCCGGGTACTACAAGATACCAGGGTTTGGTGACGTGCCATTAGAGTTTAACGTGACTCTTCTCAAGAACTCATCTAACCCTGACAACATCTGCTCATCTAAGGTCAGTTTTGCAATAGTGACGGCCCATGAGACCAACAGCCCATACAACTGACAGCCAACAAGACCGACAGTCTGACTCGATCTTGCGATCACTTGGACAATAATTTGATAGCCCCGCGATAACAACATGGCCGTCTCATGGACAGTAGCTAATAAAAAGAGTGGGAATAACTAGGGCATAAAATGTCAAACATCCCCCTGATTTCACCTTTTCTGATAAAAGAAATTCTCGTGTGTGTTGAAGGGGCATCGGCCCATCTCACAGTTGGGGGATACAAATGAAATCCTCACTTTATATATATATCATGATGGGATAGAATTGTATACACATTTCAGAGATTGGAAGGCAGCTCCCTAGATTAAACCGACATGCGTGGTCAGATAACGTTGGAAAGGTGATTTTAAAAATGGAAAGAGAAACCGTTGCCAACCGCTGCTAGTGAAAACGAAATTTCTGGTTTGGGAGAGTTAGTTCTCCGAATAGTATAATTTACTGTTCATAGATGATTTTTAAAATGATTAGCAATTTTCTAGGTGTAAACTTTTTTGATTATGACTCACACGGTGTATACCCTTAATATTGTGTGTTATACCACGTAGGCTTGCGGTGAGCCGCCTCTCTTCCTAAGCTCTTCAGTATTCTTCGCTATCAAGGACGCCATGATGTCAGCTAGAGCAGATGAAGGATTGACAGGTGTCTTTCGGTTAGACAGTCCCTCGGTAGCTGAACGGATCAGACTCGGCTGTGTGGACCAGTTCACCAGGATGGTAGGTTCTTCCCGGGTTCTTCATGATATAATAGTGGCGTAGCTGCATGAGGCAAATGGCCCCCAAAAAGGGGAGAAAAGAGGGCAATGTAGAAGGAAAGGGAGAGGGTGAGGCAATGTAAAAAATAAGTAGAGATAATTCCATCCAACACCCTTCGATTAATCTATAGCCTTGCTCTCTTGCATGCCATGACCATGACAGATGTGGTGCCTCTGTTCTTCCCCTATGACTACAAAGCCCCTTTAATGTCTGAAGCCGTGCTACGCCACTGGTCTTTAATGTATAATAAATCAATCGCGAACATTATACATGTATTATCTAATAAGAATGAAATTGTCGAGTTCATATATGAATGTTACATTTATAATATTTTTTTGGATATCTGAATCTAATTGTCGGTGTTTATTCGTTAACTGTAACATACAAAGGGAAGGTCCGTTTTAGATTGTGTTACGACTGGTTGAATTTTAATTCATTTAGTGCGAGATCGAATGATCAATTTTTTAATCGACCAGTTGCTATATAATATAATGGATGATATATTTTATTTTACTCATGTAGGAATCCGTATTAAGTGTTATGTTCTTCTTTACACTACTAACCCGTTCCTTTCTCCCTCCCTCCCCTCCTCTCTCTCTCTCTCTCTCTCTCTCTCTCTCTCCCTCACTCACCCCTTCTCATTCTTTACTCGCTCCCTCTTCATTTCTTCTTCCCATTGCTCAGTTCCCTTCACCTGCACCAGGTACCTTCGAACCTTTCTTCGTCCGACCGTGAGGATTCAAGGGACAGCCAAATATCATACAACAGCCCAAAGGATAATGTTGATAATTGTCCGCGTTTATATAGCGCGTAATACATCGACGATGTCTCTAAGCGCTTAACAGAGTTATCATTATATACCCCGATCATCGGATTCAGGATTACCCGCACACAATGTATGCAAATTCTCCACTCCCTGGGGAACAATTAAGCCAGGTGCCATTTACAGATGATAAAGCAAACGTTCTCATCCTACCGAGTACCCATTTAACAACTGGGTAGAGAGTGGCAAATGTAAATTAACGTCTTGCCAAATAATTTAGTGCCGGACTGGGCTTATAGAAACAGCGATGTCTCTTATAGCAGTCAATATATATAATATAAGGATTTTTTAGAAGAAAAAATGCATTTCGAGGCTTCAAACAGCGAATGGACCTATTGCCGATTTTAAAGATATTCTCGTGGAAGAAAGGTTGTTTTACCTTGATCTATATGCATCTAGTGATAAACAAGATTTTTCTCGTGAATTCATTAATAAAGTTGATTAACCTAAACTGGATATCAAAGACAATTTTTCTCTAGGTGATCTAATTTCAGAGAAAGAGTGCTGTGAAACTATAACAACTTTTAAAAATGATAAGTCACTGGGATCGGATGGACTTCCCATAGAGTTATATAAAATGTTCTGGTATGATATCAAAGACTTGTTATGTTCCGTTTACAATTCCTCTTTGCTTGATTTTACTTGTTGTGACAGTGCACTTCAATTACTTTATCACTCAATTCTGCATGACATGAATACATATATATTTGTTATAGCACTTCCTCAGACAATGTGCCTAGCATAGCGCCATCTATTGCTGTTCACTTGATATTAAACACTCAGAAGTCTACATGAACATGGTTGTGTTGAGGTTCAAAGATCCCCTTTTTGCCAGAGCATCATGGGGATTTCAGTCATAATATTGTCATTAAGGCAGGCAAAGAGGTTAGTTTTGTTATATATTTGGTGTATTTTTATGAATTGTCAAAACATAAAGTAGAAATTAGTGTGTGTGTTTTGAACTTCATACTGAGAGATGTTGATGTTTAAATAGTATGTAATGTAATGTACAAGCCCGTGCTGGTTTAATATGATGTATGTACATTTTACCTTATATTAAGAACAATGATAACAGTGATGATACTGCTAAATAATTTGAAGATATATTATGAGAGTGCTGAAGCACTAAGTAGAGATTTGGAAATTTAGTATTGCCTAGTTAATTGTTTAAACAAGCTATAGTGAAGTCTAGTCGAGACACCTGTAGTGTGAGTTTGTATGTAAAGCCATAATGCAGATGGACTAGAATAGTGATCGGGGTTATTTTAATAGGTTATGAAGATCATGACACAATGTACATTAATATTATGAGTTTCTCAAGAGACTGTGTTATTGCTATATTGATGATGCTATGGTGTACTTATATTTATGATTCTTTATCTGTGTCGTTATTCCACAGTTTTTACGGAATGAAACGGAATGAAATGGCCAATCCAATCATTAAAGCTACAAATTCCCTTAGAAGCCTTTGTTCAGACTTTTTATTTTGTATCGACCTCGCTGCAGCCACATTACTCTTCCGTTATGTTATCTATGCGAACAAGTATTATTACTTTGTTACAAAACATTTGGAAAAATGGAAAATATTGACGGTTTAGCTTTGAGTATTGGCATTGAAAAACTTTTGATATGAATAACTGGAATTTTATGTACGATGCTCTTCATAATATTTGGATTTGACCAGTATTTTATAAATTGGGTGAAATTACTGTATACATTTAAAGAGGGACGAGTTATTTGAGATAAAGCGTGGTGTAAGACAGGGATGTCCATTGTCTCCATATCTTGTTATTATTGCAGTTGAAATACTTGGTTGTTCCGTGAGACAAAATAAAGACATTCATGGGTTAAAAGTATTAAATGAGGAATAATATGACGTCGATGTGTCCCCCTAAATTTTTATTTAAAAAAAATCGGGAATTAAAGTGTCAAAAAATGACCTTTTAAGTTTTCTCGAAAGTTTTGCTGTCGTTATCGTGGATTTATCATTACGTTGTTTTCTTATTTGTTATACATCATAATGACAAGGCCATGTGTCAAATTACCATTAATGTGAGCATATACTACGCTCTATTCACAAATATAGCGGTATATTTCGATATGCATCCCCCAATACAATAGATAACAGGATCAATGGTCATTGCGTTGATGGAGGAACATACCTGGAAGAATTGCACCCCTTTGACTGGCCCAACTCAAATAGAGCTAGAGAATAAGGACTATAGGCTGGGTTTAATTATGATTCAGATCAACTGCTAACATTTTCGTGAACAATGACGAGTACGAGATTTCCCACTTTGTAAACTGATCAAATATTTTGGAGACTTCCAGCGTCACTACTATTACATTAGAACACATTTTATTGAGAATTTGTGTTTTAAGGTTTCTTTTCCAACATTTAAGTCTGGTATTTTCTACCACTGTGACAGTGCATGAATTTGTATTTTCATCATAAGTGGGGAAATTACTTATTAGAGAACATTTGGAAAATCATCGGTTTTTGGCCAAAATGGCAAGGGGTTATTATTAGCTCATTGTTTTTGCGAAAAAGATTGAAATTTTCCCTTTTGTTTATTTGTAGCATGGTGAAAGTGAAATCGGAGGACGCCAAAGAAAAAGATAGAGAGATGAGCTGCAACAGTACTGGGGAAGGGCTAATTGGTACCAACAGGCACTAAACAGTCATTTAGAGACAGCATGCTGAGGCCTTCATCCTGCAGTCGGTCGATACTGGCTGAAAAAATAAATAAGAAAGTAAGAAATTGAAATTGCTTATTTTCTACATGGTGAAACTGACATTATTGTACCATTGATGCATGACATGACTACGTGCATTTTATAGCACTTCCTTAGGCAATGTGTCTAGTATAGCACCATCTATTGCTGTCCTTTTTATTGTCATATTGTCTTTTGTTGTCTTCTACTATTTCTCCCTGTCTCTGACTCTCTCTTTCTGTCTCTCTGTCTCTCTCTCTCTCTCTCTCTCTTTCTCTCCTGTCCTTTTGGATCTCTTATGGGGAGAGGGCTATTGGCTGTCTCAGCCTCCTGAATTCCTTTAATGTTCGTTTGTTGTTAAGGTAACCTTTTCATTTCATTTCGGAATTATGAACCCTTTTTAATTTTCGGAAATACGAACCTTCGGAATTATGAACCCTATTTCATTTTCGGAATTATGAACCTTCAGAAATATGAACCATTGTTCATCTTCGGAATTATGAACCTTCCGATAAACGAACCTTCCGATAAACGAACCTTCGGAATAACGAATCTTCGGAATAATGCAACAAATGTTCGGAATTAACCCTTTTTCATTTCGACTATGACACTTCTACATTTAGAATATGAAGGCGAAAAGATTGGACATTTTCCTTTTCGTTTATTTGGTCCCACCTGCAAGTCGTTAATTTGATAAAACCATCGTATTTCATTTTAAATTTTGTTTGGGATATATGGTCATGATACATTTTTGAGTTACTACAGGATGATGTGCCTATGAAGAGGTTTGTACATGATCCCTTACAAAGTACTTTGATGTCGTGGTCTAATGTATACGTCACCGGACTGTGGATCACATGGTTTGCTGTTGAGTCCTGTCGTGGCACTAATGTCCTTTGGCAAGGCATTAATCTACATTGCCACTTTTCACCCAGGTTAAGTAAATGTATACCTGGTAGGAATTTATTCCTTGAATGCTCCTATAGAGCCTTGGGGAAGCTGGGTTAATAATACCATTTTATTGACTGTATTCCATCTTGTTTCTCATCTTCTCTTTCAGGCCATCAACATTGCAATTAGCGAGCGGAAGAACGGATCCGGACTCCACTACGAGATGAAATTCCTCCAGTATGCCCAGTCCAATCAGTGCAAGCTTCAAAGCGATAGTTCCGTCAGCTATGCGGCTGCTGCCCTCACCATGAGCTAATTAATACAACTTCAGTCTGTGTTACGCCCTCTGTATGTCCGTAGTTAGGCTCTGAACCCTGTTTCAGAAAGTATGTTTTTTTTTAACAAACTTTGTAAATGATGCCCTATAGACTCTTTGGCCACTCACAATTGCTTATACCCAAGTCACACAAACAAGACTAAAAAAATATAAAAAATCCTTAACCCAAATTGCCACCAAGTAGTTGGTTTGGAGTTTTGCGCATGTGGGTGTACTGAGGTATACGCGTTGATGTAAGTAATGTAAATGACACTCTGAACTCAAATAAAAATGCGTTCTTGAAATTTTGGTAAGAAAATCACTGCTGTACAACAGTACACAAAAGAATGAGGAATATTTCTACAGATTCGTCAAATGTATGCTAGATCGCGCATTCTTGTAAAATACACAAAGATGGAGTACGGTATCAAATTTACTTGGTTACAATGTGTTTTTGTACACAAATTTGATTTCAGATCAGATATGTTTGTTCATTATGGGACGGTGTGAATGCTTTTCATGTTGAAACATAACTATCATACCAGATCAGGAATGAGAAATAACAGAAATATCCTGGCCATGATGTGGAAAGTATCATTTCAAAAGTGGGAGGGGGGCATTCATGTAGCACCTCTATCAAATCGAGAATGTTTAAATTTGCCCAACGTGGGAACTTCCACATTTTAAAGATCAGTGAATATTTGGGGTAATTTCTGTGATGTAACCGTCGATGAACGAGTTTATGGGCAGAATAGTCTCTTACAATTTATAGAAAATTCTGGTCTATTGAGAAAGTCCAATTCTTACTGATTATATTACTTGCACTAGCCTAGCACTCAAGAAACTTCATTTAAACATAATACTGTGGTGAATTGCATGATCAAGTTTCAACCAAAGTTTCACGCAACAAAGTAAATTAAAATATATAACTTAAATCAAATTAATCAGATCACTGACATATCTGAAATGTTTCATATTGCAATAGTTTCTGAAGAAAATATTATTTGTATATTACTGTGCTAGCTACAAGCTGAACGCAAGTCACTCCTGGCTCTTAGGGTTAATTCTGGTCTTTTTAATTAAATTTGTGCATCAGGACATCACATATATCCTATTGAAAAGCTTGTATTAAAATTAATAAGCATTTCAATGATTCTTGCACGTTGGTGAATTTGTACTTTTATACTCGCTCCACCCTTCACAAATTTGTTTTTTCAAATACTTAATTTGTCAGATGCAAGGCTTCTTATTGAACGTGTTTTGTTAGTAGGTATCAAGTAATCAAGGACTTTGCATTGATTTTTTACACTTTATTAATGTGTCAATCTTTTGTATATGCATATCAATTGTAATGCCATTTTCTGTGTGATATATTTATTTTGTTAGGATTTAGAAAGAAACTTTCTTAGAATGCAAGTTTTGAAGTAGGTAGGTCAAGTTATGTTTAAAAATAAACTTTGTTGAAGGTGTATCAAATCATTTATTGAAAATTGATAGCTTGCCTTGTTACTTACACTGTAAATTTTACAAAAAGATGAATCATGGAATTACTTCCATATTTTCTTACAGTAATCTTGTTAGTGAACTCATTAAATCATTGACAATTAAGGAGGGTTTCAACATTTCATGTAATATAAAAATAGGGCCCAATCAAGAAAGCTAAATTGCAGGACCTTTTTTTAATCATCATATGCTCTTTTGTTTTCTCTCTCTCTCTCTCTCTCTCTGTCACTCAATAATAAAGCATGGTGTTTGAAATCTATTGCAGCAATTTTACCACCCCCCCCCCTTTCTTCATACTCTCAAAAGCCCATAATTTGTTTGCCAAACAAAAGTAGTCAACACATATAACTGTAATCTATGCTGATGTAGCAGCTGTTTTGGCCCATGTCCTAGGACAGAAATCACCAAAAGATATCTGTCCAGATGCACTGAAAAAAAATGCTTTGAAATGTTGAATTATTGGACCTCGATTTTCCATCTGCAGTTTGAGAAAAAAAGCTTAGAAAAATGTGTGTGTCAATTCAGTAACTGTGCATCTGTCGTGGCAATGGGGGTTAAAGGCTCGCTGAGATATGATGCGATAATTAAAGTGCCGCTAAAGAATGCTCATATTTTTAAAACGTGTAAATCATTGCACTGCGTGCAACAAAGGTCCTGTGTGTATTCAATAAGGTCTGTGTAAGAAAAATCTTGAGCGTCTTACAATTTTACATCATTATTATTAAAAAAAAGGCTGCAGTTTTGCTGGGTCATATCTGGACGAGTCTTACTCAGAGGACTGGAATTGTGGATGGACCAAACTTGCTGTTACTCCAGCGCAGACTGAAGCATGCTCTATCATCATTTGTATATCGTATTAAGCAGTTATGGTCAACATTTTATGTCATACAGAGCAAATGTATTGAATCTATGTACAGTTATGATCACTCTTGTTCATGGTAGTGTCTTTGACTTGGAAAGTATTGGTAAATGGGTTGGAGCGGTAGGTGGTGTTTCCGGGTTATTGTTCCTAATGTAATGATGTAGATCGTCTTTGGGTGAAAATATGCAAAAGGAAAGAAAATGAAAAAGGTCTCAATCAATACTGCGGTTTACCATGTACAAGTTTGGTTAGCCTCCGCCTAAAAAACACCCCAAACAACAATTTTACAGTTATAAGCCAATTCAAAGTGAAAAATGATCAAGAATTATGTTTGTGATATGATTTCCTAGTTTTTTATTATAAATTTCACATAAATACTATTTTATTCATGTACGATGTATATATATATTTTTTAATTGGACAATTAGGTCTTGTTTCATAAATCAATTACAATACCCATAGATTTATGACAGATTTTTTCAAAGCCAATTGAATACAGAGGTATTGTAATAGCTTATATCAATCATTGTAACTTGTGATGGATAACAAGTTTTAAGGTAAGGGAGCCAACTTTTCAAGTCAGTGACACTACCTTGTCAAGTAACTGTCATTATAAAATATGGAATATTTGAATCAAATACGATAGTACTATTGAATGCAAATGCAATTATGTATACAGAGTTCAAAGATATTCTATTCACAGGCAGCCATTGACAGACAACATGGATGTAGAAAATAAGAAGAAAAAAAGAATATTATTGCATTGGTATATTGAAGGCCAAAGTGAAAGTAAGTTGTTGTGTTTACCTATGAGATCTGGTGGTTTCACTTCATAGTCAAAGGTGTAACTCATGATCGCTAGTGAATTCGAAAATGGCCCCGTAATTTGCACTCTTGTAGAACATTTTCCATAAAATATTCCTCCTTTTTTGCATAAAACAGGTAGAAATTAGGCTCTAAAGATATAGCCCTATTGGGACTTATGTGGTACTCTTGCAAAAGGTACCCTTTTTTTGCAAAAACCTGTAAATGCACGCGTTTTTGAACATTGTGAACAATTTTCAAGAACTTTTTCTTGCTCTTTGAATAAAAATATACCCCCTTTTTTCAAATCTGCTATCATTTCAGTTTCAAAGTCAGTGAAAATACCTGTAAATTTAAAATTACCCTCTATTTACATGGAATTGCTGCTAACTATCATGTGTAGACGGTCAATATAAAGTGACATCAGGCTTGGAGAATAATAATTACTTTATGCTCTATGGGTACTTGGTGATAGACAGGATGTGACATAAGCATTTTTACAAGGGATTAATAGTTGAGTCTCCTATTTTGTCATCGGCTTAAACATTTCTTAAATTGTGCAAGGATAAAACTAATGCACAATTTTGATTAGCTCCCCAAGGAGATTACAGTGGCCAAAACCTAGTTCAGAGCAAACTCATGCATTGGAAAATGCATGTATAGATGGAGGCTCTAAAATGGTAGACTCCCCTAAAACAGAAAAGTAAACCAAAATGTTCTTTACTTCTCCCCCACCCCTGTATTCACCCAAGATGGTTTAGGAAGGTATTATGAGCTGGTAAATTTGCTTTCACCAAGATTAAATGAATTGTGAAAACAATCTCTTCCAAAAATATAGAAAAATATAGAAAGGGAAAATATTTCATTAAAAATAAAATCTTGGTAAAAGCAAATTTTCTCAGACAAAACACTGAATGCACTGAGCTTTTGGGAGTTTGCAGTCAATTAAACTGCATAACCATCAAGAGCTTGTTGCATTACAAAGACAAACAAAAAACAGAAAGTCAATGTATTCAGTTATGGGGAATTGGACAAATTTATTGCAAAAGTATAAATTACAGAGAGAACATGTATGATTCTTTATGCAAATAAAGTGATTAGTAACAAGACATTAATGATTTCCTGCTTTTGTGTGTGTCTGGAGTACAAACCATGATCTCTCTCATGCCCCTCTGTTGTCACCAAAAAAAAATAAAAAAATCATCATTTACATATATCAATATTCATTACCCATCTGCCCCAACAATTCAGCACCCTATGCAGATATCCCATGAAGACAATATGACTAATGCCACAATAGCAGACTGGTGTTCATTTTCCAGAAGTAGAGCTTAAAAGGCAGATGTAACCATGGACTTACTGGCCCGAATTCACAAAGCAAGGTTTGAGCTCAAACCTCCTTTTGTTTCGCCAAACTTCCTTTTGTTATTTACAAACCTGGTTTGTAAATAACAAAAGGAGGTTTGACGAAACAAAAGGAGGTTTGACGAAACAAAAGGAGGTTTGAGCTCAAACCTTGCTTTGTGAATTCGGGCCACTATGTCTAGTAAGTCCATGATGTAACTATGGAAGCAAAACAATAACTGCCATCGATTTCTAGCCTGGCTTCCAGGATAAAGAAGTTTTCTCCCCCTCAAGGGAAATATGATAGGTTGACCCTGATATTAGACTAACAGCCCTGCCATTTCACCACTGTAGAGCACGTACAGATCGAGTGCTGTAGAGAGAGTGACATGGCAGGGATTTTAGTCTTAATTCCAGGGGAAACGCATCATATTTCCCTCGAGAGGGAGAAAACTCCTTTACCATGGAAACCAGTTAGAATAGTCATGGTCAAATCATCTTGTGACAAAAGAAGATATTGAATGGTTTTAAGGATTAACCAACAATAACACAGTGAACTGGCATTCTAAAAAGCCACACCAAACTTGGGATTTCATGATGGGAAATCTTCAACAGCAATCAACAATCTAACCATTTTGAATCAATACAGTACCATTAATCAGTTGTTCAATTCTTATGTCCATTTCATGGATTTTAATCACTTGAAAGTGACAGAATTTTTGAAATTGATTCCAAACATTCAAAGACATGTTCAACAATACAATGACTTTCATTGTGTACTCCTCCAAAGGTATCATAACCCATTCTGTTGTCTGCACTCCTGTGGGACTCTTTGCTTCTCTTTTTAACTCTATCAGTTCCTTGTGCTTTCTTTCCTTTCCTGCCTTTGGTTTATAAGTACTCGTCCTTCCAAATGTAATTTTTGAAACGAAGAATATTTTGTCAGACCTGTCTCATATTATGTACATTGCACTGAATCATCCATGTATGTATCTTACCGATGGAATACTTCATCAGGTGCATACACATACAGTAATTATCACAGTGCATAGAGTACAATTTTGAAAAGAAAGAAAAGATCAAATTTAATTTGATGGAAATTAATTTGACACAATAAACACCAATTTCAAAGTTAAAATGGAGATGCATAAAATGAAAGCCTTAAATCTACTGTAAGGGTTTGAAATTATTTCCTATTATGTAATAAATGCATTTTTTCGTTA
Organism: Strongylocentrotus droebachiensis; assembly: GCA_035222895.1. Classification (NCBI taxonomy): domain Eukaryota; kingdom Metazoa; phylum Echinodermata; class Echinoidea; order Camarodonta; family Strongylocentrotidae; genus Strongylocentrotus; species Strongylocentrotus droebachiensis. The sequence continues at coordinate 498,439 of JAVYIG010000004.1, forward strand.
ATTCTAGATTTACTTTTTAATGTCACAAGTGTATGTTTGAAAACATTGTACAGAAATTTACTACACATTTTTTAACTTAAGTTTGATAGAAGTTTTGTTGATTTTTTTGTTTGTTTGGGATTCTTACAGACTGTTTTGACATCTTTTAGTTTTTCCACATAATTTAATTTGGTATTACGAGTGGTACCCTGTCACAGACTTTTTGTATAATGTTATATTGTAAAAGATGCACTGATATAGCTACTATACTAATATATCACCCATCATTACATATAAAGTGTATTTTGGAGCATTTTTGTAGTAAGATTGTATAACTTTAGATTTAAGGCATCGTTTAACAATGTTAAATCTGAGATGCATGGCCCTACATGTTATCAGTGTCTGTGATATGGTGTAATATTGAAGCCCTAACAAAATTGCGCTTCAAAATGATCATGAAGTGCCTTAAAAAAGTAAATTATCCTTGAGTGACCGGTTTTACCATACTCATTTCCCACAATTTACTGTAGTGTCATAAAAACCGTTAGGAAAACGAAAAAAATGAAATTTCGATTTTGATTCATAAATATCTTGATAATCAGATGGCGATCGGCTTATGATACATTGTTGCCTATTCGTCTAGAGTAGATATGACCTAAAGGTTTATAATTATAATTGCAGCATGAGCTAAGTCACTTTAAGTATTTCTAAAAATATTTGTAAAAATGATCTACACAAATTTACGAATGCACAACAGGAAACATGTCCCTTAAATCTCCTACCTTGGTAAAATCAATGAGAACTAACTTGTTAGCATTACTGTCCATAATTCATATGTACAGAGTATAGTATAGTTAAATCATGACTGGAAGTATTGAAAAGTATAAAGAAAAAATGTTATATTATAGGGATTTATATATATTTGAAAAAGGTACTATGAAACATGGTTTCAATAAATATTCCCATTTTGTTTTTTATTGTCCATCAATTCATATAGATAGAGGTGTCATGGTGTAGTGTAAATGTCATCAGAGTGAGGATCACATGGTTTACGGTTCAAGTCCCGCTGTGGCACTATACTGTCCTTTGGCAAGACATTTTGCACTTTCCACCCCGGTGAAGTAAATGGGTAACCGACCCGGTAGGAAGAAATTCCTTGAATGCTTTAGTGCATTATCATTGCGGCTCAGCTACAGCCAGGTAATAAGTTGATACTTTGTATTAAGCTTAGTGGAGTTTATTCACATAGAAGCTGAAAAATAGATCATTTCTTTTCATTTATGAAAAATAGATCATTCCTTTGTTAGCTGAGAATATCATCTATCAATCTGTGTTTGTTTTTCCTTCAGACTGTGAGTTTAAATTTTGATCTAAATGCCCAGAATAACAAAAATTGTCGGTCTGTTCCTCTCAAGATTCATTACTCAGTCTTAAAGATTCTTAAAGTTTCAGTGAAGTATATTTTGGTGTACGGGAAAGATTGTACAGATCTGGTCAAGATCCGGATTCTCAATCTGTAGAATATTTATATTTTTTACTTCTTTAGTTATAGAGCTATGTGTAATTGTCTCATTTCACAATAATTTAAAAGGCATCACAATATAGAGGCAGTATGCCTTTCCATCTGATGTCTACCTTTAAGACCTTCCTATGTAATCCTGTTATTTTAAACATTGTTTGTAAATGTATTATCTTACTTTGTTTTGGTTCAAATTGTAATAAGATGTTTTTACAACTTGTATAGTTGGTAACGTTACAATTCTTCACAACATATCTTTGTTTTGGTCCAGTGGATAAGTCTTGGCACTGTGAACCACAAGGTACAGGGTTCTATCCCTGCACAGCACTGGCAAGGCATTAATCTACATTTGCCGCACTCAAACCAGGTGAGGTAAATGGGTAAACGGCTGAAGTCAGTGTAATAATAATGGAGTGCCCAGGAGTGGCAATGTGGCAGACATGAGCACTTTAAAAGACTCCACTATAATTCTTATTATTATCAACCTTTTGTTTTGTGCAAAGTGTGTAAAACACTTTTGTGTTAAGCTTTATGTAAATGTGATATATTAATTGTTAATGAATATCCCTACAACTCCATTTGAACACTAAAATTGATGTCATGTCAACAAACTCCACATTTTTTACAACAATCTGATACAATACGAGACAGGACTTACCAAAATATTCTTTGTACATACGCGGAAAGTACATGTACAAATCCAAAACGTACATGTACATGAAGAGGGAAGAGTCACTGACCCGTAGCAGGATAAAACAGAAAGCACAAGTCATTCACGAGGAGAAACAAGGAGAGATTCAAGAGGGCAAACAGTCAGGATGGGTTACAAACTCTTGGGAAGAGTAACATAAAAATCATGTATCGCTGAAAATGGCTTGATCAATTTTTAAAGATGTTGCTTCACACCATATTGACATAAGACCATCACAACTGATTGAAGATTAGTTTGACTCATAATGGTACGATTACTGATTCTATTGGTCGAGTTCCCATCGTGAAATCTTGCATTTAGGCTGGCTTTTGATGAGTGCTGGACCCAGAACACTAGTCTACTATGCTGACACCAGGTCATCACACATGGTTGGTTATACCCTTAAAACAAATTTTCATAAATCTTCAAATGTCTTAGTGATTTGACTGAACTATTTAGATTGCAGATATTGCTATGCTTTCACTGCACAATCTGACTAAAAGCTCCAAACTTTCTGGAAAATGAACATCGGTCTGCTATGTGGACATTAAGTCACATTGTCATACATGGAATATTCTACATGGAGGTGCTGAACTGCTGGTTGGATGAGAAAATGATTATTCATAATATGCAAATGATGTCCAGGGGGTTTGACAACAAAGGGTATATAACTCCAGTAAGGAGGTAAATTTGAAAGAGATGGGTTTGTCTGTACTCCAGACAACATACTATTACAAAACTATTACAATTTTATACAGGTAACAATACAGTTCATGCAAATCAATCTATGGAGCAATATTAAACAACTATGCATATTGCAGTCTCCCAATGAAAAATTATCTCATCATTCTTAAATCCTAATGCAGGAATTTTTACAAGGCCTGTATGGTGCTGTCACACTTTCATGTGAACACTAGCCTTAAGTGCCACCTTTGGCTATTCTGTGGCATTTCCTTTCACTCAACAGGATTGCCAGTTACTCATTCAACAAAAATACATAAAATAAATTTCAAAAAATGAGTCGCTTGATAATATACATAAATGTTGACCTTCAGAAGAGCGGTACATAATCACACACCTTTCTATATCCCTCTATTGCATTTCTTCCTTATCTACATCCTGCAACTTTTTAATTTTTTGATTTGTTATACAGTAACTCCTATATATGTCTTCTATACTTCCATCTGACTATTTGTTAAACCTGAACACCCTATTTCGTCACCTACACTAGTTTTCACAAGTCTTAACTGTATATTAAACTCTATCTTTGCTATATAGATATTTTCCTCTACATAATAAATCAATTTTATTGCGATACATCCTTTCTCTATCTATAATTCTAACATTCCCCTATTACAAATGTTGTACAATCACTACCTATAAATATGAAGGCCACATGTCTACAGGAGCAATTTTATCTAGTTATCTTGCTTTAACCCTTTCCCCTACATTTTTGCTGTAGAACCTGTCTACAATGTCAAATTTAATCATTTCTTCAAGTGGCCTTTAGAATCAGATTCGACTACATTCACTGCTTTAGTTTAATGAAATGAATATAATTCTTTATGTATTGACATCTGGTCAATCCTCCCTTTTATCACAATAAATGAGAAACTATCTTTGTTAAATTCCATATAAAACGAATACAAAAGTCTATTCTGACAAGTACATGATAAATTCTCTTTATCTCCTACCATCCCAGAGCATTACATCTGAGTAATAAGTACTGTTATTATTATATATCTTTACCCCTATCCTCTGCACTAATTCATAAACCATGTTCACTGCATCAGCTTAAAATCACTTTCTTTCAAGACTGTCACTGAGTTGGTGATCAGCATTTTAATTTAAAAGTATTTCAAGGATTTGATTCAAATCAATGATCTTCAAATTCATGATTTAAATAAATCTCTTCACTGTCAGTGTTTGTTTGCCAACTTTTTTTCTATTGCCATAATCTTGCAATACACCACTTGGCTATTATTACCTTTCAAATCATCTACCTAATATATAATTGCAGTAGTTTCCCTTCCAATGTACTCATTACATCCTTGTGGGGGCTCCCCACCGCTATATGTCTCTGGTCCATCACCACATCAGTTCATGATTGTCTACCGCTCCACCAGCATTCTAAATACTTCCTCTGGGATCCTCATCAACCCCTCACAGCTAGGTGCACATCTGAGCTATCAATCTCTGGTCTAGGACTAGTTGCCTCTCCATCACTTCCCTATACATACCTTCCAGTATCCTCTTCAACTGCTCATATGTACTCTGCTCTCCAAACCTGGTCAAGGACTGCATCAGTTCATGACAGTCTGCCTCTCCACCAGTTTCCTAAACATCCCCTCCGGTATCCTCCGTCTCTGCTCTCCGACCAGAGTCTAGGACTGCAATCAGTTCATGACAGTCTGCCTCTCCACCAGTTTCCTAAACATCCCCTCCGGTATCCTCATCAGCTCCTCATAGGTACCTGTCTCTGCTCTCCAATCCTCATCAAGGACCGCCTCAGTTCATGACAGTCTGCCTCTCCACCAGTTTCCTATACATCCCCTCCGGTATCTCCATCAGCTCCTCATAGGTACCCGTCTCTGCTCTCCAACCCTCATCACGGGACACATCAGTTCATGACAGTCTGCCTCTCAACCAGTTTCCTAAACATCCCCTCCGGTATCCTCATCAGCTCCTCATAGGTACCTGTCTCTGCTATCCGACCAGAGTCCAGGACTGCAATCATGTCAGCGTTCTTGATGGTTGACAAGCGATGGGCGATGGTGATGGCTGTCTTTCCTACCATCAATCTCTCAAGAGCTTCTTGGACCAAGTATTCACTCTCAGCATCCAAGGCACTAACCAGGCAAAAAATTCAAAGGATAGAAACTATGATTATTATGTCAATAATGTAATTTGATCAGCTTTTTGAGAATCAAGTTGTGAATGATTTAAGGCATGCAAACATATAGTGCGGTATTAAACCCATAACGTTTGTTTTTTCTTCTTTATGACAAAAGCTTAATGCGCTTCACATTTCTGTATCTTATCACACAGATATTAAAGCAAGTGTGATGTAAGACCTTTGTTGCCCTCAGCTACCTTTTTTCATACAATTTGCCATTGATTTATACATTTAAAAGCTACTTTGGTTTACTGTGCATATTTGAATGAGCCTTCAATCAATTTATATTTTTAAATTCATATTTTGTTCAATTTTGAAAGATTGAGGTAGAATGTGGCTTGTATATTTTATAAATAATTGTGAGCTTTCTCTGTGTCTTTAGTTAGTTTGGACTATAGTCATAAATAGAAGTATCCCCTGAAAATTATTGATTTTCATATGCCCTCATATTCAAAATTTGATAAGAATTAGCTGAAATATTTGGACCAAATAGTCATGCTTTATGTTTGTGTGCACTACATGTATTTTCTATCAAGACTATGTCATTTCTTATCAATTTTATGATTCTTAAACCTCACAGTATAAACCAATTTCTATTATACTACATAATCAACTGTTCAAATTTGCTTCAAGCCAATATCTTTCACAATCTTACTGCCACATTAGAACTCAAATTCATATTTAAAATACAAATTTTAAGAAAACTCCAGGAAACCTACCTCATAGCTTCATCAAGGAGTAAGATCTTTGGATTCTTCAAGACTGCTCTAGCCAGGGCTATTCTCTGTCTTTGACCACCTGGTAATGATAAAAAACAAAATGGATGAAAACATGAAATAATGAGAGAAAAAATATTATCATGTGCAAGAGCCTATAAATCAACTGATCTTATATCAATACATTCTATCTATTCATAAGTGAAAAGTTTGACCTTTAGTTCTTAAACTTAAGTCTAATGTGCAAGTTTTCATAAAATTTAAAAACAAGTACAATTTAGTGATTTAAGCATTTGATGCTATCGATCATACCGTTTTAGTAAGTAAGATGATATATATGGGTGTCAATCAATCTATCATTTCCATTGTGTGTGACTTCCAGTAACAGATCCCAAACTATCCGCCTTGGTGGGATAACCTCTCAAGTTCAATACATAACATGTGGTGTCCCACAAGGCACTAAACTTGGCCCAATCCTATTTTTTGATCATGATCAATGATGCTGCAGATTTCACCCCAAATAGATAGAAATATGTTGACGACCTAACCCTAGCAGAATTTAGAAGACATACTCAGCAGTCACAATTGCAAAAGCAGGTCTCCCAGCTAACCCAATGGTCTAGTGCTAATCAAGTGAAGCCCAAACCGTTAAAATGCAAGATAATTAAAGGTACTATGTCCTTTTTGCAGCCAACCTCAAATTCTGTAGAATTTTGCAGGAATTATGAATATGTCATGTATGTCCTATTTGTGAAATTTAAACGTTAGCAGTGTCCTCATATTCAAATTATGCAAGGAAACCCGTTTACTTGCTAGACTTCACTGTCAGACACTATTGAGTGACTGACTGGCTTTTTTTCTTCTTTGGTAATAACATACATGAAAAGAGTTGTAAAGGGTACATGAGCATTTGTCTACACCAATAACCCACTTCTTGTGATGGCCAAGATTAAACTGATTGAATCTTTGCGCAGCATAAAACGTATGACCATTCGGTACAATCGTCTGAAAATCAAGACTATTACTTTTGGGCTCTATAGCCCTAAAGTCGATTTAACAACTTATAGTCATTATTTTCCCACTTGAAGACATTTTCAAGCCCCACCTTTTTTAGGGAAGTTCTAAATAAGTATTATCTTTCAAATGCAGTTGGAATTTAACTTTTACATTTTTTGGGCCTGCAAATGGGACATAGTACCTTTAACATATGCTTCATGCAAAACCCTCCACCTTTCCCTGAAATCAAGATCGACGATACTGTTCTTCAGGAAGTCGCACACCTGTCACTGTCAGGACTTATTTTGCAATGTAATATGAAGTGGGGTCAATAAATTGATCATATAGTTCAAAAAAGCTTCGAGAAGATTGTCTATGTTGTGCATCTTTAAGAAATACAATGCTTCCTTGAGTGATCTAGTTACGATTTACGCATCCCATATCCGTCTCATTCTGGAGTATGCCTCTCCTGTCTGGTCTTGTTCAAGCACTTGTCAACAGTCTGAAAAAGTTGAAAGAGTTCAGAGGTGTGTGACCAAGATCATTCTTGGTTGCATCCTTCTCACCTATGATGAAAGGCATAAGAGTCTTAATATACCCTCCCTTCAAGCAGGAAGTATTGAGCTTGATAAGAAATTTGCCCACTTGCTACTGACGTCTCGACAGAGACTAGCTCCCACAATCTAAAGATTCCTTGCCAAATTTTTGTCCCCTCCGTAGGGACTTTTCGTTTGTGTGGACAAGGACGGCCTTCCCGTCCTCTAACGATGCAAATTGGCGTCAGACACCCTTCCTGTTCACTGCCTTATAACCCTTTTCGTTTTTAGTCAATGCCCGTTCTCTACACGATGACGTAATGGCCCCCGCACACGCTTATTCAATTTCTCCTTCTTTCACTTCTTATGTTATTCTTTGTTTATTATTCTATTATTCTCTCTCTCTATTTTCCTCATGTTATTCTTTGTTTCATCTTCTCTTCTATCTTTCCATTGTCTATTCTTTATAATTTGCTCTTTCTGTCTTTCCTAATGTTATTGTTTGTTGTTATCATTCTATCATATTTTTTTCTATCTTCCTCACATTATTCTTTGTTTCTTCCTTCTATTACCTTTTCTTATTCTTTGTTTTTATCGTTCTATACTTTTCTTCCTATCATTCCTTATGTTATTTTTTGTTTTACTATCATTCATCTTCTCTTCTATCTATCCATTTTCTTCTATTTTTATATCACTACCTCTTTCTGTCTTTCTTTATGTTATTATTTGTTTTTATCATTCTATCACTTCCTCTTTCTGTCTTTCCTTATGTTATTCTTTGTTTTTATCCTTCTATCACTTTCTCTTTCTGTCTTTCCTTATGTTATTCTTTGTTCCTTCCTTCTATAACCTTCTCTTTCTGTCTTTCCTTATGTTATTCTTTGTTTCTTCCTTCCATCATCTTCTCTTATTTTATTCTTTTAAAAAAAAATCATTCTATCACTTTCTCTTTCTGTCTTTCCTTATTTTATCCTTTGTTTCTTCTTTCCATCATCTTCTCTTATGTTATTCTTTGTTTTTATCATTCTATCATCTTCTCTTATGTTATTCTTTGTTTTTCTCTTTCTATCACTTTCTCTTTCTGTCTATTCAAATGTTATTCTTTGTTTTTCCTTCTTTCACCTTCTCTTAGGTTATTCTTTGTTTTTGTAATCATTCTATCACTTTCTCTTTCTGTCTTTCATTATGTAATTCTTTGTTTCTTCCTTCTATCATCTTCTCTTATGTTATTCTTTGTTTTTATCATTCTATCATCTTCTCTTATGTTATTCTTTGTTTTTCTCTTTCTATCACTTTCTCTTTCTGTCTATTCAAATGTTATTCTTTGTTTTTTCCTTCTTTCACCTTCTCTTAGGTTATTCTTTGTTTTTGTAATCATTCTATCACTTTCTCTTTCTGTCTTTCATTGTGTTATTCTTTGTTTCTTCCTTCTATCATCTTCTCTTATGTTATTCTTTGTTTTTATCATTTTATCACTTTCTCTTTCTGTCTTTCCTAATGTTATTCATTTGTTTTTTCCTTCTATCACCTTTTCCTATGTTATTCTTAAAAAAAAAAAATCATTCTATCACTTTCTCTTTCTGTCTTTCTTTATGTTATCCTTTGTTTCTTCCTTCTATCATCTTCTCTTATGTTTTTACTTTCCGATTTACGTTGCGATGTAGCCAGATGACGTCATTCTGACGACGGGTCACTAGTTTTCTGACGAACCTCAAATCATTGATAAACGGGTTCGCAAATTTGGCCTGACAATGTCAGACGACCCGACGCATGCGCAAATCGCCAAAATGACGTCACATCTTTGACTTCGACTATGTCGACGTGACAAACGAAAACCCCCTAATCTCAGGTGCAGGACTAGCCGATATCAAAATTCTGCTGTTCCTCCTCTTGTTTGTACATTTAATGATCCTTGTTTCTCTCTCTCTCTCTCTCTCTCTCTCCCTTCTCTCTCACCCTCTCTCCCCCTCTTTGCATTACTCCTCAGAATCATTTTAATTGACACACAAATTATTGTATAAGTTATATTTCAATAATGGCATATTATAAATGCTTTTTAAAGTCGATTTCAATTTGTTAAATATATATTTCTGTGTGGTAACCCCTTCAACTCAAACCTAATTAATGTTAATTTAGGTTTTAAGTCTTTTATCATTGCCTATTTTCAAAATAAAAATTGTCCCTATATTTTTTATTGTTTGGTTCCCCAGTACTCAACATTATTGTCGGTTTATCTGTTACCCTATGATAGTTTATTGATTTGACGATCTTGGCCATTACTTTCTCTTACTTTATTTTGGTATTGTATTGATTGAAATGTATTATTTGTTCATCTTTATTGCCATCTTGGACCAAGTATTCACTCTCAGCATCCAAGGCACTAACCAGGCAAAAAATTCAAAGGATAGAAACTATGATTATTATGTCAATAATGTAATTTGATCAGCTTTTTGAGAATCAAGTTGTGAATGATTTAAGGCATGCAAACATATAGTGCGGTATTAAACCCATAACGTTTGTTTTTTCTTCTTTATGACAAAAGCTTAATGCGCTTCACATTTCTGTATCTTATCACACAGATATTAAAGCAAGTGTGATGTAAGACCTTTGTTGCCCTCAGCTACCTTTTTTCATACAATTTGCCATTGATTTATACATTTAAAAGCTACTTTGGTTTACTGTGCATATTTGAATGAGCCTTCAATCAATTTATATTTTTTAATTCATATTTTGTTCAATTTTGAAAGATTGAGGTAGAATGTGGCTTGTATATTTTATAAATAATTGTGAGCTTTCTCTGTGTCTTTAGTTAGTTTGGACTATAGTCATAAATAGAAGTATCCCCTGAAAATTATTGATTTTCATATGCCCTCATATTCAAAATTTGATAAGAATTAGCTGAAATATTTGGACCAAATTCAACCCCTACTTGACTTGAGAAAAGGAATTGTTACGAGAGGAAGAGGGAAAGGAAATACAATAATATATAATTTGACATACCTGAGAGCATGAGGCCCCTCTCTCCTACAACTGTGTCATACTCATTCGGGAAAGACTTGATGAAGTAATGAGCGTTGGCCGTCCTAGCTGCCTCTTCTATCATTGTCATAGAAACATTATCAGGATCGATGGCTCCATAGGCTATGTTCTCCCTTATGCTGCATGAGAAGAGTGTCGGCTCCTGCAAAATGAAATCACGAACAATGCTGTTAGCACATAAGCTACAGTCAGGAGATGGCGCCCAATGAGAGAAGACGTGTATAGCCCTTGTACGCCCTTCGCCCCCGTTTCCCTCTTTTCTTCTTCTTCTTCCTCTTCTTTCTTTCCTTTTATCTTCTCTTTCCCTTTCCCTAATTTCCCTTCTCTCTCTATCTCTTATTTATTTTTTGGCGGGGGGTGGGGAGGGAGGAGGCAAGAGCCCTTCGCCCTTCCCCCGTTTCCCTCTTTCCTTCTTATTCCTCTTCTTTCTTTCCCTTTCCCTTCTCTCTCTCTCTCTCTCTCTTATTTATTTTTTTGGCGGGGGGGGGGGGGGGGGGGGGGTAAGAGCCTTTCGCCCTTCCCCCGTTTCCCTCTTTCCTTCTTCCTCTTCTTTCTTTCCTTTTATATTTTCTTTCCCTTTCCCTTTCCCTTCTCTCTCTCTCTTATTTATTTTTTGGCGGGGGGGGGGGGGATGAGGAGGAGGCAAGAGCCCTTCGCCCCCCCCCCCGTTTCCCTCTTTTCTTCTTATTTTTCTTTCTTTCCTTTTATCTTCCCTTTCCCTTTCCCTTTTTTCCTTCTCTCTGTCTCCCCCATCAACATAGTAATAACGAAAGAGACCACTCTGTAATCAAGACCATTCCATTTTATTTAATACATTTTCGATATACTTAAATTGGCAACTATTACCTTCTGTCCCAGATCCTCATTTTAAACGACTGATGCGAAAGACTAGTCGACGCACTCTTTCGAGAAAAGCCCCCCCGCTTTTATCGAAAGGGTGTGTTAAAGCGGTACTCCGCTCTCAACGCACCCTTTCGAGAAAAGCCCCCCCTCTTTTTATCGAATGGGTGCGTTGAGCACACCACACCGCGCCGCACCGCACCGCACCCTTTCGATGAAAGCCCACCATGCTGTAGTTTAATTGTAAACTTTAAGTGCTTACATTTCATTGACATACACTCACCCTGTCCAGAGGAATGTCAAACATGGGGGGCCTTATGACATTGTTGCATTCCTTGGCTCCTGGTCTTTGCGTGTATGTCTCCAAGGATGCCTTCATTGTCTGGAGTGACCTCTTCTGGACAGGTTGGCCTTCTGGAGGGAGAGCCATTTGTTGTTTGGTGGTGGTGCAGTAAAGACAACAGTGCCTGCCTGTGATATGAAAAAGCCAAAATAGAAAACAAATAGAAAACAAATTGTGTTTTTTCAGATTTTAAATGTCATATTTTTGTTATGAATAATTATAAATCTCTAACAAGACCACTGTATTGCCTCTATATCATAAACTCCATGTCAGAATCATGTAGTTATAATTGAATGCTTCTAATACTCACCATTAGGGCCTGACAGTCCGTAGATCCTTTTGAGGAACTCATAGTCTCCAAAAAAGAATGTCACAATATTCCTTCCCCTGCGAGTAAATAAAGGAAAAATTGATTTACCATTAATTTTTTTTATTATTCATTTTTTCGTACAAAGTAAATACTATTTGGCTAAGAAGAAGAACACAGGTGTCTAAGAATCACTCATTTAAATTTGATCTATTTGATTTTTATTAAACCATATACCATTGTTTCCTGCATTGGATGTACAGGGTGTATTGTAATACTACATAAAATAGTAAGCAGAATATAAAAATTTGGATTTTGTTTTCTTTGTCTGATGCACTCCTCCATAGGAAACACAGAATCTGCACGTACTGTTAAGAAACACTAACAAAGCCCATGAATGTTTTGCTTACGATATTATTTCTCGATACTATCTTAAAAGATAGATAAATATAAAACGAAATAACTATATTTTTAAAAAAATTCAAAAATGAGAGATATAACACGTGCCGTAAAGTATTTTGGTGACAATAGTCAAATTACTGACTAATCGCCAATAAACCAAAACACAACAACAACAACAGAAACTTACCTCCACGACTCTGATGAAGGGTCATGGGTCTGCTGCTCCATTCCCTTCAGGGCGACAGTCAGATTGAAGCAGGAGTCTTTGGCTTCGAAGACGCAGATTGAGTGGGTATTCAGAAGGCTATTATTATTATTATTATTATTATTATTAGCTTAAAGGAGGTGCCCCCTTTATCTCCGCCACTTTTGACCCAGATCTGGTCATCAGGGATTTGGCCATCGTGCCACGTGAGCTGGTTCAGACTGTTGGTTAAATCATATTCAGATATAAGCTAGTAACACATTTTATTTGTTATGTTATGTTGACCCCTTAATTTCAACCCAGAAGACCACGCCATGCACAAGCTGGTATTATCGAGCCATTTTAAAGGACATTTTGTTTTTATGTAAGTGACCTGAGAACCATTCTTTTTAATTTCTTTTAACTTATGTTTATTTAATATATGTATTAGAGGTTTCGCTCTCAGTTAGGAAGTAATACAAATTACAGAATAAACATTAAAAAAAGAAACTTACTCTGCATATTCGTCTAGAGTTGAGAACATCTTATCTTTTAACTCGTCCACGACCACCATTGGGGCTTTCTTGATCTCATATAAAAACTGGAATAGCTCCCAGCTACCCATCAAATTCCCCTGAATGATGGTTTGTTGTAGGCTCCTTACCCCCTTTTTGTGTGCTGTGGTCACATGTCTCTCTCTTAGCCATCTATTGGAAATGAATTGTGTTCAAAGAATATTACAATTATATTCAACTTAAATCCCCTCTAAAAGTGTTGGGAGTCTCAGATTTGGAAAGAAAATTGATGGTAACATTTCAGTTTTGTGATGATGTAAAAGAGTATGTCATTTCAAACAAATTACTGTATGGATTCTCAAAATTAATGGCCCGAATTCACAAAGGAGGTTTGTCGACAAAGGACAAACCTCCTTTTGTTTCGACAAACCTCCTTTGGGCCAATGTGTCTGAGAACAAATATTAATGAAAGAATACAAAATTTAGGTTTCATGTTATACACAGCAAACCTTAATTTTTTTTTTAGAAGGTTGGATGAGTATTGCAATAAATCATCTTATGTTCTTACTGTTTTTGACTTTCAGAGCTTTGTCCAACTCAAGTTGAAGAAGCTCCTCAGTTCCATAACATCCGCTACCGGAATATGTATTTTTCCAAATTCCTGGAAAATGTCATCCAGTTTGTCCTTAGTTTTGAGGTGATGTAGTTTCGTCCTTTTGTTGCTTGGATGGCTGTTCGAGGGAGATGGTGTCTCATACTTTTTCCATGAACAATGTCCTCCGAAGCAGCGTTGAAGGTGCACATGTGTCACTCCGGCGGGGTCGATGGTTTGACTATTTTAGGGGATACTATTGGCTAATATTTGGGGAAAAGGTAAGAATGCATATGATTTTAGTGCCTGTATTTTATCTGTACCAAATAACATGTATATCTACAGTGAAGCCAGGGTATCTTCAATCTTGTCTCCTTTGTATATTGGTGGGGGAGGGTTATACTGTAAAACTGGATATATTTTCTGTGATAAATTTTGCACACTTTCACTGGTTTTTTAACTTGTGAAAGTTCATGAACCACAAATATTTATATTAGAGATTTATGGCAGTGAGAAGAAACCTCGTGATAACCATATATATAAACAAAATCCTTGAGATAGCAACAAGTGGGACCTTAATTGATTTACGCTACATTTATCTATTTACTATATATGGACACACAAAAAGTTATTTGCTTTGTTTTTCTTGGATTTTCTTTTACTATGTATAATAAACACACTGTTAGTCAATATTTCTGATTATTTTTCTCTATTCTATATTTTTTGTTTATGTGCTTTAATACATTAACGATCATTTATTCTATGTGTAAAACAGAGAGAGAGAGAATAAATTACCATACTTTTCCAGATGTTTTGAATGCGGCTGTCTTGCCATCGGCAGATTGTGACATTCTGCCGCGCCGGTAACTTGGGTGCCGATAAGTTCCCTTTCTGATGGAATAAGGCTACATGATGGTGTTTGTTTTATGCAGTAGCTGTGGTCAGCTTGAAGTATTTACGTGCAGTGTAGGCATGTTGCATGGAGGTCTAAAAGAAGTGAGTGTACAACTGTACATAGTCTGTCTTGTCCCTACGCGTAGCGGCATCGGCGTCGGAGCTTCCCTGTAGTTGTACTTGAAGATTATGAATTACTCGTCGCGTCGTCATTGAAATCATCATGATCAAATCCAAATGCCTCATGCTCATAGTCATAGCTCAATGAGTCTACCTAAAGTTGTAATTTGTTAGCTTTTTGATATCTGAAAGAAGAGTAAAATCATCCTCGTCAATGATATCCAAATAATAACTGAGAAGTAAGCATATTCTCAGGCCTCAGCTCAGCTCAACTCGAGCTCGGTTTAAGATTCGCCATGCATTTCGAATAACGAGCGATTGAAATGTCAGGTGATCGAATTGGTGATCACGTGATTAAATTGGCCAGTTCGTTCGTTCGGTCGTTGCACTCGTGAAAAACGAAACGAATATGATTCGGAGGACGGACACTTCGCGCGCTCAACGATACATACAGTGGCAGTTATGTTTACCGTCGTAGGCTCCGTCGTCGCCCAAAACGAAATTTGCATGTACTACAAACTTGGAAGGACACGTATTGAGACCAGAGGCGGCGCTCCGGGGGGGGGGGGGGGGGGGGCACAGTGCCCCCTACTTTTTCAAGTACCCAACATTGCCCCTTTTTACATAGGAAGAGTGTCCCTTTAACTTTGTAAGAAGTGCCCCTTTTTACATGGGAAAAGTGCCCCTTTTACTTTGAAAAGTGCCCCTGATAATTTTTTAAAGTGCCCCTTCCCCTTTGAACCTCTGATATGTGCCCCTTTTATTTTGACAGGTTCCCATTTTCCTTTGCAATAAGTGTCCATTTTCCATTCTCATAAGTGCCTTTTAAAATTTCTAGTAAGTTCCCCTTTTCAGGTACGAGAAGCGCTCCTTTTCACTATTGATAAGTGCCCCCTTCACCTCTGATAATTGCCCTATTCAAATTTTAGAGGTTCCCCTTTTGTTTTGGCAAGTTCCCTTTTTCCTTTGTAAAAAGTGCCCCTTCCCCATTTAATAACTACCCTTTTTAACTCTGATAAGCTAGCGCACCTTACATTTTCACATGTGCCCCCTTTCCTTTTTTAATAAGTGCCCCCCATTTAAATAGAGCCTTTTTTCCTTCACATAAATGCCCGGTTCTCATCTATGAAAATAGATCCTTTTTATTCTGATAAGTGCCCCTTTTCGTCTCTAGATGACCCTATTCAATTCTGAGAGATACTCGTTTTACAGTGCGCCTTACCCTCCTGATACTAAGTGCTCTTTTCATCTCTTATAAATGCCCCTTTTATTTTGACACGTCCCCCTTTTCCTTCCTAATAAATGCCTTTTTTCCTTCTTATAAGTGCCCCTTCCAATTACAACCTTAGGCGGCAAATAACAAACAAGTGAACAAGCGAAAGCAAGAATCAGATAGAATAAAAACAAGTCATATCAGCTGACTTACTCTATTTTACAATGGAGCATTAAAACAGTTTAGATCTCGTGCATTAAATATGAAGAAGGATTAAAGGGGATTATATACAAAATTAGGCATGATTCTACAGAATTCTGAAAGTTTCTTAGGCTGCCTGGTAGAATAAGCATTTGATATAAGTGATGGAAGTTTATAACATTAGGTCTGATAAAATAACATAATGTTGACAATACTGCTATGCGGACATCAATGAAAAAAGGAATCACCAGGCATGTAGGGCCTACCCGAACATATTTTTTTTGCACAACGGGAATATTTTTAGAGGTTGATCGGATGAATAGCAGCATTCAGCGACTGGCAGTCTATGATTCCCACATCGATACTCACCTGCCTCTATTTTTATCAAATATTTTCCGAGACAACCTCTCTCTTGAAAGATTTTATTGTTGAAATACAATCCCTTTTAACTTCATCATTCCAATTTGTATGATCTAATAGCAATCTAGCATAGCGGCTATAATCTCAGATTCATAGATGACTAAAACCCAATTTAAATTTACAGTAGTATAGGCCCACCTTCTATTCCACACTAATAGGATACTTTTAACATTAAAGATCCATCTTGAATGAAAAATCACAATTTTCATGCAGTTTTCGTATCAAATTGTTAAATTAAGAGCTTAGAATAATTTTTACCTTGAATAACCATATAGCCCCATAATAACCGTTTGCTACTATAATACTGGCTAAGAAAGCGAATCTACCAGCTTTGTCATTCATCATGATCATACCTTTGGCAGTACCCCGATTCAATTCAAGCAAAATGTTGAGAAATTTTCTATGAAAGATTTCAATACAGTCCAACTTTTGAAAGCCCCACACTTCACAACCTTACAATAAATTTGGAACATCTAGCTGATCAAAATATTTCTCCTTTTTTATTTGCTCTTGCATTAACACCATGAAAATCAACGCAACTAGGTCGCTAGTTTGCCCCTGGATATCCGAATTTTGAGCGTGCATTTCCTCCTTATTTTTGCGGCAAGCTTTGGTAAATTTGTATAAAGAAATGCCAAGTAAGAAGAAGAAGTACAATGCAAGGTTTCCACCTGTAAGTAACTAAGGACATTCATATACCGTATAATTAAACAATATATTTACAAACTAAATTAAAATAATCCTGGCCTGACTCCTGAGACAGTGCAGTGACGTACCGGTACGTGACTGCCACATTGGCACAGCTCAGAGTCAGAGTCAGAGTCATAGTCAGAAAGTGAAATGATTTTGAAATGTTGATAAAATTGCATGGCCAAACAAACAGCCTACAGGCCAATGCAATGCCAACTGGCACTGTAGAAAATATTTATCTGGATACCGGTATGCATAGGTCTAAACCTCTTATTCTTAAGTCTTATTAATATTAGATCTAGACTAGATCTATTTAATATTAAGTTATTTGTGTAGGGTTGGCTCCTTTTCTTCAGAGAGAGAAGTCTGCGCTAGAGCTAGTTCAGAATCACATTTAACTCCAGGAAGCTCCAACGCCGATGCAACGGCATCGGCGTCGGAGCTTCCTGGAGTTAAATCACATCCAGACTTTGACCGTAACTCCTGCGAGGAGAAACCTTAGAACTACTAAAAAATACCAAAAATTGACTAAATATTCATCAATTAATGTTTAAATAATAATGGTCATGATTTAAAACTTTTAAAAGTCGTTATGTTTCTTACCTGTTTGTTTCGTGTCAATTTTCTTATCTTTTTTTGGAGTATTTTTCCTAAAAACAAAGACTTGGGTGTAGACCCTATACACTTTCTCATAGGATTCACGACAAACTGCTGCACAATACAATTGCATACAGTAGGCCTATGGCGACGGTGCAGGGTGCGGACACGTCTTCACAATGGCAAATTTAGACCTAGATAGGTCTAGATCTAGAGGTCTACTCACGCTTTTAAAATAATTATTTACAACATTGAAATTATAGACCTAATAATCTAAATCCAAAGTCATTGAACTTGTATTTTTTTTTCTTCTTGTTCTATTTGATTGTTGTTCTGATTAATCACTAAATCAGTACATATGTTGAATGAAATCAATAAAAATTGAAAATTGAAAAGAAAGAACTTTTGTTTGTTTCTCTTTATTTCAGGCTCGAATCAAGAAAATCATGCAGAAGGATGAAGATGTTGGAAAGGTGGCAGCTCCTGTTCCAGTGCTTATATGTATCCTTTGCCATAAACTGTCAGGCATTACAATTTTATTGTGTCTCACATTCAACTATGATTATAAAAGTTAGTATTTAAAGTGTACCAATCACCAAAACATCTTTTGCTTTTGATGTAGGAGGTTCCATATTGCTATATATGAGCTTCAAATACTACTTCTACGATGAGATATTGCACATGAAATATATACTCTCAGTAAATATAACAATGACTTGTTAAGTAGACAAGTCTAAATACGCATATATGTGCTAGGTTTTAAGTTATATTTTCTTTTCTTCATACTCTTTAACTGTTAAACTATACTGTAGATTGACAGGTAGAGGAGTTTGAGATTGATTTTGTACATTCTAGCTGTATACAATTTTATTTAAGGTGAACCGACACTTTAAAGGATAAAGGTAGAGAAACAGACATGATGGAGTTCAAATATAATCAGATATACAATAATACAGTTAAATTTTGTTTTTTATATACAAAAATCACAAAAATATTATACTTATAATTATACTTATAGCTTATAATTTATGGTGATATAATATAGGTGTAAAAAATGTTAAGGTTTTGTAAACTTCTGAGGATTGTAATTGTTTCTGGTCCAGTTAGATGTGACCCTTTTAAAAACACAATATTTTTCTATGATTGTTTTGAAATCTTTAACAATATACTTGAACCATTAGCCAAGGCCCTTGAGATCTTTGTTGAAGGTCTCATAACCAAAGCATCGCAAGAAACCATGTCAAGGAACGCCAAGACTCTTACCACCTCTCACATGTGAGTCGATCATTGATGATTGTTAGAGAAAACTTCTTCAAATTTGAGGTTTTCTGTCCTATGACCCATGGACAAGTGATTAATCATCAACTCTTTTTTTCCTTTCTTTTTGTATTCTTTCCTCTCTGCCTCAATCTCTTTTATCCAACCTAACATTTCATTAAAGTATTCATTCCTAAGATGCAAAGCAGATTGCTGTATCCATGCAAGTTAATTTATCAGAAAAATAAGAGGGAAACTAAATACAGAGGTGTGAAAATGAATGCATTCTGAAAAAACATGACATCACTACAGAAATAATATTGAAGGGGGAAATGTGAGTAATGGAATACATACATTAGATGTCGAAAAAGTCACAAGTATTGCAGCAATATTTTGTGATGAATGAGATGCTTGTAGAAGGGAGATTAGAAATTGCTGCATGTTGTAAAATGTTGGACATTTCAAATGTTTTTACTGTATTATTGTGCTGGGGGCCGTTTCTCGAAACCGTCATAACTACAAGATCAACGACATCTCGCCACTGTCCCGCAACTTGTCAGCTAAGTGTTTCACGAAGCCGTCTTTGCCAAGATGAGCGACAACTTCCGCGACAAGCGAGTTGTCACTGCTCCGAACCCGTCATATCTTTTTAATTGCTGTAAAGCGCCATCAACATCAGTTTGTTGCTATTCCGTGGGCCGCGAAATGTACGATTAGTTTCACTATCATTTTGAGAAAAATATGGACGAGTTCGGTACGTAATTCTCTAAAATGCGAAATGCAAATGTTAAAAAGTGATAATACAAATTATATAGAAACTTTAAAAAGCTGAATATAAACATTAAATCACAAATTATTAAACTATAACATAGAAATAAGAGAGATAAGAATGTTACACACCGTTTTCCATAGTCGATCCATAGTCTTTTCTTAGGATACCGTCATACCTTTGGGGCCTATGTGCGTTATTATTTCCTCTCTAATTACTTCTTCCAAATTATATTTTCAATATCAAATCAATTATATAACGAGTATTTATGAGACTTCAGAATAAAAACTGGCTGAGAAAAGATATTTTTCCTAAAATTCCTCGTCACAATAAACAATACTCTGCGGTTTTTCTTCAATTTAAGAATCTTTACAGAAATGTGCAAATCGTTTGATGATCTACCTTTGATAATGACACTATTTATTATTTATTTTAGGAGAATTTATATGTATATATTTATTTTTGAACAATTTTAGCCCCAAAACTTGTTTTGGGTTATTCTTGATAAATCAAATGGATCGTGACAAAGACTATGTTCTTGAGCTGCTAGTATCGCGATATATCGATATCATGTCTGTCATGGCTTTGTGAAACGGTTTATCCACTTCATGACATCTCCGTAGGTCGCCGACAAAGATATGACTGTCATGGAGTTGGTTTCGAGAAACGGCCCCCCAGGTAATTCTGACACATATTTCCTAGTACTGTAGTACAATTCTAAATGCAAGATCCTCTCTTCTCTTGTCCCGTTTGTGTCGTCCAGAAAGCAGTGCATCGAGCAAGAGAACAAGTTTGATTTCTTGAAGGATCTAGTAGAGAATGTACCAACCATTTCATGCGAGGATGACGACTCAAACAGTGGATCAATCCAGTCTGATAAACCTCCAAATTCAAGGTATGATCATTAAATCATTTTATTCAATTTGACTAGTTTGTAAAAATTCTTATCCTCTAATTTCAGATGTGATGTTCTCAGGATGCCATTAATTTTATTATATCCTCAAAAGTAGAATTTTCATTAGAATTGTAAATCAGTTAGTTTATGCAGATCATGATTATGTAAACGGTGGCATAAGGCATGAGAAAAATCAATGTGTGAAGGGGGGTCCATGTAATGTATATGAGAGATACAGTCACATTCTTCTTGTTTGGGTTTGTACCATGTTTCTCCTTTCTTGATTTGCAGGAGAAAGAAGGGTATACGAAGAGATGCCTCGGCCCAAAGCAGTCTGCAGTCTGTAGATGAACCCTCATCGGATGAGGTTAGTGAAATGATTTTACATTGATTTAGATGGGATGAGATTAAATCAGGGCCCTGTTGCACAAAACAATACCATTGATGGTAACTTTGCCATCAATGGTAACTGCCATAGAAACCTTGATTTTGATTGGCTGTTGAGCCCTGTTACAATGGTAGTTGCCATTGATGGCAAAGTTACCATCAATAGTAAGTTTTATGCAACAGGCCCAGATAAGAGTGAATTGTCTGTAAATAAAGTAAGATTTCTCTGTGAAATTATTTTTTCCTCAAATAAGATGAATAATATGATGTAGCTTTGTGGGATTAAAGTGGATTCAAGCAGATAAAAATTAATTTTGATTGCAAAAAGAGGATATCAAATACCTAATTGTATCGGATTAGAATTCCACAGATCAAATGACAGATTAAGGATTTTGTAGGATACAATGAGATCAATTTAATATGTGGTTTCGATTGGAAAAGGGACACCATTTCTGAGGTCAGATCCAATGTGTGCAAGAAACGTCATAATTTTGTCTTCTTCTTCAAACTAGTAAATGTATGCATTCCTGATATGTAATTATTAGGGTAGTATTAGTGGTAATGGTGGTGGTGGTGGTAGTGATAGTAGTAGTGGTGAGATTGAGCCATATTTGCTTTGGAAATGTGTTTACCAAATTGTGTATACCTTGTCTATTTCAAGCAGGATTCCTTTGAATCTGACGAGTCGGGGAGTAAAGACGAGAGACAGAGACACCCAGCAGAGACCACCAATGCCTCAGCAGCTAATTCATCATCATCATCATCATCATCATCATCACATCCAGCATTTCACACAGTACCCCCAGTCAACCACAATAGGTAAGTAATATAAACTGTGATAATGCGAGTGATATGGTTCATGAACCAAAAGGGATTATGTCCCGATAGTTGTTTTGCTTGGTAGTTTAATTGAGGCGCGATGGCTCAAGGTAGAGCAGTAATCTCGTATTTGGGAGGTCTCAGGTTCGAAATCAAGTCAATGCACAAATGCCCTTTGTAAGGCATTAGTCCTCATTACCAAGTCCCTCGGAGAAGACAAAAAGTTGTTGGTACCCTGGTTACGAGTACTTTTGACTATTTTTCACTGCTTACATATTAAACCAAAGCTGACTTGGGAGATTTCCAAGTACCAATTAAATAATGATCTTTCTTTTTATCTTTCATCAGTTATCCATATCCAGGGCAGACCGCATCAGGCACCATGTATGCACCCACAATGCCTCCACCTCTACTACCTCCTCATCATAGCGCCCTCTCTGGCAACGCACCAGCCATGGGGGCATACCTTGCACCTCAGCCCCACACCTCACAGAACAATGACAATGATGACGACAGTGATGAAGACTATGATGCATAGCAAATTATATATTGGCAACCTTTAGATATATCTGAAGTAACTTTATGTGAAGCATTGCTTGTCTGAATGTGTATGGCATGGATCTCCATATATGGGTGGAACAACAGATGGAGGCATCAGTCTGCAGTACAGAGTGCAAGCAAGCCAGGATGTATTAAGTAGAGCTGGAACTACTTTACACCACTAATATCGACCGTGGAGATAATGTATGAACAAGTAGGAAATAACAGCAGCAACATACAGCCTTTTCACACACAGCTAAAATTCTATAAACATGATTACCGGTAGTATAAACGTGTTTAAACTAATCACCTGAACATACGACATCATTCACACACAGAAATTTTGGTGCGATCGTTTCATGATTAACTACTGCTCGTAAAATGCGCAGTAGTGCCATTGCGCATTGAAGGTCATGTCATATCAATCAAAGCGCACGCTCCATCCAGTTTAACCCTTACTTAACTGGGCTATTTTGAGCACTCCGACTGGGGGGGGGCCTCGGAGGCCCCCCCCTAAGATCTCGGCCCCAAAGGGGCCGATCGCCACGAAATTCGGCACGTGTCTCCAAAATAGCGCAAAGGAAGAGATATCACCGTTATTTTTGCTAAAAATTGCTTATTTTATCAATTATGCTAATTTATGCAAATCATATTCATAAATATGATTTTTATTAATAATTACATAAATAAAGCTTTTACAGAGTTGATTTCTTCGCAAAAAGTTTCTTAAAAGCCTATTGGGCATTATCGAATAAAAAAATTGTCCATGTCTATTTCAATTCTTATGTATTTCATTGTTTTATGAATTTCTTATGTATTCTATTGTTTTTAATTCTTATGTATTTTATTGTTTTAGGACTTCTGATACTTAAGGTCATTATATAGATCAATTTTCAGGTTGAATAAATGTTAAATAGAGTCTAAAGAGTGAAATATTACTGATTTATAGACCAAACTAGAAACTTCACTTTGCCATTCGTTTTGTACACAAAATGACAAAATGCTCAATTTTCGGCTTGACCTTTGGTCACGAAAGGTCACGTAATTCTCTAGCCGAATGTCCGATTTTCAAAAATTTGGTGTCAAAAGATCCGTAAGACTTGAAAGAAGAAACTCATGAAGCGGCATCGCTGAAAATGCGGCGGTTTTGAATGCGCGACAAAATTTATCTAGGGGGGGGCCTCGGAGGCCCCCCCCCAGTTAAGTAAGGGTTAAACACGTCTGAAACACGAATAACCTTTCACACACAAAATGTCAAGCTCTGTAGATACGAACTTCGTATCTGCAGCCTGCTTTTAGGGGCGTACGAATCGCGACTTCGTATCTAACCCAACATCGTATAAACGATGTTCTGTTGAGTTGAACACGTTTATACTAATCATCTCTAGATACGTTGCATTTTAGCTGTGTGTGAAAAGGCCGATAGTATGCTTTGAACTCGTTTTCTTTTTGTAACCCCCCCCCCCCCCCCCCCCCCCCCCAATGACAATCCTAGGAAAACAACCCACCGACTACCCATAGACTGGGGAAGTCACCTCCCCCCCCCCCCCCCCTCGCTTATTGCTGTTTTTAGGGAGTTGACTTTTTTTTTTGGGGGGGGGGGGGGGGGGGGTTGAGTTGATGTTTTATTAATGTTTATGTAAATAAAAGGGAGTGAAAGATAAAATACTCAAGATCCGTTAAAGATGCGACTTCTTTACTGCAATGTTAAACGTACCAAAATTCATTTTTAAGAAAATAAAAGTTTAAAGTTAATATAAAGTCTTGGTATGGGGTCATGAATTTGGTTCAAATGAACATATTGGAAGAATATGCGATCCTACAATATTCAGTGATCGTTGGCGCGGTTGAAATCAAGTCTAAAGTGATGAAATTGTAATATTAAACTGTTTGTTGTATAGCTCCCTCTCAAGGTCAATATATTAATTAAGCTATAAAACAATGTTTGACTAAAATCGACCGATTGGCTATTCCCGTTTGGAAATTATATATCACACCTACATATTCTGAGATTTTCATGGTGGCAGCTACCATTTATCCAAATTTACCGGGAGCACCGGTAAATTTTTATATTCAATTTATCTCAAAAGCAGAAGTGTTTTAGGGGCTAATTTTTCTAGTGCTTATAATACATCCACAGGGGCATCCAAATATATCAAAAATTGTAAAGAATCACTTTCCAGCCAATTCTCTAAATTTCCCAAAACTTTGTATTACCTTTAACATTTTGTAAGTGGTTTGTAACTCTAGAAATCTATTGTGATGAGTTGGTTTTTGGTAAAAGCAGGTAAATATAACTACACCCTGTATATGATCTGACCATGTCAAAGTAGGTAAGCAGGTCGACTGGTGAACAAAATTGTTGAACTACACAGAAATTCTCTATTTCCAATTTAATTTCTGATCTGTTAAAATGCAAGTTCTTCCACAATGTGGTAATAGGTGGATCGTGTAATGGGAGGTAGGCTTCACATGCCAAATTCTTCTTAACAGCAAATTTGACTTTGTAATCTGAATGTCTTCTTGTATGTAAAATGTGATTATATCTGTGCGCTATATTGCCTATCCTTCAACTTATTTTTGCAAATCTTCTTGTACTTCAAAAGTAGCCATGTTTTATCAAATGAATTCTACAATTATCTTGTTGCACTTCAGGGTATTAACAGATTAAAGCGCAAGATTTTTTCTACCATTTTCTTGAGTATTTTAGTTGAAAATAAAACATTTTATTACAGAATTGAATTTTCATTGAAAGACATTGGTATATTTTATATGGAATGAATATGGAATGAACAGTAAAAGGAATATTATGCAGGATTATTCACTAATATCCACTTCATAAACCAATATTACGCAACATCATTGTGCGCACGGATCAAAAACGTTCATATTCTCACTTTCTGCATCAGGTTTTTTACTTTTTCATTTTTACCAAGACTGAAAATTTACTGTAAAGTTAATGTGAAGTTTGTAATATTTCTTCATGAATCTTTTATTAGATTTTTAGTTTGAATAATCAAGGCTGTGAAATCAGTGTGCATGAGTCATGAAAAGACCTGCTTCTTAATGTATTTCAATTTAGACAGGTGAGGTGAAGTTCCTATGGGTAATGGATGGCATCAAATTTGCTTTTTTGTTGCTATGTCTAACAAGCCTCTTGCAATCTTTTGAGTTGTTAAGATCATCTTCTGTGCAAGAAGTATGCATTAACTTTGTAAACAGGCCAAAATCATAAAAGTTGCAGGCAGAGGCATATTTTCGACTGCGTGGAGCCGATTTTTTTTAAAACGCAATGCAGGTAAAAATTTGACATACTTCATCGTCATGTGGCAACTGTCTCAATCTTAGTCTGATACATGTCTTTACCTTTGAGGTTTTTTTAATAAAAAAATATAAAAAACCCTGTTGTGAGGATTTTCATGAATATCCCACTCAGTCAACCATAAAGACCCGAATTCACTAAGAAGGTTTGTAAACAAACCTACCGGTAGGTTTATGTGCGTCATATGACGCGTTTCAGACCAAGGTTTGTCTGAACCTTGGTCTGAAACGCATCGAAACGCGTCATATGACGCACATTAACATTTGTCGACAAACCTCCTTTGTGAATTCGGGCCATACAGTTTACTTTAAAAAAAAAAACATCAAACACTATCAAACATTTATGTCAACTCGCACACGAATAAATCAGAAATAAAGAGCAAGAAATCCTGTCTGTACCTGTTGTATATTCTCTTTCACTTGAAACAACTAGTGCAGACGCAACAATAAAACGTCCCATCTTGTTACTTCCAACAACTGCTCGTTCATTAAATTCCTCATCACATTATAATACTATTAACAAATGTAGTAAAACCTGACATACAATATACAGTACATTGCTTCTCCTGTCTTCCTGTTAATATACACAACGACATACATTATTATTTTAAATACATAGATAATCACAATCCGCTCATTTTTTTTTCTCTGCAAAGGAAACGAGCCGACGAGTAAGAAACCTCATATTTGATACATATAAATAATACAAGTAATCATAATTACATTAATAAGCTACTTCTCAAAAAAGTGTACAAGCATTAATTCATTATATAGTTAGTCGCCTATAGACACATCTATGTTATTAAACATTCATCTCAGTATTATCAATTAGTAGCAAGGCAAATTATCTCTTCTCTTTCTTTAAAAAACAAATAAAGCATTAATAAAAATCAACATTGTTATCTACGAATACAGGAAATAATTCCAATACTAGTTTTGCATACAGGTAAATGTTTGTACTCTTTGTCCCCTACGTTTAAACCATGGACAATTAATATGAGGTAAATAATCTTGATCTATAAGTAATTTACTGAAAAGAAAAACCTGTATACCATCATGCTCCAATGCCATAAATACATCTTCATAGACACAGTAGTGCACGCACAATACTCACAGCAAGCTCAATAGGTCTCACTCGGAAAAAAGAAGAAGAAAACTCCCTAATTAGTCTCTACGACGAAGAAAAGTGGCCATTACACAAGTTTTTTTTTCACACCACAATGGGGAGCAAGATGGAGAGCTAGAATACGGAGCAGGAGAGGTGCAGGCTTGGAAGACAGTCAAACTTTTGGCTAGCCTGCAGATTTCATTTACTAGAGTTCTATGACAGTGCCACTGTTTCATCTCGCATTGTGAACAGTATGCGGATATAAATGGATGTGAACATGATTCTAGCGATTTAAGTTACACCATGTATGTTTATTAAATACAGCTGTGAACATTCACCAAATACAAGATGGCTTGAGATACAGCGCTCTTGAAAATCTGACATGAATTGCTAAAATGTTGAAACCTTCTTGAAATAATTGCTCAATTTCCTTCCAAATCACCTTCCAAATTACCATCTCCACAAGAGAGAATACAATAGATTCTATCAACTGCCTCTTTATGTTATATGACAAAACAGTGGCACTGTTTATAATTCTACAAAAGCCTACTCCATAAGCCAGTACACAAGACTTCTTCTTCCAACTATGCTTACCCTAAAAAGCATGGTTAAAAAGCAATCACACAAATTGCAATATATTTCATATTTTCATCCTCTCTAAACCTAACCATCTCTTGATATACCACACACACATAGAACAGGTACATCAAGTTTTCATTTTATCATTTCGAGACGAGAAGAAAAAACAATCCTGGCAAATTAAAGCTGACCATAAGGTATGCACAATGCATGATCAAGGTCAGACAAAATCTAAAAATGAAGGGATCAATTAATGAGGGTTGCACTAAATAATCATGACGAAAATGAATAAGATTGCTATCTAGTATGTGCATCTTGCAAGGAAAACATGATTGCTTGGCAATCCATGTATCATTTAGTAATCATCAGCAAAAGAAAAACTACAACTGCAATCATGCACTAAGGGAGAATATAAAGAGGTAAAAATGAATGGTCATAACGTTGAATATTCTGAAATGTCAACACATACAACATAATGGTATTGAAATGATAGTAATGGGTCTAAGTTAGAAATGATAGTAATGGATCTAAGTACGAAATGAGTTGCAAAATTTGCATCTGATCACACAATTCCAAAACATCTTTCACACGATAATCTATATATCTGTACAGAGCTAAGTTGGACCTCACGGATAACAATGGAATATGAGCATTTTCACTGCAAGGTCCGTATGTTTCATTTTGATAGCATTCTTAAGTCAATTATTAAGATCGATTTCACTCAAGAAGTATAAGATTAGATCGCTCTCACTTTGAAATATTCATTCAACGTGCTACAAGTTCCCTACGGTCATAATAACTAAATTACAAGTAGCATTATACCTAAAGAAGAATATTTTGTTCCTACTAGTACTGTTGCTTTTATACACGTTTATCTCCATTTAAGAGAGCGAGATAACCATCTATTCCTACACATTTTAACAGCTCTAGGAAACCAATCAAAATGTCAAATTACATATTCACTGATAGACTTTACATGATTAAAAACTATTCATTCACACTATGTTCATTTTTTCGAGACAATTTAAAAATCATGTTCAAATGCTGCTTTGCCATCGAGACCTTAAATTTTGTTTAATTTCAGCGTAGGAGTAACAGAAGAAGTGTGGATGCTTTCATCAATATGCAAGTTTCATTTCATTATTATTCATCCTGTACAAGAGCTTTGCCAATAAATAACCTGTCTTATCTGAAAATAGAATTGATTGAATGCATAGGCAAACTTAGCAGTTTTGCTTTCTATGGAAATGCTATTCTTGTCAAAGCAACCCCCCTCCCAACCACAAAAATAGGAGGTTGAAGGAGGTAAAAGTGGAAACTAAGATGAAATGAGGAGTGCTATATAAGATAAAACGGTACACTTCTGTTGGTCCTATGCACTTTGATTCATGTGTGGTTCTACTTGGTAAAGGTTTGGGAAATGAACAGCAGCATCACCCACATCTCCTACATGTATTTATAATTGAAACCCCCCCCCCCCCCCCCCCCTTTGGTCGGCGGCAAGTCCTATACACTCATCTGCACATGACAGCACTCTTCCAATCTGATAACAAAAAATTATCCTGTTTAAGTCAATTCTTTTTATACTTGCATAATAAAAATGACTAGGCATCATAGCATTGAGATAGCACACCTGGGTCCCTATGAACACCAATCTTTGGACCCTACATAGCTATCGTTCAAGTACCGTCTGCTGAGTGCCAGACAGGCATTATAAACTCCTTCTAATAAAGAAGCTACTAGCAGTCACCTTTCTAGCACTCTGGCAGACCGTATTATTGACATAACATCTCTACCTACATCCCATCTAATTGTTACTGCAACCAATGCCTTGTGCCTAACATTTTCAGAGTACAGCTAGAATTACGATGCATCCCGTCTGTTGTTACATTTAAAATGTACCTACATATATAGAGATGTCATTCTAGGCACTTTATATCTTTAATAATAGGGAATATAAAACAGAGATAATGAATTTAAAACCAACCCAGAAATGGGATACATGTACATTACCAAGTTAGGGTCTCTAGCCATATCAAAGGTAAATTTACAGTTAATACTCGAGAGGGTAACAAAAATGTGTGTTTTTATAGATACATGGTAAACAACAAAAATATTCACATTTGTACAGAATATGCAACACAAGATTGACAAAGATTATAAACAGGAAGCCAAAAATAATTAAGTACATCTTAGTTTTGTTTTAAAGAGTTTTTTTTTACTCTTTTACAAAGAATTTCTGTCGTCATAAGTTAGGATACTATGTACTACTGAAAGACACAAACAAGGCTATTCCAGGAAACAATAAATTTAAATGCTGTAGTGGAGAAGATATTAACAAATAAAGGTTCTTTATGACTGATGCCAACTTTAACTTTATTGTACAGAATTTATTCTCGATAAATATTTGGTTAAAGAACAACATCTTTTAAACAACCATCAATGTTTGGGTTGATACTTTTATCAAATAAAAGCACTTTCTAATAATATTTTTTAAATGGCATCAACCTCTGTAAACGATTAAATAACACATTTCTACAGGACCTGAAAATAAGTTTATCATTTTGGTACTGACGAACAACAAAAAAGGGAAATGTTATACAAATAGTTCTATAAAAGGAACTTAGGAACTTTATTATTGCTAGTGACCTTTGTTCAAACCTATTTCCCAATCAAGTCTTGCGCCTTCTAAAAGTACACCCATGGATTTTTTCCCCAACACTAGATGGAAAAGCTGTTCATGTCTTAGGAAAGTAAGTTTAATATAATACAATATTTTTTTGCCAGCATAGAAAGCTTAAATTGAGATTTGTAATTTTCTGAAGAGATGCACACAAATGAAGGTACATGTACTCCTTCTACATCCGTATAATCAAAGCTTAAAATAGGGAGCAGAAAGCAGATCATAAAGTGCTGAACCTTTTTGTCCTGTTCTAACTAATGTACCTTTAATATAAATCAAACTTGCAACAATGAACCAAAAATGAGAGTTTCTACATGACCCAAGGCTACGAAACAATGTTTTCTCTTTAACTTGCCCAACGGACTCCTTGTAATCTTCCACTCAAGCTAATAAATAAGTGTAGTCTTGACAGTGCAACTACAATAATCACACAATTCCGCACGGAGCTGTGCCTTTTTTAGAGAGAAGTTGTTGGATGAACCTAGCCCTCATTTCTCATGTTCTTTGGGTAGCTTCCAGCACTACCATTTCTCATATAACTACATGTACTTCCACAAATCCAACATGCCGCTACATTGTATTTCTGCCTATGGCTCTACCAGGGTGAAAAGGGTCAATCATTGATTCTAAAAATTACTATTGTGACCTGCAAACGGTATAACTAAAGTATCTTTTGGGAAAGTTTCTTCCACGGTACAAAAGTCCTTCAAAGAGTGCAATCTGTATTTTTGTATCACTCTATAGGAAATGCAATCTCATCGTCTTGTGCACCCCTAAATAATTGCATCTCCCAATATCATAAAAAAAATGACTGGCATTACTATTTAAATTAATGTTATATTCTCAGGACACACATGTGCTGGCTCAACACTGAATTTGTGGTGCCAAGATTGATACATTTTGGAGATTTGCTTATAATGTCTTTCAATTTAAATGATGGACTGGTTCTAATGATGCTTAAAGAGATAGTAGCATAAAGTGCCTGAGCATATTGTAGGATTGAATATATCACTTATCTTTAATCATGACATGTGTAGAATTTCAATTTCCAATAGTCCAGAAAAAGAATCTGATACATCGAACAGAAATGCAGCACTTTCTTCAACATGCTTAAAGATTTGTAAAAAATAATCACAGAATGATAATTCTGAAGTTTATCCTAATCTTGTGAATGCGCACAAGTAATCCTTGACTTGCCGGATTAATCACAGATTTGATATCAAATGGGATTCAACCTTGCTCAAACTTTACATGTATACCAACAATATTCAGTGCTGAGTAGTATGAAAAACAACTCAAAAGGAAATTGAAAGTTTCATTATATTTTCTTTCCACTAAATTTGCATTACATGGCAGTAAAGAACAATACACCATAAAGATATCCCCTCTTTCATATTCAGTTACTTTATTAGACTGCTATTATACCTCGACCGTTACTGTTGTTAATACCCAGCATGTTCTTATCTAACAGAAATATATATGTTGGCGATATTGAGTACAATGATATATTAGGGCAATGACAATGAAATTGATACTAAATAAAGGTGATAACATGATTGATAAGGATGTGATGATGATGATGATGATGACGATGATGATGATGATGATGATAAAGGTGATGATATTTGTGGTGGTGGTGATGTTAATGATTAGGGCTAAAAAGGCGATTATCATGGATTCCCTCCACACAGGAACTTGCCCTTTTCTTCATAGCAAGCCAAAAAAGGTAGATGCAATCCTAATTTTTTTTCTTCATAGAGTTGTTTTTAAAGCTGCATCTTCCATCAGAGTAAATTTATTTCCAAAAAATTATAATAAAATTTCTTGATGCTTAACACCCCTGGCAGGTGTTTCTAAAACAGTGTCATGGACTGGTGTTTGGTTTCAGCTAAGCACACCAGCAACAAATCTAAAAACTGACACTACACTTGCATCAGAGGGATTTCATGGGGGGGGGGGGGGGGGGGGGGTAGAGTAATGCTTTCAGTGTTCAGGTAGCTGTTGAGCACGGGTTGACTTGGAGATCAGCTAGTGATTTCAAGTCTAGTGTTCAGGTCTGGTGTCAAGTGTTAACTTGGCATCAATGCCATAGATGATCCTCACATCCACGGTGCTAAGCACTCGATACCTTCACTATTTCCTTAACACTAGTTGCGTGACCGGTGTTCAATACTGCCTACAATGAATGACAATGCATTGGTCTTGACACTAACACCGAACTTGAAATCACTCAATGACACTCTAAGGGGAGGCTAAAGTCTTTGTGTTCTTCATGTGCTGCCCTCATGATTGGTCTTGCTCTGCGTAGCTCATTCGATGAGGGGTAGGCGGCGTCCCAGAACTTGAGGCTGGAACAAAAGCAAAAAGGAAATTATTAAGTTCAATAGCTTGAAAAACTAATTAAGTGGTAATAGCAAATAATAATAAGTATACCCTGGTAGCCTAGAGCAGACTTTGATCACCATTTTTGACTATTGCTCTATAATTGGATTGAGTATATTACAAGTAATTTATCCCGAAATGTGTTGCTCTACTATCCAAAATACCTTACAAAGTTGAAAAGCTGAAAACTACAATTTGATTTACAGAATTTACAACAAAATATGTATATTTCGACCATCAAAAGTAATCTTGTGATCTTAAAGGTAATTTGAACTGATCATTCTGTCACAAATCAAGTTGTTTGGCAAAACTGGTAACAAAAAGTTAATCCCAACAGCATTTCCTGAAACCACCTACATAGATATGCACACACTCGACTACATATTCTGCTGGGAGTGTTATCTTCTTATCATTACTCAGCTATTATTTACTTCCTGTACAATTCAAAGGGCAGCTGTCATTCATACATGCAATGTCTTTAAAATGTCAGTGTAAATTTTGTTGCATTTCCAAAAGGAATAGTATTGACAGATCATGACAGAAAACTCGACATTGTTTTCAACATGACAGGATTAGATCACAGAAACATATCCTCTTCTACCTGTCAGACTGTCAACCAATTCAAAACTTGTCTTAAGACACATTTATTCAAAATTGCTTTTGATGATTAACTTACTCTGTTCACATTGATGTATATTTCATATGTGTTGTAATATTTCATACGTATTGTAATTTGTAGGTTTATTTGTAATTTTTTGTTTTGTTTAATATGTAATTGTTATCATTGTATTTCTACACACCCTCAAGAAAGATTACCGAGAGTCCTTTTCAGGACTCCTCAATCCTCCCTCTCTCTCTCACATGATGCTCCCGCAAGCCTACTGTATATCATTGTATTTTGTTTGTTATAGCGCTTAGAGACTTCAGTGGTAAGCGCTTTATAAGCACCGTTTTATCATTATCATTACCTTCCTCTCCTAAGGAGTGCCTCGGGGAGTATCCTGAGAGATCCGGTGAACCCTGTGATCCCTGGGAACCATCCCGCGATGTGAGACTCAGCTCAAAGTTAGATGCTCCTGACGGTGCCAAGCTAAGCTGACCGTTCTGATCAGAGTCCCTGCTGAGGTTGATGACCGTGTTGGGTCTCTGCCTGGTCACACTTCGCTGGACAGGCAATGGCTGACCGACCATGCTCTTGATACGAACAGGCTTGCTCTCAGCTCCCTACATCAAAAGTAAGATTTAGAATGAATGTACTCATCTGAGTGGTCTCATAGAAGGTTCAAGAGGTTCAAGAGGTTATATACATTGCATCCCAGAAAAAACTCAACCATGAATTATCAATGTTTTATCATAACTTAATCATAATTATAATTTAAAAATGACACATATTTGTAAAGCTTAGATCCTCCTCTTTCATTTGATGCAACTCATATGATGCATATTTCTCACATGAGTGATTTAAAACAATTTATAATCATAATAAGTTATGATAAAAAATAGATAATTCTCGGTTTTAGGTTTCTGGGACGCACTTTATAGCAAGTTTTCATCCACTTTAGATGTCATTGAAAAACACAGTTCACCAAAAAAGAAGGCATTTACAAAATATAAAAATCAAATATTACCCTTAAAGGAAATCTTGAAACTGAAGCGATAACTACACACTCTCACTCATTCATTCGTGTAGCATTTGAGAATTCATACTTACAGGAATATCCTGCAGCTTAGACAAGCTGTCTCCTGGTCCCATATGAGTGATATGACTGAAGTTACTAGGTGCTGAGATTATCACATTTCTGCAAGTAAAGGAACAAATCAAGCATAGAATTTGTTAATAACAGGTTTAGATATTTTAAGCAAGCTTTGGGATCATGCAGAGGTGGCACTGTAAAAGATTACCATGTGCATAGAGAATAGTCACATTACCATGTCGCATCAAAGAATCTAGATGAAAATGACTTCTGTGTCTCAGTGAATAATGTAAAACATTTATAATATTTGAGGATATTCTTTACCAGTGTTAAACTAGATTTAACACAATATTACATATACAAACTATTCAGATTTTTAAATGAGAGTAACAGTATTTTTTGCAAGGTATTAAACCATTTTTCATCAAACTGCATTGAACTGCATCACATTGTATCCAAACACAGAAGTCGACCTAGGTTATAAGATAAATTTGCAGGAAACATGATATACATCTGTATTTATGTACAATCAAAATTTTAACTGACACGTGAGTTTCCGTTCTTGTATATATATATATATATATATCATCCAGTTTTAATCAAAGTCGATAGTTCCAACAATAACAGCGATATTAGAAATTTCTCAACGATATATATGTAAATTGTGTTGCTAGATTTAAAGTCAAATTGACATTCTCCAGAAACAGTGGTCCTTTTTCTGTTGGATAATTTTTTCCTCTACACATTTAACATTATTTTCAAACAGTATAGCTCAGTCACTAGACCAAACTAATCCAAATAGAGCGATTCTTGGCTATTTGGCATAATGTAAATTCTTGTTTGGTGTGCTGTCAGTCTGTTTTTAGTTTTGCCAATGTGGTAGAGATAGCAAATAATCAAAAATATATGTCTAATCAGCTGTGTCAGCTGCATTCTCTAGGTTCTGTATTTTGTGAGTCAACTTTTTAAAGCTTGTACTATGTGCATTGTATCTTTTCAAAGATATAACAGCTGCCAAATTTTGCAAACTATAAAATCATAACAGAAAGCTTTCACCATGTGCTGTGCATTGTTGGCTTGAGTCTGCCTGTCTATAAATGATTGAGGGGGCAGGAATAACAGCCATATTTTTCATGTGATTTATTCCTCTATACACCCTCCTGTGTCTTGTCTTTCCTTTTTTTTCATTTTTTTTTTGGTGTTATTACCATCATTGATATAATAATTCTTTATATACTAGGATTCTCCTTAAAAATTCCCTAAAAAGCCTGGTACGGCATCATGATAATTTAACTTTCAGGTTCATTATAAACACAGGAAAAGCAATGCACCTTCTAGCCCTATCGCTGGTTCTTTACAGGTATAAAAGATTTCAAAACTTAAAGAGAAACTAGAAGTTAATCTGTAATATCAATTTTATATCATGCTATGTTTGAGAGTTCCAATACATGCCAAATGCACTATCCTTCAGCTTGCATGCATCAGAAGTATATAGAGATTGTTTACTGTACAGAAGCATAACCAGTGCATAAACCAAATGCATAAACTGAATGCATCAGGGAACTCAAGTGGTGGATCTGTGCATGTGCTATGTATTGGAAACCAGCCATTTAGAATTAACTAAGAACCGTTGCTTTCATTAAAACCTTTATATCAACTTTGATCTTCGGTTTTTTTAAGTCTTGTCAGATGGGTAGTTCATCATACTAAATACTTCCATATCATACAGACTTTTACTTTACTTAAAACCATTATATCAACTTTGATCTTTTGTTTTCTCAGTCTCTGCAAATGGGCAGTTCATGATATTAAATACTTCCATATCATACAGACGTTTGATGAATAATAGATAGTAGTTGACAAATTAAAGACAGTCACATTCTTTATGTCTAATATTTTTCGATTAATTCTTTTAAATGATTATAATTGGATTTTGTATCTGGTCAGTTTTATTTAGTTGGTTTTACAGATATACTGCACAATACAATATTTATATAATATTGGATGGCTTTGAGTGTGATACAAGAATATATTGTTATAGAGAGAGCAATATATTCTTATTCTTGTATCACACAAAAACAAAGCCATACAATATTATTAATATTATCTATATCAGGCTGACTAGCGAAATAACAAAGTTTGATAATCAAGCAATATTGTATCGACAGTTGAAGTTCCCGGATGACAGAGCAATACGAAAACAATATTGATCTGTCATCCGGGTATTATATAGATGATAATCAAAGTGATTAATAACCAAATATTGCCACACAACCAAATTCCATAATTTGTAAGGTTAAATTGTTATATTTCCCAATATTGAAAATGATTAGTTAATAATAATAACTGTGAAATTACTACATGTATTATTTTTTGTTTATTCATTTATCT
This sequence comes from Strongylocentrotus droebachiensis, assembly GCA_035222895.1. NCBI lineage: Eukaryota > Metazoa > Echinodermata > Echinoidea > Camarodonta > Strongylocentrotidae > Strongylocentrotus > Strongylocentrotus droebachiensis. The sequence continues at coordinate 534,954 of JAVYIG010000004.1, forward strand.
ACTTATTTATCTATTTATCTATCTATTTATTCATATATCTATTTATTTATATATTTTTAAAAATATATTCATGTTTTTTCAGTTATTTATTTCATCTTTTATAAATTAATTTTAGTATCATATATATATTTTATTATCATCCCAGACTTTAATTTTGCTATTATTAGCATATCCTTCATTACAAAGTATAAATTCTATCAGGTGCCAAGCTACTGCACCTGGGTCAAAAGAGGCAACAATAGACAAAATTCATTAACAAAGTACCCTGAATGAATTTTAAACTTAAAATCACTATGTTGTAGGTGACGAATATTGACAACTACAAAAGTCCGTTTTATATATTGTATAGGCAACTGCATAAAACTGCTTTGGGTATTCTAAGTGCACACTGTTAAAACAATGGTTTGGGAGAAGAGATTCATGCATTATTAAACTAATATGGTATCAACTTGAAAAATCAATTAAAGATTCATTGAATTCTCTATGGCCCGAATTCACAAAGGAGGTTTGTCGACAAACCAAGGTTTATGTACGTCATATGACGCGTTTTGACGCGTTTTTTACAAACCTGGTTTGTAAATAACAAAAGGAGGTTTGTCGACAAACCTCCTTTGTGAATTCGGGCCTATGAGTATGATACAACTTTCTATGAATTTGAATACAGAGAGATCTAATGATAAAACAATATAATGTGCATTCATGTAAATGGTGCTACATGTATATCGTCAATACTTAGATATTTATACAGGAATGACAACACACATAGGGTTGATTTGAATATAAATTAAAATCATTTGCAACACTAAATAGGACTAAAAAGACCAGAAACATGATACAGGCAACTGAGGAAAGAAAACATGTAAAGGTTTTAGAATAAGCTAAAGCAGCTGCTTATGCAGATCCGAAAAGGCCTATTTATGGATAACTCTGTATCTGCTATCAAAGATGTTGAATTTAGTGCCTGAAGGTGCTTTCCAAACAAAGTTCTTTGTATTCAGGATGTATCCATGTGCATTCAGTGCTTGAACTTGATCTTTGATATCACACTTAAAAATACATTTGACTGTGTTCTTCGCCAGAAACATAGAATACAAAGAGAGTAAGAAGTTTAACATTAGTATTCTTGTGTCAGTACTCAAATTTTGCTTGACACACAAGGATTTTTCCTTTGTTTTATTTATATCACAACTATATAAAAACTAAGCACTACCACAACATTTGATCTACAGACACACAAGCAGAATATCTCAAGTTTTAACTATCAAATTTAAAGCATTTCAAGAAGGCTAAAGTGAAATTGTGCAATACTTTCATATAGGCACATTTTTATAATGAAAGGAGGAAGAGACAAACAAAATGCTGCAACTATCATTGAAATAAATTATAAGAAAGAACAAAATAATCAGTAACTTAGAGCAACAAAAACATCAGTAATGCTTGTTCTACAAAAATGACCTTTACTAGACAAAAAGTTATAACAACTGTACACTTAACAGAAAATATCAAAAATGAAAACGGGTATTAATACCACAATGACATGGAGACCATTTTAATCTTAATGTCACAACAATTGCATGCTTATTTATTAGTTTTCTCTACTCAGAGGAATGAACAGCGAGCAGAGTGCTGCTAAACTGATGTAGTATTTATTAGTAAATATCAACAATTAATTAGATAGAATGATGATAATAATTTTCATAATAATGTTCATTAAAGATAGTTGACCACTGTGTAACTGATGTTTTGAAAATGCATTTAAAAGAAGAAAAACATGAACAAATGATATAAACTAAATGTGTGAATAAATGAAATGAATAAACAAAAAGTAATGAATCCGCACAACTAAAGTTGATCAGAAAAGACATAGATTAAGGGTTATAAAGAGCAAATCAGGCTAATAAATAAATATGCAGGATCCGACTGAATTAGAGTCTGTGGATGAGACTACATACCTGGGTTGAAACTTTGTTGATCTGCTCACCATACAAGTTTTTGTTTTTATCAAAAGGATAATGTAAAATAAACATACATGGTTCAAATAAATGCTTTTTTTAAACCTCTACTTTAAAAAAAATGATTAAATTACATTGCAAAACCAGGCATATGAGTCAATATGAATGATTATCATGCAAGTTATCAAAGCAGACGGTATATAAATAACATCTTGCATGGACACTATAAGAAGCAAGGGTGGGGGTAATAGGCACAGCACGCTCATAAAATGTGCCATCTAGTTGGTTAATTCATCCCTAAATGGTTGAATTTGTTCTGATTAAACACTTCATAATCAACAACACGGGATTGGTAAGGATTCAAAAATAGCAAACAATTTGAATATCCAATGTGTAATAATTCACATTCCAGCAATGCATTAGGATCGGGTAACAAAAGTCTGGTAATAAATAACATCACTATAGGGTGGATCAAAAATAACACGGCATCTAACATTGATCTTGTGTGGACCAACTTCCAATCACATAACCAGGAGTTATTTGAGTGCAGGGGAAAATGACACAAACAAAAACTTACTTTCTGATTTCATCTTTGGATTTGAAGGAGAACTTTCTCTTGTTAGCTTGTTGTTTGCTGGACTTGACGACTGTCTGGATATTCAACTTCTCATGATCTGTACAAAGTAAGGAAAATGATATAGAGAACAATCTGAAATGAGAACCCATCCATTTGATACCAATTACCCGATTTTAAGTGATTGTAAGAAACTCCAGAGGAGAAGGGGACTATTCAAAAGTAATAATCATGACCATGATTCACGATTTATTCAAACATATCTACGCAGCAGGATAGTTAGATTTTGACAATGTTTTACAGATAATAGTTTGTTTTTTAATCTGTACTTATCAAACAATTAGCAACATTATGACCAAAATTGCATTCATACATGTACTCTACTACACAGGCCCTGTGAAAAATTCTGGTTGAAGATTATTATTTTTAACAGCTTGTGAAAAATTGTAAAAGCATGTTGTGCATAATTAACAGTCCATTAATTACACTGCCATTCTGGCAGTACTCTATACTTTAACTCATCTTACGGATCTTGCTATCAAATGAGAGAGAGCCATTGGTCTAATGGTTCGGGGCACTCTCAAAAGTTTAAGAAACATGTTGCATTAATAGTTGTTTACCTGATACAGCAAGTCGGTTGTGGAAATACACAAGGCGTGGTGCATGAAGATCGGTGACAAAGCTCAGGTTCAAGCTGCCATCCCATGAGAGTTGCCTCGTCTGTGGAAAAAGTGAAGTAATGGTGTTACATGCAATTACCATTCTACGTGAATATCATTATCCTTGGGGTACATTGGTAACTGTTATAATACACATTTTCCTTGGTTCTATCAATTAATAATAATAAGTCTGAATGAGTAGGTCTCACTGTGTTCATTTTGCTACATGGATTATTTGCTCTAGGGGGACTCAACATTTGGAGAGTATATGTTTGGAGGTTGTTGTTCAATAGATGGTAGTCCCGAGAGAGAGACTGAATTTAAATTCATGATTCCCTGTCTTATAATAAAGAGTTGCAATCGATTCCAAATCAATCACAAGTCCTCAAATCAATCGCAAGCTTATAGTCTCCCATCTCTTATGTACATAATTGTGATTGATTGTGCCACTAATCACAACTGTTTGTAAGTACGGGCTGATACTCTTCTAGTAATCCCATCCTACCATATTCCTGGATACTTACTCCTTTGATGGGTATCGTCTGAACCCACTCCATGATCCCAATGTCATAGATATCTACAGAGATGTCACTATATACAATCAGGTATGGACTGTTGAAGGCTGAAAATGAGCAAAAACAAATATATCAATTAGACAAAAAAGTGAACTCCTAGAGCAAACTAATTGTATAAGACAACACAAGGGCTCTATACCTAATCACTGGAAAAAAGAAGGGGAAAAAAGGGCATCACACAGTGCCTCTTAATATGGCATCACAAATCTAAGGCTATGCAACAACATCCTCACATTTACTTCATTTAGACCTCCCTGCATGGTCACTGACAGGTGGTTATCTCATCAAATCAGCCCTTAATTAACAAGAAAAAGGGGACCATGGGGGACCACTGGTCATCACTTAGGCATTGTTTGCTATATAGAGGGCGCAAGTAGCTATAAGTACTGCAGTTAAGAGCTTCTCAGAGAATAAGGCGCTTATTGTATAGAATTTTGATGACATTGCTACATCTTGCCGAGATTCAAGAAGTTTTAAACTTACCAATTTCAGTTGGATGGGAAGGCCACATGAGCTCCTGCTCCCTTGTCCGCCTACCCTGGAAGTCCACATACACACCAAGAGCTACGATAGGGGGAAAAGAAAATGAAAAATAAGCACTGGGATTGCTAAAGGAAAAACACACTTCAAGACTACAATACAAATTTCTGAATATATGACCTTTTCAAACAAAATCAAATGGATAATTTTTTTTACTAATGTGATGATTCATACCTCATGACAATAGCATAAACTCCATTATCAACTACTTCAATGTTTTAAGTTTAAGTGTACAAAAGCATCAATCAATCATTTCCTTATCAAGGTGTTGTTTTTAATCGTGCTGGGGGCGTTTCACAAAGATTCTAAGTTGAACTTAACTCTAAGTTGGACTTAAATATTATGGAGAGCCATTTATAACCTTAAAATAATATGTATTAAAAGCAAAAATTCAAGTATTTTAGACTTTTCATAAATTCCACATCAAAAACATGAAATCTCCTTGATAATAGAAAATATGAATGATTTGAATTAACATTTTATGCCTTTTAAAATAACTTTTACAAAATATTTTCAAAGATGCTATCAGCTTTCTATAATTTTTTATCTCTGCCTTAGAGTTAAGTTTGACTTATGATCTTTGTGAAACACCCCCTGGATCATAAATCCTAATCCATGATGACTGTCTTTAATGACACTTGTGATAACATTTATCATGATCATCATTATAATATTGTATTCTTCATCATAATAATAAATCTAACCCTTTCAGGTGTTTACAGGAGTGAAACCATTATCAATAAATATACATAAAGATTGCTAAATGCAAGCAGTGCCGCAATACTCACTTGAGAAGCAGAGTAGATACTCTCTGTTGCTGATCTCTACAGCTGCTAGTGCTTCAGTAGGGATCTCAATTAAGAACCTCAGGGATGGATCATCAATGTTCAGCAGAGCTGAGGACAAAATACAAGATTACACAATAACTTCACCTTCTACGAAAAGCTTGGAGTTGCTACAGGACTTTAGCTAATGTCAAAATAAGCGCTGGTATTGTCAAAGGAAAACTACACTTCACAAATAAAATTACAAATTATTGTGAATACTTCATATGTTTTTCTCTGAAGGGATGTTATTTTTCTACATCTTTCTACATTTTTTCTTATGTCATACATCTTTCTTCCTAACTCCTGCTTCCACTTGCTTTCAAACTTCTTTCTGCTAGGAATAATATGCAAAGCTAGCAATACTAAATAAATCTACATTATCTCAATGCCCAAATTACATTTCTTGCTCACAACACTATGATAGGTCTGCAAATACAACTTTCTTTTCGGGGCAATTCCAGATAATCCCTGACATACATTTCGGTACAGATATTCTACTACTAAACTGTTGCATAGGTATAATGTCCATACAATATCTAACATTTCCTATAACGATTCTCAACTGTAAAATAAAATAAAAGAAGAATATTTTTCACTTGATTAATAAAGTCTCACAAGATTCACATAGTATAAAAACAGAATTACACTCACGTTCTACATGCTGGCCCTGCATCTGTATGCTGAACAGTCCGAAACCCGACGTGTAGCCTGCACAGAGCCTTCCTCCAAACACCTCCATGCACTGAGCCGGAGCCGGTAGAGTGACCTCCTTGATGCGCTTATGCCTTCCCTTGTTACGGTTGAATTCATAGATGAGGACGGTGCGCTTCATGGCTACACACATGCACGTGGTGGAGCCTTGGCGGATGATACCGGTAGTGAACATGGTGCATCCTCTGGGTTCCTCTACCTTGATGACGGTGGCCTCACCATCCAGGCAGGCGATGGGGAACAGACGTAAATGACGTCCCCTGCCTGTGTGTTCAAAGAATAAAAATGCATGTAATATGGTAGTACGTTGTAAGACGTTGTACTTTCTTGAAGTTATCAGCATCACAAGTTAACATTCCCCTATCATTTTGACAGATAATGCTCATTTTTTAAATATTTTATGAAATGCCAAGTTATGTTTCACATAAATGTACCTTGACCATAGTCGGGAAAGTAATGTTTCTGTGCTGATAAATCCATGCACAAAGAGAGACAGAGAAGTCCCTGATAAAAAAAGCATTTGATTTATTTGCCAAATTGTGTTTACCATAATAAATGATTTTGATTTCCAAACATGAACTTAAGAATAGGGAGATAAAAGAACGTACCTGATATGACTATGACTAGTTGTTCATCTTTGAGTACCCGTACTTGATGGATTTGCTTGCGGTCTACCCGCACAATGAAACCAGACGAGATCTCCACTGTGTACAGACCATCCTCAGTTCCTATCACAAACCTACTCGCATCTGTAACAAAGATGAGAAATAATGAAAGGTGAATGAAACGATAACTCAAAAACAGTAAAGCTTCAGATTCCATTTGGGGCAGGGGGGGATTCAAAACACATCAACAGCAAACCCTATGAAACTAAAACAAAATATCTCAAGATACTGTCATCAAAAAGAGGAATTGCCCTTTTCACCTAATGATGATAATTTCCCCCCTAAACGAGGCAGCTTGGACTTTCAAGGCCCCTGATGCTCCATTATGTATTTATTTGAGATACTTGAAGGCAATACTGACCAAGTCACTTTATAAATCACTTCAGCAATTTTTTATATTTTCTAAGAAAGCAAAGGAACATATCGATGACAACGCTACTCATTAGGAAAGAGTAAACTTAAATTTGCTAACATTACAAGTTATCCAATCACTGGACTAAATTACTATGAAGGTATGAAATAATCAAATATACTGGATATACCAAATCAGAAATGTTGCATCTAATAGTTATAGGGTATAATAGTAAGATTAAACAAGAACTTACGTTCAAAGTTTGATCGTTATGAAAGGTCAACTTAAGACAGTTCTCGTGAGCTTCTATTTTCTTCAGGACTATTTTCCAACAGTAGCCACGATTGCTTCAAAAAATGTGTGTGGGCGGTTTCTCATATAATAATAATAATAATAATAATAATAATAATAATAATAATCTTTAATGGTCCACTCCAAATTTTATTAAACCGAAATGGAAATTTATTTTTCCCAATTGATCGTGAGCCCGGCAGCCACCGAGCAGCGCCAGATCGACTTTGCTCTTGAACGAGAATTATGAAGTAAAATAATGTTGATTGGACTTATGAAGTAAAATAATGTTGATTGGACTTACCAACAATATCTGCACAGTGCGTGACCTTGACCAGAGGCATACTGCTATCAAAGACCTCCTGGGCTCTGAACACTGTCCTGTCTGGCAGCTGATTGTGTTTGAGATGACGTTGGAGATTATTGAGGGCATCCACCCATTTCCTCTTCTCTGCCTCGCTGTCGGCTAGGAGCAGGAGCTGAGCACACAGACCTGGGGGATTCAGCTGGGATACCGATACCTGGGTGGGGGTGGGGTGGGGTGGGAGGAGGGGGTACAGAAGACGGGTGAGAAGATAAAGTTAGGAATGCTCCCCAGGGAGTGGAAAATGTGCATAAATTGTGTTTTGCGGGTAAGCCTGAATCCGATGACCGGGGTAATAATATGTGCTGCGCCTAGAAACAAAGTATTAGGCACATTATAAATGTGAGCTATTATTATTATTTTTATTATTGATGATTCAAATATTCACACATCACATGAGGAAGATCTTTATCAATATCTTTCAGAGTTTGGGACTTTGTGCTATGAATTAAACCTTATCGGAGCAGCCTATCTTTCTGAACAAAAATTTATCTCGACGTCAACATTGTCTAACAAGAAATTCATACATACATAGTCCCTATGGGCAATGACAAGCCAAAATGAAGGACTTGAATGTCTGTATTTGTCATTGAAACATAAATATATTACCCCTCAGTAACTTATGATAAGCATTCTTTTCCATTGCAAGCAAACGGTCAGAAATACAAATAGATTCTATTACCTTGAATATACATGGTACATCCTTGGAAGGAGCATGGATGACATCTGAAGCCAAGACAGAACTGACAGAAAACTCTTCATCCCTGAAAGAAAGCGAAGAAGTAATATCTTTAATAGGAGCTGGGAGATTGTTGACAACTTTATTGTAAACTGCAATCAAATAAATAACTAATTGATTGCTCAGAAAATCTACACGTGAGTCCCATACCAACATTCCAATTTGTCGTTTTACAACGGTGGGCAGCATGTGCATACCCTTTAGTTTCAGCTTTGATGATTATCATGTTGTATACAATATCTGTCAGAAATAATGAGCAAACACCTAAAGAGGTTCTTAAAAGCTTACAATTGCAAGAAAAATGGCATTGATGAACTTCCTTCATTGATATCTATTCAATACTTTCAATTTTCACACGCACTGTTATAATAGCTGCCAATAGCACTTTGTACAATCTTTTGCAGAAAAAGATGATGCCACAGACTTGCTACACGGCTTACCTCATGTCTAAGATATGTGAGATATCATTGGTAGGCTCTGATGCCCTCCCGTCTAAGACATCGAAGAGGAAGAGCTTAAAGTCGCATACCACTACAAACTGCTTCATCCAGCCTTTCCTCACACCACCGGGCTTGGGGATCCTTAGTACACCTTCATATGCAGTACCGATGCCTCGTGTCGGGTCTATACCTTGAGGTTTGGCCACTGCAAAGGAAGTACAACATTTGTCAAAGTCACAGTGAATCAAAGTGTATGACATGAACTGTCCTTGTTGTCACTTAAAGCCCCACTGCACTAGTTTGGCCAGGAGGGATTAGACCTCCCTGCATGGTCACTGACAGGTGGTTATCTCATCAAAGCAGCTCTCAATTAACTTAAGAAAAAGGGGACCATGGGGGACGAACAATCACCAATTAGGCATTGTTTACTATATAGAGGGCGCAAGTAGCTATAAGTAGTGCAGTGGGGCTTTAATACCTTTAAGAAAAAGATTTTTGTATATCCTATTTCATCACAAAAAAGTTATACATGTACTTTATATCAATGAAGCTATCGTGAGGAGTTCCACATACGCCAAATCTTGTCAACTGACCATTGTGATGAAAAACATAATATAACCATCAGAGATGCCTGCCGAATCTGTGTCAACTCATTCCTGCAATTCACAATCACCATGATACAGATGTTTTGAATAGTTGATATAAGCTCAAGAAATATATTCAAAGCTGAGCACCATTCAGACCTATAACTTATTACCTTATCAAGCTAAAGAAAGAGTTTATTACTAGATAATGAACTTACTTTGTTGCTGTGAGATTGGACACATACTAGGAGCCTTCTCTGCACATGCCACATGACAAGCGAAGTGACAAACTGTTGATTGAGAGAAAAAATATTAAAAACATAGAAATAATACTAATAACCGATGGAGTATCTTATCGGTTACCTATGCAACAAATACAAAATTTACCAACAAAATAAGAAGGAAAGGTGAAATGTCTTATTTCAGTAATATTATTAAACTCTAGTAAACTACTTACCCAAATATAATCATGCAGATGTAAAAATCATTGTTGTTTTTATTTTTAATGAAGTGTCTACTTTCTCTATTTAAATTAAAGCAACACACCACATCAAAACCACCTTGCTATAAAAAAAAAAGAAGATTCTATTAACGACATTGAAAGTTTACTCGATAGAAGAATTGAACTTAAGACTTTAATATGAATGTTCACAAATAAATAGATAAGAGACGTACCTTCACACATCATGCCTTGCCTACTCTGACCTAGCATCAGTGATGTACAGTGAGCACACTTGGCTGGTACTTGGAAGTTGGTTATCATAAATTTGTGCGTCTTGTGCTTGGGTGTGGGAGGTGGGGTCTCCCCCGATGATGTACCCGATGAATGGACACTCTGAAAATAGACAATAAGAGCAATGTTAGATGCTGATTATAAGTATCGGCTTGCATGGTGATGTAGATATACAGTAGGCTTACGTCAGGAGTGACAACGGAAAGTCAACCTTTTCAAAGCGTTGGGCCACTCCTACTACCCATCCTCTCCAACTGTTCTCTTTAGAACTTTAAGCTCAAGAAAGATTACCAACGGTCCTTTTCAGGACTAAACACACACTCAAGAAAGGAAGATTACCCATAGTCCTTTCCAGGACTCCCCAATACTCCCCCCTCTCCCACATGGTGCAACCGTAAGCATACTCTATAAGAGCAGTGTTGTAGATCAATATGAGACCGATGTATGAACTACACTGCTTTAGGGTGACCTGACGTTTGCTCCGGGCTTGATTTTGTCAATGATGTAGAACTCTAAAAGTGGCAATAGGCATCTACATAATACGTTTGGGGCTACCGGTAGGTTTAGGTTTAGCCAGGGGCAGGGGTAGGCATTGTGTTCGATGTCAGGCTGCAGTTTAGTTCAGAATTTGGCTGGACTTAGAGAAATAGTTTCCGGAGCGTGTGCCATAGTACCTGCTTTATTAGTCTCAGATGTAGTGGTCATAGATTTTAAAAGGGAAATTAATTTTTTTAAAGGAAGAAAACAATGTCTAATTTTCAAGCAATAGGAGCATAATCACACATCCTCCCAGCAAATGATATATTGGGAGAGACTATAATCAGGTAAATTGGTAACTTGATGCATTCGTTCTCATAGATCTTAATGAAAAAGTGGTCTTTTCATTAAGATCTTCTTGTTCCAAGCAGAAAATATGTCCATTTGCAATAACAATGAATTGAAGGTTTCTAGCACCCATTCTAACAAATAACATCAATCAATCCACACACTAAATTCTATATAATAAAGCATGGTCTCCTTGGCATATTATTTTTTCCAGCAAAAATGTTTCACAAGTAACATTCACAGCAGAACAATAACTGATTGCATGGATACACACAAACACAGAAGCACTGAGCAAGAATGGACAATTTTGTTGAAACAATTGATATGACACAAAAATGGATGCAGACAAAGACAAATGACCTATCAAAAACCTACTGTCAGAGTTTCCTTCCAACAGTCCAGCGACTTTAAGAAGTGGCGATTTGTAACCACCATTCATAGGATGCCTAAAATGTTCTTTTCTCTCATTTGTTCTTCTTCCAATTAAACATTAAAACCTTACTTCTGGGGAAACTGTGCTCGAAGAGAATTGGAGATGAAAACACATACAGCCATGTAAGCAATTCAACAAAACAAATCCTAATCCTCTTACCTTCCCATCACCCTCAAAACAGTTAAAATTCAATATTTGTATTATATAATATTTCTGCATTGATACACCATACAAGCTTAGTATGCAAATTGGAAGCAAATATCAAGTTAAAATGTAACAATTATCAGAAATTGATAGGTCCCAAACCCATCACATCAGCACATCAATAACTATTTATTCCTTTAGTATAAATACAATTACTTTGTGGTATTTTGATAGCAACACACAAATGGAAATGAAAAACACACAATACAGAGATGGAGAAGAAAATGAATGTATCGCATGGACAAGCTATTGGGAAGAGTGACAAACTCAAATCAATGAAAGCTATCAAACCTACCTTATCATCAGTAGCCACAGGTTCAATTGGAGCACCTGTGTCTCTTTCTGGTGGGTCCATGTCAGACTGTGTGAGGAGCAATGAATGGACATAGAGACGATGACATGGGGGTTTGCAATGGATTGGAAAGCAATGAGCTAATAAACAACAACAAATCAACACAACTCACAATCTAAGACTATAAAAGCCTTGGAGGGAGAAGAAAAAGAAGTAAAATCTAGTAAATTTAAGATGGGAGTGAAAATGGTAGGGCCAGAAGCATTGTAAAGGTTGGATGTTAACCCAAAATACTTAACAGGAAATGGTTGACACAGACAGTATGTCTCAAGTTCCAAAAATTCAAAGATTCTAATGTTGGAATATAGTACGGTAGCTTGATGGTAGATTGATGGGATTGAACTTTTGTATTTCATTTTTACAACAGACTTGATATTTTAATTAAAATACATAAAGTAAACATCATAAAATTAATGGGATAAAACATTGAACCCAATGAAAGAAGCAAATATCAAGAGATACTTCTTTGTTTAGGATGGATGTATAATATATAGAGAAACAGAGAGGCTAGTATATATTCATATCCACATATTTCTCTTCATTGAAATAGAGGTTATCGAATTAGAAATAGTGAAATTTGACAGAAATGGAAACAAAATCTACAGCATATATGATGAATAAGAAATACATCAATTAACAGACTACCTGAGCAATTGAGGTAGGCTAATGATTTTTGAATAAAATTGTATCTGTTTTTGCAGAAAAAGAGATGAAAAAACCTTTAATATATTGCTATTACTATAGTAAGTTAGGGTAGGCTGTAACAAAACATGTATGAACACAGGTACAGGTATCTACAATCCATCTTTACGAGTAGTGCAGGTTACAATGTTTCAATGTGTATAGACAAGTATTTTCTCCACACGTACGATTTCGCTGTACAATGATGTAAACACTGCATGACAAATTGTGTACTGGGTACTGAAATCCAAGTGGCAGACATATGTTTAAAGGGAGTGTAGCATGACGAGACTATGTGTTTTTCCTGTGGCCTGACTAGGGGCCAATCGGGTAAAATATGACTATGGACGACGCAACCGCAGTATTCATGTGCGTGCAACATATGCAAAACTGAAGCGGAAGGAGAACTTTGGTTTGTTTCGCGAACGCTAGCGCGCGTGGCGGTTAATCAAGTCCATTCGTTTACGTTCAGTTGTCCTAAAGAAGTCGTAGATGGCATTAACCAGTATTTGCCATGCTACACCCCCTTTAAAAACACTCAGAACACACATATCTGTGAAAGAACATTGCTTAAACAATGAGCCTTTTACACAGTAACCCATTGAGTACCATGCCTGAGGTAACTCAAGCCAAAATCTATGAAAATGTGTGTTATAATCCAAAATCAAATCATGTTTTTTTAAACGTATGATTGATAATTTTCCTAATTTTTTTAAATGGCTACAGAGGTCATTAATAGATAACTAGTGTAAAAGCAGGAGGCTGAAGAAACCTACACATTTTTACTTCACAATGTATGAAACAGTGCATACAGTTAAATGTGCATTGAATTGCCTCTAAAAGCTATCTAGGATATTGATCTGAAGGAGCAGAAACGTCATCAAAAACACACATTTTAATCACAATCTATGACTCGTATCATCTAAGTTTATCACAACAAATTACCAAGGGTGTATACTTCAACTACAGTAGGGATACAATACCAACTCGATCTAGTAATCCGTCTCTCCTAATGCTATCTAACATAATAATCAACTGGATCTAGCTCCCTCCCTCTCTCTCTCTCCTAATGCTACCTAAAGTCAGCAAGTAACAAACTGACAGTCATAGTGCGAGTAATGTACCATGATTTTAACTGTACTGGACATGTTGCAACAGGGAGGAAAAAAGACACGTTTACCAGTGAAGACGTTTACATTATGATCGCAGCATGAAACTTCGTGTTTTGATGCAGGGTCTTAGCCAGCCAGCCGTGTAGGCCGTGTTTCACGAGGCCCCACATTTGAAATAACACAGCCAATTTTAAATTACCACGGCGCATGCTTCAAAACGGCGGCCGTGCACTTTTTATCTATTCTGGTTCAACCCTAATTCATAACCTTGCTCTAACACATACCCCTATGGAGCGCCGTGCCTTTAACATGGCAGCCTCCGCATCAATAGTTGTAAAAAAGTTACTACTAACAAAAAAACTAACTTTGGGGAAAATTTTCAGTACCTTACCTAGCTCCAATTGAACTAGAAAAAAAAAGCATTCGATCAACGTAGAGGCCAATATGCAAGTACCTGTACATTACTGGGAAAAAAAATCATTTTCTTTTTTCCACTGCTTTTTGTGCGCTAACCGACCGGCGAACTTCCGCTGATTTTCATAGGGCCTGCAAGGTATGTCTTTTTATGATTTTTAGTAAATATCTGAAATTTGTGTACTTTTACTTCATGTTGTTAGCTAAGACCCAACACCAAAATGTGGCATAAGTTAGAATTAATATAACTTTCAGTTCTACCACAGTAGAAGCTTGCAGACAGCTGCACAAGTTCAAATACCAAGAACAAGATTTATTTTTTTCAAGCTTTAGGAAAATGAACAATGCCTTTATTATTTTCTGTATATACATGCTGTATTTTATGTATACCAATTGCATTGCAATGTAGATAAAGAAAATTTAAGATTTTTAGTTTACCCAAGTGATTATATTTCAAACACCTTTATGACTGATTTCGTCATCCATTCAGCATCGCACTGGTATTATATTATTGTATTTTTTTGCTACGCTGTACTTTGTACTTGAAGTTAATGTGATACACTTTATAAATACATACAAGCTTGCTCAAATTGTTTCTTGCATGTTCATTAATATACCATGAACATCTTTATTTTTATATTGCATGATATAATTGTAATATGCTATCATTGACATGTACAGCATTTGTTTGTTAACAATGAAAACAAAGGACTATTACTTCAATGATACATGTACACGGTTTAAATTATGAAAGCTATTTTTTTATTTTTTTTTATTATCAAATTCACTAATAAATCAATTAACCTTGATATCTATCCCTCTCTATGTCTATATATATAATTATATTGTTATAACTATTGGAGTTTATGATTGTATGTAGATTTTAACAATTGAATTAAGATAATAATTTATGACATGTACATTGTATTATTCAGAAGTACATGTAGTTCTCATTGGAAAATTTTTCATATTATAATCTTGGTAAATAGAGACATGATTGATTTTTTTTAGTCATGACGTTTTTTGTGCTTTAAAGTTATATTATATTATCAAATGCACTTTCTAATTAAAAGAAACAGAAAACCATACACTGAGTTCCAGAATGCTGCTTTTATTTTAGTGCTGATGGGAGAGAGAGATTGCGATGGTGTTGCATGAACGTTGTGACTCCATATAAGTCCTAATATATTGGAAAAGAAAATATCACAAAGTCTGCGTGAAAACAGTCAAAGTCGGTTCCACTCGAACCCTGAATCGGCGGTCAAAACGGCACGTATGTTTAATTATATGGGACAACAATGACTATACCAGTTAATGTAGAATGGTACAGGACATTTCTAGAATAATTCCACACCTCTTACCGAGAATTTTGTGTTACATTGTTGACATGAAGTTTGGTCGATCTCGTGAATAAACTTCATAACTTAATTTTCCAACAAAAACTACAAGTGGAATTAGATCTACGTTTGTGCCATGCATTGCTAAAGTAGGGCTTGCAATGGAGCTACTGCACAAGGTAACTGCGCATCCGCTGATCTTCGTATCCATTTTAAGCAATTTCGCATTGCATTGTTGTAGGTAGGGTATATCGGATACCAAAACTGCCTGCCGTACACTACTAGCTTCAATTAATGAAAAGTTACACACCAACTTTTTTTTTACACACCCTATTTGACAATCCTGCCTAGGTCATTGGCGAGGAATGTACCATGATTTTAACTGTACTGGACATGCAGCAACAGAGAGAGAGAGAGAGAGAAAGACACGTTTACTGGAAAAGACGTTTACATTATGATCGCAGCATGAAACTTTGTGTTTTGATGTGCAAATGTCTGAGCATGAATGAACTGACTACAAAGTGAATAAAAGACATTTCTTCTTTTGTATATAGAGCTACATGTATATGAGGATATGATGAATGAGCTAATCAAACTAAAAAACATAAAATTTGAAACCTCTTGTAATCTTAGTGAAAGCCTTTTCAGCTCATTCTTCTGGGAAATGAAATAAGGAAAGAAAGAAAAAAAAAACATAACCAAAAGTGCAAATAATATTAACCTGAGTTTTGTTCCTGCAACTTATCACACAACATATGAATCAAACAATTCTCTATACAGATGACTGTTTCTTCCTCATACTACTTCACAAGATATGTTTTCATATGTTTGAATGAAGAAAAGCCTGTCCTTACAACCAATATCTTCTCTTTTGTACCACTCCAATTATTCACTTTCACATAAATCTATTCTTGAAAAATATTGCACACATTTCTGTTGTTTGCATTCTTTCCATGCAAATGATATTGTTACCAATAAAAACAAATCAAAATACTAGTGAAGATTTTTTTTTACTGTTGGAACTTAGTAAAGTATAAACAGAATTAAACCAAACCAAACCAACAACAAAATGATGACAGAAACAATGTGAAGAAAATATATAGAAAACTTAAAATCAAGTATAAACAAAAAAGTAAAACATAAAAGAAAACAATAGTGCATTTGAATTTTCATCAAATCTTTCATCCCATTTTACATGAGATTTCCAATGTTCATTTGAACCTTCAATTATACAACTGCAAAATTCTGCTTTCAGAGTTGTATTTGATCAGCAATTTCTATTGAGAATATATTTCCAACTTTGTGAGGCTTTGAGCAAATTTTTACCTTTATCCCTTTGTTGTGTCTGCGAATGATTAACACTACCTTTCGTACTAGGATTTTCTTTTGCTACAGCTTTGAAAATGTTCATGACAGGCAATAAACCAATGGGGTGTGAGAATACTTACAAAGTCAAAGTTCAGCTTTGTGTCGACATCCAAGTACCGATCTAAGTTATCTAAGAAAGCGAAGCTTAGATTTGATCCAGCCTTGTCCGCAGCATCTGAACACAAAATTGTGATAAAACAGAAACAATATTTTACTTACAAATGCTATATAAATGAAAGAGCCGGAAGGAAAGACTCTCATATAGAAAATCCAAAAAAATGTCTGGAATCTCCTCAAAATGCGAAAAATTGAACAGCGTAGATTTTTTTCCCTTCTCTTTTCTGTTTCCATTTATTTTTGTTAATGTAACTTGAATTCTGCATAAATATTCATAAATGAAGGATACACGCCAATAAAAACTACAACAACAACAACAAACCAAGTGGAAACATTATAGATAGAATGGATTTTCAAGATGTTGTTTTAAGATGTTGACAGAGATCAAGGCAATACTTTTATCAAGTACTCGATCAGAAGGGTGTGCATATTAGCAGGTAGAGGGAATTTATAATCTGAATAGATATCACAAGACCTGATAAACGAATGTCAGACTCACTTTGCTTCAACTCTTGCAGCTGTTGTTCCAACTCAGTAACACTGCTGGTGAGTTTGGCCACTTCATCCGTCAGCTCAGTATTCCTGGCCTCAGAACTCCTCAATTTGCTGCAGAGATAATGTGAAAATGGAAAATTAATCTCAATTAACTGATTGTACAGCAATTCCCTCTTCCAGGATGATAACTTTCCACTACCTCTTTCAGGATGATAACTTGCAACTACCACTACAGCTACAATTACACACCCATCAGCGCCACATGTAGCCTTGAGTCCTGCAACGATCTGTCCCCTGGCAGGGGCCTCACAGGAAAGGTTGAATAATGTGTTTGACAATTCCATCTATCAGCTTTCCCACTGATGCTTCCATTACAGCTGACGCTACTGGTACCATTACTACTACCACTGCCATTATAGCTACCACAATCAATCCCATTACCCCTACCACTGCCTCTACCACCACCCACCTCTCATCTGCAGAATGTGCAGCCTTGACCTTCTTGAGTTCCTCAGTGATCTGTTCCTTAGCTACCAGTATCAGTACAACTACCAGTACCATTACCACTATCGTTGCCACAATCGCTACCACAATTAATACCATTATCCCTACCACTACCACTACCCATCTCTCATCTGCAGAATATGCAGCCTTTACCTTTTTGAGTTCCTCAGTGATCTGTTCCTTAGCTACCAGTATCAGTACCACTACCAGTACCACTACCACTACCGCTACCACAATCGCTACCACAATCAATACCATTACCCCTACCACTACCCACCTCTCATCTGCAGAATGTGCAGCCTTGACCTTCTTGAGTTCCTCCGTGATCTGTTCCTTAGCTTGGATCTCACTGCGGAGGTTGGACTGGAGGTTGAGTAGCTCCATCCTGTCCATCCTCTGTGACCTTCTCGACTGCCAACTCTTCTCCTACAATAGCAATTATACAATAGTAACACAAATAATAATAACAGGGAAATAAAATGTATTTCTTTGTTATTCCGAATTGTTTTCTTTCTCATCATTAGATGTTAAGTTCTCATTACAAATAAAGATAACAAAGCCACTATGGTTTGCATTAGTATCAGTAACAACTTTAAATGCATGTACTGCCTGTAATCATTGAAAATGTGTCAAAGTGTGCTTGTCCCCCTCTCTCCTTAAACCCATCGCTTGGCTTGTGAGTGCATAAACATGATGCTATTATGAAATTCAGCATGCCTAAAAGTTTAGTCAAAAGATAGGGCTCAATTCGACTGATCCATTCCCCATAGAAGTCTTGTACATATCTCATGATCTTTCACTTACCCTTGCAGCACCCACAATGCCAGATACTTTGATACTCTCCAGCTCATCTGTCATCTTTGAAGCTAGAGCTTGCAGGTATCCCCTAGCATCTTTCTCGTCGCTGACCCTGCATTGACAGAGAAACAGACAAATGATTAAACACTTTGCGCAAAGCAAACCATAAACAAGTCATAGTAGATCTCAAAGTCAACATAACTAAAATAACACAAATTTCTTTTATTTATTAAATTTCATCATATTTCTTGCACTAGGGCAGGTGGAAATACTCCTTTCAATAATTTTGTATGTTTACTTCTTTGATGCATGTTAACAAACACAGAAAGAATATCTAAAATCAGATTACTGGCAAGATCTTCAATAATGCTCAGGACATATCTGATTACTCTACTGCTAAAACAATAATTAAACCACTTCTCCCTTGTTTAAAGCCTATCTGCACTTGTTTGGCCAGGAGGGATTAGACCTCCCTGTTTGAGTCACTGGCAGGTGGTTATCTCATCAAATCAGCTCTCAATTAACATAAAAGAAGGGGACCATGGGGATGAACAGGTACCGCTTAGGCATTGTTGGCTATAGAGGGTGCAAGTAGCTACAAGTAGTGCAGTCCCGCTTTAAAATACTCTGAATAAAGCAGTTAGTGTCAGGGTCAGAATGTGGAACAGAATCAAGAAAAAGGTCATATTGGTCTTACCATTGGATAATCTCTGCTATCTGTGCCTCCCAGTGTGCCACTGAATCCTTGTTTCTGGACATCTCCTCGAGCTTCTCTTCTGAAAGTCTCAGCTCTCGTTGTAATCTTTCCTTTTCCAGAAGGGTCTGCCATGAGGAAGCAAGATAAAAAGTGAAGTCATATCTACAGGGTGAGAACAGCAGCTGGGAAATGTAACCCCGACTGGATATGTGCATAATGGAGAACATACTCTTTCTAGAGTTTGATAGAAGAAGGACGTCACCGAGTAGAGGGGCATTGATAGAAGTTAGCCTAGTTATGATCTAATGATCACTAGTACATAACTGCAATTTAATATAAATTTTCTATCTCATTGCTTTCTTTTCCTCTCTTTATTTGAGGTTCGTTAAAAAGTAATTTCATAGCCAAGGGTACTCTTGTAAGGCAGTATAAAGAATTGTGTACAAGAGTCCTGGGCCCCGTCTTACAAAGAGTTGATATCAATCGCAACTTATTTGCAATTGAAATCAATTGCAACTATGTACATAAGAGATGTACATAAGAGACTGCAAAATTGCGATTGATTGGAGGACTTGCGATTGATTTGGATCAATCTTCACTCTTTGTAAGACAGGGCCTTGAGAGGAACAAAGAAAACAGCTTATTAATGCATTCACTGCGTATGTCGTCACTACAGTGGGCACCGACCTTATCCAGATCTTGGCTAAGCTTGGTCTTGTCATCGTTAATGAGAGCCTTCGTCCTCTCATAGTTCCTCTTCATATCATCCATCTTCATCTTAGCATGTTGGTCCTCTGTACTGGTGGTCTGGAGTCGTCCCAGCTTGTCCTGGAGGGAGGTGATCTCCCGTCGCATCGACACGATCTTGTCTTCGTTCTCGTTGACCTGCTCTTTCAAGATCTGATGGAAGAAGATGAGAGAGAGAGAGGAGGATGGAAATATGTGTTCTCAGGAAACGTGTGAAAGGAAGAAAATAAGCAAAACAAGATATAGATCTCTTTGATATCCCAGTTTGTTAATTTATCATGTTCCAGTTGATCTGTTACCCCAAGATGACGAGATCACAAGTAATAATGTCACCTAGTAAAAAAAAAAGGAAAAAAAAAGAAGAAAAAAAAAAAAAAAAAAAGGATAATGAAGAGATTTAAAGATCTACCTGTTCACAAATAATGCCCATGTTTGTTTACTGTAACTGGAGGAAAAATTATGATAAACTTTGGAGTATAAGGAAATGACGGCCAAAACAAGTTCTTATACAGCAACTTTTGGTCGACACAATGAAGGTCTATACAATGAATGCCAGCTGTACAATCATATCCAATGACATACAATCAAATAATAATCCAATGTTCGGTCCTACCTTTTCTTCAATGGTATGCCTTGACTTCTCCTTGGCCACACCCTCTGCATACTGGACTTCTTTTCTCTCCATCTCCTGCTTGACTCGAGTTACCTCCTTCTCATACTTGTCTGTATCAGGCTTGGCTCGGCCTACTGAGTTCACCTACAAAGCAATGGCCAAAGGGAGGGAATGGTCAGTGGTAAACAGGCTGTTTATAACTGCATGTATTGGGGGAATAATATGGGTGCATAGGGCTACAAATGCCATTGAGGATTATGACTGAATTCTGAAAGTCCTAATGATCAAAGATGCAACATAACACTGATTATTGTATTCATATAATTTTACAAGTCAGGACTGAAATAATATTTGTCATCTTAAACAAAACCATTTTCCAGAGTAGATACAATCTATAAATGATCACCGGTATTGCACTTTTGTAAAGTTATAATCTGCAGCATGGTATAGTGAAGAAAATATCATGAAGCATAGAATTATAATGTGTGGTCCTCACTCAATAGATAGTAAACAAATTGATACCCCATTCTACAAAAAAATATCAAAATTGTAGTGAGGAATTTTCAATGATATAGATTACCACCTTCTATGACACACCAGTTTAAAATGAAATTAAAAAGTGTGCTAAAGCCTTTTTGTACTGTATGTATAAATGTCAAGTACAATAGATGACAACATGATCTTAAAGCAATTCTACTCCTTAAAAATGACAAACTAAGCTATCAAATTCTACATCTGGAAACTAATATAATGCACAAGTCCAGGGGGGTGTTTCACAAAGATCCCAAGTCAAAGTTAACTCTAAGTTGGACTTAAACATTATGGAGAGCCATTTGTAGCCTTAAAATAATATATATTCAAAAGCAAAAATTCAAGTATTTTAGACTTTTCATAAATTCCACATCAAGAACATGAAATCTCCTTGATAATAGAAAATATTAATGATTTTGAATCAACATTTTATGCCTTTTAAAATAATTTTTACAAAATATTTTTCAAAGATGCTTTAGGCTTTCCATAATTGTTAAGTCAAACTTAGAGATAAGTTCAACATAGGATCTTTGTGAAACACCCCCCAAAAGGCATATGATGTTACCTTGAGGCCTTCCAGCTCATCCTGGAGTTGCTTGATATTCTGATCACTTTGCTGTCTTAGTTTCTTTTCCCTTGCTATCTCTACCTGGAAATCTTCTTGTAGAGCTTCCAGCTGAAAAGAAAATGATGAGTATTGATAAATGAAATAAAGTCAAGATAGAAATGTACATTGTGAACAATTGTGACATAATATATTCAGAGGAAGAGAATTGTACAAAATTTGGGTATCCGATGAACTACTACAGATTTGGACATTAATTTGAGATTCCCAACCTCTCTATTACCTTACCACAAGAAATAATATTGAAGTGAGAAAATGGCATGGCTAATACATAAGAAAGGGGATTATGACAAATGCTTCTTATTTCAAAAGGTTAATGAAAGAGGTATCATAGGCTATTCATGTTTTGAATATTGCTGTCACAACACTTTTTTTTCTCACCATTGTCTCTAAGGAAATATCTGATTACATGAATCAATTTGAGAATCTCTTCTTCCCTTAAAATCATTTGATCAACAACACTAGATTGTGTAGTCACCCAGACACACTTACAGACCATCACTATATATACCTGCTAAGAACTAAGTAATTTCCATATCACGTGTTATACAAAACTGATAGTTATATAATATGGACTGGCCTTGAGGGAGATACAACATATATTTCCCAAACTAGACTCATATTGCCCCGAGTCAAAGACGAGGGCAAATTTATGTAGTATCTCCCGAAAGTTAAGCCAGTCAATATTGTTATTGTTATCCAAATTAGACATCTAGAGCAAATACATAAATCAACCATGACAATCTCAAAGAACTGAACAAACTTTGTCAAACCAGCACTGAGCGTCCAGTTCTTGACAAAATTTTTGATACACTGCAAACAGTGTGCCTTTGGTGTGATTATTATTACGTCACAATAGAGTGCGCGCAAAATGTGCAGGTTCTCGTACGCATAATAGATGCGCAATGAAAATGACAACATACGGCGCGGTGAATATGGTCATATATTTTGTGCTTTTTTAACACGTAAAGTCCATAGGCTTTTTTATGAAAGGTGAATATGGTCTCATATTTACTGCTTATCTCTTTTAGGATTACAAGAAGTGTAATATGATTTTGTAAAACCACTGCTCAGATGTCTGATATGGGTAATAATCATGTATATTTACCTCTTTATTGGCCTGTTCATGTTTCCTAATATCTGCTCTCTGTGAGTCTACTTTCTGTGAGACGACCTCAATCTCCTCCTCCTTGTCTCGTAGATCTCGGGAGAGCTTCTGTTTCTGGGACATGATGTCTGCATACCTGCAAGGGGGAGAGAGATGGTGGTGAATGTAAATCCATTGATTACAGGGAAAACAGGATAAAATTGCAAAACTAACTGATAATTTGTCTTCATTCAGAACATGAGAATATGTTTTTAAATATCTATTGTGCATAATACTTTCTTTTTTAATGTCACATATTCATTATCATATGTCTCATAGATTTACTCAGTGAGTTAGGAGAGGGAAAAAACGGTCCAATTCATTAGCGACAATATGAATACATTTTATGCCGAAAAATTGTGATACTTAAATCAAAACATTGAATCTGCCCATTTGACCAGCTACTTATGAAGAGACTTTCTTTCTTCCCATTAGAAAAGAAGGCTACATGTTTAAAAAGTTCACACTCTGTTTTCTGTTAGCAGTTCTTGTCAAACCTTCATAGTGACCAAGTAGTAACTACCCTTTCAAGACCTCCTCTATATAGTTTCTCTTTGAGCAGTCAAATCTTGACAGCAACAACCTGTCAATAAAGACCAAGGTTTAGTCCTTCATTGATCTTTCTATACAGGGCCAACAGTGATTACGATGGACAGGCTAACTCAGATGTTAAAGCCTATCTGCACTAGTTTGGCCAGGAAGGATTAGACCTCCCTGCATGGTCACTGACAGGAGAATATCTCATCAAATCAGCTCTCAATTAACAAAAGAAAAAGGGGATCATGGGGTACCGCTTAGGCATTGTTTGCTATATAGAGCATGCAAGTAGCTACAAGTAGTGCAGTCCCGATTTAAGAGCGATGATTGTTTACCTTTCATTTATTTCTGTGAACTCCTGCATGGCAAGCTTCCCTTGTGATTTGGCTTCTTTCATTTCTTTATTTAATTGACGATTTCTCTCATGAATTTCTTCCAATTCTCTTTCTAGATTCTCCTTTTCTTGCTTTATTAATCTGTGAAAGAAATAAAGCATATATATCCATAATTTATGAACATTGATAAAAATGAGATATGCCAATGAACTGTTAATGAATGGGACATATTCTGGTTCTGATACACTGCTTCAAAATCTGACAAATAACACAAGGTTTAAAAGCATGAAAATTATATCATGCTATTACAAGCCTGCATGTGAATAGCATTAACTATTTACATTTAAATTCAATATGCAATGGATGCAAATGTAAATAATTATAAAATAAACTAGAAATTTAATTCGTCATGGGGACGAATTAGGTGGTCTGTTTTCAATTTTATGATCATTAAAAATGTCGAAAAAGAAAAAAAAATGAAGAAAAAAAATTGTTGGAGACTCCCGGACTCGAACCAGGGATCTCGAGGTCCGAAGTCAAGTGCGTTACCGATATACCAAAACATTTCCCATAGCGATTACACGTAAACGAGAAATGGAATTCTCAAATCCCACGTTGCAAGTGAAATATGAGCATGATCTCGGCATCTGATCGAAAAATAAAGGGCACACTTGTGATAGCTTATTGTCTCAGCTACAACATACTCAAAGCTCAGCGTAAACAAAGATAAAACGACGGAGATATTACACGCCAAAGACGAGAATGTAGAATCCAGTTTTGAGAAAAAGTCATGTCCCATAGAGAATACACACAAAATGTGAAAAATTGACATGCCTCCTTTAATCGCAAAAATACGCCATGATGCCTTTGTCAAAATGAAATATCGTGGCGACTGCATTTGTAGAGAATATTCTCAGGTAGAACATATCAAAATTTGAAAGAAAATTAATCAACATTTACAGAGTTACAATCAATTTTCCAAAAATCTGCTGACGTCATAATATGAAAATTACAATTTTGAGTTCGGAGGCCATTTTGATGACGTCATGAGTTAATTGAGGGTCAAATGAGACATGAAATCATATTTCCAACTCATGCTTTTTCCAACCATGATATAAAAGTTGGGGTCAATTGACTCTCTGAAGAGCTATTTTGATTTTTAAAATGGGATGTTTTTGATCAAATTTGCATTATATTGCCCATAGCAGCCCGCGCGGATTTTGAACTTTGACGCGCGCTCACGGCCTTATAAAAGGTCAAGAGTGACTGAAATTAATGTAAATTGTCATTTACGGTAAGAGGAATCTAAATCATGTAAAAAAAAATGAATTTGACCTTTTCCGCGCGTTGTGAGCGCGCGCAACGCGCGCGTGGACACGTACGGACGGAAAATTTTGAAATGCTTAAAATGACCTAATTCGTACTCTCCTTCATTAGTAAAGTGATTTTGAGCATTTTTAAATTTTGACGCGCACGTACGCGCGCGTCATGACCTTTATGTGACCTTTGATGACATGACCTTTTGACCCTTGACCTGAAATATATGTGATATGGATATGAATGACCTTTGCTTATGCATCATGAAGATATGATGGATAACGTGATTTCACAAAATGGCGCCTGGATGACGTCACGATGACGTGATGACCTTGAAAAGGTTCCTGTCACGTCTCATGACAATGACCTATGACTGTGCCAAAATTGAATGAAATTGACGAAATCGAACTTGAGTTATCCTAGGCACAAAAAAGTGTAGGAAATAAAAATAAAGAAATAATAATAAAGAAAATTCTGACGAAAACAATAGGTGGTCTGTTGATAACAGACCACCTAATAAAGGGTGTCCTTAAGTAAGATAAGATGGATAGCAAGTTCATACAATAGATATTTGGTCTTCTGAATGATTATTCTCATGTTTGTAACACCTGGGCCCCGTCTTATAAAGACTTGCAATTGATCCAAATTAATCGTAAGTCCCCTAATCAATCGCAAGTTTGCAAACCCCTATCCCTGAAGTACATAGTTGCGATTGATATCAGTTCTTTGTAAGACGGGGCCAGGAAATGATAATCATACAAATAATGTTTTCCTCTCTTACTTGGAAGTTCTTTCTAATGTCTTGATCTTGCTAGACTTCTCATCTTCCGCACTCTGCATCTCTTTGGCCATGGCTTGGTAGCTATCTCTCGTATTCTTACTCTCTGCTTCAGAGGCTGCGACACATAAACAAATCATGAGAGAAAAAATTAAATGATGCTACTATGATCACCATTTACAATAATCAATAAATACAAAGAAGGAAGGAGAAGAATGAGAAGAAGAAATAAGAGGGATAGGATAAGATAGGAAGAAAAGAATGCGAAAAAAGGAAAATAAACAAGATGAAAAAACCTGGAAGAATATAAAAGAAGTAAAATAGAAGAGCAAACATTCACACAATCTTTGATAAGATATATATTCTACATTCATGACAACAAAAAGGTGAGCACATTGGGTGCTGTTTGGGAGGTAAATAATCAAAGCCACAATTATGTTTGACATATATATTTAATTTCTCAATTTAATTCCTAAATGAAAAGGCTTAGTAAAGTCTCAATAAGTTTCAGCAAAATTTGTTGCATTGCCTTGAATTTTGGCTTGTGCCCCCCCCCCCCCCCAATTTTACTAAAATGGAATACATCTTACATACTTTAACTGGAATAAACTCAAATAATGGTATGTCACTGAACAGCAAGAAATATTTCATGGTAGTCTATGTCTAACAGATTACAAATATAGCTTTAAAGATTATTTGTGATCCACATACCTGCTATTCTAGATTTGAATGACTTGATTTCTTCTTGTAATCTCCTCACTTCATCATTCTCTCCACTTCCGCTGCTTTTTAATTCTGTGAACAGAAATGAACAGTAAATCTTCATCAAACAAAAGAAAAGATTTGAGTGAAACTTATAATGACATAAGCAATCAAATAACACAGATTTATCATGAGCATTAGCTCGTTCTTGACAGGTAAATTCTCCTACAAAAACAAAAATAGTCTACATAATAAGAACCTAATATCGAAGAATCAATGTTTCTAAGCATTTGAAAGGTCCTTTGGATATCACTTTCAAGGCTTAGGCTGCAGCAACCATGAACAGCACACAGCACCTTTCAATGAGACAACTCTATCCAAAATCCATACAAACACACCTGGCTTGGAAAACACAACTATTTAGACAGAGTACCCTATCCAAAGACAAATGCACTGGACATGGATTTGAACCCTGAACCTCTCCATTGAAAGCCAAGTGAATAAACCAGTGTTCCCCTTACTATGGCATTTTAAAGCCCCACTGTACTACTTTTAGCTACTTGCTCCCTCTTTATAGAAAACAATGCCGAAGCGGTGCCAGTTGGTCCCCCATGATCCTCTTTTTCTTATGTCAATTGAGAGCTGAGTTGATGAGATAGCCACCTGTCAGTGACCAGGCTGGGTGGTCTAATCCCTCCTGGCCAAACTAGTACAGACATGCTTTAAAGATAAAGTTGAGTTCTGGTCATGTGATTGCATTGTGAAAGAAACGGTGTGGAATCTATCAGAAAAGGTTGATCATCTAGTATATAAGTATTTGTGTGTATTGCAAGGTTCTGGAATCATCAAAATGATAAGAAATTTGGCCAAATCTTGGCAAAGTTACAAGCACTGTACACAGAATGATGTATATGGGACTACACGAGCACGTGGCGAAAAAAACCTACCCCCGATTTTTACGATGTTTCATGTCATATTTAGAATATGAAGGCATTTGAAGAGCCATGTTTTTCAGGGAACATGTTTAATCTGATGTTCTTCCACCCTTGCATAATAACAATGATAACGGTCACAAATTATTTGTTACCTCTTCCCAGAACTCAACCTTCTCTTTAAGAGTTCTTACCTGATACCCTGTTAGTGAGCTCAGTCTTCTCAGTCTCTAGTTTGTTAATCCGTCGTTCCAGGCTCTCTACCTGGGCACTGTCGACGACGCCCTCCTTGATACCGCTGGATATCACCTCTTTCACATCCGCTAGTTTACCCAGATCAGAGAGATTGCTGGTGAGAGATGAATAAGGAAGCATAAATGCAACTAGTGGCATAGGTACATAGGAATAATTTGAAACATCTAGCACCAAGGAATGGAAAAGGGGTGTACAGTCAAACCTGTCTATAGCGACCACACAAGGGAAACACAAAAAGTGCTCTTTGTAGACAGGTTCCTTTAGTACATGTTTCAATGAGAAACCATTTTCAAGGGAAACCAAAATGTGGTCTTTGTAGACAGGTGGTCCTTGCAGACAGGTGGTCGCTAAAGCGGGTTTGACTGTAATAGGTTTGATGTGAGTGAAAGCTAGCTTTCATTTTTAGAGTTGGCCTCCATGTTTCATACTTGGATCTGAAGCTAGCAATGGCTCAAAATGGGATGGCACTAAGTTCATTCCACTGCCTGTCAGGGTAACTGACAGTGAAACAACATGAATTTACATTATTAAGTGCAATCTTAGATTTTGCTCCATAATAATTTATCATTTTTCAAAGAATATGTAAATGCAATGATAATATAATCCAACAGCAGACCATTAGAGATATTCCATTCTTCATCCTAAACTAACATCAATCTACAGCAGGCCTTCTCAACTAGTTTATTAGAAGCGCCAAAACAAAAATGAATTGAGGTTGAAGTGCCAACCTGTATGTTTGGTGACTGTGTTACGAGGGAGCGTAGCGACCGAGCCGATACCGGGTGGGGTCCAGGGGGCGAAGCCCCCGGAAGCTAGTGGATTTTAGGGATTTTTGAGGCCCAGATGTGGCATTTTTAACACCTTTTTGTTCCATAAAACATCAATCATAATTTCATATTGATGTGAAATAATTAGTACAATTCCTGGCTAAAATCTACACTGGAAGTTAATTTAGATGTAGTTATTTTGGTGCAATAAACACGGAAAATGTCAAAATGAAGTGAAAATCAAACAAACAAAATGGCTTGCTTACATTTTGGGCTCATTTCGACTGCGACTTTTTGATTTTTCTGAGTTTTTTTATTTTAAAGTATAATTTGTTAATGTTGTTCTTTCTTTAATTTTTAATTTTTAATTTTTATTATTTTTTTGGAACAGCTGCGCGCCACTCTGACTGACCGCAAGCGCCACGAGTGGCGCGCGCGCCGCCAGTTGAGAAGGCCTGATCTACAGGGTCA
The DNA here is from genome assembly GCA_035222895.1 of Strongylocentrotus droebachiensis. NCBI lineage: Eukaryota > Metazoa > Echinodermata > Echinoidea > Camarodonta > Strongylocentrotidae > Strongylocentrotus > Strongylocentrotus droebachiensis. Next base: position 564,054 of record JAVYIG010000004.1, read on the forward strand.
TAACAACAAAAAACGACTCATTCTACTTCTGAAGACAGAATATGAGCTTGGATGTAACACCTCAGATGGGACAACGTCATGCATTTGCTTGTAAAAAGAAGTACCCACAGGACATCTACCCAAGGGACCGCAACTGAATGAGGGTGAATACCTCACCATATGCACCTCCCACAACCACTGAACTATCCACCTCTTTCAGAGCTCCACGCCGGGCATCTGATGACTCACCCATTTCATGTCAAGGTATAAAGCAATGAAAGGTGCAGACAGTTTCATGGGAAGGCTGCATGTGAGCTGGGAGATAGACACCAAAACAACATGCATTTGCTAGTAAACCAGGGGAGTGTTTTACAAAGACTAAGTTCGACTTTAAGTTGGACTTAACTATGGCAGGCAGTTCATGCCACTGTTTGCTCTCACCATTTACTGGCATTTGTCTCTCAAAGGACGTACAAATCGGGGTCACAAATCTACAGAATTTACTTCTTTTGATAGTTAATTAATTGAAGGAAAAAATATTATCTAAAGATCATAATTGAGAGACAAATGATGAGAACAACCAGTGGCATGAGCAGCCTGCCATAGTTAGTTCCAACTTAAAGTTGATCTTAGTCTTTGTGAAACACCCTCCCATAAGAGCTATTTGACATCATATCCATGGTACTGGGATTAGAGAGTTGAGGATGAATGCCTTATCAAATGTGCTAACCTTGACAAAGAGCTTGGCATCCTCTCATGACTGACTCACCTATTTCTTGTGAAGGTATAACCCAGGAAGGGTAGATGATTGCCTGTGAAGGCAGCATGGGAGCTGGGAGGTAACACTTCAGAGTTCCTCAGGTCTGCCTCATCAACGTCAAAGTTGGAGGTGTCCGTTGCACTCTTGACATCAGGGACGTAGGGAGGTGTCACTGTGGAAGAGGTGACACATTGATTCGATAAAAGAGAACATATTTTACAATGATATATAATTCTAAGACAATTTGACAATTACGATAATTTGCAACATTTATCTTGGGTCCTTTTTCATCTATTCATCTATTCTCCTACAAAAATAAATTTGATCCAATGCTCACCATAAATATTATTATTTATTTCCTACTCCACTTATCAACCACCATATAATAGTATAGTATTAATGACTGCTTTGAGAGAAATAGTTGTTTTTATACGCTCAAGGGAAGGTTGGAATTGTGCTATTGCCCGAGCCGTGCCGAGGGCACTAGCCCAATTATTTCCTGAATATTATTATTTTTTTTTTTTGTCGAAGATGGGATTCGATCTCTTGCGTACAAAAGGTGATGTATCTAAAAATCAACGCCTTAGACCACTTGGCCATCGCGCACTGTTACCATGCTTGGCAGTTTTCTCCAATATATACATTAAAATGGAATGAAAATGGCTTCGCGTGATGGATGCTTCGCAAAAGCTCCATTAAACGGACCCTTCTTTTACTTTTGCAATGCATATTGGCACGAACTTAGATCAAGATCTATCGGCAGATGTTGTTTTTTTGTTTTTGGAAGTTTATTTTCGTCTTCATGTCAACAATGCAAGATAAAATTGTCGGTAAGATCGATCGAGATTCAATTGTATTGAAATTACCGACCAATTCTTCGCACACGTACGGTATCCTCAATCGCTCAGACCATTTTTTAACATGTAAACCTATGGGGTAACCATGGAGACTGAACTATTTTCCCGGTAACCATGGTTATGGGGATTTTAGAACTGTTTTAACCATGGTTACTGGGAATTTTACAGAAATAGTTAAAGTTTATGAATGCAATTTCGACCAATCAGATGGCTGGATTTCTTAAGTGAGGTATATAACAAAACATATTACAACAATAACATTTTCACACTTACTCCTCATCTGTTTACAATACACTTTCAATACAAATCAATTTGACAAACAAAAAAGGGAGAATTTCTATTAATGTTGTCTACAAAGTACCAGCACATTTCAAAGTATAAAGCAGCTGTAATATATGTCTGTATCATACACTGGTACCAACACACTGGTAGTTCTCCTCTTTGTTCTTTCGAAATGGAGTCCTCATTATCATTACTATTTTTTTTTTTTTTTTAATTGTTTTCCTTGATATTTTTTCAGATAAACAGGGAGCAATACCAATGAAGATGCAGATTGTAACACATGATGTCTGTGTTTTCCTGGACAAACCCATCAAAGGTTAAGACAATATGAACTCACTGTTCCTGATATTTTGCCAGTCAATGCCATTGAAGAAGGGGTGGTCTTTGAAGTCCTGTAGCCCGTTGCGCCCTAGTCGTGCTTCTGCTGAACAGATGAGGCTTAATATTAAATCCTTGGCATCCTCTGAAATAGCAACTTCATCTTCCGCTTCAGGGGGGAAATCAAATTGATTCTGAAAGAGGAGAATGGGTGATAAAAGGAATTAATCAAGAAGATGCGACTATTCAATTTATATTGTGATGTCTTATTATATTAACATCAAATTCAGCATCCTCAAGAACTTTAAGAAAGAGAAACTTCATTTAAAAATATTTGAATGAAAAATAACACTTGAGATGTATTGTTGGGTTTTAGGATAAATTTGTAGACTATAAACATACAAGTAATACAAACTTTTGGGTGAAAAGGTGTGCACAGTACACCTAGTCATCAACAGTATTGCAAGATGTTGATTAATATCAATCAGATAATGCTTATATTTCAGCGTTTGCATAGCACTTCATTTTTAATATATCAAATCCTCTGTTTGAACAGCACAAGAATGACTACACTTTAATATTCAATCTGCGTATGATCAATTCTGATACCATTGCTTTTCCACACTGAAGAAAGCATTTCACAAAATAAAACAAACCGAAAGGGTTCAATTTACCACGGACAAAACATCATAGTTCTGCGGCAAATGCCTAACTTACCTTATGGTTCATGATCTTGCCATACGTCTCTACCAGTGATTCTGCATAGAAGGGTGTCTCACCAAACAGCATCTCATACATACATACTCCTAATGACCACCAGTCACATTCTGGACCGTATCTTCCTTTACCATCCTCCATCGCCTGCACAGATGGAAATACAAAACAAAGAGAGACAAGAGGATTAACTTTCAAAGTTTGCTGAGAAGAAATGAAATGATACAACTCTTCTGGGCCCTGTATTTGTACCACAATTGATCGTAACTCTTTAAACAAGAGCTTTTATAAACAATAGTAACTTCCAGTCAACTACTGAAAAGAAAAAAAAAGAAAATAGCTCTTGTTACCAAAATGATATCCAAAAATACAATTAAAGTCTGCAAGAAGAATATTTTGAAAGGTTTATGAATGGATGATTAAATTTGATGGGATGAAATGTACAACTCTTCTGGGCCCTGTAACATGAAGAATTACAATAAATTGTATCTCTCCACAATTACTTGTATCTCATTAACACAAGAGCTTTTATAAACAATAGTAACTTCCAGTCAATTCTATGTAACAGAAATGAACCACAATCCCATATACAATTGACTGAGGCAGGAGTGGAGATATAATTTGTTTTAGTCTTTTGGTACACTTGCTGAAAGTTGATTTTCATGTTACAGTGCCCTGGAAGAGGTAATACATATGGAACAAAATCTTTGTTACACTGGATTATCATTTAAACAAGCTTCATATGAAGTCTCTGCCAGCCAACCCATCCACATATGACAGAGATGTGCACAGCTGTGTGTGTTACATGCTCATCAAAGGTTACATTATCATTTTCTTTCTATCATACAGAAGAAGCAAAACCTACAGCATCAATGCATGAAAAAGGTGACTGTTCTGTAGCATTTATATAGTCAAATACTGGAAACGACAATAATTTTGTTCTAGTTTTTGTTGCCAGAATGATACAAAATGATACAATTTAACAGAAGCTGTATGCACAATACATGTAGGCTATGATATAGGACCATAATGTAAAGCAGTAAAATTAATATAATTCAATTAATATAATTCAATGAAAACAAATCTTCTGCAAACTCATGTGTATAATCTTGATATTTCATATCACCTCATGACATCCCCCCCCCCCCCCAATAACTGCTAAAATAAATGAGAAATAAAGCTTATACTATAAAGGAAATTGAAAATCTAAATAAGTAAAAGAAAATTGTACCTGTAACAAATTTTATTAAAAAAGATTATCAGTGAGAGAGCAAGGCAGAGAAACAGACAGGGAGACAGAGAATCAGTCTGAACGCACAAGTAGAATAATACCTTTGAGATCCTAATTGTACATTGTACATCTTTACTGTTAATACCACAGTGAAGATTTATATCCAACAATGTGCTCATCTTTCTATAGATCCCTTCTACAAACATTATTTATAGCATAGCCTACTATAGATGAAGCAAACTAATTTTACTGAAACGTCGCATCATAAGTCAAGAGTATCATACCGAAACAGTTCTGCAATTTCAATTAAAAAAGTAACATGCAACCTTTAGATATGCTGTCTACACAAGGGACTGCAGAACTGCCATCCCTGAATGAACGAGATAAATTAGCAAATTTTCGGCATGCTGTTCTCCCCTTCTTTGCATAAATTAGATTACTCTGAAATTCATGTCTCCATATCAACATGTTTTCTATCCTACAGTCTGTCTACAGTATCACGTGCTGTCAATTCATTTCCACACTAATACATAACCATGTTGTTTGCATGTATCAGAATGTTCATTTATGATGCGCACAGCATTATACTTCAAAATAAAGACCTCAAAAGAGCTTAAGGGTTAATGCATTTCAAATTAGATTTCAAAATTGAATTAGTAACTCAAGGCTAGCTTCATTTTGTATCTGCTTGTTGACTCGCAGTATATAAATTTGCTCAACAAAAATGGCAAAGCAAACTCATTAATCTAGTCATTCACCCATTCATTCATTCATTCTTTTCTGAACTCATTGCCGATGCACTCCCGTTTTCTGCAGAATTAGGGTAATCAATAAATAGTGAAGATTCAGCCTTGGAGCCGGGGTATCAGAATTTTGTTTGGGATGGGTCAATAAAACATTCTGTCTATGGGTGAGTCATGCACTCAACTCAATCTCGGATTGATGAGAGAGACAGATACCAATTGAAGAAGATGAGCAGCAGTCTAGCTACCAGACTGTTCATTATCTTTCTTATCTATCATCTTATATCATCATCCTCCCTCTCCCACTCCTCCCCCCCCCCCCCCCCCCACCCCTTGCATCATTTCTCTACTTTATGATACTGTATAATATTTTACTTCAAATCAGATGCGGTATGGTAGTTTTAAACAAAATATCTTTGGTGTTCAAATGCAAATATTAGTCATATAGCACATTAATGTCAGTTTTGTTTTACTAATAGGCGTGGGGCGGGCATTTTTGAATTCCTAGAGTATGAAATAACGTATAAGAGGAGAAGGGGAGGGTACATCAAAACTCCTTTTCACAGACCTCTTTTTAAAACTATATATATTGCCTCTCTAACCTTTCCAGAGCCACACATACATTAATTTACTCTCTCTACAGTCCCATGTGTTGTTTTTGCAAGGGTGAGGTAGTACAAATACCACCAAGTCTGAACAAGAAGCTAGATGTAGATGAAGAATGGGATGGTAAGGTAAAACGATACCAGGGCTGGCTGAGGAGACAGCTGGACAGACACAAGGATGAGAATGATGATGATGATGATGATGAAGACATTGGAGATGGGACTGGAAGATAACAAGAAGATGAGCTGCACATGCACTGGCTCCTAATGGTAGCACTCACATTCCTGCATCAAATTTTGGCAGGCTTTTGTTTCTTAAAGGCCTTCATGAGGCTTTGATGGAAAAGATGTACAAAGAGGAGTTTGTGTTGAGGCTAGATCAGATTGTCATAATGGAATTCATTTATATAATGAAAATCTACAACCATACAAGGTAACAACACTAATTGAAATGTAAAGAAAGATTCTTCACCCAGAGGTATCAAATCTATTGAAATCTCTACAAAACATGATTTACAAAGCTGTACAAGAATATTTTCAAAAAAGTACATCTTTCAAAAAATATAGGAATTAAGGATTTACTTATTTCCCCCTTTCCCACCCCCCCCCCCCAAAAAAAAAAAAAAAAAATAAAAAAATTAGCCATAGTACATAATATCTCCTTCTCAAAAATGGAAGAAGAAAAAGTGGGGGGAAATGGCAAGTGCAATCACTTGTACATCAAGAAAAATACACATTTTGCATTCTAACTTGATGCTGAGTAGAATAGCTCAAAGATATGATCATTTATAGACCCTTCACTTCAGATAGACAAACACATTTATGAATTCAAACAGAGATGGTGCTTCTAGATTAAAACATCTTTTATCCCCAGAGAGCATGACATGGGCAGTACAATTTGCACAGCATGCAGCCTATAAAAACAGGATGGTCAGAAACGGAGTACCAATTATGGCAATTTACAGGATTCCCTTGTACCCCTATGTAGACAGGCTACAGTCCATGATTACTGCTACCGCTATTGCTTCCACCGGGAGGTACAGTAGCTCATCCTTTTTACATTAGCTATGTTCACATGGTGCCATTGCAGTTTAACCTCAAGTTTATGAAATCTTGAGGTTATACACATTAGGCCTGTTTTCACTATCTCGAGATTGCCAAATATCCAGCTATTTGAACTATACCGATTGCAAACTTTCCAGCTAATTTGCGTCTTCATCAGACCGAAGTAGCAATTAGAAAAATATTTGGTCGGGATTGTCATCCCAAGATATCTTTGGATAGTTTGCAAAATATCCCACTATTTGGCAAAATATCCAGCTATTTGTCCTGTGCGTCTTCACTAGACCAAAGACTCGCATTATGCGCTAACGCTGAGCAAAATATCTCGAGCTTATTTCTCAAGGTCGAGTTTCAAGTTTCGAGGTCGAATCTCAACCTAATGAAGACGCGATTTGTAACTACGGGATTATTGCGTCTGCACGGCACATAACTTTAAGTGAGGATCCTCCGCCCCCCCCCCCTTGTAGTAATCGCGCTAATATAAAGATCTGTCATGGTTTGTAACTGCGAGTTACATGAAGTTTCATAACCACAAGTGCGTCCGCACAGTCCCTGCGTACAAGATAACTTTGACGTTTCAAACCATGACCTAAACAGTAAACTTGAAGTTAACAGACTGTAATGTGACTGTAATGTGAACCTTACTATCATTAGTTACCAGTCACACATTGCTTGAAGCTACTGGGTATTTGTTTGGAGGTTAGAGGAAATGACCCGGTCATACATACAGGTAGTCCTCGGCAATACTAGACAAAACCTTGAGAATAGTTTGCTGAAGCTCCACGTTGAAGAATAGTGTGTACAATATTACAAGGATATAGAGGTAAATACAAAAGAAACATGATACACGTAACTTTTAAACATGTATACACTGTTTGTTGTTATTAAAAATTGATGTTGTTGTTGATGGCCAAACCACTGAGAAAAAAGTCTGTTTTACTTCTGGAAAGCTTAAAAAGAGCACTGCCATGGAAAACTCACAGAGGACTTTGGTTTGAAAGAAAATAATAAACCAAGGAATTAAAATAATTGAGAGGGGAAATCTCACTCTTACAATAAAAAAAGTATTTATATGAGTTATGTAGTTATGGAAGCCTTCATACTTTGGTTGAGCTTTCTGTAATCTATTCAAATGTAAAAAGTGCTTGCATTACATATCGTTCTCATAATGTCATCATCATAATCATCCCATGACTCTGCCATCACTACTGCCACTCAAACCATGAGGACGCCTCCTGACATACGATAGCCTGATTAATCAGTAAACAGAATACTGTCATAAATAGAAATGCTCCCAACATGACTGCATGTTTACAAACAGATCCCTTTCCTCATCTACTTCATCTTTATCAGAAGTGCCCCATCAAATGTCCTCCCCCCCCCCCCCCCCCCTCCCACCTTTCCCCAACCCATATGCCATGTAACCTAAGATTCTGGCCATTAATGTGCTGTCTGAAATTGAAAAAAGACACACTCATATATTCCCTTCCCCTCCCATCTCCCCCCTCCCACCCCCCCCCCCAAAAAAAAGCACACACACCCATCCTTAAACCAATGCACATAATCAAAGCGTATTTTCACACATAACTGTCATCACATACTCCTTTCCCCATCTGCCCTTCCTTCTTCTCCTCCTACCCCACCGTACCATCTCTTCTCTGCCCCATCCTTGTGCATCATCAATCAGTGCACAGCATACTGTCACAGATGCAAGACACGACTGTCCTCATATATTCCCATCCCCCTCCTCCTCTACCCTTCCTCTCTCTCCATCTCCCCACACCTCTACCCTCCCATCATCTCCTCCCTGCCCCATCCTTAAACCAATGCACATCATCAATCAGTGTACAGTGTACTGTCACAGAAACAGCTCGGTGTATGTTTGTTTGCCATGCGGCTCCCCATTGTCTACTGGTATCCTTTGACAGTGTAAAGGAAACGAAGATGACCCTCGCCCAGATCTCTCCACTGATGTCATTAACACAATCCTAATGGTGGTAATTTGAAAACAATGTGTATTGCCATAGCGACTACTTACCAATTTCCTTTGTCTCATGAATTCATAGTATTTGTTTCAATCTATTCATCGATGTCAGCATTTCATTCAGGTTTTTTTGTTTTTTGTTGTTATTGTAACCACAATTATATCTCTTGTACACGTAGGTACCTGTAAATCCATATAGGCATATATGTATGGAACTCTGTTTATTTTTTCCAAATACATTTCTTTACAATGAAATGGTTCCCATCACTTTGTAATCATTAATTCATACACCTTCCTCTTCCTCTTTCATATCAAACATGTACATGCAGAACTCTCGTGAATTGCATGCTTACCACGCTACATGACCCATTGCCCTTTCTTGTCCTGCTTGAAAATATGCCATGATATAAAATACATGTTCATGATTTGCCCCATATGACCAACTTATCCCTTTAATATAAAGAAACAGTGAGCATAATTTGTTTCCTCCATTTACAGAAACCAGTTTGACGAGTCAACTGGCCCCTTTTCAATCAGATTTGTGTCAAAGATTAAGAGCCTTCTCAGAGCCATTGGTTGTCTAATTGAGAAGTGAGTAGAAGAGGTGAGTAGGGCATCCACCGAGAGAAAATCTACACACATGTGTTTATTACAGAAATGTTCTTAAAGGAAATAGCAGATAGGGAAAGGGAGGTACACTTGAGATAAGAATATATTACACAGAGCAAAACTGGATAAAAACTATAAATAAACTGGTTTGGGCATAGTCAGCTTATATCTTCTATAATTAATGCTTTACTTGGGTGTAGATATTAAAACTGGCTAGGCACATCAGTGCATGCTCATCATAAACCCTCCCCATTATTAGAGTCTTGTTCAGTGTGATGCTCACATGGGCAACAGACCATGACCATTTTAAAAATATTTTTTGTTCACAAGTCACAACGATGCTCAAACTTAAATTTCACTACACAAATTTCATACAAGAAAACAAAAGTATGATCTTTAATATAGCTATCAAGTTTCATATTAACTATATGGTAAGTTTTGCTCGTCTAAAGCAGGGAGGCGGAGGATTTGTGTGAAATATCAAGGGACTACTCAGAGCTGTTGGTTGTCTGAAGAGAAATCTCTCATGGCGGAATTAAAGCAGATTACACACGTAGACAGCATCTGTCTACAAGAGAGCTCATTGTCAGGTCTTCCGATTACACCGGCAGTCAACGAGGTAGGGATAAAGAGGCGATGGTAATCATACGGCATACCAAAGACAGACATCAGACTTGAACAACGTGATATGGAGACCTGCATAGACTCATCTATGATCACTACATGTACACTGGTCTAAATCTTAAGTGCAAAATTTACTCTTACTTAATGGGATTTTTTATTTCACACTTAAAACAAACTAAAAAAATTCCCAACAGCAATTTTTACATCTTCAATTAATTTTACAAAAGTCTGTGATGGTTGGTGATCTCTTTTTAAGTTGTCTCAGAGCTACTTGGGACCTTCTAAAAGGTACTTACTCTCCACTTCTATGTAATATTAATGGACTTAAAAAATTTCTTGATGGAGGGGGGGGGGGGGGGGGGGGGGGGGCTAATGACAGTTGAAAGACTAATGTCAACATATTTTCTAATCAATATGTTCAAGCTTCAATGTTTTAAGAGAATAGGAATTCCCACTGGACTTTCTGGACTGTCATCAGTCTTACTCTAATATTCATTTACATTTTTGCCCTTATTCGAATGCAGGATAATGTATAGGTCACATTTGTGATGGGATGTGCCACCGTTATGTAAAAGCAGGAATTGTCAGGACAGACAAGAAAGTTTGCTACACAATATAAAATGCAAGATCAAACAACATGTACATCCATGCTAATAACCACACATACAAGCCCCTTCTATTCTCTGCACGTACATCATGTATGGTAAGCTACTCCTGTTAGTCATCAATTTATCCCGCAAATATGGTCTACATCAGAAAATCACATCAATGAAGGAATATTAGAAAAAGGAAGAGAGCTAAAGGAAGAGGCAGAAGTGTGTGAAAAAGAGACTGATGCAAGAGAAAAAGCATCCAGCTTTCAATGACACACTGATTTATCAAAACACAAAGGTGACTTTTTTCATGACATTGACAAATATAAATAAACACAGCTTTCGTTACAGGCTACCTCCTACAAGTACGGCCAAACCCGACAGCAAAATTCAGAAACCTTGATCATCACCATGAAAGTACATGTACACTGTATACAGTTGATACAATGTTTTTCTTTTCATGATATGTTTCACTATGAATATCTCCCTTTATTAAAGGGATAGTCCATCATATAATATTTCAACTGTCTATGTCTGGACCAGATATTAGTGAAATAGATCAGAATGGATTATTAAAATAAAACACATCAATAATCTGTACAAATGTATTTCAAAAATAAAAGTCAATACAGTCTGTCTATCAAAAAATTGACAGCCTAATAAAGCACCTGGAAGTTTCAGAACAGAAATAAAACACAAATGAAAGTTCCTTAAAAAAATAGATTTAGAACAAATTCATCTTTTACATGGGAAAAAAACAATTAAAGGTTTAAAAAGGTTTTAAAAAATCATGGTATAACTGCTTATATATGAAGAATGCTTATATATGAAGAATGCTTATATATGAAGAATGCTAACTTAATGCAACATCTCCAATGACAAATGAAAACCAATCCTTTTCAAATTAAGTACATATCAGTAGATGCTTGTATTTGTCATTACAGATTCTTACTTGTATTTCAGCAAGAGCAAATATCTTGTTATTAAATTTTGATTTACCTATCTTCCGAATCGATTCAAGGCTTCTAAATCTGCTCTTGTATTCTAGAAATCACAGCTTAATGATAGAACAATTGACTTTTTGGGAGTGGACTACCCTTTAAATAAAGACCGAGTTTTTTATTGAAAATAAATGAGGCTTATTTACTCATTTACCTATATCAAAATTGATTCAAAGTTTCTAAATCTGCTATTGTATTCTAGAAATAATAGCTCAATGATGGAACAATGGACTATTTGGGAGTGGACTACCCTTTAAATCAAGACTGTTTTCTTTATTGGAAAACGGAATGAGCCCCTGTGAGATAGTCAAGATGCCTTTCTTTGTCTGTGATGACATGTCCCTGTGCATGCTGGGACAGAAATAGCACTGAACCTGCTCGTGACTGGATCACGTATGTGAGAAAGGCTTTGTGAAAGATATAGGTTATGTTCTCTTTCTTAATTTATATTCCATGATTGTTGCCTCCTCATTAAATTCACATACCTGTATACATTGTACATGTATGCTTTTATTTAAAAATTATAGTTGATCAATTTATAGATTGTCGTTTCCCATAACTGAACCCTCTATACAAACACAAACCTCACCTGAATTGAATTGAATGACATTCAAGAGAGAAAGATATCTGAAATTACATACTGTACAGTTTTTTTCATTCTCAACAACTTTCTGGTTTGTTTTGTTGTTGTTTATTTTGGGAAATTGAGCAGATAATATCAAAGAGCTCAATAAAAAAATACAATTTACAATGACAAGGAAATAAACAGTTTATTTTTGTTTAATTTTCCATCTGTATTGCCATACAAAAAGTACAAGATCACCAAAACCAATTTTAAAGATGACTGTTCTGCACAATGTGTGCCTACATATGAAGAGCCTAGGCACATTCTATCAATATCATTTTGACATGTTCATGATCCTGGATGACACATTTCTGTCATTGCCCCACATTCCTAAGCCTGGCTGGCCTGAATTACATAATATACAGGATACCGAGATTAAGAAAGGGGTCAGATGTTCTATGTCAGGTTCGCTTTCTTTCCTATCCAATGCTCTGATTGTACATCCTGGCTTAACACAGACATGTTACATAAGTTTCAGCACTCACTTCTATCACTTATTTTGATTTTTGGGAAAGAGGATTTAATCACCTTTTTTCTCCAGCAGAAAAAAGACGCAAGGGAGGTCGTCATTCAGTACAACGAAAAACAAAACTTCAGGTACCCCCTGTCCCAGAAAAACAAAACTTCAGGTACCCCCTGTCCCAGAAAAACCTATCTTGACTTCAACAAATGAGAGGAGGGGTCTGCCCTTTTCAAATTCATCATATGATTCCTCCCCTCTTATGATGAATTCTTTATTCAAATGAACATTCAGTTCATTCAGTGCTACTTTTGATAAGGCACTGGGGGGGGGGGGGGGTCCCTATTCTTTGTGTACGAGGTTGGTATCTCATCTTACATCAATGCAGTGTTTTCCTTCAAAGAAATTTAAAAACCTCCTAAATTTTCAATCATACTTCCCAAAACCATACTTGTAAATTGTGCTCGTTACACAATACCGCATGAAGAAGAGAAAAATAATCACTATAACTTGTACTGAACAATAAAAGGTACTAGCCATACAGCTTCTCTTCATCATGCTATCTTAAAACCAATCATAGTCCAGACAATCCAGAGAAGGTAAACACATTATCCACTACATTACATTGTGCCCTGGCGAGTCTGATCAACACAAACCCATTGTAATACAAATTTACAAACAAAAACTCCCCTCTCTGCCACCCTCCCTCCTTAACCCAAGGCCAGCCGGCCAGAACAGAGTGACCAACAATTAATGGACCAGAGTTTGCCCATCACCAGTACAGAGGCCTATTCATCTAATCTACAGTATAATAGGAGGTAGGTATTAGGCTTGAGTCGGTACGGTCGATCACACCGGGACCCGACCGTTGCCGTCGGGTCCCGGTTTCGTTTTTTGAGAATCGACGCTCCGAAAAAAATAAAGAAATATGTAAGAAATTGCAGTTTTGCACACCACTAAAATCAATCCACCTTAAAACTTAAGTATTTAATTGTTGCCAATTATATTCTAGCTCATCCTGAATCAATCTGAACTGCTGATATAAATTGCAAAGCAGTTCGCCCCATGGGGTTGTTGTTGCCAGCTGCTAGCCAGCTACTGTACTGGCCGGGTTTCTCGGCAGGATTAATAAATCAGGTTGAAAGAAACATTAATGTTTGAATAATAAAACGGCTTTCTAAAAAGTGCTTCTTTACAACATACCGATCGAATAATTTTTAAAAGACAAAATATATATTTTTTTCTTTGATTTTGAACACCGCATGCTTCTTTTAAAAGCTGAAAATTACTTGGTAATCACAAGAAGTTTCGATACGGATAGCTGTTGCAAGGCAAGTTCAGACTAGTCTCGGAAAAATGCGCAGTGCTCCTCGTCGTGAGTTGCAATGCGTGCCAGAACGAACCCAAACAAAGACGTGATCGTAACGAGAAAAAATCATTAAAAACTACGAGAGCACAATTAGAAAGACAACTACTCAAAAATATCGTAAGCAGATACATAACTTGGAGGAAGAATACAATAGTTGTCCAAGAAAAGCCACAGAAATAGTGATATTTAAGGAGTTACTATAGGTACAATCATTATCCGAATGGGCCTGCTGCTCGCGTGTGTAAATTGAACACGAGGCTAGATCGAAAACAAATACCGCCCTCTACGATAAAAAGCAGTATAACGAAGGATTCGAGTATTTGTAGCAGGCCCCTTGCGATAAAAATGTACCCAGTTATTCCTCGATTATCACAATTTCTGTGGCATTTCTTGGGCGATTATTGAATTCTTTGTCCAAGTTATGTATTTGATTATGATAATTTTGAGCAGTAGTTGTCTTTCCAATTGTGCTCTCGTAGTTTTTAATGATTTTTTCTCGTTACGATCACGTCTTTGTTTGGGTTCGTTCTGGCACGCATTACAGCTAACGACGAGCACTGCGCATTTTTCCGAGACTAGTCTTAACTTGCCTTGCAACAGCTATCCGTATCGAAACTTCTTGTTATTACCAAGTAATTTTCAGCTTTTAAAAAAAGCATGCGATGCTTAAAATAGATATAAATATTTATTTGTCTTTAACAAATTATTTGATCGGTATGTTGTAAAGAAGAATTTTTTAGAAAGCCGTTTTATTATTCTAACATTTATATTTTTGACCCGATTTATTCAACCTGCATGAATCAAAATGGCGGCTCGAATGTTGTCTTTATATTTTTGCTCGAGTTTTTTTACTTTGAGAGGCACGATAATGGCACTAAACATCGCCAATCATGGATGAAAATAATGTCAAATGGAAGAATATACCAATCTGTGCCGAGGTATGCATGTGTTGATTTATTTGACTGATAAAAAAGGTCACTTTTAATGGACATACTGATGATATGGGCTTTTTATAGAGGCAAGTGACAAATCCTGCGAGCTGATTTCGGGACACCGGGTCCCGATCGGTGCAAGGCCGTCGGGACCCGGTTTATGAAAATCCCGACATGACTCAGGCCTAGTAGGTATACTCTCCACTTCATAAATGAACACCAGAGATGGAGACAAGAAAGACAAGGAGCCATTGTCTGGACCAGCTTACTCTATGAACCAGGGTGAAAGATGAAGTTGAGTTCAAGTCATGATGCATTGTGAAATAAACTAGGTGGAAGTGATATTTTTTCATCACATTTCTTATGATGAAAAGGGTGATCATATAACATGTGTATACTGTGATGTTTTAGAATCATCAAATTGATAAGAGATCGGCCCAATCTTACTATTAATTTTTTTTCAAATGCAATGCACATAGAAATGTGTATATGGGTCTACACAAACATGTGGAATGATAGTATGGTCCACAACCTTTAGTTGTCATACTTTGAATATAAAAGAATGCAAAAGGCTCACAAATTATTGAGCTATCCCAGAACGCAACTTTCTGCTTCACCACTTTTTAACTTCAACCTTCCTATTGCGCTACATATCTTGTGTTGAAGTGCTTTCTCACTACCATTTTTCCATTGTATTTACATCTAAGGTGGCATCGGTTACATGCACATTGTATTTGAAATCCAAGAACACTAAAGTAGGAAGTTATGTAGGCCTACATGATTTGAAGCATGGTCAAAAGTGGGAAGGAAATTAAAGGTAAAGAACTAAAGATGTTGCCAATTACTGCTCAAAGTGAATAAGAACAATTATAGTCCTAAGCCGACTATATTGTCTGATTTGGTTTTCAATAATTTATATGAAAAGTTACATTGGATCAGTTACCTTTTAATGGGAATCTTAAAGTTCTCTTTAATATTTCATATGTACATGAAGCTTAAAAGTAATTAGAAGACATTTACAAAGAAATCTGTAACTTGAACACTCCCCTCCCCCCCCCCCCCAACTTAAAAAAGAAAGAGATCTATCATTGTTACTGTAACTACAATTTCTCCATAAAATATAACTACAATAGATTCCTAGAAGGCTACATCAATGTACGAGCAACAATAAATGATTTGCTGTTGTTGAAAATTTATGTCCGTAACTAGATTACACTATAAAAACATAAAAAATACCTATTTTGTGTTAAAAGAAGAAAAAAAATTACTATGAAATAAAATCAAAGTTGTTTTGCTTCTGCTTCCTAAAATATCCTTCCTTGAAACCAAATATTTCTGTATTTTATGACAAATTCAAAATATACAAAAAGGGAGAGAGATTCAACAAGTTTTTAGATACAAGATATCCTTGCTCTTGAGTTTACAACCATATACACACCAGTAACATGATGCATATTTGTATTATAACTGGTACTGATCAAGTTCACATTTTAACCATACGCAACTCACTAATTTGACCGTACAGAAAGGACTGTTTATTTCTAGGGTAATCGCACCACGCATGAACTTAGTGTTTACAATAACAGATCCTCCCGGAGATACTTCAAAGTTCAACTTCATAGTTCAACTTCAGTGTATGGATGATCAGTACATTTTTGACATGCAGTGCTGAATAATGTCCAAATACCACTACATGTCAGAAAGGAACATGTCAAAAAGGAACAATCTTCAAATTAATCCCAATTTCGTTCTGTCAATTCAATCATTTCAATGTCCCCAATGAAAATTAAAATATGGATATCTACTTCATGAACATATACATATCAATAGAATGCTAAAGATCATGAATAATTAAGCACACTTCCTTTCACAAGATGTTGGTCCTATGTCATTAGTAGAAAGGAGGGTGCTCAAAATCATGATACATGTACTTTCTTCAAAGAAATCTTTTTAGTAATCCAATCATCTATCAACGAGTCAAACAAATTGCTTAATATAGTTTAATCCGGACTGCCCAAAAATCATTTCTGGCAAAAACTCTTGCCAACCTGCTGTATGAGGCCTTATACAGGAAATAATATTGATTACCACAGGTGTTTACGATAACATCAAATTTCAGGGAGCTATTTTTGTATTTTATACATGCTCTAGGAATGTCTGCTTTAAATAAATCAGAGGTATTTCCTGTTTAACATATAAAGGTAAAGATGATAAAATTCACAGGTGTTGCAAGTGTTCCAAAAAGCCTTAAAATTCCATGCATGAATCACAGAGTTATCCTCAAAGAGTACATCTCTGGAAGTAGTTTGTATACATTGTACTGTCTTTTTTTTCTTGAGAATATAATTTATTTACAACAAAAAGCATATATTAAAAAAAAAAAAAAAAAACATTTCCTTGAGCTTTTATCTTTTTTGTCATATTCATAACATTGATCTGATTGTATAGCCTTCTATAACCTTTGCTATTAAAGTATTAGCCTTGGTGTAGCCAAAAAAATTGTCTACATATTCAGAATAATTAGAAAACTATCAGGACTGTTCCATGCACAAAAGAAAGTCATCTCATTGAAATAATTACATTAAAAAAAGAATTGAAGAAAGTTCACCAAAGTCACACATTACAAGCACATACTTTGTACACCACAGGAATACCATGATATCATTACCATCTATCTTTTTAGAGCAAAGGACATAATTATCTTAAAGGGAAATCCAACCATGATAGCAAACCACTCTAGAGGAATGCAGGAAAATCAGAGAAGTAGACTGGTGAAAGTGTGAATGAAATCAGACAAAAATTGAGAAAGTTGTGAATTTTTTAAAGTTGTAATTACTATAGGTAATGGCTCTTCAAATTGGCTGAACTAGTAACGTCTCTGTGATGTAGCGGCGGAAAACTTTCCCATTTATTTCAACACACAAAATGACTTAATTTTGTTCTTTTTTCTCAGGAGGGACTTTTCTCTTTAGAGGACCTATGATAATATGCCATCCATCATTGTATTCTGAGTAGTGCCTCAAGGGAGTAGGCACTTACATGTAGGAGATAAACATATATTAATTGTATTTTAGTACACAACAAACACGAGAGTTATCCACAACTAGGTCACAACCCACTGACCAAACTGCCAATTTGAGATTTAGTGATTATATGTTTCAAACATTCCTAACTTTCTTACTACTTGACCGATGTGTTTCAAACTTTCGCCATGGTGTTTCTCTTATTTTGTTTGCCTTCATAACAATGAACTAATTACAAGTGTTGGATTGCCCTTTAACATACATAACCTTCAAGCAGTACCTTGAACAAGCTACTATAACAAAGATACAGGAAAAGCAGCACTTACCCGAAGGATTTCAGGTGATATATAGTCTGGTGTTCCCACTGCCACATTTGACATAACCTGAAAAGGACAGAAATAAGAGGGAGAAAAATTTGCTTTAGATCTATAGACATCAAAATAAAATCTGATTTTCAATATATTTTTCAAAAGTTAGAGTGACCATACCAAACAATGCAAAGTTATCTAATGAATATTAAAATACTGGTCATGTCATTTTAAGGATAGTAATAATAATGATCAGGCAAAAAATTATTTGGGTTCTAATACTTTCATTCTCCACTCTCCTAACTTTAATGACCAAACACCATATTAATACTAATCCTAACCCTACACCTTATCCAAAATGTTAAACCAAACCCTAACCCTGTGTAAAACACAGCGCAAACATTGAATCACCATTTAGAAAATACTTGTCATCTGCATGATTTTGAAGAAATTCATGGGGAATGTCTAGGGCTGGGCAATACCCCAATCAACAGCTTGTAATCTCTAAACCTTACATCCCTTCCATACAACAACATTACCTGAGCTGTCACCTGCTCCACGAACAACCAGAGAGCCCAAATCTGGCTAGAGCTTAATACAAAACAATAGTCCTGTTCCAACTTACCGTATTATCTGGAAGCATCCTGAGGCAGGAGCCAAAGTCTGCCAGTCGTATGTGACCATGCTTGTCCAGAAGCACGTTGTCCGGTTTGATGTCCCGGTGGACATACCGAAGCTTGTGCACCGAGTCGATGGCAAGCACCATCTCGGCCACGTAGAAGCGGGCCATGTCCTCAGGTAACCGGTCATCGAACTTGCTGATGAGGGTCAGAAGGTCGCCACCGCTATAGTAATCCATGACCAAGTACTGAAAGGAAATGATAGAGCATATATGAGGCTCTGGTCAAATTCTCCTTGTCTCTCCCTCTATCTCTCTCCCTTTCTCTTTCTCTTTCTCTTTCTCTCTTTCTCTCACTCACTCTCTCTCTCTCTCTCTCTCTCTGAGGAAATTATGGATGATGCTACATCAGTATGGTTTGATTTCACCATGGTGTTAGGAAAGTATGGGAAAGCCTTAAACTAAGCTCTAATAGACCTTGGGCTTTATACCTTATCCAATGCTAATAACTTGTTGATATCAGATAATTGCCTTTACTAAAGGGCACAGGCATACTGACGTGGGCTCGAACCAAAGTTAACTAATTTCTAAAAATATCCCTCCACTAAGTCATACCACCCCCATCCTCTTCTCTAGATGTAATTTGAACATCTCAAGGATTGCTACATTTATAATGAACATGATTTATATGAAGACTAATCAGAGATTCATTATCACATGTATTCATTTTTGAAGATCAAGACAATGTTTAGAATGATCTTAGACAACATTCTTACCAAGAAGTCGTCATCTTGGAAGGCATAGTGAAGATTGGTGATCCACCTGCTGTCTCCGTGTACAAGTACATCTCTCTCCTCAACAAAGCATGCAGTCTGTTTCAGAAAACAATATATAAATACAAAAAAATACATGTCAATAACGTATACCAGGAGAATATTCATGAATGTTACTAGTTTATCAGTTAACCCATATAGTCATCAATAAAAGGTAGTTTACTATTCACCCAAATATCAATGAATTAAAACTAGTTTACAAGTTACCCAAAACACTCATTGATCAAACATAATGTACAAGGTCCTATGATGTATCTCTATTGACTGTGCTTCTGTCGGCCTCTGCCAATACCATATCCAATCTATTTATCTATTCAGGATCATATATATTTGTAGTACCATGTAAAGTAACTGGCAAATACAAGGAAAGGCATTTTGATTTTAAAAACTAAAACAAAAAACAAACAAACTAGTATAATTCCAACTAATTTCAGCTTCATTGCAACATTTTTGCAAGATTTTGCATTTAATAATATCATAATACCCTAATGGCCAAATAACTCATTAACTTGAAATCCACTAGGTTATGCACACACTTCACTTTTGAATGAAACAGACTTATTTGTGACAATCTACATTCAATATTCAATAACTAAATGGGTAAACCACAAAAGCAAATATCTAACACTTCCTGAATTACATTTCACCTTTAAGAGCCTGAGCTCTATGAGGAGCAATCTATTTGAGGCTTTCAGAATGAGATCACTTTTGCAGACAGCCTTGGGACTGATCAAGAAATGTCACGCATCATTCTAAGATGTCTTTCCCGGTTCCTTCATCACACCTACATCCTACATTAACTGATGAAACCGTGCATGCAGCCAGCCATCCTCATCAAAACTATCAAAAAGTTTATCGCCAGGGATCTTCAAACAAACAATTCCCTAGTCAGGATGCTTTCTTGCTGTATTTTTGTTGTTGCTGTGAGCTCTCACATATTGTGTGGTCTCTTTCTAGTAATCTTTACATCTTGTTTCACTATACTTTAGTATTGATATGGTTTTATTTTACACCCCCCCCCCCCTCCCACAAAAACACACGAATCATCTTACTAGGATCCATGGCAGGTAAATAAAATACATGCAGATATCTAAGAAGTTTAACTCCATACCAAAAAAACTGGAAGAAATGTATTTCTATTACTAAAACGGTTGTTCAATACATCTGTGCAATTAGTTCAAACATCTTTAAATGTATCTATCCTCATTAAATGTAGTACTCTACACTCCCAATATTCCAAATACACTTCCTATATCTACAATGTAAGGCATACACATGTCGAACTGGGCTTGCATTTTCCTTTTCAACCACACGTTATGTTGCATCATCCTCATCATCATGTCTTGTTTAATTCATGGTCTCAACAGTTCTGCACCTGATTCAAGCAGAAGGCTACATTGAATAATTCATGTTCTGGGCAAGCAATTAGGCTTCATGTTACCTTCAGGGCTCTCTACGTAACAACCCACACGCTCTCATTTCCTCTTCTCTTTTTTGTGTCTGTCCGTCTGTCTGTGTGTAATATTAATATGTATGTCTGTCTCTATCTACAATTGAACATCTAATCTCTTCCCACCCCCCCCCTCTCTCTCTCTCTCTCTCTCTTTATCTCCATCTTCCTCTCTGCCTCCCCCTCTCTTTCTTTCTCTTTCTATCTCTCTTAATTTACCCCCACCTTTTGCCGTTCCTCCCATGTCCCCATAGTCTTACCTGTCTCACTCTAGATTTCACAGATTCACACATTTCAGATCCAAAGTCTTTCCATTTCTCAGTCTCTCTCTTTCCACAATCTAATTAGATATAGCCCAACCTGTCTTGATAGTCACCTCTTTCTAGAGTGGTGACCTGCCTATAGTGGCCACTTACTCTATTCCCTTTGTGTGGCCTTTAACTACGGATTCGACTGGCATCCTTTAACCCCTATTCAGTCAGATCCAATCTCTTGCCCCTCCCCTCCTTCCTCTTTTCCCTTTCCTCTGAGCTATCCGACTCTTACTTACATGCATCTTCCTATTACCCCTTGGCTATATGATCACCATACATGATCTGGGCGCTAGGGGTAATCCGTCCTTACCTCGGCTCTCTTGAGCATCTCCCACTTGTTGAGGAGCTTCATGGCAAACACGTCATCACTGTTCTTCAACTTTACTACAGCAACCTGGTAGATGGAAATAAACGCATTCATTAATTTTGTTTTGTCTCTTCGAAAGTTACTTCATATGAACGATCTAAACAAAACAAAATCATGTCAGGGTTTCAGGGGAAGACGTTGGTTTTTCATGCAGTGATTCCAGTATATGACCATCATCCTGGGCTTTAATTAAATAAGCATTTTCAACAACATGAAGACATTTTCTCCAAATCGATAATACCAAATTAGTAACAAGTCATATCTCAAATAATGAAATGTGTCAAATCATTTTGGTTTTTCCTCTCTTCTCGTTTCCATTTAGGGGGATTTAGGGGTAATATTACTTTAATAGGAGCAACCTAATTTTAAACTTTAGACCAAATGGCATGATTAACATACTATCAGACACATATATGAAAGAAAATATTAGAATATTCTCACCTCTCCAAAGGCTCCCCTTCCAATAATCTTTAACGTCTCAAAGTCTTCTTTGTGCAGCCTTAGGTCCTTTACTTTCTTCACTGGAAGCTTAGCTACAAGAACAATTTAAAAAGAAAATGACAAATATTAAAAGTTGAAAACAAAGATATTATAGAAAACACAAAACAAAAAGAACAAGCATAAAGACAAATACATGAATTATCTTTCATGGGTTTAATAGTATTTGGAAAGCAAATTATATTTTTACAAACACGACAAGTAGTCTAAATAGAATAGGCCTACATAAAGTAGCAATTTATTGATCCAATTTACCAATCTCACTGAAATGGCCTAATTCATATAACTTGACTGAAAATTCTTACTGGTAACTCAACCAGTTTTTTACATTTCTGATAATGCAGGATCACTTTCTCTCGGTAACCAATTTTCTAAGGGTACAAAAAGAAACGTCAGAGCTCCTGTGTACTTTTTAAAAGCCCCTACAGTGAATATACATTTTGGAGGTCAGTGCAATTTCACATATTTGTTTGCTCCAGAGCATTCATTACCACCTGTATTAAATGTTTTAACATTCCTTAATTATGTTTTTCACTATGCACTTTACTCTATAATTATCATCTCAACAGTGACACACTTAACATTGGCAATGTTACAAACTATGGGTCCCACTAAAGCTCTGTGTTCCTGTTGTTTGCGATGCTCTTAAGCATAGCATCCATTTTATCACAATTAACTTAACCCCTAATGGCAATTACCGTATTTAATTAATGAACGAGGCACATCATACAGCATAGTATAAGAGATTATCATGTGATTAACCCAATTTTATACCTCAGGGGTGCCTTATGAATACCAAGTATAATTATAGTTATATAACCTTCTTTTTTCTTTTCTTTTCTTTGTGACACTGCTCTAATTTTCATCCCAAATTTCTTTCAGGAATTAGATCTCAAGCTCCAATTCCATAAATCCCATCTCACCCTATTTCCTACAATGTAACCCTTTCCGATAAACAACAGTTCATGAATTGCAGATGAAAGTACAACTTGGCAAAAAACTGAAATCATTGATCAGTGCGCATTCATCAGACTTGATCAGGCAATGGAATAGATGCGTAGTCATAGTGAATTTATAGTGAAACAGAACATGACTCATGATCCTGTCTCTTGCATATATTGAGGCTAATAAAAATTCATTATATACATCCATAGCGGGAGGTAGAAGCCAGGGAGTGCACTATGAATGAGATGCCACCTTGCCGACTAGAAGTGGGAGCAATATATTGTGATCTAATGGTCAAACATTCATAGAGACAGCCGACATTCAAGAACACAAACAATCTCCGCTTACATACATGTGTGCTCATGCTCTCACTAGTATCTTTCACTCTCTCACTCTCTCTGTCTCTGTTTGTCTGTCTCTACCTCTCCATCTCACCCTTCATCTCCCTGCCTTATCTCACTGTTTTTCTCTGCATATAGTATCACTGTTTTTTAGGTCCCTCCCACCTCCCTCCTTATACATAAACATGTATACAGTGTACCTGAGAGCTGGCATCAATAGTGCAAGCAATACGCCCTAGGTCTATAGAAAGAAAATAATAATGTTGTACATACACCCTGTATTATATAATTGTTTTGAATTTCCATGTCCTTGAGACAAATCTGTACAGGAGATAAAATATTGTTCTATTTCCCATGCAAATGTACACATAGCAACAACCCCAACACACAAATATGTCATACATATATACTAGTCAAAAGTATTTGTTTTCTGTTCACTGGAGCTCTTTTAGATTTTCTTGCATTAAATTGAGGCTTAGAATGCCATTTTTCTGTGTTTTACAAAGGCCCGCTTCTGAGGCTTTCCAGAGCTAATGCCCTCTCTGCTGGAATGTACTTTTTTTTCACTGAGTCATACTTTCACCATGAGAGGCACTCTCATGGCCTACTTGGCACATCTGTAGTACATTCATATATTACACTCATTTAGTATTGCTTTTTGCCCCATGTTGAATCACATACATTCAAGCAGCTTATACGTGTATGCAACAACTGAACTGGTATGTGATTAACCCAGTTTTACATGTACGTCTATCTGCCATTATACAAAGTGCATAAAATTTATCAACAATAGTCACTTCAGTGTACGAGATGGGACTAACTTTTTTTCTTTTGGTTCTTTGCTTACTTCTGAAATTCTTTTCTGACTTGTATACAGTACAGTTTCTGTGGGTGGATTGTTTGTAATAAGTCTGGCATGGAATGCGAGGTTTCACAGGTAAAGGTCATAAAGCCAATTCTCTGGTACTAGTTCTACATTTCTATGAAAGAAACGCCATGATTCATTAGGATGCTGGTATGTTGAAGGAAAAAAAGATATATATTTATGTATTGAATTGTTATAATTGTTATCTAACCTACATGTACAATAATTTGTGGGGGGTTCTTGGGGTGGGGGGTAAATATTTTTTAAATGTCAGTGCATTACATTCTCAAATGCTCACAAGACTAATTTTTGTTGGGGGGAGGGGCACAAATCTAAATTAAATCTCAATTTCTAAAGGGGAAGCACATATTCAAATTGCATACCTCTATATGTACATCACATTATGCATCAAGCGTGGTGCTTAATTTATTGACTAATCAATACTAAAGTATAACAGTCGAGTCAAGGTCAAATATATTAATTCCTGTATTTATCTCATGAAATCAATCAAATCAAATCAACTTAGTTTGCTATATTTTCAGTTTATTTATTTATATTTTGCTTTTATCTTTTACTTGTGGGGTCATTCCATGTCAAATCACCCAAAAAATCTGAAAATCTGAACCCGACCATTTTTGATTTTGATGAAACTTAGTGTACTTGTTGAGTGTGATCTCACAGCACCAAATCCCAAATTTTAGGTCAATCGGGTGAGGGGTTTGGGAGATACGGCCCACCAAATTTTGAGATTTTTTCAAAAATGGGGGTGGCGGGCCTACCTTTGACCCCTTGTATTTCGGGACCTAATGGGTCAATCTTCACAAAATTTGTATTGTTGGAAAGGGTATTCAATAAGGATTCCAAATCTGCCGCCATTTTGAAAATTCGTACATGTTGGGGTACTTTGACCTCTTGACCTAAGATTTGACCTTGAAATTGACCTTGACAATATTTTTCATGAAATGTAATCTCTGACATGTTCACTAAAACATATAAAAGTTTCAGAGATATAATATTTTTTGTTTAGGAGCAATAAGGATTGAAAGTATCCATACTTACAGATATTCACAATAAACCCTATTATAATGTATACAATACATGCAATATGCACAGTACAACATACATCTTCCACGTGCTTTTATGTTCTAGGCATATCCATTCTAAATGTCAGCAGTACTTGAATAGAAATAAAATGACAAGTTCATATAGGCCTAAAGGGTTAACAGGATGTATGGCTTTATAGGCCTCTGAGTCGGTTCTAGGATAATTACCCCCCTGGAAAATTAACCCCCAGGAAATGTTCCCCCCCCCCCCCCCGAGGACAATTAACCCCGAGGACTATCACACCCAGAGGACAATTACCCCCCAGAAAATTATCTCCTTAGACAATCTGTCCCCCCCCCCCCCCCCCCCCCCGGACAATTGTCCTCTGGGTGTGATAGTCCTCGGGGTTAATTGTCCTCGGGGGGGGGGGGGGAACATTTCCTGGGGGTTAATTTTCCAGGGGGGTAATTATCCTAGAACCGACTCAGAGGCCTATAAAGCCATACATCCTGTTAACCCTTTAGGCCTATATGAACTTGTCATTTTATTTCTATTCAAGTACTGCTGACATTTAGAATGGATATGCCTAGAACATAAAAGCACGTGGAAGATGTATGTTGTACTGTGCATATTGCATGTATTGTATACATTATAATAGGGTTTATTGTGAATATCTGTAAGTATGGATACTTTCAATCCTTATTGCTCCTAAACAAAAAATATTATATCTCTGAAACTTTTATATGTTTTAGTGAACATGTCAGAGATTACATTTCATGAAAAATATTGTCAAGGTCACGTGATCCACAAGGTCAATTTCAAGGTCAAATCTTAGGTCAAGAGGTCAAAGTACCCCAACATGTACGAATTTTCAAAATGGCGGCAGATTTGGAATCCTTATTGAATACCCTTTCCAACAATACAAATTTTGTGAAGATTGACCCATTAGGTCCCGAAATACAAGGGGTCAAAGGTAGGCCCGCCACCCCCATTTTTGAAAAAATCTCAAAATTTGGTGGGCCGTATCTCCCAAACCCCTCACCCGATTGACCTAAAATTTGGGATTTGGTGCTGTGAGATCACACTCAACAAGTACACTAAGTTTCATCAAAATCAAAAATGGTCGGGTTAAAACCATTGGGTGATTTGACATGGAATGACCCTGTGTGTTTATCTGCACGTATCGGCATCAACAAATAAACGCATTATTTCTTCATAAAATCAAAATATTGTGATCTCAATGGTGGATGTACTTTTCACCACCTCTTTCCAATGTTTACATGACTAAAAGGGGGGACCTGGTCAGTGAAGAAGAAGTACACACACCAAAACATAAATAGAGGCAGTTAGGCAGGCAAGCAAGCAGGCAGAGATGGGACAGGTTGAAATGCCAATGTTCATGCTCAGTGAGTTCCCTTCAGCCCAGGGCATCTCAACATAAAGCAGAGGATCAAGACGGACCTCCCTACCATGTAGGCTTTAATCAAAATCTCACAATTCATTTTCTATTAAATACTTCCATCCCCGCCAGTTGTCACATTCCTGCCGCTATACCGACTACCACCAGCCAGCCCACGGAAATGTCACAGCCGGTCTGGGGTCCTTGCTGTATTTTCGGTACAACAACACATGGGACTATGAGAGGACAGGGAGTTAATTGTCAAATCTCATCGATGAGACAGTCAGTGGAATGAGAAGGGAAAGGGGAGGTGGAAATAGAACAAGCAGAGTATATAAAAGCAAAATCACAGTTGTTCTGGTGATCATTCAAAGGGACCTTGCAACGATGTGTTAAAAATTAGACTCCCTACCAGACTGTAATATTCTAGACAGTGAAGAAAACCCTTTGAATATTTCCTATCAATGTCTGGTACCCGGTGGGGTCACTCAATGTGACTTCCGGACCGCATGACCGTTACCAAAATCGCGGAAAAAGGGGTCAATTTCAAGCAATGTCCGCGGACAAAATATTCCTCGAAATAAAGAAAATAGGGGCGCACAGGTGTCCTCGAAATTGATAAATAGGGGTCAGGAAGAGGGAAAAGAGAAAATCGGGAAGGGAAAAGAGAAAACCAGGAAGACAAATTCTCGGAGCCGAGTCTTGTCCTTGAAATATGGTAAAATAGGGGTAAATTTGCGAAAGTGTCCTTACAATCTTATAAATAGGGGTATTCCAAAGTACGATTTTGTCCTTGTTTTGACGAAAAAAAGGGGGTTAAATTTCACAAAATGTCCTTGAAATTGACCGCAAAAGGGGGTTATATGCATTTGTGGTAACGGTCATGCGGTCCGGAAGTCACATTGAGTGACCCCACCGGGGTCTGGTAGTCTCTACACATGTGAACAAGTAGCAAATTTTATTCAAAATTGCAATACAGTCCTATGATATTAATTATTGTATTTGATGTAAAAATAACTGCTATGACGACAGACCATTATAAAACCTGCTTCATCACGACACGATGACAATCTCAATGTATATTTTGACTACTTCAACTACTGGAGAGAAAAGAAAAAAAAGAGCAGACTTGGTTATGATCAATGTCAAAACTAGAATAGGTCTACTTGCATAATTATGTAAAGGGAATGATAACATTTAGCAAGTCTAAAAAAACAGATTAAGAGTATAGAATATCAAATAAAGAGTTTGTATTCCTAAGACTAACATGGTAGCTGCCCTCTCCTTTGCCAGTGCACTTGTGTTTGACAGCCTGTATACATTGGCAATGAGTCAGTCCCATTACTTGAAGAGCAAGTCCAAAGGTGCTTCGTACACAATTACATGTATTTGTATTGAGTGTGCATAGACCAACCGTGCAGTGCTGTATGCATGACAGTGCGTAGTGGAACCTTGACTTGATATGCACAATGTAATTTTGACAAGTAAACAACGGGTTGAAAACTTCCTTTTTGTGTGTATTTTGTTGAGTGTCAGAGCAAAACATTTTGCGGGAAATTTACTGTGCTTGTAAATTACTCAGGTACAGATGTTGTAATAATAATGAATGAGTCTTGAAAATAGAATTCACGTAATACACATTTCTTTCTTTTTTCTTCCTTCTCTCATTACAAATAAATATGAGAACTACAGTTCACTTGTTCAGTAAATATGGAAAAATTAGAAAATTATATTTTTACTGATCTACTTCCCTATTCAGTTTTGATTGACTTGCCAATTTGAACTAGGTAAAGGAATGTCTTGAATGAGCTTGATCTTTTATGAATACCGGTAATGAAATTGATTTCATGAAAAAAGGTCCAAAAAGGTGCAGTCTGATCATGGGATGGGAAGCTTTAAACATGATGTCACACTGCTAATGTTAACATGATGATATTTGCATTACAAAACAATAACAATTGCAGCCCAAATCATTATCTAACTTATCTTCCTATTCTTTTAAATATTTAATATATTCAAAGAGTTGCACAAAAGTGCAATCTGACTTGGAATTATTAGCTTTCATAACTTGTGCTGCACCAGTATTTTCCAATCTTCAAGGGGTAATAATAATTGCAGAACAATTACCATCGCACTGCATTATATCACGGGGTTACCAGAAGAAGATTATGTGGGTCAATCCAATAGGCTCCCATCTCATCAGCAGGGTCCTGGACTAATTTTGATATCTTGCCCAGCAGGGATGACCCATGATCTTGCTGGGTCCAATTTACTTCAGACCAAGTGATGCATTCCCTCGCCATGGAGATGCTATTGGTATGTCAATACAGGCCTACTGCTTGGATTATTGGGCAGAAAGGAGCTTAATGTGCGCAGGAGTGTATTTAACTGTGGAGGAGTATGAATATGATTAAGTGACCACAGGATGATGAAACCATACATGTATCATTATGCGGGTAGAAAGATGATCTGTTCATCTTTCCATGAAATAGAAAAAGAAAGGTGTATGGTTTGACCTTTGTGGATATTTCCCAATGCCATGTACACTGGAGTGTAACAGGTACATACATACATTAATTGGCAATGAGAATCACATCACATGCTATTTGAGTCATTAGATATAATTAATTTGCAGATAAAATCAAAACTGAAACTGTTGAAAAACAAATACCTGACAAGCTGAAGATTCATGCTATCTGCATGACAGTTTTATTGGTGTGCATGTAGACCTATTACACTGTCCCTAATGCCCCTTGTGTCAATACATGTAGTGATACTGGTTGCAGTAGCTTTACACATGTTGACATTCATAATATTAATTTGTCACTTCTTAAAAATATTATTAAGGCCCTGATACAGCCAGGACTTACAGCTGTACCTGTATACCGAAATAGAGTACTGTGTGTTTCGGTGGAAAGAGCTGAAAAGAGCTGAAAAGGGATTGAATATTATATAGCCCCCTGTGTATCAAGTCAAAATTGTAATTGCAATTAAAAGAAATTTAGCATAAACAACAAAAATGTGATGGAACAATTATCAGAACTAACATCATCACATGTTTTTTGTTTTTTTAAATGCCTTCTACAATTCTTTACTCCAATTTTTTTCATTCAATAGTTTTAAGAAAGTGAATGAGGTATTTCAAGGAGCTTTCTGGGTGCTTTCCTGAACCCTACATATTCATTCATGTACATTATTGAAGATATAGACTTGTGGTAAATGACTTGGAGTTACCCACAGTTTACAGTCAGGCAGTCAGCAAAAGTTCACATGAAACAATTGGCACATGTGATGGTAGATCTGACAGGGATAGATTTGAGCAAGCAATGTTCCTTTCCTTTTCAATTTCCTCTGACGTACAGGCAGAGGAATTCAGTGCAGGCTGGCATGTGAGCTTACAGTTTGGTGGAGGCTGTCTGTCTGTACATGTATGTAGCCTCGCAGAAATATATCCAATGCACAAACTGGGATATCATAATGTACATGTTCATGTACGTACACGTAAAAGCAGGAGACTGTGTAAGCCATCTACATGTATAGCTCTAGGACCTATAATCATGATTGCTTTATAGTGGCAACCAAAATATACATGTACTGATGGATGAATAGCTTTTCAACATACTTGCCTAGTTGAGCATACAAATTCATTTGACTTTTATTGTCAAAACAACTGTGGAAGGAAGGCAGTATCCCCAATACACTGTAGTTGAGGCAAGGATGACACAGAATTAACGTTTAAGGAAAGCAGTAGCTTTTACAGCACGAATGTGTATAGATTTTTTTATAAATATTACCTGAATTGCTATGTACAAAACACTTTCAATGCCTCTTTGTAACAATGTTTGGGAATTTCTTGCAAAGAGTATGAATTCCAAGTTCTACACTTATTTGACTACTGTAAATAAATACTTATGTACTACGGTAATGTAACGTATAGATACTACATCATTAAATAAATAAGTTAAAGATGTATTTGTGTAATTTACACTTCTTGTCTTGAGAAAAGCATTTTTCTTCTCCAGAGATCTGCCATGTTGCAATCAGAGAGAAAAGGACTCGGTGCCCAACCTTCTTTCCAATCAAGATGAGATTAATAAGGCAGTCTAGGATAAGAAAAGAACTCTGAGAATGGGAAGTGCGAGTATGATAGCGGACAAAAATTATGAATTTCAAGATAATATTGATTTTTGGATTTACAAATAGCCATAAGCAAATACATGTAACTGTAATCAATCAAGATATATTGTATGTAAAAATACAGCTCCAAAGGGAATAAAACTCTTTTACATGTTTGCATTATGATTAAGAAAGAAATCTCATTAAATAGGCAAACCCTGCAAACAAATTATATAAGCTGGTCATGAGTCATTTAATATCAAAGTCATACCAGACATCATGGACCCTCTATGTAAAGACCAAAGAAAATATCAATAATATGTTTCCTTTGTGAGATTCTTCACACAGACAGTGAAAAATCCTCTAAATCTCTACTAACATGGGTGTGTTCTGTATAGGGATCAAGACCAGGGCAGGGCAACATTCATAGGAATTCCCTTACACACTGATCAGCAGACATCGTCGTCCCGTAAGCTACATGTAATGTACCGATATGTACATCTTACACTGCATTCTAAATGCGTTTGATAGACTACATATGGAGCAAAACAGACCAGGTATCTATTCATGATATGATGTACCTCAAAAAAAACGTCCATCTAATAAAAGTTTCACCCCTTGGAGATCACTGCACATGATTTATCTAAGTCTATGTTAAGACTACCCATCTGAAAGGATTAAGCCCTGTTTACATGTGTAGAATCATTAGGATTTCAAAGCAGCTCCACAGGACGAGAGAAATCAAGGTCTGTATATAAAGACTAGGCAGGCATACATCTCACATTCTTGAGTGACTACAGCCCCTGATTACACAGTCCAGTGAAGATGCAAGGTATTATGCAGACTGTGTGGACCGGAGAAAAACAGGGGTATTTCAATCACCGGTACCGACAATATCTTGCTCGAAGTACCTTCGCTCATGAGGTACGCATGTTATTACATCCTCAATGCAGCCTGAAATAGTCCCAATGATTCCACATACCATTACTGACAGTCACCAAAGGGCATGTCTTGCATCAAATACCATTTCTTATCTTTATGACTACGAGGTTGTCCCCAAACAGAAAAGCCCGGGTAAATAAGCAGCTAGCAGATTTGTTATGAATTATTTTTATTTTATCAGTGATATCATCTACAGACAGGAAAACCACAAAATACTTTTGGTACACCTTAATAGCCACACACAGGAAATGCATTGCAATTCAATGAGCGTTACAGATTACGTTGTACACTAATGTATACATGTACAATATACAGTATGACTTGTATGTGTATTATATTTATAGGTGTGCATGTACACAAACTTGTACACTTCAAATAGACATACACCTAGGCTTATATGTTGGTAAATATTTTGTTTATCTCCAATCTTATCTGAAGTAATATTATCCACAACATGCCCATCAATTCATAATGATGCACTAATAGTACTAGTAGTACCACTTTTGTTTCATTCATGACATTCAGTTATGATAGAGCTATGAATCTAGTCAGTTGGTTTGAAATTATAGTTGCACTTTGAATGTATATACAATGTAAACTGCACTATTCTTTATTCTTGCTCATGCTAACAGTTTTTCTTTTTTTCCAATTTACTTATAACTTATATAAGCTTGTCAAAAAAAATTAGGAAAAAATCAAGATCAAGTACCGGTAATGAGGTTTATGATTACATATCAAATTTCAAGCACAAACACCAAAGTTCAAAATGAAAGTTTACAATATGATAACCCGCGGTTGCAATGCACAGCAGAAGCAGAATGTCTACAAATAGGCCTCTAATTATTTAACATGTAGCTTTGTGAGCAAAAGAACAGAAACAGACTTGCACAGCAGTCCGGTCCAGTCCAGGTCAAATCTTGGTAGAATTTAATGAACTTGGCATGAACCATAACGAGTGACATCACATCGGAATCGTGGCCGGGCTAGGCTGCCTTGGGGTAAATGGGGTCATCATTTTATTGGTCATTTCAAATCATCAGTTCATTTTATCTACCATCCAACTGCCAAAAAGTCTAGCTAAGCTGACTGACTGGCTCGTTGCCTGGCTAGGGGTGATAGCGGGCAGGTTAAAGTAATGGATTTACCGGCAATGAAAGCGACTTGTATGACTAGACTCTAAAACCTGATTTGGTCAGCATGGGAAATATTATTGAAGCAGTGAAATGAGGCGTCCGTATACATGTACGTTTGCTAGATGCTTTAGGTGAATGTACGTGCAGTGTACAAAACTAATATCATCCTCACTGACATAGCATTTCCTATCCTCAAGGAGATTATCCCTCCATTTATTTAGACTACAATATGGTGCATAGTTGTGTTGGTGAAATATTAATGGAAATAAAGAGCAGCATAACAATACATTTCTTACTTGGCTTTGAAGTTTTAGCAGTGCACAAAGAAATATGCAGAATTACGTGCAGGCCTGCATAGAAACACATGCTAATATCCTAATATCATGAGCCTTGAAAATAAAAACTAAAGGCTATTGCAGGGAAAAGTATATGATAAGTTAATTTTATCAATCTCTGTTTAGACTGCGCATCAGTAAAGGCTACACATACATTATTAGCCCAGTGACCTCACAAGATTCATCTATTATGCATGCATTTTAGGCTGAGTGTGTTTGTGTGGGGGTGACTGAACCAAGGTTTCCCTAATGCAATGAATGCAACCATTGTACAATGTATGTTCAAGTTACACCGTGCCAAATGTAGGATAACCACAGGCACAAAACAGTCATTATAAACACTAAAAGAAGTCTAGTTTGTGGGAGGGCTACAGGAAAAGAAGGGGAAAAAAGAATATGCTTAAGCTGTAGGACTACGTATACAGAGACCTACCCCCACAAATGTATAAAGGGGGGGGGGGGCGGTGTAGTTAATCTTCGCGACCCTATTTAATGTACACCATAACATTTTTTTTCATTTGGGGGGCCTATAAGTGAGGGGGGGGGGGGGAGGGCTTCACTTCCAACTTCATATTCATCCTAGGTATGCCACTATCTACAAGAAATGGGGGGGGGGGGGACATATGTCTCTGACCAGAAAAGTGTTACATTGATTAATATTTATGCCTATAAATCACAATGAAACAAACAAAAAAGAAAACAAATAGGATTCATGGCAGGATATATACCAAATTCTTGGAATAAAATGGATGTACATTTATCTGTACAGGTAGGTCCAAAGCAAGTACTGTACATGGCAGTACATGAGGACCTACAGTATATCAAGAGGCTATATTTGTGTCATGTCAGTCAGGTATGATCTTGGACCATTTGATGGACAAGTGGATTTGAGTGGCCTGTGACACAGGAAGCCCAGCAGCAATCAATTAGCACAAGAAGTATGGCAAAGCTGAAGGGGAAGTGCTGCTGTCTCCTCGTACTCGGTGAGGTACTCGCTACCAAAAGAAGCGTTAAAAGTACATGGATAACCTATTGGTTGATACATGGCCACCAGTTTGCATGCAACCAAAGATAAGGCCAGGTGTATAGAGGATAGAAAGTTTGAGGAAATTAGGATTTAATTACATTTCATACACCCCCCTCCCTCCCTCCCCCCTCCGTACCTCTTGAAACTTTGGCCCCACATGACTACGCAGACATTTCATGTAATACTGTATGGATCTACTGTACATGTTTGCATGTGGTGTTTATTTCACCTTGGATGAAATAGTTTGGTTTCTGTACAGGAATTAACTCATCAGCAATATTAAACAGTATGTGTTCAGTAGCATTGGGTATAATTTTGTGAGTTTTGTGACACATCTACCCCCACCCCCCCCCCCCCCCCCCCTCCCAGTCGAAATGGTCTCACAACACACTGCAAGCATAAAATGCCACTAAAAAGTCAGACAGACAAACACTTTTATTTTCAATCAGCCACCGTCTATACACCCTATAACATACAATGTATACACTGCATGTCTTGCTTTTTATAACTGATCTACTAATTTCATGCAGTTAATAAATACTAACCAAATCTTGTAGCATCTTTCTCATTCACATGTCGCATTGCTGTTATTGGCTTTGTGCCATTATTCAAAGCCACTCGCGTACAATTCACTTCCTGGAGTTCCTGGATATATTTCATAAATGAAGGACCTTGTCCCTGATACTATATTACCAGTGTCTGATTATGATTATTCATCATGCCTAACAGTTAGTGTTTTCTGTGTGTACTTCCACATACCTAGGGGCAGAATGGAAGCCTAAAGTACAGATTTTACATTGCATTTGAAATTATGATAAACTTTAAAACAGAAGATAGACCTACACAGATTGAGTTTACAGCAAAGTTGATGGCATTAATATCGATAAAATATTGTCAGGAAAATGTTATTAGAATAAGAATTAATCTTTTCCATAGATCTGTGTATCTGTTGTGTACCGGTAAGTTAAAGTTATATATGTACACATAAAAAATATAAAAAATACTTATTGCGCATGTAGGCCTACATACATGTACATGTGATTAACACTAAAATATTATAGCATTTTTTGTACGCCTCATAATTTTTTTGTAAAGAAATATACATGTATATTAAATAGATAGAAGAATCTGTGATTAGGAAGAGTTTTTAAAAAGTTGCAGAAAAAGAATACCGCTTCAGAATTTGTTCTGTATATGCTGAGAAGATCCTCAATAAAACTTTACATCTAATTTAATTCTAATACTACTCTGTTGTACATGTATATTGTATCATTGCTTGTGACTTTAAGATCACAATATTCCCCTTAATCTTTGCCATGTACCCACAGGGCAAACAGAACCTCTCAAGGAATGCAAATACATGCAAGAACTTTCTGGACAGCAATCCACAAACCCTACACAAATCTATGCAAATGTCAACAACGTACAGACAGCAAAGTTATGCAACCTTTTGAGAGTTCTGTTTGCATTTTTTCTCACCATGTTGAAGCCTTTGGTGGCCTGAATCTGACAAGTACACATAC
Organism: Strongylocentrotus droebachiensis; assembly: GCA_035222895.1. Lineage (NCBI taxonomy): Eukaryota > Metazoa > Echinodermata > Echinoidea > Camarodonta > Strongylocentrotidae > Strongylocentrotus > Strongylocentrotus droebachiensis. The sequence continues at coordinate 599,884 of JAVYIG010000004.1, forward strand.
TCTCTCTCTCTCCTTCTCCCTAGGTACGTGATAGTCTGACTACCAGGTCAAATTTAGTTGGTTTTCCCCTACTCATCCATCTTCTTGGTAGGGTTTGAAACTAAAAACTTGTGGGTGCCCTTTTCATCGGGCAAGAACATTTCATGGATTGTTCTGTTCACTCATATCATATACTGTACATGTACAGTTAACAACTAAATTATTCATACCCCTTGTAAATTTGATGTTTTTTTTCTTCTCATAACTTAACTTTTTTTTTTAAGGTGGATTAACTAAATTCGGACATTCGTTGAATACGTTTATATGTAAGCTTTAATATGTCACTTTCTCAAGAAACATAATTAAAAACGGGACAAATAAATAATAATGTTAACTGTACATACACTAGAAAGCATGAATTGATAAGTACTTGTATTACTTAGTATGGAACACCATGTATAAGATAAATCATTTTGTCGGTTTCTCTCATGTATACTTCTAAATTTCTTTCTCTTTGACCGAAAGCCAATACTTATAGAATACACAAGACCTAATCAGAATAACTTGAAAGAAAACACACATGCTGTCTGAAAGCAAAACTACATTATTAGAGAAGTTGGAAAACATACCACCAGAACAAGACCCTCCTAGAAGGATGAATACTTGAATACAAATATTTGATCCCCTGACCAACAATGGATCATTTCATTTGTTTGCATGTAAATAAAAATATTAATCCCTTCTTTTTTATCAGAAGGCAAAACTAGAGCACATTAGCACCTTATAGACATATTCCTATATTATGTGATTCCCTCTCATATGAGTTACAACTACGTACATGTACAAGTCTTCTGTTACACACAAGTTGACCTACAGAGCAATAACAAGTACATGTACCATTGCATTATGTACAAACTCAACTGTATTCTTTATCAACTTTAATCCCTTGGCTTTTATTACATTTGAGCACAAAAGTATAAGTCAATATTTTATACAAAGTAAATTAGAAAAGGTTATCATTTTCCAAATGTTCTCATAGAAATTAATCATAACTAATGAGACCTTTTTTATCCCTCTCTATTCTTTGACATTTTTATTTGATCACTATTATAAATGACTTATATGTACTAAGCAAGAAAATGAACAAATTGCGTCCTTGAAGCAATAGAAAAAAGCGTTTAGGGCTTCATATCATATCACTTTCAATTATATTACTAGTAGTCTAGAAATAAATATATTTACAAGGCACTATCATTTTAGTAGGCTTACATGTAGTAACTAAACAGCACACAGGACTGAATGGAAGCATATTACTGTAACATACACGTACACGTAAACCTAAATGCCAACACTTATTCATTCCCATACTTTTCTATCCTCCTTATTATGCAGCTACATGTACATGAAGACATAAAGACATGGAGTAAATGCTTTTCCATCCCTACATGTACCAAGACATTGACAAATTGCTAGTTTATGGAGCCGGCTCATGACTCATCTTAGATGAACGTGGCCATTTACAATGTTGTAGGCCTGCATCATTTTACATTCAGGGATGCCATGTCACTGTAGTATGGATAAACAGATAATTGACTTTAATGTTTTTACATTTTTTAGCTGAAATATTTTGTGTTGATATACATGCTGGAAAGTAAACCAGACAGTAATTCTGTACTAGAGGACTACCTACATGTATTCACATCTTATCATAATCAATAACAAGAATCATATTTTAACAAATCGTCTTCTTTATTCATGGATCAATTGCATACTGTAAATACATGTTCATGTACACAGGAACTTTGAGACAAAACAGGGGAAGAACGAGCGCCATGTCATTATAAATAGATGGCTTTCTATTCTCAAGATTTAATAGGGATCCAATAGACATTTTTAAAAAAATTGGCAAGGTATGAAAATTACTGTTGGACTAATTTTTTACAAATAAGTGTAAAATTACAAATACTCTTTGAAACTGTTAATCTATTTAGGCTTATCGTGCAAGAATCTGTACCAAATGGCATGAGTTCAACTTGTGCAGTACTCCAACAGTCCTGAGTGTGATGCATTCTTAACATTCTAATTTCATCTAGAGGAGTTGGCATTTAGAGGCCAGCAGGAGAGCAATTTACTGGTGCTAACTTCTTTCACTTCCATACTGTACTGTACATGGATAGGCAAGCAGCTGCTAACTGCAGTTTAATGTAGCTGTCTGGACGTAATTTTCCTTGAGAAAAGTAGTCTAAGGCCACCAATAATATAATTAGTAAACATGTACATGATTCCTGCCGTTAAAGGGGACCATCATTTGCTGTACATTGTACATGTTTGTATGACTTGCATTAAGAATGACAAAGCTTTAACCACTCAACCTATTAACTACTGGAACCAATAGCTCCTGTATTAAACCTACCCCAGGGCTGTCGTTTAAAGCCGGTAACCGGTAAAACTTGCCGCCTATTCACTCGTTTCTTACCGGCTATAATTCCTATAATAAACCTTGCAAAAATCACAGAAAGTAGATCTAAATCAATGCTAATCCAAAATTTCCTTAATTTCGTCCAAGATATAATTAGTGCCGCACATACACGGCCGCAGTCGACGAAATCCCTTACGATCACGAACGCGACGTCGTCCGTACTTACCTAGACCTATCTAGCGTTACATCGCAGTTCTCCCCCCACAGCGCGGCGGCCAAGCCCGCCCGTCCCTACCCCATTGCGATCCCGATGTGCACGCGAGAAGACGATGCACTGCACAAAATATATACACACTGATCATAATAAAACTGAAGCTAGCTCGCTGTAACCAAACTATCCGTTGCCGATTTGATATTTGAAGATCACGGAAACCGGGGCCTATATACGTGCGTGCAATGTCTAGAGACAACGTACTTTAGATTCTGAGATGCGCAAATCGGCAACAGAGTTTTGAACTCGGCTGAGTTTAGGCCGGCCACGGCCGTCCCCGGCGGACCCCCGCAGCTAGCTCGCATGATATATGCAGGCTCGCGCTCCGCGAATATTCAAAACTAACTTCCGATCGCAATCGATCTCGAGGCCTTCTTTGTCAGGAAAAACAGTGATATAACATTATAAAATGAACAGGAACTGAAGTAAATTCTTAAATGTATTCAATAATTTCATGTCAAAAAAAAATAATTAAATGAGAATTCATATGGGGAGCCAAATAAAAGTCACAAGTAAAAAAAAAATCAAAATCTAGCCTCTGCTGCCCATTATTTAAATACTGTACATGTATTCAACAAATCATGATGTAGAAAGATTGAGTATGGTGCATCATCTCAGTTTAATTAAAAATTACAAAGTAATGGTACAAAGTGATAAATAATTATCAACTTAATAACTTTTCTTATGAGTTATGATTGTTCATGTAATATTAAACATGAACAATATGTGTGTTTATTACAATATATGTGTAATACAAGGTAGGAAAGATAACTACAAATTTTCTTCTTAGGTATGCACCAGATTGCACGATTTCAAGTGGAAAATCCCAAAAGGTCCCTACCGTGGGAGGGGGGACACCCCCCTCCCACACCCTCACCCCCTCGGTCGCTTCGCTCCCTCGCAGTGATGGTACCTCCTATCAAATTCAAATTACCTCCTTCAAAAATAATTAACAAGACCCCTGCTACCCTATAGGGAATATGAAATTTCAGTAGTCAATGGGGAATTATTTGAAGCTCAAAGATTTAAAGCATACAAATTTACTAGGGTGATGGGTCATCTTTCCATCAAATCATATTATTATTTTTAAAGAAGAAAATTTATATCTAGTCTTTCATAGCATAATAATCATCATCATCAAACCAGCTTAAAGTTCTATTTTATTATAATAAACACGACAATGTTTTGGCTCAAACGATTGCCATTATAGGCAGGTAGAAAATGACATGCTGTTCCCTCATAAGCCTTTGTAATCTCATAAGTAAGTAAGGTCAGTGAAGCCACCATAAAAAGGGAAGTGAAGCTACTAAAATATTATAGGTCATAACTTAGGAGGAAATCAGGTTGACAATTAAAACAAATCAAGGCAGTCCTAAAAATAGATTACATCACCAGCTGCTCTCCTTAATCATGTTTCAACATAAAGCCCTCGAACATGTTATGTAGGCCTAAGTCAACAGTTTATTGGCTACTGTTTAGGCCTAGATCTTCAGGGGTAGAAAAGACAGTGATACTTGCATCAGAATGGATTTTAACCATTTTACTATCAAAATATGCCTTGTTTACTATTTCATCATGATAATACCTGTACAAGAATCCATTCCAGGATTCTAGAATCAGATTTCTCTGTGTATATCAGGCATAGGACAACCTATTGAACTACATGGAAGGGCAGGGATTTCCCCTTCCTGTTCACAATGAACTGAACAGACCTGCTCTCTTTATTTCAGTTCTCACATTTTAATGTCACTCATCCTCAGGTTTTTATTTTGACATTTTCTCTAGAAAGCATTTAATAGCATAAGGAATGCAAAGGTAATGCTCTTTGAAAGACTTTGATTGCATGGAAGTTAATCGCTTTTTATAATGCCACCTCTCTCATGAAAGTAATGTAGATTAAATGCGAAAAATTATCACGTAAATGAAGGAGAATTTGATTGACAAGCATGTCACTCTGTTCATTGAAAGCATATATTCTCTTCAAGATTATTAACATGAAAACTAATTTAATTAAAAATCTTCCTGATCAGATCCAAACAATTATGTTCAACCTGAACATTTTCTGACATACATGAACAGCATGTATGGGCACCTTTATGTCAGCTTATCCTACATGTACATGTACACACGTACAGTAGTACAGCTTCACAGAAACTTTACATCAAAACGTGCATCTCATGCATGCTAAAATTGTGGACAGCTGGTGTCGTCGACTGGCAAACCTCTCCCTAACTGGCTGTCATACATGTAGCCAGCATGTAATATGTATGAAGCACTTGAGAGGAGAGTAGGCAAGCTCGCCGGCCTCTTGAGATCCAGTGACTGGCCCAGCCATGATCAATGAGTAATCGCATGACACATGTATAATTACTACTCTTAATACCTCATCTCACACAAAAAGAAACTTTTGAGGGAGCACTGTATTGTTGACATGCAGATGCACTAGCCATTGGTTATTTAATGAGTCTTTAGATATCCTTGAAAAATAGGTTTTAAATTATCCAAATTATAAGTCGGCCTATCAGTTACACCATAGACAGAGCCTCAAATTAGTTTGCATAGAAGTCTATGGTGAATGCAATGAAAATATTTTAGTTTGCTCCTGATATTAATTATGATGCTTCATTTGTAACATTTTCTTGTCTCATACTCTCAGTGAAACACTACCTGAATGAGTAAATCTAGATACATATCATTTGCCCAACACCCACTCCCCCCACCCCCCCCCCAAAAAAAAAAAACAATGATAATCATAATAATAAACAGAGACCATTCCAATCTTAAAAGTTGATGTGTAGTTTAACTCACTGTGGAGAACAAACCGGCAAAACAAACCTAATCTAACTGCTAATGAGATACAGGAGAGCATTAAGATATCAAGGATACATTAACTGTACACAAGGTTGTGATCAAGGCAACCTCAGGAACCTTCATCTTCCAGAACCTTCCAGTATACAAATAATTAACCTCTCCCAAAAACAAAACAAAAATCACCAAATGAATGTTATTGACAATGGATTTATGAAGCATTGCAGCAATTTAAAATTCAATGTCCAGTACTATGCATCATACCAGATCCCCCTTCCCCCTTCCCCCTTCCCTCCCCTTACATAATATAGGTATTTTTATAATACTATAATATAAAAAGGAAACCATACTGGTAAAGAGGGCTTATCAGTATACCACAAATAACCTAGTGAGGCTTAATAGATACAGTTATGAAAATAGGAAGTTGTTTTGACCTTATTCAAATATTTAATGTTTTTTTGATTACTTCCTGAATAGCACATATTTCACCTCATTCAAAGAGTCTATTGATTTGTTAAGTCAATATCATGTTCTTTTTCTTTTTTCTGGTTACCTTATATTTACACAACAGCATTCCTTATTTCTATATTGAAACCACCATTTTGTATTATAATACTACAGAAAACCAATGGTTTGAATTGTTAGATCTAATAAAGGACAAGAATGTCAGAATTCAGTCAAAATACATTTGAAAGTGGGTCAGTCTCTTGGTCATTGATAATGTACACTTCTGAATGAGTGAGTAAAATAATCAAACGTAATCATTGACCAATGACCAAACAATTCCAGCATTTAAACTGTTAAATTCTGAATTTTTGTACAGAGCTCGCTCAACTCAAACTTAACTTGTTCTTTTTATTTTTAGAGTAAGGAAACTCTGAATGGACAACCCTGCCTTTGTAATAATTTGACTAATGTGTAAGTAAAAAATTCATGGGTTGTTTGAAATATTGGACAAATAATAAGAAGGTAATAATGCAGAGAAGAACGAAACTATAGATATGAATCTAAAACTAGCAAATTTGAAATGTGACATACTAAATGTACTCTACATCAAGATGAATTTGTTTTCTGTCCTACATGTATACCGTCCGAAACTTTCACTCAGGGATGTCCTCTTATTAAAAATATTTGTTAAGGGGAGGGACTGACATTTGTAGCAAGTAGAGCAACTGCAATAGCTCTTCTCTAATAATACATCACAGTGACATTATCAGTTTGTTGATTTGTTTTTAAGTTTACATTAGGTGCAGCAACTTAGACTTTCGACAATTACTTTCTCCTTGTTTCTCAAATTTCGTTCAACCTCGCACAGATATGTTTCTGTGATTTTCCTCCTTTCCTTCTAAGCAACTTGTTACCCAATTTGGATATCTCTCCAACCCATCGCCTACTAAAACCAGATGGTTTCTGTATTGAGCCTGGGGGAATGAGAGCATTCAGTAGTCAATGGGTTAATTTAACAAAAATATACAAGTACTGTACATGACTGCTTACCCCATTCTAAGAAGTTTGTGACACTCTTCTCTCTGCGTAGGGTGGAGGCATGGCATTCATCATGCAGCAGGACAAGTGCATCTAGCAAACTTTCCAAGCTCAGGGTACCCCCACTGCTCTGTGGCACTCCGTTCAGATACAGCTTCTCCAGATGCTTCAGTCTGGCCTCTGCGTGATTAGACATGGTGACAGCACAATACCCACTCCTCCTCCAGCCACCAAGCAAAGTTCAGTCAGACTGGGAGTAGATGCGTGCACCGATCAGGGCTGGACACTTGTTACTTTCCTATCCCGAACAATAATTTGAGACAAGAAAAAAAAGGATAAGTTTTTACTAAAAACTTTAAATTGTATGCAAGAAATGATGTCAATTACAGTGAAAACTTGTTTGTTGTTAAAATTAAGTACATGTATGTACCTGTCAAACTGTTGTTTGTTTAAGTGTTGAAAAGACACAGGCTAAATAAAACCTAGCCAGGGGCCGGACACCATCAAGGGCCAATGGGCCATGGTCCCAAATTTTCAGAGTTACAGACCCTATTGATAATTGATATTCCGACCCTGTTTGAAGAAAAAAAAAATTAAACCTATAGTTTTATTTTCATCCCAGTAATTAAACTTTGTCAAGACAACCCACCTCCATGGTGCTACATGTACATAGTTTGTTCCATTAATAACCTTCTTCTTGGTGATTTCATGTCTACCGCAACTCCTTAAGTCACATTCACATCAAACATGTACATGTACAGTATATTCAGGCAGGTAAGAAAAAGACACATGTATCCAATTCAGCATAGAATATCCAAACAATGCATACAAAGGATTAAAATTATCAATGACACGTTTGCCTACACTTACATGTTTGCAAAAGGGATTTCTGCAGATCAGTTGAATGATAAGGTCTTCTGTACATGAAATGCATAACCTTATTTCACTTGGTTTATTTGATATCAGACAAAGGTCACACAGTTCAAAGAACATTATTTTCTTCAAATCCATGTTTTTAGTAAAATAACAACTGGTCTTCTTCGTGAATATTTTTTAAATGATCACCAAAGACATACATTGTAGACAGAAAGCCATTTACATCAAGTGCCAGCATCATATGCCTAGGGCTAACTTGTATCCTCACATGTAACAATATGAATGCACTGAAGTTTGAAATAGCATTAAGAATACTTTACATCAAACTAGTTTTCAATCACTTTTCAATCACGTTGCAGAATTCAGCAAACTACCTGCACGCCTATTTACACTAAACTAATTGCTACTGTCATAAATTTGCAACGCGAAATAAGCCTTTTTTTGTAGATTACACACATTGCAAGCTGAGATCAATATTGCAAACTCTCAGCAACGTTTATGTCATGTAAATCTTCTGTCAGGTCATTATCATAAGGAATATGCGTACGATATACTGTAAGCTTCTCATTCAAGTAGGAATTTTTTCATTTTTTAGGTTAAAGTCTTGACCAATTTCAAAGTGTGTGCATGAGTAAACATGAAAAAGAAGACTACTCCATCTCAAGTAGATAACTCCAGGGAGCTCAGACGCCAACGCCAAAGGCGTCGGAGCTCCAGATGCGAGGTTGTACAACACTGCTCTGTTGTTTAGAGTTGTGCATATTCAGCATTTTCGAGCGAACGGCGCTCTATAGCATGAATATTCATATTTGCTGTGCCGCTACCGCGCATGCATACTTTCTCTTCGCCATGTTAAATCGACGATCCAACCGATCGGTTTAGGACGAGGAATCACCCCTTTTCCCATCGCAGACTTCTTCAAAATATAATTTCAAGTGTAGTGCGACATGCCCAGTGGAGTCGGAAACACTGTAGATTCTAAGTCAGAATTTGTAATTTCTGCCGTTACACAACTCAGGAAAAATATCGCCACAACCGCTGTTTGATTTTTGTTTCAGATTTTGCATTTGGAGCTCCCTGGAGTTAGAGGGAATCAGTGAATAGCAGATCTAGAATCTAAACCTCATCAAGACATCATTTATTCAAAATTTGATGACGCCGGATCACTACATCAAGATCAAATCCCCCAAAACTTGCCAATAATCACATTCACAACTTTCCCACTTTCAAATTCAAGAATCAACTCTGTTTTTGTACTTCACCCAAACTGCACGGACGCATCCTCAATTCACCAATAATTAGTAAGATTACAAGACAAAATAAAACTTTAAAAGTACAGGAACAGATCTGCAAATCAAATCTAAAAGTTAGATGAATGGCAAATTCAGTTACAGCATATTACCGCAATAAACAAGCCATTAACAATAACAGCACATTATACCGGCACATCTGACATTCATATTCACAGCTCGGTACGAGTCATAGCTCGAGCGCATCTAAAGTATGTATGACTGACTGAAGCCATACACGTCTGTATGGCTGCACGGGCGCCGAGGGCGAGGGTTGCCCTGCCCATAAACATAGACCTAAATCTGGCTTTAAAGTCCACATAACATAAAAAACAAAAATGAACATACTTCCAAAGTAACCGAACGGTAATTAACATAGTCCAACCAGTTCTGCCAAAATCTATCCGGCCTCATCGGACATTTCGAAGAGCTGTAAGACGAATTTATAAATGGCCAATTATTCGCCTCTTCTCTGTACGGAAAAGCAGGAAGACAGAAGATGTAGAAAGTTACAGCAAAATGGCCGAGATAGGCGCATTGCATGCTGGGAGAATAGTCTCTGGCATGCGAGCTCGATCTTTTGGTCATCGGGTCCCAAGTTATTGGACGGGGTTTCCCCTTTTAATCTCCTATGCCCCGATCCTCACTCCCTTTTATTTTCCGACCTAAGAATCGATGGGATATTTTACACTCAAATTCAAATTCTTGAAAAATGAGTGCATCTGTTTCGTTTTGGAACATAACAGATCAACAGTTTTGCAATAGTTTGGATTACCGTGATCTCCAAAATATATTTTGTTAACGGTATTTTAATGCGGTAGTCCAACAATTTGACTGATTACAGATATAATTATCTTTGTTACCAACTGGTATTATATGCCAGCTAAGTGGTTTCAGGGCAGCCCGGCACATTTTTGCATCAGGGGGAATATTAAATGTACCATGATAACATCTCTCATGATAAGCCATTGCTTCTTCAGTGACCTCCCGGACCCCCCCCCCTCCCCCCCTCCCCCCCCCCCCCCTCCCCCCGGCCCCCCTTCCTGGCCTTGGTAATTCGGTGCCAAACACACAAGCTGGGGGTGGAATCCTCTGGGAAGCATGACCGGTATTGTAGCGTGTGCAATACACTCTATTCTTAACAAATAAGTACTTCATTTTATTTCATTAAAAAAATAATCAAATGTTGTTCCTAAATAGATAGATAAATCATTATATAGCGATATCTTCATAATTTTATTTCAAATTGACCGACCAGAGCCAAGTCTTTCCCTTTCTAAGAAGCCCTGCCAATGACCCCCTCCCACCCCCGGCTCTCCTACCCCCTCCCCCCCCCCCCCATTCGATAATGAATGTTCCCCTAGACTAAGATATTTGCCTATAGGTTCATAATTATATTAAGGCATGTGGCTTGCAAAACCTCTTATACTTGATATTATTTTCATTCTTTTATTCTATAAGTTTCGATTTGGTTTTGTGTTTATTTCTGTTGTTTTTTTTGGTTTTCTTTCGATTTTCTACTTTCTTTTCTTTTCCTTTCTCTTATTTTCTTTTCTTTTCTTTCTTCTTTTCCTGAGGCCGAAAGCTCGTTTCGTCATGTGCAGTGGAGGCGGATATGCTCGTCATGGCGTCAGGGGGTGGGGGGGGGGGGCATTCCCATAGGCCCCTGTGTCCGCAGTGTTCATTCCATTTCCTTAACAAAATGCATTTAGGCTTCTTCGTATGGTTATTCATGCATTGTTCTTGAGTTTCATCTGGTGTATTGCACTGATCTGAGGTCTATCCGTTCTTAATTGAGGCGTCATGATTTTGCCGACTTCGGACTGCGTCAACGACTTTGATGCGCCATTATGAGAGTGAAAGCGTACCCCTAACAAATAATGCAAAACGAACGCCTCAATCATTGTATTTACTTACTGGCATATGGGCCAATTTCCTTTTAAAGTCTTATAATAGGATAATTTAATAACGCAAGCTAAATAACATATACATTATACATATGATGATCAGTTGATATGCCCCATATATTCCTACTACATACTGATGCCCACGAAGTACTTTTGCTTTCCTTGAAACTTTTTCAACAAAAGATGGCGCTAGACCAAATGAACAGAATTATTTCAGAAGAGCTGCCCAAGCAACACACGTCCGAATATGAGAAAATATCTCTATAAAGATTATTCAAGGCTCTGTATTTTGAAGGGGTCCGGATTGCACTCTTTTTTTTTTGGGGGGGGGTGGGGGTGGGGGCGGGGGGGGGGGGGGGAGGGAGTCCGAACTTAAATTTCCGGCGCCTGTTTATGTAGAGCCATAGATTACTTCATGGGGAAAAGAACACGATCGTCAGGCTTAAATTAAACTTGAATGAAATCAAATCGTTTCGATTTTTAAAGAATAAATAAATAGAAACATTATGTTCTAGGCCTAGCTGTTATAATTGTTTTTTTAACGGCATCTATTTTTTCCTTCCTATGTTCGTAGTTGGTCGTTTTGCTCGTTTGATTTTCACGTATACACACACTTAACGCAAGATTATTTTGACATCCAAATGTCAATCTTTAACTTTTTACTTCTCTTTCCCATCCGTCCTCCGTACCCCCACCCTTCCATTATAATCTCTCTCTCTCTCTCTCTCTCTCTCTCTCTCTCTCTCTCTCTCTCTCTCTCTCTCTCTCTCTCACACACATCCTTTCTTTACTCCTTCTATCTCATGTGTCTGCCATTCATAGAAATACTTCTTCGTATACATGATGATATGCCTTGTTTACATTTAACTATTTGAATTATTGATTTGTGAGTGTGAGTGAATTGTTGATGCTTTGTGAAGCAACATTAACATCATGTTCCTTTTCTTCTATTCAATCACCATTATGGATTAGCAACACACAAATATGAAAAGTGGATTTCATAAAACACAAACAATTGGAAAGTGTACATTTAATTCAATTACAATGTATGTACAAACTTTTCATAACAAATACTGATTTATACAAATAAAGTACTTTCTATTATATTTATTTCCAATAGGCATGTCATCGATTGTGCCAAAGTAGCAAAGGCAAATTTTTAGAGTAAAATTTAGAGATTGCTTGTCTATACCGGCATGTATTCAGGGTTGTTACATAGATCTTCAAATGTATATGCCTGTTTGTGTCGGTTGAGGCAATATACACGTTAAATATTTGCGGGATTTTTTATCTAGGATATTGATATAAGTAATTTACTGAAATTTACGGTTGTTTGTGATTCATAATACCAATTAAACAGTTTTATATTTCTAAATAGGCTCCATTCAAAGTCTAGTGTCGGCTCCATAACCTCCATTTATTTGTAATGACGATTTTGATATATTTTTTTGCGATTAGATGTAGAAGCACTAAAATAATAATATAAATGATATCAATGAAAATCTAGATTAAGAATTCAAGTTGAAAAACAGACCTTTCTAAAAAAGGAACTTTGTTTCGTCTCTCAAGATATTTTGTTTTGATATAATCAAAAACACTTTTCGATCGGATGACGAGGACGCATGTTTAGACATTATTTTGATGTGAAAGCGTGCTGCTACGAGGGATTGAATAAATAAATACAGTACGAATTATGGATACAAGTCAATATTTTACAAATAGAGGTTACAAATTTAAAGGTCATGATAATTCCGAAAGATTTGATCATGTTTATAATTATAGTGCAACCAATTTTTAGCTCATTCATACTGATATTACTGAAGGCCTCGATGTCATGCTGTCATAAATTCGTTTTGGAGTAATGATAAATGGCGCTTTTGATAATTTAAAGGGGTTATTTTTTTATTAGCAAAAGTAAACTGTATACAGGCGATCTATTTATTGAAGTGATATCCCCAATTACATTATGCAATAAATTATGACTCTGAGTATAAATATAATACATGAACGTCATCAGCCTTCAATAAACTGTTGGATTGTTGAAAGATCTGATGGTTTTGATCTCAATGGACGCTTATTCCTTGTGTAATATCTAGTGGTGTAGTGACGGCTTCTTCTTCGCGTTCCGTATCTCTGAATGTAAAAATGTCTTGCTTGACAAGTCCATCTTTAAAAATGTCCTTGATTCAAGTTGGCTCCTTCTCCGATCTGGGTCTAGGCCTCCTGGCTGCTCTTCTATTCGATCCCTTATTTGAATGATTCAACCGTTCAAAATCAGGCACCAAATAGCCGGTTGATGTAGGCTGATTCCTTTTAACGTCGTTCTCGTAATGATGGACGTCATCCCTAAACGAACTGGACGCCCTCGATGTCGATGATTTATCTGACGTCTTGTTTTCGTCGATGATGTAATCATTGAGGGCTTGGTGCATGGTGGTGGTGATGGTAGTCGCTGATTCAGCGATGCCCTGATCGCTCCCCGTAAGGACGTGAAGCGGTAGGGATGGCGGAGGGGGCGGTGGCGGCGAGTCGAGACAGCCGTGACGTCGACGACCAAATGCGATTACAGTGCAGCCGAAGAGTGAGATCGCTACTAAAACGACCATGTACGCAAGGATAAGAAATCCTTCATCACATGCAAAACAAGAAAATAAAAAAATTAAGACGTGATCTTTAGTGGAAGCCATTAAATCTTGAATGAAAACAATAAATTCTTCTAATTTCATTAATAGGAGAATTTATTAACAATTTAATCTTTTTGTCGGTGAAATATGCTACTTTTAAACACTAAATTCATTGATAATGGAAAATTTGTTTTTAACTTGGTCAATTTTTATGGGAGGCGTGGCTGGATAAAAATTTGCCGTACAAAAATTGCAGATAAAGAGCGGATATTCAATTCTTCCCTTCCCCTTCAGCAGTCTCTTCTGGAAAGGTACCTCATGTTTATCTCGTGTTGTATTATTTGATTTCTTTGATTTTCATAAGAAGCTCCCAAACTCTTGTTTTTTAATCTTTAGTTGCCTGATGGGGGTCCAAATAATGAATAGAAATATACTTACTGGCATTAAATCTGGTGCTAACTACTACAGAAGGTGACATTTGTTGAATGCTGGTGATTGCGTTAAGAACCACGGGACTGTTTCCTGATCGAGCCTGGAGACCCGAAATCAAAGCCTGGCTGACCTTACTTGCCGTGATCGCATTGGCATTCCCGTCTGTCGACTGAAAAATATAACAAATGATAAGTGGATACAAACATGTGGACGTTTTAAACAAATAAAAGCAATTAGACGAAACCAAAATGACGAGCATTTCCTTCTCCATAACAATGATGATGGTGATGATGATGATTTTTTTATACTAATGACAACACACAAAGTGCATATGAATTCTTTGTAGATGCGGAGATGCTAAAAATTTAATCTGATTGGTCAAGTGGGTTGTCCGATCCCCCCACCCCCTCTCACCCACCCCCTCTCCCTCGTCCCCCTCTTTCACAGTTCCTTCTTTACAGTCAACAGACAACTTACCACCGTCAAATCGATAGTATCGGTTTCTTGAGGAGCCTTTCGGCAGATGATGAATATGGCGGCATCCTGTGCAGCATCGTGTATATGTGGTAACTGTCTGATGTCATTGCAAACAGCCTCAACAGTCATCCCCTGGTGTATATTGGAAGATATATCAAGAAAAACTGCTAAATTTTGAAACTGTATTCACAGCTTCTTGCTTTTATAGGCAAAATTAAGTTTGCTGTTACAAAAGATGCAAGTGCAGCGTAAAGTTTGAAACGAAACATAATAATCTTTTAAAGTCCACTCCAAATTGTATTAATTTAAACCGAAAATGGGAATTCTTTTTGCCCAATTGATCGTGAGCCCGGCAGCCACTGAGCAGCACCAGAATCGACGTTGCTCTATCCCTGTTGAATTGTTGAACGCCAAACAAGGTAGCAGCAACTCCCGTCTTTTAACGTATTTTGGTATGACCTCCCGGTTGTGAGGCGGACGCTCTACTGACTGAGCCAAATGAAAAGAATGTTATTTTATAGTCATAAGATCATGGATAAACTTTTCATAGTAATAATTAATTTTGTAATTCGTGTTTTCACTTTGTAGGGTTTAGTTGACATGCCATAGATTATATATCAAGGAAATAATTAAAACAAGAAAAAGATAAACAACTGTACCACAGGCATTATCCACAAGTCGAACGTCAGTAAGAGACGGATACAAGTTCCAGATAGATCAGTGTTCCCGCCAGATTCACAACCAATCATGCCTGTGCCGTCTACCGACAAAGATAAGTCTCTTCCATCTTTTAGATCATCAGCCTGTCCCGTTAAGTATCCATGTTCTTGTCTGTAACCATCCGAACTTGCTTCGGATGCTGTCTTTTCGCAGACTCCCCACGGATGACAAGGAGGCGTAAAACACTCTTGTTCTTGTATAGGCCGACAAAAGTATCCTTGAGAGCAGCTAAAAACAGATTGTTCGTCGGGCTCGTACATACTGAAGGTTTCGTCTGCGACAGCTAGACACGACGATGGACCACACCATACCTGACAAGACATAAGGCAAAAAGGATTGATATGGCCATTTTTAGAACTAATGATTTGCTATGTATTTTTTCAATTCAGTCGTTGCTGGAGAGGAAGTCGTACATACATGCCATTTGAATCCGTTTACAGTTACAGCAAGAATGCAGCTTTCATCGAGGAGACCTCACCTAGTCGCCTGTTATGCACTAGATCAATTGCTGAATTTTTAATTTCAACTGCGAAAAGATATTTTTGACCAAACAGAGCAAAATTCAAGAGGCTATCGGTCTACAAGGGAAGAATAATCTTTCAGTTCATTGGCTCGGCTGAGTTTTGAGCCTTTGTTTCTCTAAAAACTTATGCTACTACATGATTTGAACATTATTAACTTTTAAAATTAAAATCCTTGGCTTGACGGCTGGGAATTATTGTCAATCCAACGATGACTACTTTTTTAACAAACAGGCAGACAAACAAACCTTCGAGCAAACGATGTGCCCATCATCACAGCGACATCGGTTACAGTCCTGCTGCCAGGTCTCGTCATGAACACGAAGATGTCGACCAGACTGACACGATCTCGGCATGGGGTCGTAACCAATTACTAGAGAAATTACAGTGGAAATATAATATATCAATACAATCTAGGAGTTGTGAAGAACAATAGGGAAGATATTATAGCCCCACTGTCCTACTTGTAGCTACTTGCTCCCTCTATATAGAAAACTTCCCCAATCGGTGCCCGTTGGTCCCCCATGATCCTCTCTTTTCTTATGTTAGTTGAGAGCTGAGTTAATGAGATAGCCACCTGTCAGTGACCTCGCTGTGTGGTCTAATCCCTTCTGGCCCAGTAGTATTGACCGTTTTTAATTTGATTTGGCCCGCATTCACTGCGAACATTCAATTGACAAACAGCATCTCCCGACAACCCAGTTTCACATCTTATCATGTGATTTAAGTTCCTGATAAACATTAATTTTGAGGAGGCGCGCTTGCTTATTAGTAGAGCAAGAAACTCTCCTTGTTAATAACTGGAACACTAACATGACTAACATGACTATCGTATTAAAATTGAATAAATTAAATAAGAGAGGATAACAAATAAATAAGGACAATAAGTTTTGTAAATCTGCTTCATTTGTTTACCGACCTTGTGAGCAGGTTGTTCCGTTTCTTCCTAGTGGACAGTGACATGTGTATGATGCCATACCATCCACACACGTACTACCATAGGCACATGGGCTTGAAAGACATTCATTGATATCTGGAAAAAATGTTATCATATAGAGAGCATTAAACACGTATTGCAAAATTACATCATGTATGTCATTATGTGTTGAATAAACTGAAATGGCTAAGTTATAGCGTTTACAAAGTACTTTGTTTACAAACAAGAAACGTAATATATTCTTTTTGAAAGATAATGATCATCCCTCAATATAATGCAAACCCATGACTTACTTATTCTGCAGCTAGGTCCTGCGAATCCATCTGCACACTGACAAAGAAACCAGTTGATACCATCCACACACTTTCCTCCATTGTGACAGGGGTTTAGGCGACAGTCATCCACATCTAACGTGATGACAATGTTAAAGAAAAACGACACAGTTACACTAAAGAGAATGACAAGAAACCGATTGATGACATACACACACTTCCCTCCATTAAGACATGGATAAAACAGCAACTACAACATCTGAACAGAAAGGAATAACACTTTGTATAACATAGATGAGTAGCAAGGGTAGCATAGTTTCTTTACGAATATTTGTTTCTTTGCAAGAAACGATCGTGCATTTACATATATTAGCAAGAGGCAATTACTAGTTAAAACCTCGTCAACGTATTAAGCACAAGTGATATATTTAGATGAAACGATAGAAGATGATTATTATGGCATAATTCTCGGTGCTTAGTATCATGACAATTATTTCAGGGGAGAACCAAAAATGAGCGAAAAGAGAAATGGCCGAAAGAAAGTTATTACATGACTTACTTTTCTCACAATTCACTCCTTCAAAACCATCTTTGCAGATACACATATACGACTCTCCACTTGGAATACATGTCGCCCCGTTTTCGCATGGTCTACCAGTGCATCTGTCCTGGACAGCTGAAAAGTTTATGGAAAGCAAAGTTAATATGGCTTTTTACCAGCCAACCTACGATATTTTGTAATTCGAGTCTGTCTCTATTTCAACTTTACAAACAATTCAAGTACTGGAGTAAAATCTACACAGAAGCGATGGATAAGAAAATGATAAAAAGAGTAGCGACTACCAATAACTTGAGATAGTGGTGGTGATGGCTCTTCACATAGTCACACAACTTCGCAAGGTTAAATGACCGCCAAAAGTTATAACGAAAAACGATTATCTTAAGTTTTGACATCTTGAAACCGGGTCATTATAGTCTGAAATAAAGACGATATTTAATGTAGAAAGTTATGAAATATCAACTTGATTAGTACAATTTTGCATATTTAATGGCATGATATCATGCACAAATTATTGCAAAAAGGAACCCCTCTAAAGGGCAGAATTATTTCGATACTTCTTTTATAATTCTATGTTTCGTCTTTGCTACATCATTACTTCTAATATATCAGGTAAATAACAGTCATATACACTTAGTTCATACGCGGGTTATATTCAGTTTGGTTCATATGCAGAACTTCAATTGAAAAATATTATCCTACCTATCCGACACGATATTCCTTCCCATGCTGGTGGGCAGAGACACATGAATGATTGACCGGCATCTTCACAGACTCCATTGTTACGACACGTGCTCGAATCACAATGGCTTTCAACTATATGAACGAAGGAATACAGTGTATGAGCAGTATCACAACAACAACAACATCAACAATTAACAGTTAAACAAAAAAATTAAAAGCAACTCAATGGGCAATGTTAAAGCCAGGGTAATAATCGGGGCAGCGTCAGGAGCGTCACAATGTGACAGACATGTGCGCCATATAAGAATCCACCATTATTATTATTATCATTATTATTATTCCTTGCTGCTATGTTAAGTGCTTCTTCTGGAGAAAGAGGTAGTTATATTTAGATCATTAGATGATAAAGTGATTACATTTTGCAGCGTTCAATTATGCAAGTTTCCATTCAAAATTCAGATGTCAGGAACAGGAGAATGACTTACGTGAATTACAAGTTTTCCCCATCCATCGTTTAGGGCACACGCATGTAAAATCCGCATGAAGATCCACACAGGTTCCGTTGTTTCTGCACGGGGTTGCAGAACATTCGTCAGTACCTACACAGAGGAGATGCGTACAATAACCGTAATATTCAACTCAGGAAAGGAAATTAGATAATTTCTGTGGTGGAAACTTCCCTTTATAAACTTTGATATGAAGCTCTTATACCAAAGCTTTTGCAATATATAATTGGTATGTATGAATCAGAATGAAAGTAGTATATCACGAAAGAATTTGATAATTTCTGTTGTGGAAACTTCCCTTTATAAACTTTTATAGGGAGCTCTTAGGCCAAAGCTTTTGTAAAATATAATGAGTGTGCATGAATCAGAATAAAAGAATGATATATCACGACAGAATCACTGAGGAGAACTTATGTTGATCTATTCCGTATGAATTTTGTTGGAAGTGTTATCTATGCCGATTTTTTTATTCCACCCTCTAAAAACAATCTAACCATTTAAACTTCTGTTTTAACGACCACACACTCGTGATGAAGTGCCATTTCTTTTCTTTATGGACCTACTGTAATTACGTAGTCTCCTCAACCATACATACCAATGTGACAGAAGAGACCCTCCCATCCTGGGGTACAGACACATTGTATTGATAAGACAGTGTTGATACAAGTACCTCCATTCTGACAAGGATCACTTTCGCAATAGTCAATTCCTGCAACAACAAAAATAGAGAGATGAAAATAGTTTTCACTGATGAAATATATTCGTTTCACTTCAGGGTATCTTGGTCAAAATACACCACTTTTCTGTTAAAGAAAACGCTTCCCTGGGCATATTAATTACAGATTTGTTGAGTATACATGTATTTGATTGGGGCCCACGTATAAACGAAATGCATTAGACTAAAATAAAACTTCAATATATTTGTTTGGGTTGGGTGAGATGTATATTTGTCATTTAATTTGTCGACCTAGTTGAATGATAAATGATTATCATTAATACTGAAGGTGAGAAAATGAGTATAGAGAAGAGATAAAAGGCTGAAGGATAGGAATGCAGATGGGTTAGAGTTCCCGCCACGCACACCCTACCACCGCATTTGAAGTTTACGTATACATAATATCCATACATCCCTAACCCATGACCGATGAACACAACTTCATTCAAATATTTGTCAGTACAATTGTAGAATATAGAAATTACATATCATCGCTCAATGCCGACTGCAAATTCAGACTTACGTTCATGGCAATACAGGCCGGTGTATCCCGTGTCACAGATGCAGGAGAATCCTCCATTATTATCCAGACTGATACAGGCGCCATGAGGACCACAAACATTCGATGGTTGCTGGGTCGGTCCACCAGTACTGGTAGCCCCTGCTGTCACGGTGCAACTATCTATCACTGCAAATGTATGAGAAATGTTACGAGTTAGGACACTTTTCAAAGAAGAAAAAAATCGTAACTCCTTTCACCAGCTCACATATAGTTAAACCATATCAATGATGCATTTTATACTCCTGATTAATCTGAATGATAAATATGTTACTGGAAATTAGAATGTGATCTGATGACGCTGCTGTAGAGATGATCTTGGTTTCTAGCTTATTCTCTCTGAAGAAGGGAATTGTTTGATTAGTTCTAAGCATTTTCTATGATCTTGCACTATATACGCATTAAACCTAATTGTATATCTCGTGTGTACTAATCTAATAACACATGATAATGATTTTTTTAAAATCATTTCAAAGAGTTTTACCCTGACAGAGTGAACCTTGACACAAAGTCTTTGCATCGGAGCAATTCTTTCCTTGGTGGTTTTCTGGACAGGCGCAGAAGTAATCTCCAAAGAGATTGAAGCAGTTTGCTCCATGCCCACAAGGGTTTGGGTTGCAAAGGTCCACGTCATACTGAAAATAATGAGATATAATGCAATACATTAATGGGACTCTCTGTTTCATCCGGGTGGGCCCGCGGATTATAAAAACTATATTATCATACCATGAATTTGGGTAACACTAGAAAATACTGTATATCCCGTTTCTCAATATGTTGGCACATCTCTCTAAATTCGAAGCATTCAGCAATAACATTGATCTTAAACGGTCTATCAAAAAAATTATCCAAAGCCAAAGAGAACAACACGTTTTTCTAGATGATGGCATCTATTACCATTGTTTCAACTAATATTGTTCAATCTGTTCGTAATCTCAAACTTTAAAAGAATTACCTGACAGCGTGTTCCTGAGAACCCTGGCTTGCACTCACACTGGTATCCGTTAATGAGATCCGTACACTTCCCTCCATGCATACAGGGATCACTGCTGCATTCATCCACGTTCGTCTCGCATTCAGTGCCAGTGAATCCGGGTTGGCACACACAGATGAATGAGTTGATCAGGTCCTATTTAACAATATGCAAGTTTATAGTGGGAAAAAACTTTTTAAATGTCTCGCTCAGAGCAAGAAGGGCATTAATACTAAAATCAATGCCAATCTGACTCCATCCTTTTATTTTCTATTTTGTTTGGCCGTTGTTTTGTTTTTTGCATGTTTGTGTTTGTGAGTTTATAGAATTCTTTTGTTACCATTACCTCATGATATATACTTAGGTAAAGTAAGAATATGGAGAATTATCCAAACATCAGTGACTCCCCTGCTTGTAAAGTACACTTTGAAAAAAGCCTCTATCAGGGGGAGATGGAGTCAAGAGGGGAAAACTCAAATTTAATTGGAATCAGTGTGAATGAACAACTTACCATGCACGTTGCACCATTCACACAATGTCCTACACAGTCGTTAGCATCTGCAAGAAGATAACATAATATTGTTGTGCACATCACACTACACTATCAATACATCTTTGGGGGTAAACAATGTTCTGTCAACATCTTCTTTTTGTTTTGTTTTGCTCTCAACAACAACAAAACTAAAAACACTAAAAGTTATTATCATATACATGTAATTTGAAACATGAACATAATTCCTAATGGAGAGGTCTGAGAATTTGCCGTGACACGCATGGAGATTGCGAAATTGTATTGCATGGGAATATCCCTTCCACCATTCAAAACGTCTATCGACAAATTATGTTCTTCTTTATTCCTAGAGAACAATTATTATTATTATTTTTTTTAATTTTTTTTTTGGGGGGTGGGGTCGCTTGATGGAAACATTTTCTAAATCCATCACTGCAAACTGAAAAGGGAAAAATTAAGAATCTGTTCATCCCTATATGTAAGACAAATATTACACTCTTATGCCTTTGTACTCACTGACGTCGCAGTTTCTGCCTGTCCAACCTGGCTGACAGTCACACAAGTAATCACCGAACCGGTTTCTACATCGGAAGGCGTGCACACATGGCTGTCCTGTGCATTCATTCGAATCTGTTCAGTGTCGAGACAAAAATAAGAATGTCAAATGAATGAATATTTAAGTTCATGACAAATATTTTCGACAACATCCAATCAAAAGAAGAAAACAGACTACACTTAATATGAAGTTTGATAGTGATATGGTGTCGTTGCATTCAATTTATTTTCACTTTACGTGTAATGAGACAAAAGATTTAATATATGAGATATTGAAAAGTTGGAGAAGATATTATGTAGTATTACAGGATAAAAGAGAAACATACCTACATGTAGTGTACAAATTATGACAGTATCAGCTTAAGCACACTTACCATATTGACACACAGGACCTTGCCATTGCGATGTACAATGACATTCATACCCATCTACTAGATCTGAACATGAGCCACCATTCAAACACGGAGAATGAAGGCAATCGTCAATATCTACAAAATGTAAATGATTATTGAAAGATTAAACAATTTAACAGAAGTTTGATTAGTGATCGGTAATTAATAAGAATATTGGTTTTAAAAATTTCGTGTTAGAAAGAGAGAATGAAGAGAGAATCTCTTAAATAGATTCATACATTAAACTTCTACAATAAGATTTTGCTCCACATGAACATGTTGACTACATATCAAAACCTCATTACGATATTGGTACATCGGTACAGGTTCATCTGTGCATTTATGCAAAAGTGAAGCAATTATTTATTATCGACTCGAAAGTGTGAAATACAGTGGTATTTATTTGGGCGTAGACAACGGGGGGGATGAGGGGGATGCATCCCCCCCCCCACCTCACAAGGTGGGGGGGATGGCATGTACAATCATCCCCCCCAGGTTTTGGGGAATGATATTTGCTTACTTAATAAGTCATAATGATGATAATAATAGTAATAATAATAATGATAACAATTATAATATTAATAATAATAATAATTATGATGATGATAATAATAATCCTCATCATTATTGTAATTGTGTTTATTGTTATTAGCCGCATTCACACGGTGAAAGCCAATTCAGACTGTAAAAAAAAGAAAATCTTACAAGTATTTTGTGGTTATCTTGTGGTTTGGAAACCACAAGATAACCACAAGATTAAACAGGCGCGGATCTACGGGGGGGGGGGGGTTTAGGGGGTTTAAACCCCCCCCCCCCCCTTGGGCGGCCCAAAAGACAAACAAAACAAAAAAAAGGGAAAAAAAAGAAAAAAAAAAGAAAAAAAGAAAGAAAAAAGAACGCACGCTGGAGAGAAACCCTTTCAAGTGCAAATATTGTGAGAAGATATTCAACTCATCTGGTAACTTAACCAAACACATGATAACTCTGGATATAACTGTGTATTTAACTGTTACTTGATTTAATATCATGCACTGCTTTTTATGGTCTCCATTGTGTTAATAGATGCCAGGAAAACATCACTTACGGGGTTCAAATAAACACCCCAAAAAAAAATCGGTTCGCCGCTTCGCGGCTCGTGGACGATGCTCCGCATCGTCATTATTTTGGTCAACCCCCCCCCCCCTTAGCAAAAAGCTAGATCCGCCCCTGAGTCATCCCCCCAGGTGTACGAACCTGTCTACGCCACTGTATTCAAGGGATGTACTACGCGCCTCCAACTTTGTAAATGGCAGAGATAAATGCACAGCCCATGAATTCCTTAAAATGCCGTGAGCGTCGAAATCGGCAGCCTAGCATAGCTGGGTAATGTTGGAGCGCCTTGAGGACCTTGCAAGGTCGATACGTGCGCTATATAAGAATACAATATTATTATTATTTATTATGAAGAATACAGCCAACAGAAAATATAGGCTTTAAAAATAATGATGATGTATTCTTACTAGAATTACATGCTATCCCTGTCCATCCTGGAGAACAGTAGCAGATGAATCCGTGGTCGACTTCCTGGCACTGTCCGTCATTCATGCACGGATTCGAGTGACACGCCCCCTGTGCTATATAAACAATAATTAAAAACACGTCTGTTGAGAGCCAGAAGGGCCTAACTTTGTGTTAAAAGTACTGGACATAACGCCTTTCTGGCTCTCTTAAGAAAATAAAAATGATTGATTTTTATTTCAGAAATTGGGATTACTGATTGTATGACATGAAAGTGAATATCGCCTAAATTGCTTTTTACATTTGGTAATAATAGATACATCAGAAATCATGTATAATTTAAAGGTCATAATTATGTCTTACCACAATTAATGGAACGATTTTGTTAGCATTCATCCGTTGCATGAAAGGTACCGAAGAGTATTAATAAAAACGGAATTCATGTCAATTTAACTTAGGAAACTAAAAGTCTAGGGTAACAAAAGATTGTCTATTGATTTTGGAAAAACAACAAGTAAATATGACGATTTCAGAGCATCCAAACTTCGATACGGACAATTTACCACTTCAATCATATAGGAATATCTTTGAAAAGAAACATGAGAGCCTTACTATCATACCTAGTGTAGTGTCTATAATTGCAACAACAAAAATATTTCTGAAGGAAACGCGAAATGCTTAATGACACTTTAGTGTAACTCTTGGTATAGAAAGTTGATAATAGAAACACCACGATATTTATCGGTTCTTACCTAACTCACAATCTTGCCCTTCAAACCCATCTGTGCATCTACATGCATATTCATTGGGTCTGATATTGATGCATATGGCATCGTGTTGACACGGAGTATGGCTACCACAGAAGTCCAAATCTATATCATAATATCAGAATGAGAAGTAAAAAGGGACAAGACATGAATACAAATTACGCCTTAAGCTTCATGTAACATCAACCCAACATTTCATTAGTGTTACCTAATTGAAAAAGTCCAATGTATTTTGTACCATATGTAACCGGCCACATCAACAATAGTATACCCGATATTTATAATTTGATAGCTCTATCATAGCTATGATCAGACCAAATTATGAAGAGAAATATTGATATTCAATTTTTATCATGTCTCTAATTTCATGATACTTTGTATATGGGACACAGAACTGTACTTTTGACATGCCAAATTATCTACACGTTTCAAAGCGTTGACAATATTTGATTAAGGTTATGTAGTAAAAAGTATCGCGAAGAAAGTAAAAGTGACTTGAATCTTTTTTTCGACTCAATATTTTGTTCTTCAAAATCTTCATATCTTCAAAATGATGGAAACACAGCGATTAGCGAACTAATATATTGCCATTTTAAATATCAAACATGAAATGAAAATACTTAACAAGCCGAGTAAACCAGTCAAAATAATGACTAAACTAAATTAGACAGCCAATAATTATTTTTATTTAACCTCTAAATGGTTGAGATAAAATAAACAAACACATACATGAAGATAAACCTCACTTTGCATGCATGTATATAACCCTACACTTGACCCGAGGAAACGTGCGTCTAATTAATAACGCGTGTGGGCACGCACGAGTGTATAATAATCGATCGATTAACACAAGTCTAGTTAATCATTCATTGCTTCTCCCTATCGAGAAATCGCTTTCAAATTAAAATTGATTAGTTCGACGGGCAAGAGTTGACGCGATCGAGTCCACCGCCGAACACATAATAATGGTGGAATATGAAACGGCGCTTTGGCGACTATCCAGTCCTTTGTAATCCCTTTTTTCCAGTTTTTACTATTTTTTTTCTCATTCTCTACCTCTCACTTTTCATTTCCTTATCATTATTCCCCCTTTTACTCGCAAGTTGGTACCATATAATTAAAAGCTCAGCGGGTGGCTCATAACGAAACAGTTACAAAGTATTTTAACCCCAAATGATTCAACCTCCTGTTGTGATTGGCTAAATTTTCATTTTTATGGTATCTCAAGCTTGTGAGTGTGACTCAACTTTCATACGTTTAGTCCAGTTGTACTTTTTTAAACAAAATAATTAATGTAGCACTATTCATAGTTTTTTCATACTACAGCTAATTTTATTCAGAATTTCCCTCTAATTGTCTCACTTGCATAATTACTTACTTATATCATTAATCTTGCTGTAAATTTTTACTTGAGGACATAAGATTGTTTCATTATTCATGATATTTGCCTTTTTCTTTGGGGCTTAAAGGTAAAACAAAGTTTGGGGAAATTTTGAAAATTGGGTGGATAGTGAATTTTTACAATTTTGATATATTTGGATGCCCCTGTGGATGTATTATAAGCACTAAAAAAATTAACCCCTAAAACACTTCCGTTTTCGAGAAAAATTGAATATAAAAATTTACCGGTGCTCCCGGTAAATTTTGAAAAATTTTAAATAGCGCCTACGGCCGTACAATGGTAGCTGCGACCATGAAAATCTCAGAATATGTAGTTGTGATATATAATTTCCAAACGGGAATAGCTAATCGGTCGATTTTAGTCAAGAAACAGTGTTTCATAGCTAACTTAATATCTTGACCTTGAGAGGGAGCTATACAACATAAAGAGTTTATTATTTATAATTTCATAACTTAAGACTCGATTTCAACCGGGGCAACGATCAATGAATATTGTAGGAACGCATATGCTTCCAATATGTTAATTTGAACCAAATTCATGACCCCATACCAAAACTTTGTAATACCTTTAAACATACATATAGCTGAAAACTCCCTTTTTTCAAATTCTGTGTATATCAAGGGTTCAATAAAATAACTGTTTTTTACCTTTTTAACTAATATTCTGCGCTACACACTGCGTACGTACTCGAACATCAGTTTATATGAATGACTCTCTCGATCACTATGAAAAGCTGCTGACATATTCACATAAAGTCATCGATATCATTGTGATAGTATGAGATCATATTAAATACTTCTCACTCACATAGACAGAACATAATTGATGTATGTATCTAAATAACAAGGGTGTGAAAATATGATTTATGCTTCCTTGCTTAGTAATCTCAATGTTAATACAAAATACTATTCTATGTATCAAGTCTAATTTCGACGAAAAACCATGGATGGCACTTAGTCACATTTCCAATTATTTGAACAATCCCTTTAAATGAGCCCATATCGTGTCAGCTGTATTTTCTCAATCAATATGAAGCGAGTTAATTACTAAGAATTGGTGTTGGTATGGCGGTCTCCGGCCCGCGAAGATTGTTGATTTTAACTTGACTTCATCGGCGCTTCTAACTTCTTAATCAAACAGTCAACCACTTCGACTTGGAAGAAAAAAATTCTTGAAATTATATAATGGTATCTATTCAGGAACTCCCCTCTCCAAACCATCACTTTTCTTGCTTTCGGTTGTCCCCTTTTTTCTCCCAAACCTTTCTTATTTTATTCTTTTTGTTTGTTTGAGGGGGAGCATAATAACATTTCGCAGCAAGCTATATTAATCTCGATAAACACGCAGGCCAAGATATTTTTCATTCACACAATTAAAAATGTATATATCGTTCATCCTCATACTCAATTAATCTTTCTTGTGTACAAAACCATAATATTATTTGTCATGATCCCTTCTGATTATATTGATATGGCAAATAACTGAGGTCCTTCTCTAATTCAACCTCGACTAATTTGGAGACAACATATCTCCCCTTTTAACCCCAATTGTTTTCTTATCGTAAAGATGGAATGCATGGAGTAGGCTTAGGTGTGAAACATTTCATTATTTCGAGGAATGATCAAAAATTGTTCCATCGTCTTATTGATTTTCCTGCCACTAAAATACAGGTCAAAAGTTCACATGCAGGAGTCATAACTGTGCATCTTTTGCATTCAACTCACCTTGATCACACAGCAGTCCGCCCCACTTGTACTCGCAGTTACACTGCCAAGGCGATACACAACCACCATGTTTACATCCAGGGTATGGCATGCATTGATCGCAAAGCTCACCTTGCCAACCATGACGGCACCTGGATCACGTGATCAATACGGATTAGCCAATCACGTAACACGGTAGAGGACATTATCGATGGCGTACACACGACGTGCACTTCGAATCGTTAAATCCAATATATCAGATAATTGAAACTCTATCTATTTTGCATCATTAGTTGTAAATTGATTTCAATGTGAGCATTATAATATAATGTTGATATCAAGATATACATATAATTATGAGAATTTGTTTTAATATTCCGTACAAAGTATGAAATGTGATGAAAAATGGTACGATGATAAACAGATTATTGAAGTGGATCCAGGATTGGCGGATTTAAAGGAGGGGCGAATTTGCCTCCAGTGGAACAGCGTATGAAGAAATGATTATCAATTAGGTGACCTACTTACAGAAAAAAACATATATTTTACTGCAGCTTTAATGACTAAACACAATTATATAAACAGTAAAAGGACATGCAAACTTACAGCCAATTTCTTTGAAGATCTAATATTAATCTTTTCCAAATTAAGTTATCAGATGATAATTCAAATAACGTTGATCATGGTAGTAGGGCAGTAGCCTCAGTTGGCACAATCCTCCAATCGAACAAGCCTAAAGGGCATTCTCGTTTACTGAACTGAGATCGATTTTCGCGTTGTGTTTGCGATAAATAATTTACATTTCCTCTAGATTTTCGTCACTTCAGTTGATTAAATATCGAGAAACCATTGTGTCTACAGTGTCGTCGTACTTCAATTCTAGAAAATGAATCAATATTTCATTTGTGTCGACTTTTTGCCCCATTTTAATTCATTAGAGGAGATTTCTATCAACAAATTGAAATATTAGTGAAAATGAATAAAAACAAAATAAAAGATTATGATCCAATATTGGATTAAAATCAAAAAAGGAAATAGACAGATTAGCAAGACCACCCCACTAAAAAAAAAGTTATTTAGTTGAAACGAAAGGAAGTCGAAAATGAGCAATTAGAACAATAAGTGCCAATTTTCATGATCTTTTTTAATTGTCCAAGTCATTCCAATCATTAGGTCTTGTTAACTTCCCAGATGAAAAACAAAACAAATATAAATTGATTACCTGCATTCATCTGGAGAATCACAGAAGCCGTATGTCGCGTGACACCCTTTCTTGCAGATTGCTGTTTGTCAAAGAATATCCCAAATGTGTGAGGCGTCCATTCAAAGTCAACTAATCTTTAAAATACTTCTTTAGGTATATAGGTTACTTGTTACCTTACTTCCTAGCAATTTTTGTTACATAATTATTACAGGTGAAGCAAGACTATAGAAACAATAAAATAGATTAGATTTCAGTGATAGTAGAAAGAGTGGATGTCTTATATTTCATTATAATAATAATGAGGAAAAAAAACATAATCAAAACAACTTACCAAAAGAAAACGTAAGTAAATCTTTTATACTGATTTTGGGGGAAAAGTAATTTGACATCATATTTTGAGTCTATTTCACTCAATTTACTTTTCCACGAATTACATCTGAAGATATTATTATGATTCATATTATACGATTCTGTGAAATTGAGAATTTTGTTTCCATTATAACTTTGCGGATGATAACGATTTTTTTTTATATTGGGATAATTACAAAGTGATTGAATGTGTAATAAAGTAACTATATTGACTTATAATAGGCTGTTATCGTGTTTAACTCACCTATCATACAATGACTCCCGGTCCAACCGTGGTCGCACACCCTACCGCCATCATCATCACACGTATAATGGCCGAACTGGTCATCGCGAGGCGTGCAGTAATTCAAGCACGTCGTCCCGTAGAAGTCGACGTCGCACTGGAGGCGGACGCGGTAGAGCACGGTGGCCGTTGCGCCGTCGTGACGAAGAGCGACCCAGGACGAGGAGGGGACCAGGATGCCGGAGTGGTAGGCGCGTTCGATCAACTGGAAGGTCACGTTTCGAGTCCCCCATATGGACGTGATTATTTCAGATGTATTTGTTGACGATGCGGTTTGTGTTGTTGCTGGTATGGGCATCGGTATAATAAAGGGCGTTGTTGGAGATGGAGTATGTGATTGTGTTGGTGATGGTGACGATGATGGTGATGACAATTTGGTTGATGGTGGTTTCTGTGCTACATTAGCACCAAGACAAAAAGTTATTGCTTTTATGGATAACAGGAAAAATAATAAAAACAATTGAAAGGGGTCTCAGCAGAATAAACTAAACATCGCGTCCGGAGCAGTGCCTTAAATTAGTATTCCTTAGACACCTCATACACATTTGCACAGGAACACCCGACATGGCAGTAGTCCTATATACTTCCCTATCCATGCACAGAGTCATCACCCATTATCGTAATACTCGTTCATACTTACACTTTTCAACACCGTTTCCATCAACATCCAGAGCCTCCAGGATCAGGGAGAATGTTGTCTGCAAATAGGTGAAATAACATCATCTTTCGTCATTGCTTACTGTTGTTCATTAAAGTAGAAATGCTTGATATTCTATTGATTTAAAAACAGAGTATGTGAGCTCGGGCAAAACATTCGATGGGTGTGTCTGCGATCAAGTATGAATTGTTTTGCTGAAAATGACATTTAGATTATTTCATACTAAACTACTTCTTTCAGTATCTTTATCTTCTTCTATCAAAGTTATGGCGACGGTTAAATCAATAAAATAGAATATGACTGGAGAAAACAATTTATATTGATTCTTCTCTTTGACCTTTAACCTTGATCTTCACTAATAAATTTGAGCTCTGTGAAATAATCAATGCATCAAAACTCAGCAGAATGTCATCAAAGAAAGAAGACGTACCGGCCACGCAAAATCAAACGGGAACTTGATAGTTGTGTCTTTCTCAGCAGGTGGGGTAGCATTCACCGATGCGGATCTCGTGTCGATGTCGCCATCGACGATAGACAACAATGTGTTTCCACCGACGACATCGGTGCTACCTTCACCAAATACACATCGTCCATCATACGTCGTGCGCGGCTGGAAGTTGGTAAGACAAGCACGGAAGGCGACATCGCACTCGTTGACACATTCTTGAATGCCATCGGCCGATGATGATGACGATGATGACGATGGCGGGTCGCAACATGAGCCGTCCGCTAGCTCACCCCGTGGATCGACGTATGAAATCACATCCAGTTCAAAATGACCATCTCCGGTCGTTGACTTCAAATGAAAATGATGGAACAATGCAACAGAAATGTAATGATCTCTTTTTTTTAGGGAGGGGGATTATATCATCAGAATAGACACCCATGATTATATGACTTCATGTATTACTGGAGCTTTTGTTTTAAATTGACATCATCACACATTTGGGATTTTCCATCTGTCTTTTTTTTGCAATATCATTTATTGCAGCTCTTTCTCATTGTGCTGGTCAGCTCCCGATTTTTTTTTTCTTCTTCAAATAATTGTATAAGCTGTGTGACAGAAAAGGGAGCACCCAAATGTCTTTTCAATCAAAGAGGAACTATGTAAATTTATGATAACATAGGTTAATGCATACTGTTATTTTCATTTTTTTAAAAATAAATATGATTTATTCCTCTTCTGATCTGTACGAAAATTTTCAATTTGTTAAAACTAAATAAAATAGGATGGATATTAGGCACGACGGGAGAAGATATTTAGTTGAAGAAAAGAACAAAAACGAGTATAAAGAAATGAAGAATAAAGAAAGTGTTGGAGGACAAGATTAGAGGCCGGGGATCATGAATTTGATTTGCAGTACAACAATTTAGAAATTTCACTAATACATTGTCACTTATGCATAATTAACAGAGAACACAATGTTGATATGCATGATGATTGAAGCATCTAAACAAGCTGGGACAATGATAAAATTGATGACGTTCAAGCGATCGATTTATTATGTCAATCAATAAACTGCGTCAGAATGTTATGATCACATGATATCAATTGTATATCAACACAAGGAACGTGATGGCTCAGTGGTGGTCTCATATAATTGATAGGTCTCAGGTTCGAAACCAAGTTAATATGTCGAACTCTCGCTCACAATCCACCTTATAATTATATAAGACCCATATATGCATGCTCCATGGAGGTCAATGCTGCCAAAATAACTGGACCTATTCAAAATTATTCTAACACAAAAAGTTAGAATAGCGACAATGTTCAAAACTTTCAAATGGAATATGACAGAGATGAATACAATTACAAGATATTTATGAATGTTAGTAATATCAGAATACTTTACCTGAAAATATACAGTGAGAAGAAATCCGACAAAAGCAAGCGTTCTAAATCTGCAATGCAAGCCCATCATTGCTGGCGTGTTATATCCACTTTTCATGTGTTTATTGTTGACATTCACGAATACCAACTTTGTAACATTCCCAAAGTCGATTCCTCCTGTATGATGTTGATGGCAAAATGTCATTCACTTCCCAAATGAGTTTGTTTGGTGTCCGGAAAGACGAATTAATTCACTTCGTTCAAATAGGACATTTCTTTTATTCGTGAACATCCGACACAATACTGAGGTGAATAAATTTCTGTCGATATAACATATTAAGAATTGAAGCCCTGTATTATTCTGTAAGTCCTTTTACTTGGTTCTGATCAGAATATTTTGTGCATGCGTAAATCAGCAGGGTGTATCAAGGCTACTCCTAGACTCCTCGGGTATTCCTATGAGGGTGGCATCAAAGAGTCAAAATAATACTCCGATGGTTGGTTGTTTGTACAGAGGGTCAATAAAAAAACGCCATGCGGTATGCAAATGAGTGTGGGAATGCATACAGTTTTTATATTATGATTATTGAACCCTCGCCCAATGCGCGAGTCGACACGCGCGTAAATAAGGATAGTCGAAAATGATCTATCACTTTATGATCACCTTTTAAAAGAATGATTATTCTGTGAAGTAAAAACATATATATGTAATTAGTATTATCTATTCATATTGATATAATTATTATCAAAATTGTTATTATCATTTTGTATATCTGTTCTTGTACTTCCTTAAATGTTGGATATACAAACATTGGCATGATTGTGAGTTTTATAATAAAATGAAAATTTGAATATTTTGCGTGACGGTAAAACATTGATGATTGTGTTCGTTCAAGTTCATTAAATCTTTGCTGTATGTTCACCAACAAACCATTACAGCAATATGCATAAAATGTAATGTTATGAACAATTTCAGGCATCCAAAACTAATTAAATGCATCTGTTCGCTTATTTCATTGTATTTCAGTTTACTAATACCTAGTTGCCATTCTTCCTTTTAAAGCGTACTGTATTATGGCCCGCAGTACTTCACAATACACCACATCCCCTCCACTCCTCCGACCATCCAAATTTCATTAACTGAATTACCCAATTTGAACCCATTCAAAATCTAATTGATGAATGGGTAGTAAATAATAAATAATTAATACATTCATCTAACCCCCACACCAAACCTAGCTTCCCGTCTGAACATCTTCTCGCTCACCCACGCCCCCCCCCCCAACAGGGGTTCTCTTTTTCTCCCTCTCTCTCTCTCTCTCTCTCTCTCTTTCTCCTTCTCTTTCTCCTTCTCTCTCTCTCTATCTCTCTCTCTCTCTCTCTCTCTCACTCACTCACTCTCTCTCTCTCTCTCTCTTTCTCTCTCTTTCTCTCTCTCAATCTATTTCACACATTGTCCATTCAATGCATGATTCATATATTATGTGAATTAATGATTGAAGAAGAAGCAAGAAAAAGATTTAGGTCCATACGTTATGGTCACTAGAACATTATTGACATTAGGCATTTGTCTCAGGCTGCCAAAAATGATGAATACTATGAGATGCCCTAAGCATCACCTTTCGACTTAATTTCACGTGAACGCCAAACTATCAAGGCGAGAGGGGTATCATTCAATATATTTGTATTCGGAGGACCTGTTTCAATTAAAGCGTAGCATTAATCGATACAACAGCGGCGTTGTACAGAAGCTGGGCCTCTTGATCGGGATGTATAGGAAAGAAGCATTGGTTCCGGGCATGCAATGGCAGTGTTATAAAGGTCTTTATAACCTTCGGTCAAAAGTATAATTCAAAATGTCAAGAATAATAATAATGTGTCAACACTCTGTTCGTGAAGTGAGATGCAGACACTGCGGTGCAGAAACAGGAGGCGTATTCAGGACACAGGCCCTATACAGGGTCTAATTAACATCCTTCCCTCCCATCCCCGTTTTCAGGATCAGAGAATAGACCAAAATAAAAACAAACAAAACAAAAACAGCAACAACAAGAAAATCAAAAGAGTTAAAAATACACACACACACCAACGAAAAAAAAAAAAAAAAAAACAACTGTACCACCCCCCTCACAAGGGGGGGGGGGGAGTGCGCTGTACTAGTAGTAGTAGTGGCGATACAGTGGCATTAAACATATACAAAAAATAAAAACGTAATATTATATCGAAAATTATTTATAAGAACCCATTTTTTCCTTCAATATTCCAGTCCTCTATACCCCGCCCGTCAGAGAATCATGGATCTACCTCTGTTTCATCAGACAGGTTGCAGTATGGACTAAATATAAGACATAATTATAGAGATATTACTAAAAAAATAACCAAAATAAAAACAAACAAAACAAAAACAGCAACAACAAGAAAATCGAAAGAGTTAAAAACACACACACACACACCAACAAAACAAAACAACACAAAAACAACTGTACCACCTCCCCTAACAGTATCAGCTAAATGTCCCTTCATCTTTTTGTTTTTTTAACATTTTGATCCCTTAAAACCAAAAAAATAATAATCGTGTATAAGTTGATATTGTTCCTCTCTTCATTTGAGCCAAAGAACCCTCTACCTACACCTATTTTGTTGAGGAGGCGGTCCTACCATTTCCAGAGAGAACCAAACAATAATGTCAAGTCGTCTTTTGCGCCGCATTAAAACAAATTATATTTATTTATCTTCAACTAGCGCTCTGCCCACTGAAATTTGTATGTGCACTACAGCATTATTTTAAAACCTTTGTATTCCTAGGGGGGGGGGGGGGCTCCACATCAGTGATGTACATGGTATGAAAATAATATGATGAATAAATATATGAATAAAAGAATATAAACATAAATGAATAAATAAATACATAAATAATTTGATAAACAGATAAACAGATAAATAAATAAATGAATACATAAATAAATAAATAAACAAACAAATAAATAAATAACTAGACCCTATATAACAAAAATTAGTTTGCGTTAAAATGCAACACATGAGGGCGTTGTGTGAAACGATCTCTCTAGAAAAAGTACGTTTTTGCGGATGGGCGTCTATTTCCTTCTGGAGAAAATGATCATCACAGACTCTGGAAATGGACAGAATCCAATCCTATGCAAGCTCAGATAGCGAAAGTGGTGATGAAGCATTTCATGAAAGGTATTATCCCTCAAAAATTGTTTTCCTGTAATGCGATCATAAGCATTAAAGCATTATTAAGATCAAAGCTATAATAATGAGCCATGTCCGACTCGTAAGGTTTCGCGTTGGACATTTTTTGACTTCTTGTAAACGACGCGTATCGCCTATCGGAGCGGAATGGGCAGGCTCTGCTCCACTGGGTAGGTGGGTGTTGGGGGGGGGGGGGGGTAGAAACATGAACTATATAAGCTTTTGCCTTTTTAGAGATGAAACAAAAGTTACCTTTGTGATGCAGTTAGGCCTTTTGGCCTAATTGATATAAATTATAATGATCGATCATTGTGTGATCATGGTGATTGAGATGATTGTTAGTGTTTAATATTCTTGTCAGAAATGTTGTTATGATGATTGTGATAAAGACGGCATGCAGCATGGCACACTAGTTCACAGCTCTGCACAAGAATAAAATACTCTACCCAGAGGATTGTACGGTATTATCGTAGACTGCACTCTAGTATGGAAGGACAAGCGGTTCTGCTCCCCATATGAGTAGAATACCCGACGCAGAACTGAGCCAGTCAAACCTACCAAGAAGACACCCAACTACGAGAAGGAAGAAAATGGAATTGAACTGGAAGCCCGACTGCTGAGAACACAGCATTCTTCCAGAATCTCGGGTAAAGGTAAAGGTAAAGCCTACTGACTACTGTAATTGCACTGGAAGCAGGAGATGATGATGACAATGATCATGATGATGCAGATGGCTAGATCAGTCTCAGTTTGTTTAGCATAGTCAATCATCTTGGGTCAAATAAAATTCCTGGCAAGAAAGCCACCTGTGAAGGGGGTAATTTTTAGTAAGATTATTGTGTATTAATTAAATTTGTTTGTACCATGCTGGTAGAAATGAAAGTATATCTTTGTACAATATTTTTTCTTTCTATCCCAGACCCCGGAACAGGCACAGGCATCCCAGAGTGAAAATTGCACTTCAAGAACCTGTCAGCAACGAACAGTCTAGATTTCATTCAGTCAATGAAACGAGAGGATATAGTACTTTCCTGCACGTCCACAAACCAGAAAGCGATAAACTATCCAATAGAAGCATTTATGGGATAACGAGGAAAGAGAAATCATCTGTTTCTCGTCAACATCATCTTTTACCCAATCATCGGACTGATAGCTCGCAAGGTCAAGAGGTCAGAGACTTCCGGCAACAACCCCCTCCTCTGAATCACCAGTATGACGGTAGAGTTCATAATGAGATAATATTTGACAAGCGAAACCAAAGACCACAAGGATATCAACAAAGTCCAGAAAGTACGCAACATCAGGTGCCTGTGAATCAGCAGGACCCACAGCTCAATCAACAATGTCAGAGACAAGAACAAAATCTCAAAAGACAAGGTCAGGGATCGGGACTGACGCCCTATGTCCCCAAAAGGTTAAGAAAGTCCAATGACAGTAGCTCAGATGACCATCAAACACATGGCAATTGGTCAAAAAAGGAAAACCCTGATTTTTATACAGCTGACCCTGTCATTGAATCCAACATTGAACAACCCAAGACCGGTTCAAAACCACCTAAACGCCTCTTTTGCAACTTTGTTCTCCACGAGGGACCTGTTACCCATGTCGAATGGAACATTCCACAGTTCAGTCATCTGTTGCTGTCTAGCTCTATGGATAAGACTGTAAGGGTATGGGATTATTCTACTCAGAGGAAGTGTGTACAGACCCTGAGATGTCATGAGGGGGCAGTGAAAGATGCACAGTGGAATGCAGATGGTCAGCTCATTCTTAGTTGTGGGTTTGACAAGACTGCTCGACTCTCTGATGCTCGGAGTGGTTAGTCTTTCTATCGTTCTTTTAAGTTTTTATGCCTCCGCCACCGAAGGTGGTGCCGGAGGCATCATGTTTTCGGGTTGTCCGTCCGTACGTCCGTACGTCCGTACGTCCGTACGTCCGTACGTCCGTCCGTACGTCCCGTTTGACCGTTATCACAATATCTCAAGAACCATTTAAGATTTAAACTTAACACTCGGGAATAGTATTTATCACCATAGGAAGACGATCTGATTAGATTTTGGAGTACGTAGGTCAAAGGTCACAGGTCACAGAGGTCAACTTATGAAATTCCTTGTATTGAGTTTGTTAGCGCGATATCTCAAGAACCATTTGAGATTTAAACTTCAAACTTAAGGATAGTATGTATCACCATAGGAAGACGATCTGATTAGATTTTGGAGCACGTATGTCAAAGGTCAAGGGTCACAGAGGTCAACTTATGAAATTCCATACATTGAGATTGTTATCATGATATCTCAAGAACCACTGGAGATTTAAACTTCAAACTTAGTGATAGTGTGTATCACTATAGGAAAACAATCTGATTAGATTTTGGAGCACGTATATCAAAGGTCAAGGGTCACAGAGGTCAACTTATGAAATTCCATACATTGAGATTGTTATCATGATATCTCAAGAACCACTGGAGATTTAAACTTCAAACTTAGTGATAGTGTGTATCACTATAGGAAAACAATCTGATTAGATTTTGGAGCACGTAGGTCAAAGGTCAAGGGTCACAGAGGTCAACTTATGAAATTCCATACATTGAGATTGTTATCATGATATCTCAAGAACCACTGGAGATGTAAAAACTTCAAACTTAATGATAGTGTGTATCACCATTGGAAGACAATCTGATTAGATTTTGGAGCACGTAGGTCAAAGGTCAAGGGTCACAGAGGTCAACTTATGAACGTTTCGGTTTGTAAAATTGCTCTATGACGGAGGCATCATTTTCGACTGCGCGCAGTCGAATTCCATCTAGTTTTCTTTTTCTTTAGAGAGTCATGTGAACTTTCCTTAAATTACAGCAAATATATATATGTTATTAGTGTCAATTTGATATTTAATAATAATAATAATAACTTTTACTTATATAGCGCTTTTCATAAGACATTTATATCATTTGATAAATATGATATCCTCTTTTAATCTTTTACAGCCTTCTATCATTTTCCTGATTGTATTACATAATATTTTTCTATTCTTATTATGTCCAAGTCAAAGCTGTTTATAATTAAACCCTTGATACATTAATTTTGTAGAATAATGTTAGTGAAAATATTAATTCTCCATTTTTAGTTTTATGATAGCTACAGAAAATACAAAGTCTATACACTTTTCCAACAAAAATCCTGTTTGAGATTGTTCTCACATTTTGAAACGTGATTCCATCTCAAAGCAATTATGTGAATTTCCCTTTCTTTATTGCTTTGTATCTTTATCCTTCAAATGTAGGAACAAACTTCCAGGTCTTTGACCATTCATCATATGTGACATGCATCAAATGGCATCCTACCGACCCTCAGATGTTCATTAGTGGATCGTATGGTTCCACTATGTACTGCTGGGATACAAGAACAGGCTCTGTAAGTGAAACCAATGTAAAGAGAGTAATATTCTTTTTTCTAAAATTGGTTTTGTAAGTCATCAAGAAAATGCTTTTGCTGTTAGATTTTATTGTGTAGTAATCGATTAAATATTCTGTCCCTGAGAAGAACAAATGATTTAATAAAGTGATAGGTTCATCGATCCTGATATTACATATATTCATTCCTCCAATATGGTATTTATAATACACCAGTTTACAGTTGTGTGCGCCATTTTAAACGAAGCTAATGACCTAGGAGTCATGTATTTATGCGTAAATTAAGATTGCGCCCAAGCAAATAATGATGACATCACTGCCTGCGCGCTGCGTTGTGCGCGCACATCATCATTTGCATGGGCGCAATTTTAATTTACGCATAAATACCAGAGGTCAGAGGTTATTGGCCCCAATTTTGGGGCCAATGACCCGAGGTCAACTGTCTGCGCATGCGCACTGATACAACTGTAAACTGGTGTATTGTAATTGTTTGTCAAGAATGCAAAAGAATCTCCACAAAGTTCTACTGTCAATATGATTATGTTTGCAGAGGATTGAAGAGATTATCCTTGGAAGTCGAACCTGATGACATATTGAAATAAAGGAAATAATATTCAATGGGAACTTGTCCAAACGATATAAGCCACTGTCAGCTTAAATAAGTAAAGAAATTATTGCTGAAAGGAAATGATTTTGATTCCATTTATCCACCGTGACATTAATCTTTTAGGTTGCTCATCAATATGCAGGCAAACTTGGTCAGATCCTCGCAGTGGAGTTCATCAACAATGGTACTGAGTTTGTAGCTACATGTGACACTGTCAGTCGAGACTCTACTGATAGAACCATCATGGTGTGGGATTCAAAGACTGCTGCTCTTCTCTCAAATCAACTCTATCATGTAAGTTTCATATTCCAATGAATCTAAGAACTGAAGTGTTTTGTATCCATGTATTGACTGTATTGAATCCCTCTTTCGATTTACATAGTAAAGCAAAAGTAAAATCTTCCATAGTAATGAAAAGTCAAATTTATAGTTAACATATGTTCAGAAGCAAAATTGTCACAGGCACAGTTTTTTCCCTTTCCATAAGTTTCAGGGGCTACCTGCTTTATTGGTAATATGTTCTCAATCCAATGCCTCTTGTAATATTTGATATATATGATAGATAGATATGATTGATTTAGATTTAAAGCTCATGCTTTGGTGATGATTTCTCTTCCTCTTACTTCAGGAGAAGTACACCTGCTGCAGCTTGAGGTCTCATCCTACAGACAGTGTCTTCATGGCACAGTCCAATGCAAACTATATTGCTCTTTTCTCAACGAAGAGGCCCTACCGACTCAACAAATACCAGCGCTTTGAAGGTCACCAGGTGGGTGTTTTCTATTGTTTCATTGGCCAGCCTTCTTGAAAGTGAGCTAACTCAGGCCAAGTCTAAACCCTTTTTAAGGCTTGTTCACATATGCAGCTGTAAACCGTTTACAGTGGAAAATGTGAATGAGCCATTAAGTGGATTGAGTCAGTATGAATGAGTGCTACATGCCAACCTCTTTAGCTTGTGCAAATTACCATTTGTTAACAATTACCCACTTTAAGCTGTCCATATAAATAAAAAACAGTGGAGTTAAAATTAGAATGAAGAATATGTTTACCTTGGAGAGGTGTCGTGGTCGAGTGGATATGTCATCGGACTGCCGATCACAAGGTCTGCGGTTCAAGTCCCGCCGTGGCACTAATGTCCTTTGGCAAGACATTGATCTACACTTGCCACACTCAACCCAGGTGATGTAAATGGGTACCTGGCAGGAATTAATTCATTGAAATGCTAGAGCGCCGTAATGGCAGCTGTGCGAAAGCCAGGGTAATAATGGGGAGCGCCAGGAGTGTCAAGTCTGACAGCCATGAGTGCCATACAAAAACCCACTATTATTATTATTATTGACGATGCATGTTTCTTTATAGCAACCCATCTCTCTTCTGCACTGCAGGTCGAAGGATACAGAATTGGTTGTGACTTCTCTCCTGATGGCAGTCTGGTGGCCAGTGGCAGCTCTGATGGCAAGACGCACATCTATAGCTATGGAAGCACCAAGCTGATCAAGACCCTTGGAGGGGGCCCGGGGCAGCAGGATGGGGCGTGTACTGATGTGGCCTGGCACCCAGTCCTGCCTGGTGTCCTAGCCAGCTGCAGCTGGGATGGCAAAGTCAATGTCTGGACCTGAAAGGTATTATTTTTTCCCCCATTCAAAGTTTATATCTAATGTTAATTTCCCCTTCAAAATGTTTATGAATATTTAAAAAACTTTGGACTCTATTTACAGGCCTATAGTAATTACAAACTCTTGTATTCCTTTTCCTTTAAAAAAAAGTGCAATAAGAAATATTACTTTTTTTTGGTTTTTCAAAGAGAAAGAGCTTCAGTAAAAGTTTTGTTCATGCATAAAGGTGCAAAATATTTTGTTCAAAATGTATGGTACATTATAGTATTAATGACTGCTTTGAGAGAAATAGTTGTTTTTATACGCTCAAGGGAAGGTTAGAATTGTGCTATTTCCCGAGGCGTGCCGAGGGGAATAGCCCAATTGTAACCTTCCCGAGAGCGTATAAAAACAACTATTTCTCGAATATTAAAGCAGTCATTAATACTTTTATATGCCGAAAAAAAATAGACTAAAAAATAAAAAATAATTTTTTTTTTTTTTTTGGTCGGAGATGGGATTCGAACTCTTGCGTACAATAGGTGATGTATCTACAAACAACGCCGTAGACCACTCGGCCATCGCGCACTGTTAACAAGTTTGGCAGTTTTCTCCGATATATACATTAAAATGAATTGAAAACGGATTCGCGTGATGGATGCTTCGCAAAAGCTCCATTAAACGGACCCTTCTTTTACTTTTGCAATGCATATTGGCACAAACTTAGATCAAGATCTATCGGCAGATGTTGTTTTTTTGTTTTTGGAAGTTTATTTTCGTCTTCATGTCAACAATGCAAGATAAAATTGTCGGTAAGATCGATCGAGATTCAATTGTATTGAAATTACCGACCAATTCTTCGCACACGTACGGTATCCTGAATCGCTCAGACCATTTTTTAACATGTAAACCTATGGGGTAACCATGGAGACTGACCTATTTTCCCAATAACCATGGTTATTGGGATTTTAGAACTGTTTTAACCATGGTTACTGGGAATTTTTGGGAACAGTTAAAGTTTATGAATGCAATTTCGACCAATCAGATTGCTGGATTACTTAAGTGAGGTATATAAAGTGCTTTCCTCACCTAAAATGTTTAACTTCACTATAAATTTAGCATTTTAAGTCTCTTGGATTGCTTTCTTATCCCTTACAGCGCTGACGTTGCCGCTTTCATGATCCAATTTCTAGTTCTCAGCCATTCTTCTTGCAACGCTGGGCAGATGAAGATGATGACCTGCAGCATCTCCTTTGCAGAGACCATCACAAAAACAAAAGGGTGCTCATCTCATAGGAAAGGATCATCACTTGAGCCTGGAGGAGCATCTCACATGGCGACTCATCATGATATGGTGTTCACAGGTGTAGATTCCCAAGACCATTAGGGTTATTCCTACATGTAGGTGGAGGCTGTTTGAAGACCAATAAATACAATTACAGGAGTTCTAGTCCTTGTGTATTATTAAGAACTAAAAGATGACTTTATATCGTGCAGTTACGGTAGGATACAGCTAAGTTCCCCGGTGAAGATAAGTGCGTGACAGGACGTCCAAAACAAGCTGGGCATCATCAGTTGTTTGTGTGCTCAAAAAACTTCATCGTGATTTCCTCTCACCTCGCCCTCGTTACACCCCTTCCTTCAAGATATACTTGGGAGTACAATGACAAACGATGTACAACATATGTCTAAACACTATGTACAAAAACT
Source organism: Strongylocentrotus droebachiensis (assembly GCA_035222895.1). Taxonomy (NCBI): domain Eukaryota; kingdom Metazoa; phylum Echinodermata; class Echinoidea; order Camarodonta; family Strongylocentrotidae; genus Strongylocentrotus; species Strongylocentrotus droebachiensis. The sequence continues at coordinate 642,603 of JAVYIG010000004.1, forward strand.
TTACATTTCCTTTTTATAACACAGTCATAATATTGCACGTAACTAAAGATTTTTTCTCTGTCCTATTTTCTTGCTTTGGTTGTGATTTGACCTCATCTTTTACATTTGAGGTGTTTTATTATGCTGTGTCTTTTGTTCCTACTGTAACTTATAACTACATTACAGAATCACAACAACCAATATCAGAGGCTTACAATCTTGAGTTACTTTGGGTTCAGCCATTTAATCTGGATCCATCTGGTGCACTACACTGTGCCTCGCCACAGATGGCGCTATTCCATAACATGAGGAACTTGTTTTCTTATCCTTGTTCCATTTTCCACTTTTCTTAGTTTCAGTGTTTCTTCATTGTTAGGTATGAGGGTCAGTAAGATTCTCGTAGCTCTTAGCATCGGTCTTAAGATCTTGGTAGGTTTGTGCCTTTGTGCCTCTGTGTGTCAACACATAGGCATCAGTAATTCTTGCTCCTACATGGAGACTTTCAAGTCTTTGTTCTTCAAGATATATTTGAACATCCATACACATGCTTAGGTTGAATTCTTTGAGAAGAAGTAATTCTCTCAGATCGTTATAAATCATAGCCTAGAGAGACTTACTCCATCGGTCAAACAGCTGTTGTTTTAGTACTGCAGATCTAAATGAGTCTGTGAGTCTTCATTACGCAATTTGTGAAATTGTTGTCGGTACGCTTCCGGTACAACTCATATGGTTTTAGGATGCTAGTCATGACCTGGTCATAATTTGTAACATCCGACATGGTTAGGTATGCATCTCTAGCTTTCCCCCTTATTTTACTCTGGATGAAGTGTACCCACATCTCCTTAGGCCATTGCATACTCTCAGCCAACTTTTGGAAGTTGAGAAATTACATATCCACCCTTTCTCCTCAAAAGAAGGAACCATTATGATGTATTTTGCGACATCAAAACGTAAATCAGCAGGTTTGCAACCACTACTGTTAATGGAAACTAGTCTCTCTCACTCCAATTCCACCTCAGCCTTCTCTAACTCAAGCTCTTTTATTCTCACTTCGTCTGAAATGGACCTAGCATGAGAATCGAATACCAGGGACTGAGAGTTAGGAGGAATCACACCAATATTTTCTGACACATTCAGCACAAAATAACATAAATATATATATATACTTAGATTTGGTCTATTCTTCCGTACAGTGCTCAATGCCTATAGGCAGAGCAAAATATATATTGAATAAGGCAGACTAATGGAACATGGCTGCAACTCAGAGTTTCACGACTTGCGAGCGATCATCAGGTAACTGGTAGCATTCTTAAAAGTTCATGATAACTCTACAACCTGAGTGCAAATACGTTGCCTGATGATCGCTCGCAAGGCGTGAAACTCGGAGTTGCAACCATGTTCCATTAGTCTGCCTTATTCAATATATATATATCTCATCTTTTATATTTGAGGAACTAGTTTTCTTATACTTGTTCCTTTTTCCACTTTTCCTAGTTTCAGTGTTTCTTCGTTGTTAGGTATGAGGGTCGGTAAGATTCTCGTAGCTCTTAGCATCGGTATTAAGATCTTGGTAGGTTTGTGCCTCTGTGTGTATTCAGCACAAAATAACACAATGCACAATACCAACATCTACAGCATGGTATAAGGTACATGCATGCACTACGCAACTCGCAATCATACTCAAAGCTCTATGAAAGGTTAGGGAAAAGAAGAAAATCTTCCTAAATTCTTACTTTTTCCTTGCATTTGTCCATAAAGCTAAAAAAGTACTTCATATGCATAGCAATCAACAACTCTAATGTTGAGCGTAGCTCTGGTCTAAATATGTAAGCCCTCGTTTAGAAAATGCACACTTTTAATCTTACACATTTATCACATGTCCACTTACCAGTTTCTCTTGGAACGTCACTTTCTGTAAGACCAACACATACTATATGATAAGAAACCTGGCAAACTATGCATTTCAGACCATTGTCAAAATCTGTGAGAGGATTCTTTATGACGTTTAGGCCACAAACTCCACACAGAAAAACATGGGGCAATTTAGACGTTTGCATTGCAATACTTTTCAAAGGTTAAACTGCATCTTTGCTATTCCTCTTCATCCTCTTCGTATGGTGCTCTTTTTGTAGATGATGTGATGTTGAACTGCCTCTTCGCTACTCCGCTTCATTCTCTTTGTATGGCGCTCTTTGAGAGGTTCTATGTACAGTACCTCATCTGCCACTGACAGTCCATATGAGAATTGGAACTGTTGATCATGGCTTATCATGGCATATGAAAGGTCAGTGATGTCTTGATTCTGCAAGAACCCTTGAAGCAACACAGGACATAGATGTCTACGCCAAAAATATTCAGCATTTGCAGCCATTTCTGAAAACAGCACTGAACCAAATAAAACTTTTTCCAAATGAGAACCAAAGGAAGTGTAAACAAAACAAAAAATCACAAAAATCTGCACCCACAGTGCCCTTTTGGGACTGCACCTGAAAATAGTATGTGGATTTTGGCGACAATTTTGTATATCCATTAATATTATGGTGTCAATGATACCGATGGATGTCTCTTTTGCATCAGCTATTTTCAATTAGTGACTTTTCGAGTACCCATCTATCTAAGCAAACAGCTGCAAATCCAGGGTGGGCTGTTATGCAGTCTAGTTCTGCTTCTTCATAATTGTCCATCTTGGTGACCACCCGCTCGACTTCCTTTGGATCAGTGTACATGTCGGTAGTCAATTAGGTGCAAATTGATGTTGACGTGAGAATGTCTTCATTGATCTATTTTTCCATTGATGGAGTTCTGGTGCTGACAGTTTATATAGAACACTAACAGGGAAGTCTGGAAATTTCAAGTGGCTCCTGCCAGGTTGTTCTTCAAACATTCTCTCTTAATGCAGCTCCTTAGCCAAAGAGGACACGTCTCTCTCTTAATGCAGCGCCTTAGCCAAAGAGGACACGTCTCTCTCTTGATACAGCTCCTTAGCCAAAGAGGACACGTCTCTCTCTTGATGCAGCTCCTTAGCCAAAGGGGACACGTCTCTCTCTTGATATAGCTCCTTAGCCAAAGAGGACACGTCTCTCTCTTAATGCAGCTCCTTAGCCAAAGAGGACACATCTCTCTCTTAATGCAGCTCCTTAACAAAGAGGACACGTCTCTCTCTTAATGCAGCTCCTTAGCCAAAGAGGACACGTCTCTCTCTTGATGCAGCTCCTTAGCCAAAGAGGACACGTCTCTCTCTTAATGCAGCTCCTTAGCCAAAGGGGACACGTCTCTCTCTTGATGCAGCTCCTTAGCCAAAGAGGACACGTCTCTCTCTTGATGCAGTATTTCTTGTTGAGGTCTGTAGCAGCATTGACATTGGTCATCAGGTTCCTATTGGTGGTGACATTTCTTGCCTCCAGGAAGTTTCGAGCAGCATACAAGGTTCCCTTATCACCTCCAGAAGCAGCATCATATAACGTATTTACTGGTAGATCTTTCTAAATCATCTGAAGGAGTAACAAAAAAGAAAAAAATGAATCGGTTTAGAACTTCAAGATGACCTTCTTTTTAGCTGCTCTATCCACTTGATACCGTATGAATGTCTCTTTCACATCAGATATTTTCAAAAGACGAATTGCCTGCTTGCTGCACATCGCTTATGGTACTGAAGTTTTTCATGATCTCTGAAGTTCTCAGTAGCCTTTTTCTAATTGGTGTAGGGCCCGTCACTAAATCCTGGAGTTATTGGCCTCCAATATTGACTGGTGCAAACAAGACACAATGTTTGCAAAATGCACCATATTTTGACGCGCTTTATGCAAGCCAAGGCTAACAATATGCTCATCAGTTTGCGCACCTCTTCTTCTTTCGTCAACTTTTGTGAAAGTGAACTCTGTACACCTTTTAATCGGCCGCTCATTGCTGCTGCCCCGTTGTAACCCTGGCCATGAAGATATTGGAGGTTGACCCCATACCCCTTTAGACTTTCAATCAGAACGTTGGCATGACTCTTTCCTGTCAGGTCATATATCGGAACAAATTGCAAAATGTCTTAATGAACGCACATCTTTTCGTCGAAGTATCTAGCACTCGGGGAGATGCAGCTCCTTAGCCAAAGGGGACACGTCTCTCTCTTGATGCGGCTCCTTAGCCAAAGAGGACACGTCTCTCTCTTTATGCAGTATTTCTTGTTGAGGTCTGTAGCAGCATTGACATTGGTCATCAGGTTCCTATTGGTGGTGACATTTCTTGCCTCCAGGAAGTTTCGAGCAGCATACAAGGTTCCCTTATCACCTCCAGAAGCAGCATCATATAACGTATTTACTGGTAGATCTTTCTAAATCATCTGAAGGAGTAACAAAAAAGAAAAAAATGAATCGGTTTAGAACTTCAAGATGACCTTCTTTTTAGCTGCTCTATCCACTTGATACCGTATGAATGTCTCTTTCACATCAGATATTTTCAAAAGACGAATTGCCTGCTTGCTGCACATCGCTTATGGTACTGAAGTTTTTCATGATCTCTGAAGTTCTCAGTAGCCTTTTTCTAAGTGGTGTAGGGCCCGTCACTAAATCCTGGAGTTATTGGCCTCCAATATTGACTGGTGCAAACAAGACACAATGTTTGCAAAATGCACCATATTTTGACGCGCTTTATGCAAGCCAAGGCTAACAATATGCTCATCAGTTTGCGCACCTCTTCTTCTTTCGTCAACTTTTGTGAAAGTGAACTCTGTACACCTTTTAATCGGCCGCTCATTGCTGCTGCCCCGTTGTAACCCTGGCCATGAAGATATTGGAGGTTGACCCCATACCCCTTTAGACTTTCAATCAGTACATTGGCCAGACTCTTTCCTGTCAGGTCATATATCGGAACAAATTGCAAAATGTCTTAATGAACGCACATCTTTTCGTCGAAGTATCTAGCACTCAGGGAGAAAAAAATTCCACGTTCGACACATCGGTGGTTTCGTCTGCCAATATGGAAAAGCACTTTGCAGCATTTAACCGCTTTACAATTCTGTGTCTGACGTAAGTGTTGCAGCAGTTGACTATCACGTATTGGATTCTTGGACTTAGGTACGAAGAATTTCTACTGCAATTTTCAAGGTTGGGTTTCCGGGGAAGGTGAACGTGTAATACGGTCATCAATGTCCATCGGGATGGTGTCCTTATTTGGAGAGATCATAGATGGGGTAGGGGTCAAGGAAGGAAGTGGGCGGGCTCTGTGAAATCCAGGAAGGATAGGGCGAGTGGGGCGTCGAGTGGTGAAATCCGGGGTAGTGAGGCGTCTTTGATACGGGCTAAAGGCTGATTTGATTTGGTTAAAGGAGGTTCGGAGAGGGGAACGGCTTCGATCTTTAGGCTTACTGTCGCCATGTCTGTCTCTCTTGTGATTTCTCACAACCTCCTCATTACTGTTCTTATATCTGCGGGGAGCATGTATGTGTCAACGAACTTGGCCATGACAGCTTCTGCATATTGCTTGTGATCCCCATGTTCCTCAAGATTGAATGTGTGCTTGGTCGGTTCATCAGTCAAGTCTGCAAGTCCAAAGAACTGCATTGCAGCAGCAAGTACGAGGGCAGTTGTGTATTTCTTGTTGAGGTCTGTAGCAGCATTGACATTGGTCATCAGGTTCCTATTGGTGGTGACATTTCTTGCCTCCAGGAAGTTTCGAGCAGCATACAAGGTTCCCTTATCACCTCCAGAAGCAGCATCATATAACGTATTTACTGGTAGATCTTTCTAAATCATCTGAAGGAGGAACAAAAAAGAAAAAAATGAATCGGTTTAGAAGTTCAAGATGACCTTCTTTTTAGCTGCTCTATCCACTTGATACCGATGAATGTCTCTTTTGCATCAGCTATTTTCAATAGGTGACTTGCACTTGCAGCACATCGCTTATGGTACTCAAGTTTTTTATGAGCCCAGTAGCCTTCTTTCAATTGATGTAGGGCCCGTCACTAAATTCTGGAGTCGTTGGTCTCAGTTTTCTCGTTATGTAATTTTTGCTTCGTCCTATTTTCTTGCTTTGGTTGTGATTTGACCTCATGTTTTACATTTGAGGAACTAGTTTTCTTATCCTTGTTCCATTTTCCACTTTTCTTAGTTTGAGTTTTTCTTCATTGTTAGGTATGAGGGTCGGTAAGATTCTCGTAGCTCAATAGCATCGGTATTAAGATCTTGGTAGGTGTGTGCCTCTGTGTGTCAACACATAGCCATCAGTAATTCTTGCTCCTACATGGAGACTTTCAAGTCTCTGTTCTTCAAGATATATTTGGGCATCCATACATATGCTTAGGTTGAATTCTTCTTCCTATTTATGAAGGTTTTCAATAGGTGACTTGCGCTTGCCGCTCATTGCTTTTGGTACTCAAGTTTTTCATGATCTCTGAAGTTCCCAGTAGCCTTCTTCCAATTGGTGTAGGGCCCTGTCACTAAATTAAGGAGTTATTGGGCTCCAACATTGACTGGCGCAAACAAGACACAATGTTTGCAAAATGCACCATATTTTGACGCGCTTTATGCAAGCCAAGGCTAACAATATGCTGATCAGTTTGCTTATCTTGCTGGGCTCACATTGACAGCCAGTTGCTTCTTCTCCTATCGTCAACTTTTGTGAAAGTGAACTCTGTACACCTTTTAATCGGCCGCTCATTGCTGCTGCCCCGTCGTAACCCTGACCATGAAGATATTGGAAGCCGACCCCACACCTCTTCAGACTTTCAATCAGTACATTGGCCAGACTCTTTCCTGTCAGGTCATATATCGGAACAAATTGCAAAATGTCTTAATGAACGCACATCTTTCGTCGAAGTATCTAGCACTCAGGGAAAATTGTTCCATGTTTGACACATCAGTTGTTTCGTCTGCCAATATGGAAAAGCACTTGGCAGCATTTAACCGCTTTACAATTTTGTGTCTGATGTAGGTGTTGCAGCAGTTGACTATCTCGTTTTGGATCCTTGGACTAAGGTACGAAGAATTTTCCTGTTGCTGCTAAATCTTTGTCACCAGCCTGCAACTGATAATGGAGGAGAGCTCTAAAATTCCCTTCATTCGCCAATGGTTCTTCGTCTGTATTTAGCAGGCCAGAATCTCAGCGCCCTCAGAGTTCTAGCTCTTGCCTTCTATGTGATAACTATATCATACACACTTGCCAATCAATATTCATCCACACGACTTCAAACCTCCATAAGTGCTCCATTCAGCTATTTTTTTTCTTCAAATTTTAACTAACAAAAAGGATCTCAAACACATAATTATACATGTATGACACTGAAAATTTATTTTGTAGCAAGTTTCTTTACATGTCGGTCGACATTGTCAAGAGCTTCATGTACCACCTGTGCAGACCGGCTAATTCTGTCCACACTCTTTTGTGTCACGTTGCCATGGAGTCCTTGAGAATGCTCCTTGAATATCTTGTTGCGGTGTTCCAATGATCTGTCAATCTCTGCATTACTGTCTGCTTTGCCTTTTGTGTTCAAGGTGCGGTTCCAGATAAGTTCATATGCTAATCTGGGCGTTAGAAAGCACTTAACTTTTGCTAGAAGTCGCAAGATCTGGTAGCTGTATTTTGGTTTGTTTCCAGCTTTACAATGAAGCAACGGCAATCTTTTACCTTTTACATCATTTGTCTTATCCCCTTCCTTCTCGGGCACCCCCGCAGCACGATATTGTCTCTCCTGGAATACTGCTCAATCTCATTAATCCCTTTCTTTTTGTATCGTATTGTACTTGGACAAAGGCCAAGTCATGTTTTAATTTATGTCCCCTATGCTAACAAATATTATGGAAGGTTAGGGTGGATGAAAATTTGAAAACTTGATGTTACGTGTACGTCTGATGCAAACGTGAATGAGGCTAAAACTATTATCATATGATACACTGAAATACAATAGGTTTGCAATGCTCTGACAAGCTATGAGAGCATAACAGGCCGGAAATTTGAAGGTCAAGATTCATTATCAGTCTTCTTCTGGTTGGTCAAGGGACAGACAGGTCTTATACTTGTAGAGAACATGTAATATTCCTTTTCCTATTCCTATTTCTATTCCTATGCTCCCCCCATCAGCCCCAGTGGGGCTCTCCACCTTCTCAGCAATGGTATTGTGTGGTCTTCGAGGAGATGTAACTTGGAGGGATTAGTTTCTTTTGGCCAGGTCTCTCTGAAGAACTGTAGATAGTCTTTGATGTCCTTTTTTGAAAAATTCAAAAAAATCTGCTCCCACAATGCCCATTTATAGGACTGCACCTGAAAATAGTATGTGGATTTTGGCAACAATTTTGTATACTCATTAATACTATGGTGTCAATGATGGGGCAATTTTTTTAAACCTTTTTATAAGCTGCTCGATCCACTTACCGCACATCGCTTTTGGTACTCAAGTTTTTCATGATCTCTCGAGTTCCCAGTAGCCTTCTTCCAATTGGTGTAGGGCCCCCTCACTAAATTCTTGAGTTATTGGGATCCAATATTGACTGGTGCAAACAAGACACAATGTTTGCAAAATGCACCATATTTTGACTCGCTTTACGCAAGCCAAGGCTAACAATATGCTCATCAGTTTGCTTATCTTGCTGGGCTCACATTTACAGCCAGTTGCTTCTTCTCCTATTGTCAACTTTTGTGAAAGTGAACTCTTTACACCTTTTAATCTGCCGCTCATTGCTGCTGCCCCGTCGTAACCCTGACCATGAAGATTTTGGAAGTCGACCCCATACCCCTTTAGACTCTCAATCAGTACGTTGGCCAGACTCTTTTTTTGTCAGGTCATATATCGGAACAAATTGCAAAAATTCTTCATGAACGCACATCTTTTGTCAAAGTATCTAGCACTCAGGGAAAATTGATCCAAGTTGACACATCGGTGGTTTCGTCTGCCAATATGAAAAAGCACTTGGCAGCATTTAACCGCTTTACAATTTTGTGTCTGACGTAGGTGTTGCAGCAGTTGACTATCTCGATTTAGATCCTTGGACTAAGGTATGAAGAGTTTCTTCTGCAATTTTCCAGGGGCTTCTTCAAATCATTGTCACCAGCCTGCAACCGATAACGGAGGAAAGCTCTAAATTCCCTTCATTCGCCAACGGTTCTTTGTCTGTTTTTAGCAGACCAGAATCTCAGCGCCCTCCAAGTTCTATAGCCCTTGCCTTCTACATAATACTATGGTGTCAAGGATGGGGCAATTTTTTTTGCAATTGTCTTCGACCTTTCCTTTAGCTGCTCTTTCCACTTGATACTATATATATGTCTCTTGCGCATTAGCTATTTTCAATAAGCGACTTGCGCTTGCCGCACATCGCTTATGGTATTCAAGTTTTGTATGAGCTCTGAAGTTCTCAGTAGTCTTCTTCCAATTGGTGTAGGGCCCGTCAGGAAATCCTGGAGTCGTTGGCCTCCAATATTGACTTGCCCGAACAAGACACAATGTACTGCCTGTGCAGACCGGCTAATGCTGTCCACACTCTTTTGTGTCACGTTGCCATGGAGTCCTCGAGAATGCTCCTTGAATATCTTGTTGCGGTGCTCCAATGATCTGTCAAGCTCTGCATTACTGTCTGCTTGGCCTTTTGTGTTCAAGGTGCGGTTCCAGATACGTTCATATGCTAATCTGGGCGTTAGAAAGCAGTTAACTTTTGCTAGAAGTCGCAAGATCTGGTAGCTGTATTTTGGTTTGTTTCCAGCGTTACAATGAAGCAATAGCGATTTGTAGAGTTGAATAATACGGCCTCCATCACCTACTTGCCTGGCATCATTGAAATCAAGAGCGATCATCCCCATTCCAAGTGCACACTTGAGATAGTTCAGAACCGCATCCTGTGCGTCGGACGCTGCAGCATTTGAAGCCCTACCGACAGCAGGAATCCCATGATGAATACTCCTCTTATGACGTAGAAGGCCTTTTCTTGACATGTACTTCTTGTCGCACTTACTACAGTGGAACACCTTGTCCTCTAGCTTCATGTCATGACTTTCAGGGAGCATGTATGTGTCAACAAACTTGTCCATGACAGCTTCTGCATATTGCTTGTGATCCCCATGTTCCTCAAGATTGAATGTGTGCTTGGTCGGTTCATCAGTCAAGTCTGCAAGTCCAAAGAACTGCATTGCAGCAGCAAGTACGAGGGCAGTTGTGTATTCCTCAATGAGGTCTGCAGCAGCATTGATATTGGTCATCGGGCGGTGGTGACATTTCTTACCTCCAGGAAGTTTCGAGCAGCATGCAAGTTTCCCTTATCACCTCCAGAAGCAGCATCATACAGATCTTTCTAAATCATCTGAAGGAGTAACAAGAAAGAAAAAAAATGAATCGGTTTAGAAGTACAAGATGACCTTCTTTTTAGCTGCTCTATCCACTTGATACTGTATGGATGTCTCTTTCGCATCAGCTATTTTCAATAAGCGCTTGCCTCACATCGCTTTATGGTACTGAAGTTTTTCATGATCTCTGAAGTTCCCAGTAGCCTTCTTCTAATTGATGTTGGGCCCCGTCACTTATTCTGGAGTTATTGGGTTCCAATATTGACTGGTGCAAACAAGACACAATGTTTGCAAAATGCACCATATTTTGACGTGCTTTATGCAAGCCAAGGCTAACAATATGCTCATCAGTTTGCTTATCTTGCTGGGCTCCCATTGTCAGCCAGTTGCTTCTTTTCCTATTGTCAACTTTTGTGAACGTTAACTCTGTACACCTTTTAATCTGCCGCTCATTGCTGCTGCCCCGTCGTAACCCTGACCATGAAGATATTGGAAGTCGACCCCATACCCCTTCAGACTTTCAATCAGTACGTTGGCCAGACTCTTTTCTGTCAGGTCATATATAAGAACAAATTGCAAAATGTCTTAATAAACGCACATCTTTTCGTTGAAGTATCTAGCACTCAGGGAGAAAAAAATTCCACGTTCTACACATCGGTGGCTTCGTCTGCTAATATGGAAAAGCACTTTGCAGCATTTAACCGCTTTACAATTTTGTGTCTGACGTACACGTAGGTGTTGCAGCAGTTGACTATCTCGTTTTGGATCCTTGGACTTAGGTACGAAGAATTTCTACTGCAATTTTCAAGGTTGGGTTTCCGGGGAAGGTGCACGTGTAATACAGTCATCAATGTCCATCGGGATGGTGTCCTTAATTGGTGAGATCATAGATGGGGTAGGGGTCAAGGAAGGAAGTGGGCAGGCTCGGTGAGGGTGAGTGGGGCGTCGAGTGATGAAATCAGGGGTAGTGAGGCGTCTTTGATACGGGCTAAAGGCTGATTTGATTTGGTTAAAGGAGGTTTGGAGAGGGGAACGGCTTCGATCTCTAGGCTTACTGACGCCATGCATGTCTGTCTCTCTTGTGATTTCTCACAACCTCCTCGTTACTGTTCTTATATCTGCGGGGAGCATGTATGTGTCAACAAACTTGGCCATGACAGCTTCTGCATATTGCTTGTGATCCCCATGTTCCTCAAGATTGAATGTGTGCTTGGTCGGTTCATCAGTCAAGTCTTCAAGTCCAAAGAACTGCATTGCAGCACCAAGTACGAGGGCAGTTGTGTATTTCTTGTTGAGGTCTGCAGCAGCATTGACATTGGTCATCAGGTTCCTGTTGGTGGTGACATTTCTTGCCTCCAGGAAGTTTCGAGCAGCATACAAGGTTCCCTTATCACCTTCAGAAGCAGCATCATATACTGTATTTATTGGTAGATCTTTCTAAATCATCTGAAGGAGTAACAAAAAAGAAAAAAAATGAATCGGTTTAGAAGTTCAAGATGACCTTCTTTTTAGCTGCTCTATCCACTTGATACCGATGAATGTCTCTTTTGCATCTGCTATTTTCAATAAGCGACTTGCGCTTGCCTCACATCGCTTTATGGTACTCAAGTTTTCATGAGCTCTGAAGTTCCCAGTAGCCTTCTTCCAATTGATGTAGGGCCCCGTCACTAAATTCTGGAGTCGTTGACCTCAGTTTCCTCGTTATGTAACAAATTCATCTCATTGTACCAGTAAGAACTTGAGCCAAATTACATATTGCTTTGTTTGACAGACGCTAAAAAGATGATTGTCATGGGCTTTGACACTTTCTAATCGTAGCCTTACCCTCCTTTTTTATACACATTCATAATGTCGCCAGGAACTAAACATTTTTTCTGTGTCCTATTTTCTTGCTTTGGTTGTGATTTGACCTCATGTTTTACATTTGAGGAACTAGTTTTTTTATCCTTGTTCCATTTTCCACTTTTCTTAGTTTCAGTGTTTCTTCATTGTTAGGTATGAGGGTCGGTAAGATTCTTGTAGCTCTTAGCATCGGTATTAAGATCTTGGTAGGTTTGTGCCTCTGTGTGTCAACACATAGCCATCAGTAATTCTTGCTCCTACATGGAGACTTTCAAGTCTTTGTTCTTCAAGATATATTTGGACATCCATACACATGCTTAATAGGTTGAATTCTTCTTCCTATTTATGAAGGTTTTCAATAGGTGACTTGCGCTTTCCGCTCATCGCTTTTGGTACTGAAGTTTTTCATGATCTCTGAAGTTCTCAGTAGCCTTCTTCTAATTGGTGTAGGGCCCGTCACAAAATTCTGGAGTTATTGGGCTCCAATATTGACTGGTGCAAACAAGACACAATGTTTGCAAAATGCACCATATTTTGACGCGCTTTATGCAAGCCAAGGCTCACAATATGCTCATCAGTTTGCTTCTCTTGCCGGGCTCACATTGACAGCCACTTGCTTCTTCTCCAATTGTCAACTTTTGTGAAAGGTAACTTTGCACACCTTTAAATCGGCCGCTCATTGCTGCTGCTCCGTCATAACCCTGACCATGAGGATATTGGAAGTCGGAAAGAATAACCAGGGACTTGGAATGCCTTTAAATCAGAGAAAGGCTTAGACCAGGTTTCTGATATACCAATTATCGAGAAATTATTTTTAAGACAGGACAAGAGCAATACCAGATCCTCAAAAATCTTGTTCAGGCTTATTGCATTTACATACAAATATCAAAATGTCCTCCTGTATTACTCTGGAAATCAGCACAATCAAATTACAATCATTTACTAAAACATTAATATTTTCTTGCAGATCGTCATCCATTATGACCAGTATGAGTAGTAATAAACACAACTGCACAAAAGACATCAACACAATACACAAAAAATGTAAGTTAATACCGCCAGTCTAGACAAATCAGTCAAGGATTCATCAGTCACACACACAACTTCAAGCACAGTATACACACACACAATCCCATCAACACTCCAGCGCACATTGATAGCAATAAGTTTAAAAGATTCTACAAAAAAGAAAAATATATACATGTTGGAAAAACAGAAAAAATATCCTATTCTAACTAAAAAAAGAGGTGCAGTTAAAAAGCACAAACGCTTGTGGAACACACCCAAGTTCATGGGCAAACACCAGAGCGACATAACAAAATAAGATAGCCTCATGGTTGAGCAATAGGAAGTATCGTCACCACTATTAGACTAATGTATGAAAAGAATGAAGAGCCTCCACCAACCCTAGCACCTGAGACAAATACAGTTTGAGATAATACAGTCTATAGCTTGCTTAGATCCAGTTGGGTTGTTATGACTTTCTTCTCTCCTTCAATCAGAGCGATAATCCTTTCGTCTGTGGACCACGCTGTTGATGTTTTTTCATGGGCTTGGGCATCACGGAGAAGCTTGAAATTCTTGGCCGTCAGGTCTTCATTGATCGTGACTCCCGATCCCTTTAGCTGACGACGATTTCTGATGAATTTCTCTCGAGCATGATATGAGCAAAATTTAACAAGAATTGCTCGCGGCTTTGCAGCACCTCCTTCAGGCTTCCTTCCCACCCGATGACTCCTATCAATATCTGCGGGGGAGATGGCAACGCTGATCTTCTTGGCAAGGTCGCAAACAATATCACTCGTTTTCTCATTCCTGCTCTCCTGGACACCAAAGACACGAACAGAGTTACGCCTAAAAGACTGCTCTAGGTGGTCCATCCCTGTCTGAAGCTTAGAGATGACCTGATTCTTGTTGGTCAAATCCTGTTGAAGAGCCTCAATCGACTTCATCTTGCCATCCTTTTCAACCCCCAGGCTCATGATGGTAGACTCCATCTGATCACACCTCGACGACAAACTAACATTGATGTCGTTAATTTGAGGTTGAAGATCATGGCATAGGAGATCGGTCTGCTGAAGGGATTTCTCATCTCTATGAGATAACTCTCCCAGTCTTGGCCAGGAATCCATTCACTCATATGGGAGCCATCTGAAGTGTATTGATAAGCCTCCAAATATTCAATCACTTGAACCCTCAATTGCTCATGATTCAATTGAACGTTCCTGGTCAATCCCAATTGGTCCGCTAGAGCATGGAACATACAGTTCCCCATCCCCCGGTGTTCTAGGTGCTCGATACCTTAGGCCCGCACTGGCTTTGTTCGAATCCAGATTCTTTTGATTGTCTGATTTTGACATTTTAATGGATAAACGGAGATCTTTTACAAAATCTAAACATACCCTTCGTATTTCACCTGGGGAGGACAAATTGTATTTTTGACTTGGTTGCTTCTCGGTACTAGTAGTTTGGACCACATTGTGAAAGTGGCACCTCCGCCCCTGCTTTTGACAACAAAAAGAATTCAAATTATACTTGCACCCATCTGCTGGATACCTCCGGCAATTTTTATCCGGACACATGCATGCCGATTTGCTATTAATGTGTTCTTTTGCCGTTTCTTGCCTCTTCTTCTCCTCTGCCCTGGTCAGGGATGTAATGTGATTTACTGATACACATTCGTTTACTGTTTTTTTAGCATGGTTGACGTATCTTACTGTATACTTAAAGTTCTGCCGATTAACGTCAACTACCTCTGCGACATACACAAGCGGTCTCCCCAAAGGTTTCCCTCCTCTCTTCACGCTACCTTTCTGTCTCACACGAAGAAAGACTCTTTCACCTATTCCATAGGAGGATGGAGGATTGAGGCGAACATTCCTGGCAACCATCTGGGTAGAAGCCAATTTCGATTTGGTTCTTGCTTTATTTCTCTTCTCTGCAACATTGTCCAGGAATTCATGTATGCTGCCTTCTACTGCAGCTGTGAATAACAAGTCATCCTAATGCAAACGGATAAAAAAGAAGAAAGGATAATAATTATAATACTTGAGGCTTAGTTTATATGGTTAGACAACCCAAACAAATAACTCATATTACAGAATTGCCTCCTGTGACCTGAGGTATCCCCAATGACCCTCTTTCATCCATTTATCTAATGTATGAAAAAAAAGGGAAAAAACAGCAACTAGAATTTAATTTTTTTTGCTTTAAAAAAAATAATTATAACGTATAATGAACATATAGTTTCATGATAACACACACGCTTCCAACTTCACCATGATTTCCTGTAACTTATTTTCAACTGCTTTGCCAATTGCTTCTATAAAATCAGGGCTTTCAAAAAGCTCTTTCAAGATGGTGGCTACCAACTTCCTTTTATCTTGCTGGGCTCACATTGACAGCCAGTTGCTTCTAGATCTATTGTCAACTTTTGTGAAATGTAACTTTGTACACCTTTAAATCAGCCACTCATTGCTGCTGCTTCATCATAACCCTGACCACAAAGATATTGGAAGTCGACCCCAAACCCCTTCAAACTTTCAATCTGTATGTTGGCCAGTCTCTTTCCTGTCCGGTCATATATCAGAACATATTACAAAAAGTCTTCATGAACGCACATCTTTCGTCGAAGTAAATTGTTCCACGTTTGACACATCTGTGGTTTCGTCTGCCAATATGGAAAAGCACTTGGCAGCATTTATCCGCTTTACAATTTTGTGTCTGACGTAGGTGTTGCAGCAGTTGACTATCTCGTTTTGTATCCTTGGACTTAGGTACGAAGAATTTTTACTGCAATTTTCCAGGTGCGTCTTCAAATCTTTGTCACCAGCCTGCAACCGATAACGGATGAGAGCTCTGAAATTCCCTTCATTTGCCAACGGTATTTCTTCTGTATTTAGCACGCCAGAATCTCAGCGCCCTCTGAGTTCTAGCCTTTGCCTTCCACATAAAACTATGGTGTCAAGGATATTGCATGTAAATTGATTGGACATAATAGCAACACATGATTCAGCACACCTATACATGTTCCTTAATTATAACATTAAAAATCTTGCCTTTTACTCCCATTCTAAACATTCTAACCCACAATGCTGCACGGTCAACCAAATCAAAGGCTTTCTTATAATCAATGAATGCACAATAAAGGCGTTTTTAATTTTGTTAATAAACATCAATAATAGACTTTAAAACATACACATACAGAGAGTAGGCTGAATTCAAGTAGAACACTCAAGAATGTAATTTTTTATTAAAATACACATATAATGATAACCACAAAACTTCTGCTTATTTGAGCTCTATTGAATGCTATGATATTCATTTGCGGATTAGTAAGTATTTAAAAGATTTGGTGTATCCGTTTTTGTTTCAGTGTGACATATTATATCAACATTTTTAGAGTATATATCCCAAAGTCCAGTGTCAAGTTTACTCTTTAAGGCAGAGCATTGAAAGATTTGAAAAATTTGAGAGAGGGCCATACTATTCTCCCTAGCTGGAGACTTCAGTAAACAGGCCAGACTGTTTCAATTTATCTTCTGACCAGCATAGTCGACAGAAAAGGTCATCCGGCCCGTGAATGATATGCTTCCTGGGGTCACCTTTCAGCACACAGTGCACCTTGCCGTAGATTGTCCACACCCTCTCCACCTGGTCTTCCTGCCTGACCGTGTGTAGTAACTTGGCACGGCCAGGTGCCAAGTGCTCGGACACCATAATGTCTTTGTGTTTAGAGTCCCTCAGCTTCCTCTTGTTGCGGAGGATGTCAGTCCGCAGATCCCGGCGGACGATTCTGGCGACGATTGGCCTTGACCTGTTTGGCTGGGGGCATCCTATCCTATGGCTGGTACTGATGTCAGCCCCCACCACCTTTATGCTGGTAGACGCCATCACCTCAATCATGACATCATTTGTCTTATCTACTTCCTTCTCTGGCATCCCCCGCAGCACGATATTGTCCCTCCTGCTCCATCTCATTGAGCCGCATGTCATGCTTCTGCAGGGATGCCTGCACCTTCTGCGCCGATTAATAATATTAATTAATCAGTCTCATCTGTACTCATGTCTGATGAAAATTGACGAATCACGTCCTCTGCAACCTCATCCATTGACAAATCTTCTACAAATTCTAAATCACTAGAATTACTGTGAAGAAGACTAAGAAATTTCAGAAAAGGAAAGTCCTTCTGAAGCCTTTGCTTTAAATTATAAGACTTGTGACCTGAGATTTCTTTCCCTCTTCCTCCTTAACACACTTCTTGAACAATGCAAGCAATTTCTGTAATCTTAACACCTCCCGACCCTTCACCATCTTACATCTACAATTGATTTACAAAAATGATCATAAGACTTTTCATACAAATTCTTCTCAAGGTTTTCTTCTCTGTCCTTCTTTGTAAGAAACCTTGTACAATTCCGGTAGCAGCTCAAGTGATATCTCACTTCCAAGGCGAGTCTCTATCAGAATCTTCTCATCTTTGCACATGTCTGCAGCAAGTACTAGCTTACCTCCAAAAGTTGTTTCAGACTTTGTTAATTTCTCCTTTTTTTATTTTCCTTGTAAAATGCTCATAAGCTGTTTTGTCTTTTCTACATATGATACACTGTTCTTGAAGAATATGCCAAACCCTTGTCTGAACACAATTGATCATCTTATTGCCTTGGTCGAAGTTGTCAGATCTTCGAACTTGGGACACCGTATTCCAAGACGGGTCGAACGATGCTCTGGTATATGGTCACTAGATCATGAGGGTGTAGGCCATGGTGTTTTAATCTGCGAAGTATGTAGAGGCGACTGTTGCTTCTACGGATCATTGAGTTTACATGCGTGTCCCATTTGAGATTGGACTGAATAAACACTCCGAGCAGCTTGATGACATTGCAGTGTTCAATATTGTGATCAGCAAGGATAAGGCGAGAGGGCATCAGGCAAAATCTTGCATAACAGATGTCCATGGTCACATATATTTTCGGGATTAAGTCACATGTTATTCAACTCGGCCCATTGGTGTAGTTTATCGAGAGCTTATTGACGTTGACATGGAGTAGAGGATATGCGACTTTCAATCAAAGTCAAGTCATCGACATACTTGTAACAACACTTGGGGCTATAAATTTGCTTTTTTGCATGCGTGCGAAACTGTCTGCTTATTTAAAAATATACAAAGTTATTTTTATATTCTTATTGGTTTGCTGAGGACAATAAGACGACTCTCTGCACGAAATTGTTTTATGGCGTTGATTTTGTACTTTAATCAAATGACCAACGATGTGAGTCAAATGTCGTCGAACAACGCAGTTCAAGAGATATTGAAGAATATATAATTCAATCTGCATAAAAAGAACAAACAAATTGAACCGGAAATTAGACATGTACCTTCAGTACCTTGATTAACACTGAATACATATTTGTCTAGACTATGAAGCTCTGAATTGTACTTCTTATATAAATAATAAACTTGACTGAACCATCAAAACATGTCTCTCTGTGTCATTATTGAATAATAACTGTTGTATCCTAACTTGCATCATGACCACTAGTCATCAGATACATATGTAGTCTAAATCATAATTATCTTCACGAAATATCTGCAATTATTACCTTGCAAATATTAAAGTGTAAACTACTCCAGTAATCCTTTTGTATTGGAAAATAAATCTCAAGCCATGTATATCAAGTTCAACTTGAGCAAAATTCAACTTGCAATGTTATTATGCACATCACAACTCTTGCATAACTTTTCTCTAACCAAGTTAAAATAACCTAGCCCAGTTTGATTCATTTCAGACACTCGGTTAACATATAAATCCCTCATGCCTTTTTGATTTCTCCATTAATAATTGTTGTACAGATTTATAAGCTTTCATCAACATAAGCCCCTGACAAAAACACTCATTGATGTAAACAATGCAAAAAATTGATGTGCTAACTTCAGTTTTGGTTTCATGCTCAAAACCTATGTAAATTGCAAGTCCTTTTAAACACAGGAAAGTAACATTAAATTCTTGAAGAATTATTAATGAAAACAGCTTGACCTTATCTCGAAAGTTATTTCCTTTCATACCCTTTTCCATTATAAGGATTATATTTTGTTTTCATATCTCATTTTTCCCACGAAACTTGTCGCATTCTTATATCTTACTACAGCGACAGGAAATATGCAAATTAAATGCAAATGAACATAAACCACGAGAATTCATTTTTCGTTTCACATTTTCATTTTAGTAATTTGTTAATAAAGTCATTAAACCTAATATTAAAGCAAACTTACTTCTTTGGCAGGAACTATAAACTTTCTTAAACATAAT
Source organism: Strongylocentrotus droebachiensis (assembly GCA_035222895.1). Lineage (NCBI taxonomy): Eukaryota > Metazoa > Echinodermata > Echinoidea > Camarodonta > Strongylocentrotidae > Strongylocentrotus > Strongylocentrotus droebachiensis. The sequence continues at coordinate 661,989 of JAVYIG010000004.1, forward strand.
GAGAGTCGGCCAAACTTCTAGCTTGACGAAATCTGCACATACGGTTGAAATTTCAAGCCTTCGGTCGAAAATTGTGGCCTCGGGTTTTCTGACATGTTTTGAAGCTAAAATTATCCACCTATAAACGGCCGTAAACCGAAAAAACGTATGGTATCTTTCAATAAACAAGAAAAAGAGTAAATATCAGCAAATCCACAAGAAATAAGTTTCGATCATCGAAACATCCTCCCGCCCCACCGGATGAGGAGTCTTTCTGAAAGCTTGAAATTTCTCAAAACAAATACACTGTATATCATATGATAACATATATTATATCAACAGTCTCAGTTCAAATGAGAACTCATTCTCTATTGTTCAGTTCGATCTAGTCAATATAACCTTCTGCTGGGTAAATTACTGCTAGTTTTGAAATCGGTCTCCGATACTCTCCGGAAACAGTTTTTAGCTTCACATTCCGAACTTTACTATCAGGTCCTGGATAAACCTGAATGATCCTAGCTATAGTCCACTTTCCACGTACTGCATTACTATCTGCAGTCATTACAACATTTCCTACACGAACGTTCCTACGATCTGCGTTCCACTTTCTGCATGGTACTAAAAGTGGTAGGACGTTTTGCGACCACCGCTTCCAAAAGGAATCTACTATCTGCTGAATGAATTCTACGCGATGACGCGGATTCTTGGTTTGCTTAAATGGACCTTGAGGAACATTTCTACATGACCTACCTAACAATATATCATTGGGACTCAAATAACTTCCATCATCTGGGTCATTGCATTTCCGTCCCTATCGGTCGCTCATTCATGAGATTAGCTACTTCGAGAAAACATGTGTACAACTCAAATGGAGTGAGCTCCTGCTCACCGATTGCTTTCTTTATTGCAATTTTAGCACTCTTCACAAGCGATTCAGCGCACCCATTTTGGTGGGGTGCACCAGGGGTAACGAACTTCCACTGTACCCTGTTTTCTGCACAGAAATCTTTGAGCTCATCTTCACTCCATCCCGATATCATCTCTCGAAGTTCGCGTTGAGCTCCTACAAATTGGGTACCGTTATCGCTAAGAATCTGAGCTGGTTGTCCCCTAACTGCGAAGAATCTCCTTAAAACTTGGAGAAATTCCATTGTTGAACAATCAGTCGCGATTTCAAGATGACCTGCACGGGTGTTTAGGCATGTGAAAATTACACCATAGTGTTTGGCCCTCTTGTTACGACCAACTTTAACTTGAAATGGACCAAAATAATCACAGGACGTGTAATAAAACGGTGGAGTATGGGGTACTAGGCGACTGCTGGGCAAATCAGCCATCTTCTGTGTCTCACGCTTACATTCTGGAGACCTGCACTTCACACATCGATGCTTAACAGTTTTAGCTAGACGATGTCCCTGAAGAATCCAAAACTTACGTCTAGTCTTGGCGGTTGTTGTCTCAACTCCCGGATGTCCAATCTCATGAACATGACGTGTGATTAGAAGAGCTATATGATGGCTAGCTGGCAGCAGAGCTGGGTGTTTAGATTCGTAGGATGTCACTAAGTTCTCCACTCTACCCCCTACTCTGATTATTCCTTTGTTGTCAAGGAAAGGAGTGAGAGTTTTGAATTCTCCTTTCTCAAATCTGCTCTTCAGACCTTTCTGAGCCTCCTTCGTCCAGTAGTGCTCAGCCTTCTCTAATTCTGCAGGAGTTAAAGTTACATCATCTTCCGGTATGGATGCTTTCATGAGCTTTGACTTGAGAATCTGCACATATCTGAAAACGTAGGCAGTCACTCTTAGTTACTTTCGCCATTTTGAGAAGCGTTCACATTCGATGGGGGTGACTGTCATGTTGATGACTAAGACTGTCTGAGTCTTTCGTCTTTCTAGATTCTCAAGATTCTGATCGATTGTAGCTTTGTCCACTGGCCACTCTGGTTCATTGAGGTGGAGAAAGTTAGGACCGCACATCCATTCATCCATTAGTTCCTTCACTGCGATTCCTCTCGAAACTTTGTCTGCTGGATTATCTTCACCAGGAATGTGTTTCCAACTTGAGGGGTCAGTGAGAGTCTGAATCTCCCAACTCTACTTGATACGAAAGGCTTATATACCCTGGCTGAAGACTTGATCCACTGCAGAGTAATCATGCTGTCTGGCAGCTAACACGGCAGCTTGTAATTCCAATCTCGGTATTGTCAATGCCTTTAACGGTGCTACCTTTGACTTTGATGCAATGAAGCGAGTCTCATACCTGTCATCTCTGGTTTGCCATCTCAGGTATGCACAAGCACCATATGCATTTTCGGAAGCATCAGAGAAAATGCACAACACTGGCTTGCCTTGAGCATCAGGAGGAGTAAGGCATCTTTCTAGTGATACTTCATTCAATCCTTTCATTTCCTCAAACAGAAGCCTCCATTCAGCATCTTCTTCTGGTGAAAGATGATCGTCCCAGTTGTAGCCTCTTTGCCACAATTTCTGCATACCTATCTTTGCTCTAACAATCACTGGTGCAGCAAATCCTATGGGGTCAAATATGTGGGCAATCTGACCAAGGATCTTTCTCTTAGTCAATTTTTCTTGACTCTCTCCATCTGTTGCTGATCTCATTACACTGTCTTTCAGCTTTACTTTGTAAGAGAAGGTGTCATTTTCTATGTCCCAAACTACTCCAAGGACCTTCTCTTCAGCTATCTCATCCAACAATTTCATCTTTCCCTGGGTGAGGTCTCCGACATCTGATTCATTAGAAATCCACCCGTTTGACCTTGAAGCCACCTTCATTCAACACTTCATCCATCTCGGCGCTGAGTTTCCTGGCTTCATCTACAGTCCTTACAGAGTCGCAAATATCATCCATGTACACATTCCTCTTTAAAACAGAAGCTGCCTGAGGATGTGTACTCTCTCCTTGCTCTGCTGTAAGCTTAAGGTCAGTCTGGGCCATCGCAGATGCAGGCTTGTCACCAAAAGTGACAACTTTCATCATATAGATGTCGGGTTCTCTGTGCTCATCCATGTCCCTCCATAGGAACCTGTGAACATGCTGGTCTCTCTCTGGGATTGACACTCGATGATACATCTTAGATATATCCCCGCACAAGGCCACTTCATTTTCCCTGAATCTCAGAAGTACTCCAATCAGATTGTTCAGGAGATCAGGGCCTTTCATCCAGTACTCGTTTAATCGATGACCTTGGAATGATGCTGATGAATTGAAGACTATTCGGATAGGGGTGCTCTTCTTTTCTGGCCTTACAATCGCATGGTGTGATATGTAATGAACTGGCCCTTCATAATTCTTGATATCTGCTGCTGTTAGTTTCTTGGCAAATCCCATTTCTTCCAGTTCATGAATTTGCTTGTTATAGGCCTCTGCATGCCCTGGATTTCTAGCAAATGAACATAAACCACGAGAATTCATTTTTCGTTTCACATTTTCATTTTAGTAATTTGTTCATAAGGTCATTAAACCTAATATTAAAGCAAACTTACTTATTTGGCAGGAACTAGAAACTTTCTTAAACATAATGAGAGTCGGCCAAACTTCTAGCTTGACGAAATCTGCACATACGGTTGAAATTTCAAGCCTTCGGTCGAAACTTGTGGCCTCGGGTTTTCTGACATGTTTCGAAGCTAAAATTATCCACCTATAAACGGCCGTAAACCGAAAAAACCTATGGTATCTTTCAATAAACAAGAAAAAGAGTAAATATCAGCAAATCCACAAGAAATAAGTTTCGATCATCGAAACACTTATGATTTTCATGAAGATAGCCTACCTATATGTATAGTGCCTGTATATCTTATGAAAGGAATAATTAGTTTGTGGGTAAAATCATGCAGAGTTGTGCTATCCTTACTCGACGTCACAGGCTATCGAGACAAAATATCAGCCATATTCTGTCTACCAGGTAGATACTTCACTGAGAATGTGTAGGACATCAACTTTGTTACCCAACGCTCGATCCTTGCATTGGGAGGGGACTTCGGTCCATAATAGAACTTCAAGTGGCTTGTGATCTGTGAAGAGTACAAACCATACACCATAAAGATAATCACGGAACTTTTGGCAAGCCTATACGACTCCTAGTGCCTCCTCAGTTTTCGAATAATGCTTTTCTGCGTCTGTGAGTGACCTGCTCGCATAACTGATAAGTCTGGTCTCATTCTGATAGGTTTGTAACAGTACAGCTCCAAGAATAATGTTGCCAGCATCCGTTACCAGCTGTGTCTTGTCAGCATCAAGCATGAAGTATCCTAATGCTTCTCCTTCAGTCAAGGCTTGGGTCAACTGGGTAAAGCTCTTGTCCTGTTCAGGACCCCAAACAAACGGTTCATTCTTCCCACGCAACGGCTCCATGATTGTGCTAGGTCAGCAAAGACAGCAATGTACCGGGCTGAAAAGTTCACGAGTCCCAATAAACTTCGAACCTCAGCTGATGTCTTTGGCTTCCCAGCATTCTTGAGGGACACCAGGCGCGGATCCAGGATTTCTTAGGGGAGGGGGCCCAACTTTTTTTTTTTTTGCTCCCGAAAATTTGAAAATCGCGCCGGCCGAAAAGTCGCTCAGTGGGGGGGGGGGGGGGGGGGTGGTAAGCGGCACTTTTTTTTTTTTTTTTTGGAGTTCAAAAAAAAATCGCAACGACTCAACCAGCCGAAAAGTCGCTCAGTGGGGGGGGGGGGGGGGTAGTGAGCACATTTTTTTTTTTGTTTTTGGTCCTCGAAAATTTTAAAATTTGCACCCCCCCCTTGAGCGCCAGGGGGGGGGGGGGGGGGGCCCAACCCCCCAAAAAGGTAAAAATCGCATGATTTTACATGATTTTTTTCTCAAGGGGGGGGGCCCGGGCCCCCCGGGCCCCCCGGGCCCCCCCCTGGATCCGCCACTGAGGGACACAACCCTATCATTCCTCACTTTCTCCCACATCTTACTCCCAGGTGCTTGGCCTGTACCAAAACAATGCTTCCTTCTAGCATATAACCGTAGGAGATTGTCCCAGTAAGAATCTGGTCTCCCCGTCTTCATCATTGCTAATGAAAAAAACAAAATAAGTACAATAATGATAATGACTGCAGTTTTCACAATTAAGAGTGACATATGAAAAGTAGTCATTTTGAAATAGAAATGTTAGTTTCATTCATTTCTATATATACCAAAACATCAATGCAATAGGAGAAGAATATCAAAGAACAACAACATAAAAAGTAATAATGGCCAGGGCCCCTGAGAAGCAAGACTGCTTCTATTCGGGACCCTACATACAAGTACATAATAATAGAAATATAAATTTAAATGCACACGCACATATACAAACACACACACACACTCATACACACAATGGAGCAAAGATATAAGAGGAAGGAAAAATACAAGATAAAGAGTTACTAAGAGAGATCAAGATTATTTAAAGATTTGAATAAATGTAACTTGCACAATGCTTTGAATCTGGACAGTGTTGTGCCATTTCCTATGTCACTACTAAACAAATTCCATTCTTGTACCCCTATGAATCTGATTAAATTACAAACATAAATAACTATAGTGAAGGGTTTATGTAAATCTTTTGGTTATTAAGATTCAGTCAACTTCCTTTGCAAATACTGTTAACATTTCAGGTTAAAGGGATATGATCAGGTTTAGAAGGCACTTCAAAAATCAGTATTAAGCAAGGTAGAGGAAATTTGAATTGCTGAATTTTTTGATGAGATAAGCACCGAATGAATAGGGTCACAGCAGGGCACCTGCCAAAAAGCTGCACTCTTGCAGGGTTGCGGCAGATCAGCAATGGTAAATGGGCCCAGCTCCTCGCCTGCCTGTGAGCATAAGGTCGTGCGATGGAGAATACTCTTTTATTTTCTTAGTCTTGCTCAAGGCGTCATTCTAATAAATGGCTTTATCCATGTTGTCATGTATCAAGTTATGGATAATCATAAAATTTGTATAAGTTTGTATAAAATGAAGACACAAATAAATGTATTATGACAGGTTATTTTGAAGGAATTTTTTAAAATTTTATGATAGGCATTTTGCCTGTTTCCACGAGGCCCTTGTATGGATTAAGAAATGGGTAATCCTCTTTTTTTTGGTATTTTTAAAATTTGTTCAAACCTGTTATCAATATGACACATGTAATTCTTTAATAGATGATCTGAATCATAGTAATGAAAATGTTGCTATTGTCTAATAAACTACATGATCAAATTGTTGTCTACTGATCTGCTTTATTTTGTGATAAACCTTGTTTTTTTTTAAATATTAGCTATCATTTTTACTGATTTGTCTTTCGTTCCTTATTTTTTCTCTTGTATCTACATTATTATTATTGGCCTATTTTTCATTCTTTCTGTTCTTTTCATCAATCATGCTTTTCCAGAACTCAAATCACCCATATCTCTCTTCACCATTGTATCCCCATCAATCTTATTACTTGCATCACACGCAGAACACTTCCTTTTCCTACAAACTCCCACAGCTGCCGTCCACCCACAACTCTTCATCCACATTATCACTTCTGTTTCAGTAATCTTCCTGGTTCTGAAAATGATTTGCTCTCTCGTTTTATATTTTTCATTTTCCATTCAACAGTCCCTTTCTTTTTGTATCGTATTGTAATTCGGCAAAGGCCAAGTCATGTTTTAATTTATGTCCCCTATGCTAACAAATATTATGGATGGTTAGGGTGGATGAAAATTTGAAAACTTGATGTTACATGTACGTCGGATGCAAACGTGAAGGAGGCTAAAACTATAATCATATGATACACTGAAATATTTTCTGTGGTCAGTCATGTATGCGACAAAATACCCTGTATTTGCCTGTGGACTAGTACTAAAAATTGTTGGTATTTGATTTTTTTTATATTTCCCCGACCCACAGTGCTTAAAAGTTGCAAATAGCGGGGCCCATATTCATAAAGGCTTACCAGGCCAAGTGACGTGTTTGTAGTTTTTGCCAACTACATGACCAAGAGCTTAGCAAGGTTTTGTGAATATGGGCACTGTTCACCATCCACATATGTATTTACCTCTTGTTTTTCTCTGTATTTGTATCCCCTGTCACACCTCTACACTCCACACACAGGGTAGACAGCTCTTTAGCAAGTTAGTCAGCGTCCACAAGACAAACAAAATCATCATGATTTTCCTAACAAGTTGGACACTTTCATAACACCAGTACACAACTGTCCTCAAATCTATTCATACATGTACTTCTTCCTCACAGAAAAGAAACAGAAAGAGGATATTAGTAAGTCTATTCACCCGGTTCATCGTATCAATTCACAAATGCAGGATGCCTACAATGTGTTTGCTATGCCAGGCAATGCTCTGACAAGCTACGTGAGCTAGCAACCATTGCTGTAATATCTCAGTCACACCGGCAAACTGATTCCACATCGACCTGTTCTTTGGTCGGTCTGGTGTCTGTCTTGTCGGAAGTGACTAAAGTATATTAAGGGTATGCATGAATTCAGATACATTTGTGAATTGATCAATGATATGATATATTGGACACTCAACTCCATTCATTTCCTTAGCATTTATCTGCAACCTTTTTTACTCATTAAAATACAAGAATTCACCCAGAAATAAGCTAAACACAGTTCTTTCATCCATGGTTTATCTATACATTATTCATGTTTTTTAATGTGCAGAAATGTCATACATACAGTTTTTCATACTAACATTTTGCTGATCAATCAGATTCTCAAATGTGAATTTTACACACCTTATACAATCACATAGATTAGAAAGGAACGATACAAGATGGTAATATCTACGGTTGTGTTGGTAGTCGTATTTTACAGCGGTTGTGGGAAGAATATACGTTCTACTCGTAATGGCATCATATCTTATTAAACATCTATTATATCACCAGTTATGAGAGCAAATGCTTGCAATTCTTTCTTGAATATGAAAAAACTAACTTGTTACATTGCATGAAAAAATATGTAACATTAATCTAATTTCTACTCTAGGTACTTGAATACTAATGATTAATGTTCCCCAAGCCACTACTGTATCCCAGTTACAAGTTCAATAACAGTAGAAAATTGTAATATCATGGTATTAGTATTATAACCCAAATTAAGAAATTAGCCGCTATTATATTCTACTTACTATTTGACAATGAAATTACTATTATCCCTTACTACATTTACACACAAAATAGAAATCAAATCAACGATTCAAAACAGATATTTATACATAAACATTTTGAGATACGAGACAGATTTGTTACCATTTGACCATTTATTTCAGTCCTAGAGAGTGCATTGGAAGGACTGGTATACATATTTCAATATTTTGTTATTCATCTTTAAAAAAATGTTCTCTGATATGTCATCAAATTATATACAAAACATAATGTCCACATTGAAATAAAAAATATGAATACAATCTTGCAAATAAAATTCAGACCATATAACCCCACTATTCTTTTTTTTCTTCTTCAATATATATACTTAACATGAGGGCAGGCAAAAACTGAATACACTATACACAGATTAAACATAGTAAATAATAAATCTCACACACAAATATGATTAAGTACTAGTGTAAAAATAGGACACTGTTAATTTGGTAGTTATGATGAAAGGGTTTGTTTTTTGTTTAGTAAATAAATAGTTGTTAGGCATTATTATCTATATCTATACGAGTTTCAAACAATTAAGAAATCATTTAAGGAATAAATCTATCAAAGCTCATTTTAATTTTGGTTAAATTGGCTACATTTTAATACCCCAATCATATAACGATGTAATCCGTAATGAACAATTCATACAAACTTCTATAAAAATTAAGTAAATTCTCAAACAACCGAAATGCCGAGACATCAACTTTCTAGAAGAGTACTGAAATATCTGACAGGGTCTTTATAACAATGACATTTGTCATAGTAGTCCAAATATATGCATTTTGCTGGTAATACTGATATTCATACAAAATTGTAAACTAAAATGTACAGAAGATGAAACAAAATACATATGTATAGACATGAGTGCACAATAGCAAAAAATATACAAACATCACTATATTTAAAAGAAATTATATCTCTATTCAACAGAAAAAAATATTTTGAATTTGGAGATTTAGCCAAACACCATTCTGGAATAAGGTGAATATATATTCTAAAATGTATTTGTATATTAAGCCATCAATATCGATATCCTTCTAAATCAGTTCATACAAAGATTGACATGTCAAGTATTTAAATACAGAAACAAATTAGAATTTGGATTTCCATGAAAATTTATTTCTTAAGTTTTATTTTCTATTTGTTTGTTTTAGGAATCCTACCAACCCCCTTCCCCCTAAAAAAAAGAAGCAAATTATGATGGAAAACATCCAGGAATCTGCGATCCTTCATTCTAAATTTTCTGATAGAAAGATTACAAGGAAAAACAGGATGTGTACTGGCTTGTTATTAGGGTCTTTTAGGTTTGCGTGGACTGATACGTGTGACGTCCATTCAAGGCAGAGCATTAAAAGGACGTCGATCGTAGAAATCCACGTTGTCTTCGTGCAAATCTAAAAGTCCCTAATGTCATAGGCCAGTGAAACTGCCCCCAATTGGTCCTTAATGGATGGAGATGATCATGTTTATGAGCATAGTAATCACTGGCATGATTTCTCCTGCTATAAATTGAGACATATCAACAGTATCTACCTGCTAACCAACGAGTCCTACGAGATGGATTGCATTGCTTGGAGTAAAAGTGGATCATAGTATATACAAAAAAGTGAGCCAGTCCCATTCCCTTCATCTAGTAAACATAATGACACTCAAACCTTGGATGATGGGTTCAGAATTTGAACACATACATGTATATGGACAACAAAATGTAACAGATAACACTAAATGAAAAGAAAATTGTCCACCCCAATATTCAACTTGCCCAAACTATTTAACTTATACAAATTGGTATATTTGTCAAAATAAGAAATATATACATATAATGCCCCAAAATTTTGTCTTACTCCATGTTATAAACTTAATTTTTCAACTGATAATGTAGGCTAAAACTCAACTCCAATATACAGTCTATGCTGATCTAGTGTTAGGGGGCAAATGTGCTCCACTCTTTTCAAATGAACTGTGCAGAAAATTCCTTGCATAAAAACCTTGGACTAATGAAAGACTACCAAGTATAAATAATCAGTTTACAATCAATCATATTTACAGAAATTTACAACGTAATTGTCAAAATACCAAAAATATTAAAATTCTCGTCTCTTCTTCATTTGGCCAACTCAACACAACTTTCCATCTTCAAACATACAATGTTTATTGGCATTATAATCACTTTTTGCATAGCTAATATGAACTCATCCAGATCCTCCGTTGTAGAACATGCCATTAAAATAAGAAATGTAATACACCTTTACAATGTCTACTTTTTTTCTTGTTTCTATGAACGATACAAGATTTTTAAACACATGACATCTTATTTCATTACTTTCTAGCATAGCTTTTAGTTGTACTCTGTAAACTTACATGATGAATCAATCTTTTACACAGAATAGGTCCCTACCACTATTGATGGGTACAAACCAAGGACTTTTGTAGCGAGGAAAAAAAGTGGACACACAATTTGTAAACTTGTTAAGATGAAGGGAAGAGAGAGAAAGAGAGCCAAGAAGAAGAGAGAGAAAGAGAGCAAGAAAAAGGGAAAGAAAGAGAGGGAGGAAAAGAGAGTTGGAGAGAGATTACAATTAATCCAGAGAATGGAGCAAGTGAGAAACAGAGAAAAGTGGAGACACTTCTCTTTGTACATAATCATAACAATGAGATGTGATCTTCAATTCTGCACGACTAGCACTTGTAATATTTCAGCTACAATTCAAGACAACATTTAGGTTAAAAGAGAAAATCGATATATCATTCTTGAAAATGCTGCTTTGGGATATACCGGTAGATGGATAGGGATATATTATTTATCTCACTTGCACCAACCATATCAATCAGCTTTCACCTCCCACAAACAAGTCACGTCCGCACTGATGCAACAAGTTAATCTCTTACACTAGGCCTACCCCTTGCAGGCAGATACCTGGAAACTCCATTCTGCATTCAGATGTAAATACATTTCTGTACGTCTCTAGACATTAAATTCGCCTCCTACACACATTCCTCAAAAATATCCTGCTACATGGCTGTAGTTGGCACTCCAGGACGCAATGCACTCTGCGTTGGGCTACATCCAAACTTTTCTAGGTATCCTCTGCGCATTCTCTATGGAGCGTTGGCTGCATGGCTCTCCATGTGGATCAGCAGTGCAATTCATCAAAACGGCACGCAGAATGCTTTTTGACACTTCCATTAAGTTGATTGCCTGCAGCCCACGGCAAGAATACTCTTTCAAAGGTGCTGACTTGTCTCTCGTTTCAATGACGATGCATCAACAGACATGGACGTGGTAATTTATCATGAAGCAGACTCGGATAGAGTCAGGGGTACAGGGAGAGAAGAGGAGAGAGAAAGAGAGAGGAGAGAGAAAGAGAGAGGAGAGAGAAAGAGAGAGAGAGAGAGACATTACATGTATATATAGATATATTATATGGAGAGAGAGAGAGAAAGTGGAAGAGAGACAGAAGAGATAAAGTGGGTGGGGGAGAGAGGACATGCCTTTGACCAAAAAAATGCAAATACATGGGATTTGCTCCATCTTTGAGTACATGATGAAGGAGATGGAGATTGATTCCAATGAAAACATGTTTGAACAAGTAAACAAAATGCATATCAAATGGGTGTTGCTTAAAAGGTAAATCCTCTATGCCTCTGTAATCTGTATAGAAATTCTATTTTTAAATCTATTTTCACAGTCAACACCTAACTATCATCACCTATTTATGTGGGCAGCTAGTTACAAAGGACTATGTAGATTACTCTAACAGAGATAAACTAGAATGCTTAGCTTGATGAGAAGCAAGAACCTGCCACAGTGCATTCCACTGGGATTGCATTCATAATTAATAGGAGAACTACTCTTGCTATAAGTGTCTTTGACACTTCATTCATTGGGGATATTTTTGTCGTTATTTCACAGTTAAACCTGCATATAACCACAGAACAAATATCTGGAGCTGCATCACAATTGTCCATATGCCTATGCAGAGTAAAGGCTGAGGGGATTAACAAAACTGTTTTACACTATTTATTAACCAAGAAGCTTGTAACACAGTATAACACCTTGAAGTGAAAGAAATCTCTTTCAGTGATCTAAAAATGGTTGTCACCATCTCCTTTCAAAGGCATTTAAATCTAGTATTATGCCATAACACTAATTTAAGTTTTAATGAGTACATGAATACCCTAGTAGAAAATTTATTTCATATAGTAATGAAACTTTCACTGATTTTTCAATGTGCAGTTGAGTAATTCACATAGTAACTGCACAATATAAATCTCGATATCATTATTATCACATTATGAAATCCCATACATGACATCTATAAGAGCATATCTTGCTTTAACACACAACTTTCTGCTGCAGTATGCAATGTCTTTATAAGTCTTAATTACATTTCATTAAGCATCTAAGCAAACTTCACATGTTATTTTCTACCTACAAGTTTCAAGGGCTAGATCTGCATTGATGACAATAGATATTAAAACAAATGACAATGATACAGAATGGTTTCCACATAAATACTTGGGGATTACACTCTGCATCAATTTGGGATGGAAATGAGACATATAGAAGTACATGGTTAAAAGAGTCCTGATATTGTTTGGATGTCTAAGTACATATCAAAGTGGCATCAAACATACATGAAATCCTTGAACTACGCAGTATAAAAACAAGCATCGAGTATCAGAGTTGTCTTTAATGAAGTTGCTAAATTTGCAATCATGATTTCAATTCAATATATGCATGTTAACCATTACTACTCTACACAGACCCTAGCGTAGCGTCACACACTCGTCTGCATGTACGAAGCCTTTGATCTACCAATAGGTGCAGCTTGGTTGGCGGAGGCACTACCGATGGGTCGCGGCTTGTCTTTCATTGGCCCGTCTTTGTTGGCTAATTTACCTGGCCTTCCACCAGCATTTATTTGTCCATTGATTCTTGGTTTGACGATGGCCGTTGATGTACTGGTCGTCTGAGGTGTCATTGATGAAGGAGGTGGAGGAGGTGAGGTCTTTGGATGCCTTGGTGCTGGTTTATCCACAGTGGTTCGGACTGGACTTGGTGGAGGGCTTGAAGGATCGTCATGTTGACCATCAGCTGACTTGGAGTCGGAATCGCTATTGTAGTGCGATGCTAATGGACTGGATGCCCCACCGCCGTTGACTTTGTGCTGTGGGCTGCCGTCGCCTTCGGAACCCAACCGTCTAGAGGGCGTGCTTCGTCTTGACACGTTCATTGCAGCATCCGCCTCAGGTTCAAGAGAAGCAATGTCACTGGAAGCAGCTGAATCAGAGGTATGGGTGGTTGCGCTAGAGGTTGCCAAGACATCGTCAAAAATGCCTGAATCAGCAGGGGTTGCAGCATCCTGCGGGGAAGTGGCGTTGCTCAATGGGCTATCGACAGAGGGATGACCGATCTCCTCTGGGACACCTATAACCAGGTCAGACAAATCAACAAGTGTCTGCTCCTGGGCTGACTTCTCTGCTTCAGGTGCATCATCCGTTGGTCCATCAAGCAAGTCAAGCAAGAGACTAGTGTTTGACGGACCTTTGGGATAAGGTACCCTGGGAGGTGGAGTGTCTGTAAGATCAAGTAGATTGACAGGAGGTGGCTCCATATCCTCTTCAATGCTCACATCCACTAACAAATGCTTTTCCTGCTCTGGTTTCTTTTCCACCACTTCCTCGATCTTTTCTTTCTGCTTCTCAACAGCTGGCTCCGCAGAGGGTTCCTCTTCATCCTTCATGGTCATGCCGCACTTCACACACAACAGCGAGTATTTCTTATTCATCGTCGGCCTGGTGATGGTCTGCGTTCCCTTGTCATGCAGCAGAACGACACCGTCCTTCCCAACCTTTCGTTTTCTTGTGGTCGGTACTAGCTTCTCCATCTCCTTCTTCTCCTCCTCTTCCCTGCGCTGCATGGCCCGTGCCACCACGTGGGCAGGGACAGAGTTGTAGGTCCTGGCAGCAATCAAGCCATTAGAGATGGAAGTTGTTGAGCTTCCTAGTAGAGGATGATTACTGGATTCTGTAGGAGAAGTCGCTGAGGGTTGGTACACACCCTTATTGATCTCACCCATGATCTGGTGGACAAAGTATTGCAGGTCTTGTGGAAGCTGTAAAGACACAAAAAGTTCACAATTATTGCATTATGCAAATATACACTATTGATAATCTCAATTTAACAAATATTCAGGAATACGAATCTGTTCTTCCATTTTCAGTGTACAATCTATGTCATAAGAGATTGGTTTTTGAAATGAGAAAGAAATGGCATGTCTAAAAAATATCACATGAAAAATACCACCCATAAAATCACTTCTATATACTATCCCATTTTTACCTGCATGGTACACCGTCAAATTTTGTAAAATAAAATTTTATAAGAAATAACTAAGTTGGTACCAAATACAAGATAGCAGATGCAAAAGGTTTTTAAAAAAATACAAATAACATTCCACCCTGAATACTTTTAAGGACAAAGGTTAAGTTAATTATGGTAGTAAGGCTTCCAGAAAATGACATCAATCCCTGCATGATGAGATCTAACAGAGATTAGCGATTGAAAATTTGTGACATTGGAATAGCTGAACTGTGACAGCCTCAGGCAGAGACTATAAGACCTGTGACTGACGAGGGTGCTCTACAGAGAATCTGGGTAATTAGATTGGCAATCTCAAGTAGCTAATCTAATTGCTATTAATCCAATCCTACTGAGGCAACTCAATCTGTTAAGGAAGTGTTTGAGACCATTCAATTTAGATCCAATCAAGCATCTGCACTGCAAGCGATTGTGGGGTGCATTTCGTCTTTTTCTTTGTTTCTCATGACCCAGATTAGACACTGATTGAATTAGGCATCAGATCGGATTGAGTAGAACATGGTTGCATTAACATCTCTACATTTTTCTAAACTTTGCTTTTTAAAAATAATGGATTAGAATCATACCATATCATTTGAAAGTCCAATAAGCTAGAGTGTATTTAAAAGAGCAAGGTGCCTAAAATACAAAACTTGGGAAAAGGCCACAGACTTTAGTTGCAAATGCATGTTTAACTACCATGACTCTCATCTATACTTCATAGTTTGACAAATTTTTGTTGATTTTCCCTCATATCAATACAGATTTCATTAACAGTTCACAGTGGTCCATTCAAAAGGGATTCAATGACATAAACCTCAATTCAGAATCACAACAAATGCAAGCTGTGCACATAAAAAACCCAATGTTGTACCTTTAATGTTTATTGTGCTATATGTACAGTGTCAGCTACAGACTGCACATAGTTTCATGGACATGGCTCAAGACTAACAGGGTTCCAGGGCACATGGGGCCCTGAAGTTTATTTAAACCTGTGACCCCCACCCCCACTCCCTCGATCCTCCCT